>OZ026519.1:20516084-21716084 GCA_964019695.1 Loripinus fragilis | reverse complement strand
CAGTAGAACTAGTGTCATTATGACCTTTTTTGAAATTGGCATCAAAATTCCCTCTGAAATGACAAACCACTTAGTTTCACACGAATTCCCACATCCAAATACAGTTTCACAAGATTTTCCCAAGTGTATCTATAAATAGCTCCATACAACACTAATTCTGTTGACAGATATAACAATGTTCAAGCATGTGGTATTTAAGATGCTTGAAAACCATTACACAGGGAAACAGCGACTCCTTGCACAATCCATTATTCTTTAAGTAATCCATTTTAGGCACCAGGTGTCATTTGCAACTCGAATTCATCCAAATGCTGCAAAATGATGTCTATATACATCATTTACATTTCATACAACAACGTCTGGTCAAAAAATAATTACCTAAAGATTCAAGTAAGCAGAAATGTTTTATGCTGAGTATAGTTTGTTCAAATGTTGACCATAAGACTGATTGACTGTTACTAAATTAATGTTTGAATTAGATCTGCCCACAAAGTATAAACTAGGACCACATGTCAGCTTAGCATCTACAAAACTGTTGGTTCTAATGTGTCATCTTTTCATTTCTCTTCTGTTGCCTTTTAAACCATATGGGCGACATCACACAGGTATTTTGGTATATGCACCATTTTGCATTCCCAGTTAGCAACTAATTAATTCTTGAAAATGCAGGTAACCAGAACCATCCTTTCAAATATGGATATAAAAACAATAAATAAAGAGGATTCTGCTTACAGAGTTTTCAAATATTGACAATGTTAATGCTGACAACCAACAGATAATGCAAAAATGGTGAAAACTAATTGCTGAAACGGTTAGCCCAAACAAAGTGAAATAAAAGGTAGGCTTATACAAAGCGAGTAGAGGTTGTTTTTGCCGTGCATCATTTTTGCAGCATTTTGCAGCAAAGTCGTACTTGTAGATTTTATGGGCACCCTTCCTCAAAATGAGGACAGTCTGAGCCGCGACATGTGATTTCCAACAATGTGGCATTTTGACAAGTGTAGTCTCAGACGAGCTTGTGCAGCCTCCTTTTAAGCTTAGAAACTCCAAATGATATTCAGTCAGTAGCTTTACACTCATAGAATATTTAATCGACTAGCAAACGCTCCAATCAGATTGAGCGTATGCACAGGCTGATCTGAGGCTTTACTGGTCGCACAAACTACATTGTTAGAAAGCTCATGACGCGGATCAGGTACTGTTGCCGTGTTTACCTACTATATTGGACCAACAAAACTTCGGGTTTGATTTGGATCAAAGCTGTTTGACAACTTGAAGGTATTTTTGTAATATTTTTAAAAGAAAATCAGCAAACGGTTTAAAATTGAAATTAAACATGAAATGTCACAGTTACGTGACGAATCTGCAAAAGGAATTGGTCTAGCATAAGACACATTTGAGGAAAGTTATTTGTTATAAAGAAGATATGTTCCAGATACGAGAACCCTAGAAATGAGGTCAGAAGTAAATGTAAAGGTCAAAGTGACCCAAATGGTATGCACTACTCCGCCATCCCAAGAGAAATGCTCACACCAAATTTGGTGTTCCTATCTAAAATAATATAGGCTATATGCTCCTGACACATTTAGTCTAGAAACTAGGTCAAGGTCATAGTGACCTAAAATGGTCCGCGACATGTCACCATCCAAAGATGCAGCCAACCATCAAATTTGGGATCACTACCTCAAATAATATAGGAGATATGCTGCTGCCACGATAATTCTAGAAACTAGGTAAGGTCACAGTGACCTAAAACTTGGTACATGACACTCTGCCTTCCCAAGATGCAACCAAACACCAAATTTGTGATTCCTAGCACAAATGATATAGGAGATATGCACAGACAGATAATTCTAGAAAATAGGTCAAGGTCACAGTGACCTAAAACTTGTTACATGACACTCTGCCACCTCAAGATGCAACCAAACACCCAATTTGGGATTCCTAGCTCATATAATATAGGAGTTATGCTCCGGACACGATTATTCTAAAAACTATGTCATAGGTCACGGTCAAATTGACCCAAAAATGGTACACGACATATCACCATCCAAAGATGCATCCATTGACCAAATTTGGGAAACTTTCCTCAAAGAATATAGAAGATATGCACCAGACTTGAGGTCGATTCTAGAAACTAGGTCAGAGTTCTAGGTCACAGTGTCCCAAAAAATGGAACGGGACACACCTCCATCCCAAGATGCATTCACACACCAAATTCGGGGTTCAGACCTCACATAATATAAGTGATATACTCCGGATATGATTCTTCTAAAAACTAGGTCAGAGGTCACGTTTAAGGGCACAGTGCTCTTAAATAATACGTGACACCTCACCATCCCAAGATGCATCCACACACCAAATTTGGGATTCCTACCTCAAATAATATAGGCTATATGCTCCAGACACGGTTATTCTAGAACCTAGGTCAAGGTCACAGTGACCTAAAGTGGTCCGCGACATATCACCATCCGAAGATGCAGCCATACACCAAATTTGGGATTCCTACCTCAAATAATATAGGAGATATGCTGCTGCCACGATAATTCTAGGAAAGAGCTAAGGTCACAGTGACCTAAAACTTGGTACATGACACTCTGTCTTTCAAAGATGCAACCAAACACCAAATTTGGGATTCCGAGCTCAAATAATGTAGGAGATATGCCCGGACACGATAATTCTAGAAAATAGGTCAAGGTCACAGTGACCTAAAACTTGGTACATGGCACCCTAAATGTAACCAAACACCCAATTTGTGATTCCTAGCTCATATAATATAGGAGTTATGCTCCAGAAACAATTATTCTAAAAACAAGGTCAGAGGTCAAGGTCACATTGACCCAAAAGTGGTGCACGACATTTCACCATCCAAAGATGCATCCATACACCAAATTTGGGAATCTTACCTCAAAGAATATAGGATATATGTACCAGACTCGATGTCGATTCTAGAATCTAGGTCAGAGTTCAAAGTCACAGTGTCCTGAAAATGGGACGGGACACTCCTCCATCCCAAGATGCATTCACACACCATTTTTGGAATTTCGACGTTAAATGATATAAGAGATATGCATTATTAAATTTAAAAACTAGGTCAGAGGTCACGCTTAAGGCCACAGTGACCCTTAAATATTACGTGACACTCCATCATCCCAAGATGCATTCACACACCAAATTTGGGATTCCTATCTCAAATAATACAAGAGATACGCTCAGAACATGATTATTCAAAAAAACTAGGTCAGAGGTCAAGGTCAATGTTACAGTGACCCGAAAATGGTATATGTCACTGCCATTCGAAGATGCATTCACACACCAAATTTGGAATTCCTACCTCAAAGAATATAGGAGATATGCACAAGACTCAATGACAATTCTAGAAAGTAGGTCAGAGGTCGAGATCAAGATCAAAGTGACTCCAAGGATAGTATGCGACATTGCGTCATCCCAGGATACATGCACACACCAAATTTAGGATTCCTACTTCAATAATAGGAGAGATATGCTCCGAACACAAATTTTCTAAAAACTAGGTCAGAGGTCAAGGTCACAGTGACCCGAAAATGACACGCGGCACTCCACCATCTTAAGATGCATCTACACACCAAATTTGGGATTCCTACCTCAAAGAATATTAGAGGAGATATGCTCAAGCCACGATTATTCTAAAAACTAGGCCAATTGTCAAGGTCAACGTCACAGTGACCCGGAAATAGTATGCGACACTCAGCCATCCCAAAATGCATCCATACACAAAGTTTGGAATTCCTATCTCAAAGAATATAGTAGACATGCACCAGACTCAATGTAGATTCTAGAAACTAGGTCAGAAGTCAAGGTCAATATCACAGTGACCCAAGGATAGTACAAGACACTTTGTCATTCCGAGATGCACAAACACAACAAAAATTGTGATTCTTATCTCAAGTAATACAAGAGATATGCTCCGGACATTATTATTCTAAAACTAGGTCAGAGGTCAAGGTCACAGTGACCAGAAAATGGTACGCGACACTCCGCCATGCCAAGATGCATCCACACACAAAATTTTGGATTTCTACCTCAAAGAATTTGGAAAAATGTTCTGGCCACGATTATTCTAAACACTGGGTCGAAGATCAAGGCCACAGTGGCCCGAAAATGGTATGCGACACTCAGCCATCCCAAGATGCATTCATTCACCAAATTTGGAATTCCTATTTCAAAGAATCTAGGAGATATGCACCAGACTCAGTGCCGATTCTAGAAACTAGGTCAGAGGTCAAGGTCACAGTGACCCAAGAATGGTACGTGACACTTCGTCATCCCAAGATGCATGCACACAGAAGAGATATGCTTCGGACACGAATACTCTAAAAACTAGGTCAACGGTCAAGGTCACAGTGACCCAAATTTGGATCACGACACTCCGTCATCCCGAGATGCACCCACACAAAAAATTTGGGATTTTTATCTCAAAAATATAGGAGATATGCATCGGACCCGAAGCGGGACAGACGGACGGACAGGCGGACGTACGGAAGGACAGTCCGATTACTATATGCCTCCAGAAGTTCCTTTGGGGGTATACAAACAAATTATAGTATACAAAGAGTTAAAAGCCTTTTCATAAGACAAAAAAAAACATACGCTATTTACACAAAATTTGTTGGCAGCTTAACTTGTAACCAACTGCTCCATGTTCCGTTATATGTTATTGTTCCGAAGAGAAAAGACAAGAGCAAAAGGTAGAATGTGGCAGCTGGTGATGTAGATTTTTTGTGTGGTTGTGTTATGCCGTTTTTGTCAAGTTATCATCTTAAGCCCAGGATCACCTCGCCGGTTTTACTACGGATTAAATCTCACGGATGACCCAGGAAATGCCAATTTCCGTAGTCCGATACGGATGCACTATATACGTATGATTAAGTACTACTACGTATGATTACGGATGCAATACGGAAAGCTACGGACCAATACGGATTGCCACGAATGATGCCGTATTGTATTCGTGGCTAATCCGGCGTCCAGTCCGTGAATGTGTGACCTGGGCATTATACATGTGAGGAAATGGTTGCTTGACATTGGATGTGCTATAGTAGTGTTGAATGTATTTGCCGTGCTTTTGTGTCTCTAGGAATCTAGGGCGAAGGTTTGGCGCCGGCATAATGCATTTAAGCTCTGGTAGCTTAGGCTGCTGTCCGTTCTAAGGCGGCGGTTCTGTTGTTGTTGGTTTATTGTTTTATGTACCTCCCATTGTTTGTGGGGGTTCCGTGATGCTCTTTGCGTCGGTATGTATTACTCTATGTCCTTTATAACTTTGCAGTTATCTTGACGGGGAAAAGAGAGCTGATTGCTTTGCTTTATCTGTCTTTCGGATGTCCTGTTACTGTAAATGCCCTGCGGCTCTTCCTCACGGTGACATGGGTTGGTCTGCAGTTTGTGATTGTGGTATTTCCTGATCAGACTCACTTACTTTTTATTACTGGAAAACTGTTGGCATCATATGGTTGTAATTGAAAAGTAAGTGTAAGTTTACGCCAAAAGAGGTAGCAGCTCATGTGCTGCCACTTTTAGTGGTGGCTTACACGTGTGTTTACATTGAGGATCTTACATGAGTGCTCATGTTTTATTGAATTTATTAGCCTCGCATTTTATCTCTTTTCCTCAACTCGTTTAATAAATTCAATAATACAAGAGCACCAATGTTAGATTCTATTTATCATATGACGTTAAGATTACTTTGAAATATCGTTTCTGTCGTAAAAACGTTATAACTTTGTCATTGTGTACGCAACGTTGTTATGGACGTCATATTATTTCCCGAAAATCTGTAAACCGCTATTATTGCATAAAAAGCTGTGTCCCATGCTATTAACAGCCATGTTTTAACCGGCATAAACCAATGTATTAATTAGGCAATTCACGCGCTGTTGGTGCACGGCTTTTGCACTTTACATATACGCATTCTAGGCCGACACAAAAATTGACGTCATCAACAGTAACGTGCATAGAAATGAACATACTTTAGCGACGTTAGGATGACATAAGTCTTTGCTCTGGAACAGAAGTTTTCAAAACCTATGAATCCTTTATGCTTTTGCGTGCCATTAATGAACTTTTCAAAGTGTTTTTCCAACGTTTACAAGTGACAAAATGACTTTGTGCAATATTAACGATCAAACATTTGGTTTCTAACATCTGCTGGACCCCTCGGGATCGTTAAAACCCTCGCCTTTCAGGCTCGGATTTCAACACCACATTCGGGGTCCAGCAGATGTTAATGCATAGAAAACATGTTTGATCCCTATAGCGGTTTATCGATTTTATTGCATGGCGTCATTTCACTCCCAGACGCGACGTCATAATTATGATAAAGTATAATACCAGCAAGCGCAAAGACACCCTCCTGCACACCCTCCTATCTTGATCAGTACAACTGATTCTACTTAGCTAACTGCCCAGGCAAACTTATATTTAAACTTGCATAATGAAAAATGATATTCCAGCCAGTCTTTGTAGCTTAACAAGCCAGTCTTTGTAGCTTAACAGGCTGATTTCCCATCAGCCAACTCCGAAGACAGGTTTTTGCGGTCAGCCTTGGCCGGCCGCTTAAATAACCTTCATGCAAATCACACATCAAATGCAGGTTAAGACCGAACCTTTATGCCTTGCTTGAGGTTTTTTTATTTGCTGCCGAACAACGAGTGGGGAACCGAATAACGTGGACTGGTTCTCGAATGTTTCTTTTCTGAAGGTTAACCTATTGTGCGAAGCAAACTGGAGCGAATCTGTAGGTTTGCCTATAGCGCGAAGCAAACTGGAGCGAATTTGATAAACCCAAGTCTGATGTTAACTGCCAATACTGTTGGGGCCTGTCACTCATACAACTTCCATGCAAATCACACACCAAATTCAGGTTTAGACCGCACTTAACTTAACCGTAAGTAGAGAAAACTGATTGTCTGTTTTCCGATGAGACACTATATCTCGACTTTCTCATATTCTATCATGTAATCTGAGTTTCTGAATAATAGATTCTATGGTTTGTTGTCCTTGAAAGATAACGGTTTTCAGTGACCATCATCGGGGACCTGACTTCTAGCTTCGCAAGTCGATAGTCAAATAAATAAATACGAAGATGATATCCTATTGTAAAGTAAAACATTTGAGCTGTGACATGAGCTTTACAACAATGTTGCATTTTGACAAGTGTAGACTCCAACGAGCCTGTAAGTCCCCTTTAAGCTTAGAACTTGTGACTCCAAACGCTCTTCGGTCAGTAGCATAACAGCCATAGAGTATTCAAGCGACAAGCAAAGGCTCTGACCAGACTGTGAGTATGCGCAGGCTGATCTGAACCTTTGCTGATAGCACATACTTTACCATAGCCAGCAGGTGTACACTGGCCATGGCTAGGTCCCGGAGTAGTTCTACAGGGTCATGAATATCAGATTCAAGCCCAAGACCGTGATTCAGTAACAACACATTTTGATCGTGCAACAATTTATTTCTTATAACTATCAAATACGTCTTTTCATTTCAAGATTCAAGCGACAATTCCCTCTTAGGTTTTCATCGCCCACTTTTTGAGACAATATTAGTTTCTTTTTCCATGATTATCCCGCCCCCCTTCTTACATATTCCATCATAATCTAGTATTTACCAATTATAGAGATAAATATCGCGTAGGAATACAAGAGGAAGGTGGAGTTACCCATAAATTATAATCAATATCAGATGGATGTCATTATCAAAAATAT
Organism: Loripinus fragilis; assembly: GCA_964019695.1. Lineage (NCBI taxonomy): Eukaryota > Metazoa > Mollusca > Bivalvia > Lucinida > Lucinidae > Loripinus > Loripinus fragilis. The sequence continues at coordinate 21,708,342 of OZ026519.1, read as the reverse complement.
TGCTTTTCTTTCTAAAGGAATTAAGAAATGAAATGGTTGTTTCCAATCTTAGGTCTCGTAGAGTCAGTTTTATCTTAGTTGATACCGCAATTATAGTAAAAGAGAAACTTTATCACACCCAATGCTTGCCCACACAACCTCCAATGCTATAGCATTCCCAGGGTCAGGTACCCGGGTACATACGGGCCTCGTCGCGAGAAAATCTGTCTTCGGGGGTTTGCAAACAACACAGGCGCAGACCAGCCTGCGCATCCGCGCAGTCTGATCATCGCCTTTGTTATTCGCTTTTGAAAAGTACCATATCTAACCTTGCTACAGGTGAAATTTAAATTTTCTAGCTAGTCTCTGTAGCTGAGGAGACCGGTTTGAAACTCGCTTTGGCGGAAACCCCGAAGACAGGTTTTCTCGCGACGAGGCCCATACCCCAACAGACAGTGGTATTATGTAACACATACTTCATTGGTAGAAATATATCATAAGGACCAGTCCGTTTCCATGTTAAGGGGCGTTGTGTGGTGTTTTTTCATTTCATTCAAATTTTCATAGAATATTCTTAAGCAAACAGTGGTAACGCTGATCAGACAGCGCCTGATCTGTGTCTGCACTGTTTGCATATGCCCTACAAAAAGAACACTTGTATGCTTAAATGGGTTAACTGGCTCAATGTAACAACATAGAGATACAATCAAATCAAGCCAAGAATGTGATGCAACAAATAAAGTGGGCAGCCAGAGCTAAAGAAAACTACCAGTTAATCAAAGGCGGACACCTATGGTGGACAAGACAAAAGACAATTTACAGGCACCAACTCTACTATGAAAGTTTAAAGCCCTAACCCACTTACCTAAAATTAAAGAAGAAACCATAAACATATAACGACCAGGCATATGGATCATGAACAGGAACATGGAAATTTTGGCAAAAATAACACCCTCACGAAATGGCAAAATCACTCTGCCGTTTACTGATGTTGGTTAATTATGTTTCAGTCCCGAATTTTGAACGTCGAAAATATGTTTTTAACGCTGTTCGCAAAAATAAAATTCTCGCTTTTTAAAAAAAAATTAGATTCATAGTGATATTTATAGCTGATTGGCACACAGGAAAGATTTTTTTAATATTCAAAGTAAGTTAGTTGTAAAGATCAGGAATCGATACAAGTACCACACCTGACACAGGTTACCAATGGGAAAGTGACAAACTCACATTTAGACACCACAAACGAAAGCCAAGAGGTGAGCCCTTTCCCAGGAGGTGGCCACAAGGCAGAAATAAACAGACGCGCACAGCGGCATAACAAACACAAGACAGAAAAACTTTAATGATCCACTAAAGAAGTACCGCCTTGGAACGGTCAGAAAAGATTTTACTGGAGGGCTTAAACCGGTTTCACGGCGTCAAACTCATCCTTAATTCAGATGTAGATCAAGACGAATAGATACTCGGTTTGCATGAAAGACCCCTAACTTATCAATGCATCATCTCCTAAAACATATAAATCAAGATATAACAAGGAGACAAAGCAAAGATAAGGACTCAACAATGAATAAAGATGAATACCGGAGTAAAAGAAATCTAGCAGGTAGACCCCGTTGGGCCTGACAAACAGCCAAAGCATCAGGCCACTCCCATCTCATCAAAAGATTAGTCTATAAGTCGGAACCGTCATAGAGTCTCAAGTCTGACCCACCGGCATGCAATTAAAGAGGAAAGCAAAGTTGCCAACCGTTATAGGGTTGACAACCAAGTATGCAGTCTGTTGCAATACATTAATGTTAAAGCCATCTTTTTATAATGGGAAATTATTTTAATGAACTGCGCTGAAAAATCATTAGAGCCAACAATCTTCTTCAAATTATACACCAAGCCACCATAGAATTCAGGTTTCGAAAGTCCTTGGCGCAAGAGAGATTTAAGTCCAATTTGGAATTTAGATATCAACTCTTAGTATCGCCTATAAAATTTAGAAAAGGTTTTGCCAAGTTTACGATACCGATAGCCTTGTTTAAGAAGTATCTGAGTTAACAATTTATTGCGATTGTTGAAGTCAGTTACATGGCTAGATGCTCTAGCAAAACGAATGAGTTGAGAGATATAGACTTCATAGGATGAAGGGCGAGGAACATCATCATCTAAAATGAGAAATTGACAATTTCAAAATCAAAGTCGTCACGTTTATCATAATTTTTGGTAGAAACAGTATCATTAGAAATTGAGAAATGCAAGTCTTAAATGAGGCTTTGGTATCCGAGGTATTAGCTTTATTAAGTTGGAGCTCTGACAGGTATATTTGACTTACCATATTGTCAAAATAGAAATTAATAATGTTTAAAATATCATCAAAATATCTGGATGTAGTGTTAAAAGTATTAATATTATCAGCCTGCTTATCATCAGAAAGAGACATAATAAAGTCCCTCTCATAACAAAACAGGAATAAATCTGCAACCAGGGGAGCACAATCAGTGCCCATAGGAATTCCAAGTACTTGTATATACATACAGCTTGGTGACAAATCGAATAAAAATGTTGTCCAACAAAAAGGTCAGCGCATCACATACATTTTGACATGGCCATGCATGATATTATTTAGGTTTTTCCAAAGTAAAAAATGTGTTTCTGTCGTTACATGCAGGGTAAGTAGAGCCTTCTCTCTGGAAGGTTCTTTCAAAAAGATCACTAAGTTTAACTTTAATTAAATCATGAGGTGAAGTAGTGCAAAGAGTAGAAAAATCATAAGTAGACAAACTTGTCGCATTGAAATCTCTAGCTTTAGTTTATCTAAAATTTCACCCGAATTTTTAATAGACCAAAATAGATTTTTACTGGATCTCTTATATACCTTTTCACAGTACTTAATAACATGTTTAACAGCTGTAACACACGAGGTTAACAATTAAAAAAGTTCTGTTGTCGTACAAGAACTAGAATTAGCAATATATCTTGCTTTATATGGGTTTTATGGAGTTTAGGTAACCAGTACAATGTACGAACTTTGTCTTGGTTTTCTTAAGCTTTGACACCAAAATGCAGGGCTGTTTGACAACCATGCCCATCGACAATGACCCTCTCACTCAAAGAAGGCTGCAGTTTATATGCATTAACGTCAACGCGCTCACGCTTAAGAGTATTAATCAAACAACTACAACATTGTTAGCAGGTTTGTGTGCTGGAACCAAAACATAGATCATATGAAAATCCTGGATACCTCGTTTAAGATGACGAAAAAAAGATTAAGGTCAAGGGGTAAAAGATGTGTATTACGGGAGTAAAATTAAACGACCTACACACTAAAAGCATGTTTTTAAGTTGAAACCAGTTTACACACATGAAACATATTTATACACATGGAAAAAGTTAAGGCTCCCCTAGGCTAATGCATCGGATAGACTTTAGACTGTATAGTGCGTCCAGTTAATAGAGACTGGGCGTGTCAGACAGAGCGCTGTCATACACTGTCAAATAAGACTAGTCTACAGTAAATCGGAAGTAATAGCCTATGTACGCTTTACTCGTGCAACCAACTGAAACGCAGACGACAAGGGTGACCAACTTTATACGTTAGTATGCTTGGTAAACGTTTATCTTTAGTATGCTGCTGAGGACCTACTGCATTTCATTTTCCGGGATGGATATGTTGTGAAAGTTTTGGGGGAGGGTAGGTTTGCACTTTCTTCAAATTCTGTCTGTATGGCAAAACTGGTTTGATTTTTAAGTCTGATACAATAATAATAAATCACCAATTAGAATTTAGCGGGACAAGGGTTAAGTATCTGGATCATGAGAAAAGGGCATACAAACATGCGATTTCGTCTTATCGCATATCCGAAAAAGCCTCTTATAAGCGCTCATTTTGGTGTGTCCAGAGAGACTAGATGTCTAAAAGTTGTTTGGAGTCTTCTTCAACTTGCATACTTTGTTTATGCGAGTAGCGAAAGCCCTGGCAAGGTCATGCGTACATACAGGCTTGTCGGAGCCTTCGCCACACGCCGATGTAATAAGAACCATCATCTCGTGTGCTGACCAATTTGTAGTATTATTTTTTCATTGCGGACCATTATTTTATTTTCTAATTCAGTATTATAATTTGAATAGTTGAAATTTCGAAACATTGTCAGAGCGCATATATCTAGAGTAGTCGGTCTCCTTGTTATCCAAATTAATTCGAAAGGCCTTTTACTCTCATTGGGCTCAAACTACAACAGGTATATACAGGTATACAGCTGTAAAGCGTTTCACAGGTGAATAAACACACTGTCTTATTACCAATTTTTAAATGGAAATGTCCACGGGTGTGTCTTTGCTAAGAACCGCCCAGTCTCTCTTAACTGGTCGGACTATAACTTTCCCATATTTTAAAAATGCTTCATTACACTTTTTTTCAAATTGTATAATCCAAGGTGACGAAGATTCAGCAAAACCTGTGGTTGATAGCGGCCATCTTAGATACAGGAAATTCGTTTCTGATACTATACTGAGCCAAAATTCTAACGCAACTTTGTTTTATTTTGATAATATCTTTGTCCGAACAAATGCCCTAGGCCGATTGGTTCGCCTAAACGAAAGTTCATTCAGTTAGGCATCGAAACTTACTTTGGGTTTAACAATATGCCCCAAACTGTTTAAGAAACAAAGCATTCCATTGAGGAAGGGTGGGTGAAAAAAATGAAATTCATGGTAATGTTCCAATATTCGATATGTGACATGCATTTCGGCATCATGAAATCTGAGTTGATTTTGGGAATTTCTGTCGAAATTCTTTAAGTTTTTAGAGATAATTTTTTTTCCTCAATTCGGCTAGGCGTCTGATCCCGTTGTTTGGCAATAAAAAGAAGCATTTAGTCAGAATTGAGCTAACGTTTTTACAGGAAGTTTCAATTATTGTCAGAGTGAATATGAAGCCGCGTCGGTAAATTTTATATCCATTTTTTGCTCCTCGCCATTTCTAAGCAGCACAAGTAACACATGGTGTATCATTCTATCAATGATTTCCACGTTTTGGGTAATTTACGCGATATTGATTTTGCACTGAGTTGTATGGACATCCTGGCAACAAACGCTCAATTCTCAATTAACTGAAACTCGACGCTTAATTTTGTGAAATTCAACCGAACAATTTTCAAGCAATACCCCTCATCTTACTGGCCTAGCGTTTGAGTGTGGGTTAATACAGACTTTTTAACTTTATAACCACTCACAAGGTCTTGAGACCCAAAAAGCATTTTTGACCAATCAGACAACAGCTCACAGAACCGTGCTCCAGACGACCAATTCTCTGTGCAATAAATATTCTTCAAGATAAGTTGAGCAATTTTTCCAACATAAACTGCCCTACAGCAATTGGTTGTATAAAATTCTGGCCCTTTACGCGTTGCGTTGGAACTTTGGCTCAGTATATATTGATTTCTCTTGTCATTTGTTCCTTTCATGAGGTATGTTTATCTTAAAGTTTGATCGCCCTTGAAACTGACAGTCTGTTTGACAAACTTTGATCACCATTTCTTTAGTTTGCTGACCTACTGTTGGCTGTAGAGGCATACTTAAGCAATAGCAGGTTTCAAATCCATATTTAATTCTTTGTCTATACAGTTTTGAAGAAATTTAGGAAAGAAAATGAATATGGTCTTTTAAGACTTTCATAACACACAGTCTGGTCACAGAGGCACAGCAGAATTATCCTGATAAGGCTTAATTTGGAAATTAACAATAAACTTCTGTTTCAATAGAAATAAGAGAAAAATGTAGATAATTTACGGTAATGTGGTTCAGGACTTGTTCACTACTTTTTAAAGCCAAATTAATTTATTCATTGTGAAAGATCCATTCTGTCACTAAATGCTGTTTTTGCTTCCCAATTTGTTTTCTGCGGTGTGCTGAAACAAAAGGGCAAACTTACTTTCAAGAAAATTAACAATATTTACCTGTGGCGTATTGTATCCTCCGTAGCCCAATCATTTATCTGATGGACTTCAATACTTCAGGCTCTAACTAGCTGATGCTTTGAAATATAAGACAACAAATCAGTGGGATTTTCAAAAATTTTCCTCAGAACAAAAAGTGATGCTTAACTTTTTTCATGTGTATATATTGTCAAAACCGATTAATACACACAAACCATTATTATTTTAATATTAAAATCCAATTAACACACAGGAAATATATTTATAATATTCAAAATTGATACACATAGGAACATATGATAAATATTCTAACGTACTTCTCAATATGGCTATAAATACTACTATTGTTTTGCATTCTACGAAATATGGGTCCAGGTCCGCCTTGATGTCAAATTCTCTACAGGTAAGTTCACTTGACACTATTGTTTTTGAGTTTTTGAACCAACGATTATATTAATGGCTACGAGTATAAGCTTTCACAAAAAGCTGGGACTGCTCTAAACATATATTTTATAAAATTATACTGTTATTCTAAATAAAAGTAAGGAAGAAGGCAAAGATCAGCTGTCGATACAATCAAGTACCACATCTGACCCAGGACAACATATGGAACAGTGACAAAAACACAAAAACAAATACAAACAAGAGAGCCCAAAAACACAAAAACATATACACACAAGAGAGCCTAGAGGTCAGCCCTTTCCCAGCAGGTGGTTGCAAGTCATGTTTGAGCAAGGGCTACGTTGGTGACAGACAAACAGACATACATACACAAGCAGACCGGCAGACAGATATATTTTGCTGCTAGAGCTCTGATCTCCACAATGTCTTCGTATTTCACGCCGCTGTACCGTTTTCTTTGGAGAAGCGCAGTGGCTTAGTGGTAGAGTGCTCCACTTAATATCGCTTAATGCATTTCTAAACACAGAAAATTACATGTAGTCGGCCATTTTAAGAACACAAAACTAAAAATGGAATTTTATTAGAAAAATTGGGACGTGTGTAGGGTTGGCCTTTAAATATGCCAGCTATGCGATCAGAGGTGGCTCAGACGAACCAGTTCGCGGCTGCATGCAAAAATATGACAGGAGAGGAAAACTCGTCACAAAATCTAAAACTAGATGGAAGCAACATGTATATTAACTATATTTAAATGTCTTTATGGACTGAAAAATATCACAACATTGCGCAAACAAATATTTAGTCTTCAGTTCACGAGACGTTGGTACCATATATGAAAACTCACTCTTGAAACGTGCATGTACAGCTATCTAGTGGGGCTAGAACTGATTTTTTTGCCCAAGCCTATATCTTCATCCCTACTCGTGAAGGCTCTGACGAGACTGCGTGTATTCACAGACACATTTGGGCATGCGCTGGTCGTCTATGCGATAAATACCAAACTATTGTATACTGACTCATTTCATTCACTCAGGATTACAAAACATATTTTGTTCTGTCACAATTTCTCTCAAAAAAATGTTTTATTTGACCCTTTGAAGACCAGAGCCTCCTAAACTGGTGCCTTGGGAAACAGTGAAGACCCAGATGAAATGCCGCATAATGCGGCATTTCATCAGGGTCTACCCTGTTTGCTAAGACAAATTCGAGCTCAAAGAAATAAATACAATTTTAATTTTAGAAATTATAACCTGTGACCCTCTAATATATACAATGAATATCCTTACATTGTTGCATGAAGTTTTATGTAAAATTCCATTGGTCCTAAAAGGATTACAAATGAAACGTGTTGGAGCGCAGTGCTTCAGTGGTAGAGTGCTTGACTCGAGACCGAAGGGCCGCGGGTTCGAGGCTCACCGACGTCACTGCGTTGTGGTCCTTGAGTAAGACACATTTATCCTAGCTTAGTACTGGTTCAACCCGGGAAGACCCATCCTTTTATAACTGAAATATTGTTGATGGGACGTAAAGACTCAAATCAAACAAAGCAAATGAAACGAGGGGTCATAATCTGATAAGAGTTGATCATATATGATGGAATATCTAAAGAGCAATGTGGCTGAGAATAAGCAGGAAGGACAATAAGCTGAAAGAGGCTATCACGTGACTGCCATCACTGCACTGACCCCCAGCAACATAGGTTATGGCACTGGATGTTTCTTTCACCCAAAAATCGGCTTTCACTTTTACGATGGTACACCTGCAAGTAGAAAAATATTTACCATTAAAGTGATAATAACAACAAAAGTAGTCTGATTGTATCTTTGTAAAATATTTGAAAAGCCTCTTTCACAAACAGTGTAGGCCCAGATCAGACTGCTCCCCTCGGAGCAGTCTGATCTGGCTCCACACTGTTTGCCTCTATACTTAGTTTAAACATATATTTATTTCCAATAGATAACAAGTAATACAGTACAATATATACAATTCATAAGGAAAATTTGATTAGAACATCTATACTTTGTTAACAATGTTATCAAATATATACAGCAGACGACTAGAGCACACGACATTTCAGATGCAGTTTTCTGCTGACGCTTAAAAATGGTATTAATGATTTGCAAGCTTGCTAAAGTGAGTGAACAATTGAAATTTATATGAATGAAAAGTTTGTTTGTTTGTTTGTTTTGTTGCTTTAAGTCCCAAGTCAACAGCTATGGTCATTGCGGGACGGTCAGTTCACCTAACCACACTTTTTCCTGGGCAGGCTTGAACAAGCGGTTAACCAGTAATTCGTGCGCATACTTTCGCTTGTAACTGACAACAATCCTTCTTGAATAAATCAGCGGAACGGAGGAGAATGACCGTAGAAATCATTTCATGATCAATCTCCACGAAAGTATGGGATCGGACCGGGATCGAACTCGCGACCCCTGGATCTGCAGTCAGACACGCATCTGTAGCCAGACACGTTACCGACTGCGCTACGCGGCCCGGCATGAATGAAAAGTGATGAAGTCGAAAACATAAATATAAATGAAAACCTTTGTTAAAGACATATGCGGCTATTTCCAATGCGCACCTTTTCCGCGTCTGCAAACGGGGAAAGTTGTCTGGGTCCTGTCTTTCGACCCTTAACGGATTCGGATCAATACAGCTTCCGATATTCTTATGTCATATCGGTGTTCCGACATTTTCTTCACAAAATAACTAATTAAAGTGTGTTCGAAATATCTATTGACATCTTTTCAGAACTGATCGTCTCAGCACTAAAGACAGATAAAAGTAGCTCAGTCGAAATCAAACGACGTACACAATAACCCTGGTTACGAATACGATAGTGGCCGAGTCTATACTATTTGTATGGATATTTAGAGCGGCGCACGACCTGACCTCGTGGCCTAGTGGTTAGCGCGCCTGGCTACAAAGCCAGAGAACCAGGATCGATTCCCAGATGCGCACATATTTTCAGTGTGTTTTTTGTTTCTTTTTTAACATTTTAATGCTAAATTACTTCATATACTAGTAAAATGGCATCATCAAAACGACCGAAATGGTCATCCCCGAACTTTTTATATTGAATTACGCATGAAACCTATGGGGGTGGGGTTAAATTTGGCCCTCTAGAAAGAGAATTAGTTCGGTGACCCCAGATTTTTATTTTTTTTTCTGAAAGGTATTATAATAGTCCATGAATTAAAAATAAATTTTCAAGATTTTCAATGTCAGATTTTTTAATACATGATTTATTCTAAAAACAAATTCCATTTTTCGACGAATTGCCAAAATATATCATGCAGTATCTTGTCACAGCATGGGGTAACAAGTAAACATGCACATTTTCTTAAAAGTTTGAGGTCATGGGCAGTAATTTAAGTTAAAAGAAAGAAGCTGGGTGAAGATTACAACCGTTTTAGCTCGATAATTAGGACTAGTATTATTATTTTATATTTCTAGAAAATTGGTCAAATGCTGTAAACTTCAATATGAGATTCTGAAAAAATAAGCACGGTGACATATCCTTTTTATTTCATAAATGGATAGCCCATGCATAAAACAAACTGTATGCAAAGTATTTAAAATATTTCAATGTGGGAAGTATTTAGTAGCATATGTCCTTAAGAATGACAGGTTCTGCATAACAGCCGCATGTCACGAGGAAAATTACACTTGCGGACTTTGAAAACGCATCACCATATTTTTACACTTTTCTTGCAAATCGTATATGCGATTGAAAGGTTACTCGCAGGATTTAGTGACTGCACTACAATACGACGCTGCTGGTGACGTCAATTGGGTACATACAGCATCCAGCACCATTCTGCAAAGTAAGTTGAAGCTTATTGATTATTATTTTGTTTAAACTGTCGCGTGTATGATACCATAACCAGCAACGCAGTTTATAGACTTTTTCTAATTAAAGTAATTGATAACTCCAATATTTCGAAGATAATCGTCAAATTTGAACATCAATTTACAGCTTCTTTTCAGAAACATCTCCATAAGTTCCCTTTATGCATACTTTCATTACTGATATTGACTAATTACACTGACAATCATATGGCGAAGACGTTTGGATGTAAATCTTGGCAGGAGATATGAAGACGTCTCAAAAGTTTACGTTAACGTCACTTGCACAATACAAAAGAAACGTGCTACACGCATAATGTATGCATAATCTGTCATTTCTTTATGCCTTCAGCCTTTTCCATTAAAATCGGATGAAAACTAATCGAAACTTTGACAGGCCCGAGATGTTGAATTTTATTGCTAGACTATAGTAATCAGAGTGGGTGGGATATGTCGGTTTCTTTGAAGGGGTTTTAGTTTGTGCATACCGAACTGTCAATTCATTTAGAATCGCTCACAGATAAATATGCAATCGTGAAGAAGCCCAACACGCATATTTGTTGAGTCAGGAATCAAAACTAACACGTGTCAACTTGCAGCTGAATAGGTGTTTCTTCGAAATCGACCTCCCCTGTCTTAAAACGGATACTTTTTCAATATCTTAAGCTAAATTTACAGCCATAATTTTTCTAGGGCACACTAAAACCTGGTCGGACTATGATATGCAATAACAATTACCCCGCTGACATTCTCCGGGTTTGTGAAATGAAGGATTTAATCTGGGTGATGCGTTTCAAAGTCCTTAAGTATATTATATTTACTGTTGTTTCAGAGATTCATAATAGTAGGACTGACCCATTTTTCATTGAAACTGGTAAATAACGGTAAATGTATTACGAGGGTCAGTCAAAAATAACTGAGCCCTACCTCATAACATTTGAATTAAGTAAAATGGACATATATTTGGATGATATTTCATTGAAGTTATGTGTCATCTATTTAATCACCTAATTTATTTCTGTTGGGAAGCTTTTTGTAACGGTTGCTGAGCAACAGAATATAACCTGTCAAAGGGGTGCGTTCACGCTGTGATACATCTAAATCTAAGCGTTGCTATGGAAACAGTAATGTTAAAGCAATGCTTTATTCACTGGCGTTTGATATCTTGAACATGTACCTATTCAGTGTCACAGAACAGAAACTAACTGAACCCAAATTATAGACACTGTAGTAGTTTGATTTCAGAATTCATCAAATTTTAACATGCCTGAAGTCCTATGATTTACACCACCCACATTCATATTTACACAATTTTAACAGAAAACATAAAATATTAGCATAATAATGCTTTAACAGTACTGCATACACAAACCAACCCTCAGACATATTAAGTTCCTTGATTTAGATGCACAATTTCGTCTCCATGGCAACACAATCATCAAGTATTTGAAATTTTGTGGAATTTTGGAGGTTTTTGTTGCTAGGCAACGCATACACTCAATGTTCACCTAAACATTACCGAACTTAGTGTAATGAAAAGACAATATGATATATCTTATTCAAATAAGTGTCAAGTATGCCTTTCACAAAAATTATCAAGCACACAAGCTTTTTAAAGACATACTGTAAATTCCTAGTGGCTGAGATCGCAAACGCATCGCTCTGACTGACGATCTTCAGTTGCCTAGCAACCATAAAAGAAGCTTCACTAGGGTAATCTTTTAGTGTTAAAACATCTATGACATATTATACTTATAGAACATAATCACATTGGTTGTCTACAGTACCAAACTAAACTGTTATGAGGTAGGGCTCAGTTATTTTTGACTAACCCTCGTACTGCAGTTAGGGGTAGTTTAAGATTTATACCTGTATAAATCACCCATTATCTGGATTAGTTCATATTTTTTGTTTACAACGATTCTCATCTATCTTTGAATCAACAGTAACAGTGTATTCAGATTTTACATTTCTACATTACAGTTTGAACTCACAAAGACTCAACAAACACACGTTTTATCAAATACTTACACAAACTGGACGTTGCCGTGATTTTGGTTGGTTGTCCAGGTAAACTGAAAGCTTGTTTTATCTCCACTATTTGTATGTGTCAACCCTTTTCCCTAGAATATACAAACTAATCAATGGAAGTTTGAATATAAAGACATACAGTGTGGATATATCTATTTTTTTATTCATTCATTCATTCATTCATTCATACATTCATTCATTTATTTATTTATTTATTTATAAAATAAGGGTAGTCAGCATTTCTACCATAAAGTTATAGTATATATTCATAATGAGGGACATTCAATATGTAATGAAAACTTAAATTGTATATTTGCTCGCATCATCATTTCTTTAATACAAAGATCTGCTACTTGGGTATGCAGCGTTTTTTTTCCCTACAAAAATGGCATGGCCAACAACATCAAATGTTTTCTTATGTTTAAAAATAGTGAACCTACAAAATTTCCTGTATCACTACGAGTCATTAATTGATCAATAAGTCCAACTAGTGCAGTCTGACAGCTATGTTTTTACAAAAGCCTGATTAATATCACTTCTTTACTTACAGAATAGCAAATAAACTTGTTGGTAGGAATATATAAACAGAGGATCTTACATAAGTGCTCATGTTTTATTGAATTTATTAAACAAGTTGGGGAAACGAGATAAAATGTGAGGCTTGCTGAGCATTTTATCTCTTTTTTGCCACGAGTTTAATAAATTCAATAATACAGGAGCACAATTGTTAAATTATTTTTATCACATGACATTAAAATTACTTAAATTCGCATTTTTGGCGTGAACACGTCAAGATTTTGCCTATCTAACGCAACGTTAAAATGGACGTTATTACGTAACGTTACTAAATCTATAACAATTACAACTGTCATAAGATTTATTGAGATCCGTTTATCTGATTGGTCAAGAACGGTCATCTGATCGTATTGGCCTGTATTTCATTTTTCAATGAACTCCGGTTCGTATTCATGAGATTAGGCGTAGGATAAGGGCAGGATACAGCCCAAATTCCTTTTTTGAAGCCAAAGTGGGTGCATAAAACTGGGTGTGCCGTGTGTGCTATATATGCCTTGTGCGCCGGGGCCGCGGCACACCGTCACAATAACTGAAAAATGATGATTCGTATTCATGAAGGGCGGGACCATTCACGTCAGAACTTCTTTTGTGATACTGTACAATGCTTCTATGAAGAGAAATGGACAGTCAGCAACTATTATACACTTTACTTTACACTTACACAGACATTTTCAGGTGGAAAAGCAAAGAATAGCTTACATACGAAGATAAAATTAACAGTATTCATGCCGATCAGCTGTCTAATGCAATTTTGCCGCCATCTTGTTATTTGAACGTCGTGACGTCTACGTACACGTCGTAGTGCACGTCAGAGTCTAAATGCGCGAATGTTATTAACTTGAAACGTAATGTAAAGGAAATAAAATTAAGATACTTAGGAGAAAAAGTAAGGAAAGGAGTTGGAATTTTAAGAACTGACAGTTATTTTTCTGCGTTTCACTGAGGTATGAAAGGTCGTTTAAATTACATATCATTTTAGCATGAAAACCGAATGTTTTGACAATTTAAGAAATAAGATTTAATTTCAAAGAAATAGATGTAATTTACGCGACATAGCATACTTTAGAGAAACGCAGAATAATAACTTTCAATTCTAAAAAAAAAAAACACTAGTGGTTTTATTGCATGGCGTTATAGCACTCCCAGGCGCAACGTCATGTGATAAAGATCATATATTATTATTATAAAGGATTTAAGTGGGAACAAGCATGGCGAGAGAACCACTTAATTCCTTTATAATTGTAATATATGATCTATAACCTACTTATAGATTTCTCCTCCCTTTTTCTGACTACTTCTTTGGAAATGGTCGCAATGACCACTTACCCTATTTACTTAAAGCTGCATAGTCTGTAACTTTTGGTCTTTTAATTTTAGAACTAATGCTTCTATTTTTCAAGAACATAGTAAAAAAAAACTAAAATTCAGGTATACATTTTACCAATTTTGTAAATCTAAACCAACTATCAGTATCAAAACAACAGCATTTATGTTAAAATTAACTGTCTATAATTATTGGAGGGACGCAAATAATTACCAATACGAGAAAAACACACCTGTTTTTATAAGATAATTCACTTTTCCGTGAAGTTTTCAGTTTTAAGTGAACAAATTTATTGTGGAAGCGTAACTTAATTCTACTTTTAGAAATGATTTAAAAAGAAAATAAAAATTTCGAAAAATGTTCATAGTTGCAGACTAAGTCTCTTTAATGACTTTTACTAAATAGATATTACAAATATTGGCAAAATATATGATTAAGTTGGCCAAAAATTTAAAATTCTGTGGAAAACAATTGGTTGTGAAGCACAAGAAGGAGTGGAGTGATCTATAAACATGTAAATTGTATTACTAATGAAAAGTTTCATTGCAATATGGTGGCCTGTCAGTCGCTGCAAAGCTGCAAAATAAGAATAAAAAAACTTTTATGGCTTTCCCTTTGTAGTAACCAGTACCGACGGGAGGGTTTGTGATTTAAGCCATTATTGTGAATGATTTCGGAGCCGGCTGATCTTATTATAACGTATGTTGTTTGCAATATAGGCTACCAAAATAGATCGTCAGATTAGCAAACATCAATCTGCACGCACATCGTCCAATTCCATGATTGGATTCTCCAATTGTGGCGGACTTTCACGAATGAGCAAACAGATGACAATTGTCGTGAATGTGGGGAAGGGTTTAAGAAGAGTTGGCTGAACATTTCTCTCACACCAGATCGGCATTCCCGTCGTTTTACCCATGTGAGATTATAAGAATCTATCATGAGTGTTAGGGTAGGATAGAAAAATCCGTCGCGAGGATCAACGTTTGGCATCACGAGGCGTGCTAAGTGATGACAAAAGGTGATCCCGAGAGACAGATTTTTCTATCTTATCACTCCCAAGGATCATCATTTGCCATCACGAGGCTTGCTCTGTTATGACAAATGGTGATCTGGAGGGACTGATTTTTCTATCCTACCCACACGCGAATAATGGATTCTTTTTCTAGATCACCACTGTTTTTTACTTTAAAATGAGCTTCCAGAAGTCTGGATACGCCAAGATGCAATTTCACATGATGATGTCACTATAACATAACAATGACGCCACTTGACGACGATGTGCGTGAGTTCCAATACAACCAATGTTTGAAGCCCTCACGTAACAGCATGTGTAAGATATGTAAGATAAGTTTTTCTATCCCAGGGTAAAATCTCAGATATCCTCATCCGGTGTCCAAATCTTTCTCACATACCAATGCATACAAGATCGAGTGATCCCTGTTCAGAATCACAATTTCTTGCAATTTAAAGTTGCCCGTGTGTAATAACTATATGAACTTTGCGAATACGGTTAGCATTTATAAATATCAACGTTTTGGTGCAAACATTTTAGAAATCGGTCCATTCATTCAAAAATAATTGCGAAAATACTGAGTTTAAATGGGCCAGAAAATAGCGTTAAAAACGCCAAAAGCATGCCTTGTTCGATACGTCACAAAAATGACGTAATAAGTATGACCCGCAAGCTATAATCGGAAACGTCATCTCAGAAGACTGATGTATCCGCTGATATAATTTTTGGGTCTCTAACCTTGCAAAGCGATTTTGTTATCTTAGACCTTAAGTCATCCTAACGTCACTAAATTACGTTCATTTCTATGCACGTTACTGTTGATGACGACAATTTTTGTGACGGCCTAGAATGCGTATATGTTAAGTACAAAAGCCGTGTATCAACAGCACGTGAATTGCATGATTAATACATGGGTTTTTGCCATTTAAAACATGGCTGTTAGTAGCGTGCGACACGGCTTTTTATGCAATAATGATAGATTCTATTTATCTCATAATTCCATACCAGCCCGTGGGAAAGATAAAAAAAAACGAACATACGCACGCTGGTCGCACGTCGATTCGTGACGTCATTGAAATGTTAAAATAACGTCACAATGTCGCATCTCAGCGTATTCAGGTTTTTCTGGATTTTTTTTATGTTTTTCCAATTTAGTGGTGAGAAAGAAAAATAATCCATTACTCATGTGAGGAAAAAATCCGTCCCTCAGGATCACCGTTTGTCACCACTCAGCAAGCCTCGTGATGCCAATCGGTGATCCATAGATTCTAATTAGCTTTACCGTGCCACATGGTTCTGATGAAGGAACAGACGATCCTGCAACTGCAGCCATTGTTCCTACGACCGTTGAGTATGTATTTGGGTCTGTCCGAGCCTCACAGAGAAATCCTTTGAAATTTCCACTTGTTGCTGCCACTGTTACTGTAATAAAAAACAAACAAAAAAACAGGTGGTATATTATTCTCATTCTCATTAATCCTCATACATCCAGAAAAGGAAAGTCTTTGATTTGTTTTGGATAACCCATTTTTTTTCAAACTCTGCAGAGAAAAGTCTTCAAAGGAGAGGGGAATATTATGCAGCGAATATTTGCTCAAATTGACTTATGCAATTTTATGCAGCAAATTGTTGTAAATATAAATCTATGAAATATTATGGCCATAACAAAAGGTTTATTACTAATGAATATTAAAATAAATATGGCTACAAATTTCAAAGTGCATTTTCAAACAATGTTTAACTTTTGCATGTTGTTTTCAAACTTTGTACATGTTTATTGTCTCAAAGAAAATTTCATAGATGGTCTTATCGGTTGCTCAGGATCCAGGTGTCAGCGTTTGTTGATTATCGCCAGATACAATCTTCATAGGTGAAGTACCTCTGGAGTTAAAGACATTCGGTCATGCGATAAAAACGTATCATAAAAAAATGCCACCCTACTGATGAGCTGTAAACATGATTGTTACTGATCATCATCATAAATGTGCACATTAGATAGGTTAATTCATATGTTTGACTTTGAGAAATACTGATGGGATCAATTATAATGACTGGCTTTTTGAGTACAGAAAGAATTTGGATTTTGGTGATGGTTATAATTTTCACTCCTGAATGAGGGATTCAGTCTAAACTTTTGCCAAGCATAATCCACCTTACCTTATGCTTGTGAAAACAACTTGGCAAAATTAAGGAATCTGAAATGTTATACTGTCTCTTCTTTATTTAGGTAAGTGAAATACAAGACTGTTTAGAACATTAAAGTAGTTTGAAAAACCAAGTCTTTATTGAGAAGGTGGAAGTGGAACGGAGTTCTTGTGATAAGGCGTTTATTTCTCCTAGTTGCCTACGATTTAAAACACGTTTTTTTTCTAATTTTCCAAATACTAATAAAACTAAAGGATTATTGCAGTAATTATATGTTCACTTAATATAAAAACACCCGTTTCAAATCCTTTCATATCTTTAAAGCTGCGAAAACTTGCAATTTCTGCTGACACCCCTCATTTTTACATCTTCATGCTCGCTACCGTTTTGATATGATAGAACAACTTGCTACTTGTCGAAAATTTAAAGTACTGGCATCTTCAGAATAGAATGGATTTTCAATTCCAAAGGTTAAAGTCATTCTTTCCGCGTAGGCGCACGTAATATGCATAAACCATGACAGTTGTTCTTGAAAAGTTGAGTTTTGTGTTTAAGTGCCCCCACCCTCCTTAGACCCCAGAAGCTCTTTGGACTACGAAATGCCGCTCCATACATACAAAACATATGTAAAGGCATATTGGGTCTGGGTGGAAACAGGGTTGAACAAGCTAAAGATGCCTTATAACAACTGACAAACATCAACCGCTTTGCAAAATCACAATTTTAATCATATACATGTATAAGACATCAACTGTATAATCGATAGTTTCATGCTTGGAATGACAATTGCTTACCTTGAGTTCTAGTTATTTCCTAATGTACACATATAAATATAACTAATAATAGTACGTACAGTACTGTGACGTAGTTAAAATGAATGTTCATTCAAAACAAACAGGTTAATCAAAAATATAAAATTAAACCCCTTTTTATTTTAAATGCAATCACGACTGGTCTTATATACTGCCACTCCAATCTATCGATCTATCCTTTGTATCACTCTATTTATAAATCTCGCGAGATTTTGATCGTAGCACCACCTGCCGATTATTTACACTAACAACTAGATCACATTTAAGAAACATGTACAGAGCAGTGGTAAGTACCTTGTATAACTAATTTTCATTATTTTCACCATTTTTTCGAGTTTCTTCTTTTTTATATTGAAAAAAGGGTTATTCACACAAAAATCCACATGTCTACAAACAGATTTTTGACAGGTCACGTGACTCTTCTGTCAAAAGAAAATGAAGTATGGAACGCGGTTAATGCATGTTTTACAAACGTTTGGTTTGTAATGTTGGAATTTGTGATGTTGAAATGACCTGTTTGTTTGTCTGTACCACATCTGACCACATCCTTTTCCCAAACTTGTGAAAAATAAATGTGCATTAGCTTTTTATATTTTATTAATATATCTTTTAAATATATTTCCAGGAGCCACCACAAAGGAGGAGACGCCTTCTGTACGACAGGACAAATATGTAGAGAGCTTATGAGGCTACCCTAGGTGGTATGTCTGCATACAGAGGAGCAAAGGTGTACTCTGTGCCTCCAACCACTCTAAGAGATAGAATTAGTGAGCGTGTTGCACCAGACGCTAGGGTGGGGTATAAGACTATCTTCACATCATAATAAGAAGGTAAGTTATATAAGCATATAACTTGCATGACTGAAATAGAATTTTGTAACAATAAGACATGTACGTGGCCAAGGACTTTGCAGTCTAACAAGGGTGAAAAGTAAAGTGATAACTGGTCTTATGGTTTTACTAAGTGGAGGTCTGATCTTAAAACAGTTAAGCTTAAGATATTGTCAATTCGACGGGCCAAATCAGCTTCTAGGAAGACACTGGACAGTTATTATAAAAAGCTTGAGTTTATGCTTTTTATTATAGCATTAAAGACAAACCCTGGAAGATCTTTAACATTGATGAAACTGGTGTGAATACTGAACACTCACCACTAAAATAGTTTGAAAGAAGGAAACCGTTCCACATAACATTACATCTTCCAGGGCATCAACAGCCACTCTCATAGCTGCTGGGAATTCTGCTGGTCAAAGTATACCTCCTTATTATGTATTTCCAGGGGTGAGGTGGAATGAGGATTTTCTTAAAGGTTCATCTATAGGTTCAACTCGTGAAATGGTCGAATTCTACCATATTTTTCAATTATCTCACCAAGCATTTTCTTCAGCATGTAACAACACATGGAAGTGAAGACCCAACTCTCATACTATATGATGGTCACAGATATCATATATCTCTGACTTTGACTGAATGGGCAAGACAACATAACATCATATTGTCTGTGCTAATCCCAGTCAAGTCATTTGACTAAACCCCTAGATGCCGGTATATTTGTTGGTCTAAAAAGATGTATTCTAAAGAGTGGGAAAATTACATGAAGCTCAATCCTGGTATTAACATAACAAAGTAAGATGTTGCTGAGCTAACACCAAAACCTTACTTGAAGGTATTAACCCCAGAGAACCTTATTTCTGCATTCAGCCGCACAGGAATATATCCATTTTGCAATACCGTCATCAGTGATGCTCAGGTGGCTCCTGCTACAATTTATGAATGTCATGATGAAATTGACGAAACTAGTGATAGTAATCAGAATGATACTCAACCTGTTGAGAATACAACAATTGCTGAATCTGTGGATTTCTTATCAAAGAGGACAATTACCAAGGCTGTAAAACCAAAACCCAAAAAATGTGTACCGCCTTTCAAAGTGTGCGGAAATCTACTTCAAGAGAAGAACACCAAAATCCTCACAAATATGGATAAAAGCAAATCTGTTAAATAGGATAAACAGGTTGTTTTGAATCAACCAGAAGCAAGACCTAGCAAATCTGGACTTGACAGAAAAGAAGGTCCCATTCCACTTGATGTTGCTGAAGACACCGGGTCTGAAAGCGATGAAGGAAATGATGATAATGATGATGATGAAAAATGTTGTGTAAAACTATGCAACAAATGACAACCAGAAGATTTTGAGAAATATCCATATAAAGTCATAGTTTCGTGGGGCAAATGTGATAAGTGTGCTCACTGGACTTATTTGAGTTTTTTTTTGTGAAGTAAGCGCACTACTGTGCAACAGTGAGTCCATTTGTCTACACTGTGAGTCAACAGATAACAATTAAATTGAAATACCAAAACTGAACTGTAAATAGTGTTTTGTGGAAGTTTTACAGTTAGTTAAAGTTTATTGTGTTGAAAAATAGCAGTTGTAATATTTCAAATAGATACATTAATTTGCCCTGCAGAGACATGTCTTTAATGTCACCAACTTTTGCAGTGCTGGCGCCTTATATATTTTTCAACATTTGCCCACAATGCATCGATACAGTGGTATGCCGTTAGAGTTCACTGAATTGCAAATGGCTGCTTATTGTTTACAATTTCTTGCTGGATAGCGATATTTGGACTAAGATTAAGCGATAAAGATAAAGATAAAAGAGCTTTATTTAACGTCGCATTTGAAACAAAAAGCATATGCTCTGTAGAGCTTTTGTTGTGACATAACAATATCTTTTTAACAGATATTTACCTGCCTTACTCTATCTTCGTAGCACAACCCCTTTTATGCGAGCGTCAGCAAGGGAGCTGCTAGTACCATTTTGAACACCTTTGGTATGGTGCGGCCAGGATTCAAACCCACGACCCCCCGTTCCGAAAGCGGACGCTCTACCAACTGAGCTCATGGGGGGGGGGGGGGGGGTAAATATATATAGATATATAGATGGCAAAAGCATGTATTGTTTGGGCAATATATGATATTCAAGGTAAGATTGTTAAGTTGTGTTGCGTTTATTAGCTGACATTTAGTAGTACGATATAGTGGGGTCCAAGGCTATGTCTTTGGTAAATATGATCAGCGTCTACAGACGTTATTACAACAAAATAAATTGATTTGTTGGTATTTGATTTACTGCTTTCTGATCTTTGCCGCCTTTCTTACTTTGAAAAACGGTATATGTGACTATAAATGACACAATTTTCGTTAATGAATGCCTATGTTGATTAAAACTGATAAGAGACTGCACCAAACATTAGACATACAGGGGTCCCATATTTTGAAACTAGTTAGCAACTTTACGAGGGGGGTTCAATATGTAATGAAAACGCATATCTCCATCCACAAACGCGTTAGTATTCGATACTGTATGCCAAACAAAAGATCAAAGCTTCACCTTTCAAACTTATTTAGTTACACTTTTCAAAACACACTCATATACACTGTATATATTTTCCTCCAGACTGCAAATGAACTTTTTAACCAAGGTAGGAAGGTGTGCTTTACCTTTTAAAACAAGCATTTAACAAGCATGAATAGCATATCTATATTTTTTGGACTCTATTCCCCTTTGACCTGCTAAAACGCTAGCAACTTCTAACCAGTACCTTGTGTGACGGTTTTATTACGTATCTCCCTCTTACGTTGGCGTCGTTTAAAGCAAGAGACGTGGCACTAAAATATAAACGGTTCTTGAAAATCTGCTTTGGCTTTGTCTTTCTAATGTATCGAAGCTGGAATACACACAGTGCATAGGCAGCAGACCAGTTAAAATAGAACCAATATCTTAGGGTATCTCACCTAAGTGGCATGCCATTTTCGTTTCTTCTAATTTTAGTCTGATATTGGCCAGTCAGATAAATTGCATGTCACTATGTGTGACAATGTCCATAAAATGCGTACTAATGCAAAAATTGACGAAAAACGGTGTTTTGTTTGATTCATTTCAGTCTAAGCCAGATATGGTATTCTTTTAATTCAAATTACGTGTTTAGATGTACTTATGAGTGAGAAAAAATATGGAAGTTTTAAAAACGTTTGTAATACTTGCAAACGAACATTATGGTGACCAACAGAAATGTTACAATCGATTTTTGCATACATATTTGCTATGTAATCGTTCGTGAAAAAACAATTGCGTGAACTGAATGCCAGAGCATGTGGCTTCAAGGAGGATTTTAACCAAAATTACAGCCTCATTATTTTGTACGTAGAATATAAAGCAATATCAAAGATTTTGCAGCTATTTATCACCAATATATAGACATTTACACACGAAGAAACAGGCTGAAAATATTCTGTCTACGACGACTTAGTTTGGTTAGTTTTCTGTTTCTGAAAGCATGGTTTCATTAGTCTATTTATCGCAGTCTATTTCAGTACCCTATCTTGAAAGCGGCTTGTTTAAACTAGAAAAGGAGCTGGACAGCTGCAGTTTTACATATGCATAGCCAAGAAGCAGACATTTTAAGAAAGCAATTATAATGCTTGCAAAATTAATATAAAACTTTTAGATTTATTTACCTGTTTTCATTCCATAATGAACCCCCCTCGTATATCTAGTACGCACAAGTACACAAGTACATGTTTTGTCCATAAAGGCATTTTTTTTGATCAGCAGACAACAAAATTACAAAAAATTACAGGCATGTTTGGAAGGGGCTCTTACAAGGTATGGGAAATTAACATGGTAGTCTGCCCTTGCTTGTGATTTGATTATATTATGTCTATTTATTGCCTGGGGTATAACTTTTATATTTATGGTGCATTTGAGTTTTTATGTGATTCCTTTGCTAATTTATGATGTCATGTATGATATCAATACCATACCTTAGGGTACCCAGTTATAATCATTACTTTAGTAATTGACATAATATCATGTAACGGGCGCAGAAATATTTTATTAAATAACTATATCTTTGATAAGTTCGTTGATATGTATAAATGGCTTTGTATGTATTAGGATAGTGGGTGGGCATTCATTTTTATGACATGGTACCCAAAATTTCAACTGTATATTTTGTATTCAGTCATATTTGGAATTAATATTTTAACACGTTGTGGTCTTTGTAAAGATACCATTTCAACATAAATCTATTCATATATGTTAAGAATATGTTGACCAAATTTCATGAAATTCAAGGACCGGTTACATATTTTTTCAATTTGATGTAAACACATGGCCCTAATTCACCGAAATGTAAAAAATACAATAATTATGTTTCAGTGTAATACATACCTGAATACTTGCTTAGTTTGAATTACCATGCTAGTATGTTTATTGGTAGAAGTTGATATGTTCAGTGTTTTTCCCTATTATGGAATGGCAGAGAAAAAAAAAACACACTAATCTTTGATATCAAGTTCCATGATTCATATTTAATGAATTGCTTACACAATAATATTACCCAAAGTGATTCAATATGCTGACACCTGTACATACCACATCTAGTTTCTAACGTTAAAACTACATCTAACCAATGTTACACTTAATATGTAACACTGTTAAGAATGTTAATTCATACAGAAGAGAAACCTTATGGCAAGTCAATTCATACAGGCGAAGAACCTTATAACTATGATTTTATAATTGTAAGCTCATTAAAAAAACCTGGTTCACAAGAATAATCCCCTGTCAAACCTATTGGTTAAAATTAATTATTTTGGTCACAGAGAACTCTTGGCCCCAAAGGTATTGCTAATTTAATGCTTAAATCTTCTCTGCTCACTCTGTTCTGTAAAACCAATGCTGATTTCCATCAAATAGCAACATTAAAACTTTAGCTGGCTATGTATTCTAGGCATACAGCTTCGTTTCTGGACCTCGCTTAAGCATGTAGAACACTGTTCTATGATACCTTTGATAAGACTCTTTGACACTTTATCCTGGTCACGGCACCAAGGTGTGGTTACTCTAGTTCAGTTGGGATGTAAAGGAAATGCTTGGTCGTCTTGTTTTCACACATCCATTCTTAAACAATATCATGCTGGACTTGATACACATTGTCTTGGCCCCATAATGCCATGACATGGGGCCATGACCTTCTGCATTTCTGACCATCAAATCATTTGAAATTGGCTTAACATGTCATTCTATAAGAAAAGTGGAAGTAGGTTTAAAACAACCTCCTTCTGCGAGTTATTGATTCATTTCAACTAAATAATTAATTTTGGAAAACTGACCTATACCCATAAGAGGAAGGAAATGACAAAGTTACTTGTTTTGGATTTTTATGAAATTTGACTCAGATCAGCATGATATATATGCCATGTTTTGTGATAATATGATATCTTGACAATGACCAGATCATATCTATCCTCAGAATTAAATGTTGAATGTTTGTCAATTTCTGAGAAAAAAATATTGAAATTTTATAATCACTTCTTCAGAAAACGTAAACCATAATTTATCCAAATGGTTTCGTGGTAATAATATTATGCCTATGGTACGAGGGTCATTTTTTATGTTCGTAGAATCGGGCTGTATCTCTACAAATACAGAATTTACGGTACCATAAGTATATATATTTTGAAAGGTCTAGTTTTTGTTTATCAACTGATGTAAATTTTACATCATTAGCGCTTAGTTCGGTCAAGATATATAGCTTTGAATAGGCATAGAAAAGGACACTGGTTGAAATCCATGCCATTTTAACCACCCAGCAAGCAGGAAATTAGACGCTGTTAAGTTCCATTGGCTATGGTGATATAAGCATTTATCAAGCCGATTTTTCTTTTGCACCATCGAAATTTATTATTCAAACGCTAATAGTAGACAAGTGCAGCAAAACTATAGGCATGTTGTTTGCTCTTCTATAACAATTTTAAAACACCCATCAATGTACAAAAATAATCACAGTCAAGTGCTAATTATTATATCTGTTATAATTACGATTATGAACAAATTTTAGAATTTCTTCTGGTTTTGCATAGCAAATGATATGCTCAATTATTCGTCAGCAGTTATATTGATGTAACGATTAAAGTGTGTAACTGGCAACTTCCAGTATTGGCATACCCCCATGTTATAAAAAGAGGGTGGGGTAAATCAACCCCGCGTAGAAAACACAATAACAATCGGATCTGCATAATTTTCTCATTGTAGTGATTGCAACACCTGTTTAGAGGCATAAAACAGTTTTAATGTATTTTCTAAATATAGTAACGCTCCATGGCGTCATTTATGTACAAAATAAGGGATTTTAGCACCCCTCTAGGCTACTTATTTTTGCAGTTCATTTCCAATAAAACAGAAGCATTAACTTTGTTTTGGGATGAAAGTTACCATAACACTTTCATCTACCATATAAACAAGAAAAACTATAATACTACTTTACTGCTAACATATTAAGCCACATTCAAAAGCCCGTATCCAACTTCCACTTGTGTCAACTTTTTACAATAAAGTTTAGATGCCTACTGTTCAATTTGCTGAGGTTCCAAACACATCTTCCATATCCAAAAATTGCTGCGTATTTGCTTTAATGTTTATACAATATTGTAGCACGTGGTGTCCTTGATCTGCAGCCAAATTTTCAGAAGATGTGTATGGCTATGGATCCATTTTCATGCAATTATTACTAACGTTCTGTCTGAGACTAAGTCCATAAATGTCTTATTTCTACCATATTTCCAATGTACGATATATAGGCATGTCTTTGCCTCTTAGAAGACTTTAAAGTAATGCATTTTCAAATAATTTTAGGTTGCATGTAAAGATAAAAGCTCAATCTTTCCAAATATATGCATGATGTATACATTTACTTTCGTCGTTTTCTTTAAATATACCTCTCTACGAACATAAAAAACGTCCCTCGTATCTTGGGGTCAATCTGGATGATAAATCATAGACATAAACAAAACTGGAGATTTAGGACATAGAAATTTAGAGACAGGTTCCACCTCAAAGGTGGAGTAAGTCAGGGTTGCTTCCTAGGCCTTATTCTTAACTATCTAATTCGATAAATACATTTTCATAGTTTGTATATAATGAGCTATTAATATGCAAAGTTTAAAGAAAATCCATGTGTGGGCACGGATGAAATTAAGCTGTTTCGCTCTCTATGTACACGAAGACCCATCAATAATTTCGTGAACTAATTCAAATGTTTCATAACCATTTCAC
Organism: Loripinus fragilis; assembly: GCA_964019695.1. Taxonomy (NCBI): domain Eukaryota; kingdom Metazoa; phylum Mollusca; class Bivalvia; order Lucinida; family Lucinidae; genus Loripinus; species Loripinus fragilis. Next base: position 21,682,166 of record OZ026519.1, on the reverse strand, counting down.
ATTTCGAAATCAAATACTGTCTGGCCAAAGACCAATCATTCTCCAGTCAATTTAGAATAACTCTACTTTTTATGACGTAATGTCAATATTCTGACGTCATATCAACGGCGTTTGTTGCAAAAACGGCGTCGCAAAGTGTAAACGAGCAACGTATTGCGATAAAGATTTACACATTACTCGGAAATTCGTTCTCCGAAATTCGGGAAGATTTGCATGCTATATATGAGAACTCTTGTTTATCGAATGGTGTTATTTCAAAATGGGCGAATAGCTTTAAGGACGGTAGAGAAACAAACGAAGATACAAGAATACAGGCCAACAATAAGCGTTGATTTCCATGTCTGCTGGTAAAGTAATGCATTATTTTTTGCCATATACAAAGCGTAATCTTAAATCACTTTGATCCTCCGAAAACTACTGTTGCTCGAAGCAATTACGCAAGTGTTATTAAATCTGGCGGCTGCTGTCAACAACTATAAGAAAGCGGTCACAGTTTCAGAGGTCTGAAATTCTGCTGCATCACGATAACGCGCCAAGCGATAGCAGCAGCGTTGTTTTGGACACAGTGAAGGAACTGGATAAAGAGCTGCTTCCGCATTAACCATATATTTGATTTCTGGCTATTTCCAAATCTTAAAAATAGGCTGCATGGTCAGAAATACGAGCCGCGAGAGGATTCGAGGTGCGCGGTAAACAGACATTTGCGGGATATGTCACGTGATTGCCTGCAGCACGTGCTCCAGTCATGGGTTGAGCGGTGGAATAAATGCAAACTTTGCCAAGGATGTCAATTTGAAACCTAGTAGCGGTCAAAGGTTTGTTAGTATAGTTATACTCGTATCACAGAATTAGTTCACGAAATTATTGATGGGCCCAGTAAGCGAGTATTTTCAGGGTGGGCCAAGCTAACGACTCTATCAAATATGTTTTGAAGGAATAAGATATGTCTCTATGGCTTACCAGTTATTGTATCACCACATTTGTATGTACTTGGGCTGGCTGTGATCGTGTATGAAGAGGCACCAGCCTGTGCTGTATTCCCGTCGTGGCTGGGCATCATGGCATCACACTGACCAGCTGGAGCCCCGGCTTGGTAAGTTACACTGTCGCGTGGTAGCAGGAGACCAAGCATTAGCATCATCAAATAAGTGATAGCCGCCATATTGCTGTATTTACCTGTAAAAAGTAATATAATAGAGTATTTTAAGATTGGTATTTAATTTTTTAAAAAAGGGCACCGTAGGCACTGCATAATATCCCGTCACTGCTTGGCATCTTAACTTACTTTTGAGATATACTGAAACAATAAAGTTATGTCCGCTTGACGTTTATGTCTGCCAGTTCTTAACGTTTGAACGCATTTCATTCAATCTTTTACATTGCAAACTGATATCATTTAGAAACGTTATGCACTTAAACGAAATGCATTTGATAAACAGTGGAGCCGCTGACAACTCAGAGAGCACGAGTACCCTTAAAATCAAAAGTCACAACATCAATAGCTTGTGTGTCCATTATAATTCCGAACAGTTCAAGCACATTAAAACATCTCTGAGCAAACTCTCTAGTAAGATGTTATGCATGTCAGCTGTATGCATTGCTTTTACGACCACAACCATTAATCTGTAACATACTCTGACGTCACAAAACATCGGCCAAGAGCGTGGGTGACACTCAGAAAATTCATTTTTGGTCCAGCATTTTGATATTCAACAGAGTCGGTCAAATTTGAATTTCTTTTTCGTCATCACAAGCATTTTAACATTGATTAAGACTAATCAGCATTAAAACCATTGATACTGGAAATTCACGTGCGTTTTTTCAGTAAGGGGTGGGGTATACAACACAGATTTAGTGAACATGTGATGGCCGACATCAGCCATGTTTTTTATTTTTATTTTTGTGTAATCTTTGTCATACACAAGCACAACAAATTAAAGCAAAAACGGTGTCAAAATAATGTTAATTTAAGGAGAATCGGAGGTTCTTAAATTGTTATTTGTTTAATGCAAAGGGAGGTAATTTCAGTTAACTTCGTAAATTAACGATTTTGAATTGCAATACCGCTCGTTTAATAAGCACATGTGGAATTTTTAGATATTTTTTCATCTTTGGACGTTCCTGGTTGCCATTTAATGTAAAATGTGTTACGTTTTGATGATCGACTTGCTGATGATAGTGGAATGAGCTGTTTTCACTTAAGGTTCAATAACTCTTCCAGATAAGAAGATAAAATCAAATAATTACCAACTTTCGTGTGTTGGACGTTTGATAAACATTTTGGTATACTTTTTGCTGAGACATCTTAATTGAATCAAAAGATACAGTACCATGAAAATCGGACGTATTTTTTTTGATTGAGTATATAAGCCGCGACATAAGATTTCTAACAATGTGGTATTTTGAAAAGTGTAGACTCAGACTAGCCTGTGCAGCCTCCTTTTAAGCTTAGAAACTCCAAATGATGTTCAGACAGTAGCTTAACACTTATATAATATCCAAGCGACTAGCAAAGGCTCTGATCAGACTGCGCGTATGCTCAGGCTGTTCTGAGGCTTAGCTGGTCGCACATACCACATTGTTGGAAATCTCATGCCACGGCTCATTTATTGTATATAATAGGTAAATAGCCATACAACTAGGAATGATAGAGATATGATGTCCTACCTGTGAATAGATATTAATATACTTAAGTAATATAGAAAAGCAACAGATGGGAATATAATTTATGCAAAATAACACTTTGTATACTGGAAACCATAAAAGGGGTAGTACTTTGGCAAGCAGCGAAGACCAAAATGAATGCTTCAAAACCAAAACGCGGAATTTCATCAGGGCCTGCACTGTTTGCTAAGATAAATACAATATCCAGGGAGTGAAGTAGATTTACATGTACTTGGAAATTTCTACCTGTGACCCCGTTAAACATTTAATGGAAAATCCCGTCCTACTATATTATTGTGTGAAATTCCATCAGAATACAAAGGATTAATCCATATAAGTGTCATTTTTGTTGGACACAGGCAAACCGTGCAAACCCAGATCAGACGTCACAGAACGCGGCATCTGATCAGGGTCTCCACTGTTTGCTTACAAAAACCTCTATTATAATTTTATAGAAATAAGATATACAACCTAAAACCCCTTAAAACGGAAATGTTCTGGTGCAATTGAAAATAATGGGAAATTCCGTTCGGCTTAAACGGGTTAAGCTTTTATATGTTACAGGGTTGCATTCACACTTTAATATTCTAGCTAGTGTCTGTATTTCATTACCACCAGGCTGCAAAGTCCAAAGAAAGAAAACTATCATACGATTTGAGCCCGGCAGTGGCCGGAAAATAACCGATTGCCTCTCTGCTTACCTATGGTGCACTGGGCAAGCTTACGGTGTCTGTCACAGAGATGGTCGTATTTGTTTTATTTGACAACTTCAGTTTTGACATTTATTGCTTTACCATACATGTACCCACTCACTTGCGTAAATTATGATATCGTATACGAGCATAAAGTTATGAAGTACGGAAATCAGAGCTTGACATATTTACAAAGTAGTTTGACTTGGCCCAGACCTGTAAATATTTACCATAGGACTCCATTATAGCTTTTAAGTAAGCTGTTGCCCTCAGAACTCTTAAATCACAATGTGGCTACCATAGAATTACAAATTGAACCTAGTTCAATCAATAAACAAGAATGACATACCCTGGTAAGCGCCATGTTTTACGACTTTTTGGCCCCTGAAGGTGGGCACCATTTATTGGAGGAACACTTGACTGTAAAGCATAATCAAGGTGCAAGGTCCGTTTTACTAAGCTGCACCTGAAACTTAAGTCAACAAAGCAGCGAGTTGTTTGAAAAAATGCTGCAAATATATATAATATCATTTGTATTACGTATGTTTATTATTGACCAATCATGAAACACTTTACTCTTAAATATAGTCATTGGCTTCCACTCACTTTTTCCACCCACTTTTTTAGCTAATCACTGTCCTTTTTACATTTACAGGTCAGTGGCCTTAAGACCTAATCATTTCAGATAAATGTCCAAAGGAATCTTTTTATTAAAATCAATAAACATTTTAATTTACCCCATATATAGTTTTCTAAGGAATTCTTTAACAACCAAACCCCTATACATATTACTGGCAATGGAAAATTAAAATTATATTCAAAATGCCTTAAACTTCACATATACAAGCTTATACCACCACCTTACACCATACTACACCTAGAGGTTGCACGTGCTTTACCATCACGAGGCTAATGTGGAGTTAGCCCACCCAAACCCACTGACAAGGCTCAAATACTTGCTCCTTATCATGGGACATTAAACCATTTTTTACACATAGATTCAACTTATTACCATATAAATTTTAGCAAAATGAAGCAATTTCTGATAACTTAGGTGACAAAAAATAATATAATATAACAGCTGGAGGCGGTAGTGAGTATAAGTGGGGCTATGGCCGCCGAAGATAGCATTTTGATCGCTAACATTTTTTCCAATTGTTTAGCTTGACAGTAAAACTACAACAGCAAAGATGCTGCAAGGTCAAGTTCAGTAAAAAGAAAGGTTTAAAGTCATATTGGCCAGAGCTCAAGGTCACTTTCCAATTTCATTGACCAGAAAGGTATATTTTAGCTCACCTGAGCCAGATTTCAAATGACAATCCATCCTGAACCACTGGTTCAAATTCATAATAATTTCACAGAATTGTTCCTTGTGATGGCTTCTACCAAAAGTGTACAAACAGTTTTGCTAGGTTTAACACAGGGTCGCCAGAGCTTTAGATGAGAAATGTCTTTAAATGACGTCTTCTCCTGAACCCCAGGTCCAAATTTAAAATAATTTCACAGAAATGTTTCTCATGATGTCTTCTGCCTAAATTTCACAAATGGTTTTTCTCTACCGAAAAAGGGGTTGGCAGAGCTCTAGATAAGAAATATCTTCAAATGAAATCTCCTGAACCACTGGTTCAACTAATTTCACAGAAATGGTCCTCATGTTGCCTTCTACATCAATTGATCAAAAGGTTCAGCTTGGCGGAACAACATGTCTACCAGAGCTAAAAATAGAAACATCTTTTAAATCATATCATATCTCCTAAGCCACAGGCCAATACATCTTCTACTCATGTACCAGGTCTCAGGTGAGCGATCCAGGGCCCTATGGCCCTGTTGTCTTCAATTTATGGCATCTTTGTCTTCAAGATCAAGATAATTTTTGATGAAACGCCAAAAGTGACGATCCTTCACCAGGACCTGTAGTTGGGAAAATGAGTCCCAAGCTCTCACCAGAGAACTAAACTTAGTTACACAATCATCCTTAATTTCAACTGAGAAAATAACTGATTCTTGGGTGGCGTTCTAAAACCTATTGTCTGTGGAAAGAAGCTGCCTTTATTAATATCTGTGCCAGCTGTAGACGTCTAAAATGCCATTGAGCGGTGATTTCTTCCACTCCTGGTTAAGGAATTGAGGTCATATGTTGGTAAATTGGTTTTAACTTTTTGACCTTTGTATAATAAAGTGAGTCTATTATATTTCATCCTTTTCTTGAGGGATTCCCATATCCCCATTTCATATTGGTAGTTCTCTCTTCTTGCGCACTTTTTATTATTCTTTCTGAAGGACAACACCTTGTGGATCACAAACAGAACTACCGTACTCAATGACTGGACGCACCAGTCATTTGTAAGCTGCCTCCTTTACGTCTTGGGGATAGGGATATAAATTTCGCCTAAAGAAACCAAGGGTTCTGCTGGCTATGTGAAAATATTGCCAACATGTGTATTCCATCTCTAATCCTCTGTAATAGTTAATTTTGTCATCAGTTTAAAGTATATTCAGGATTAATAATTTTGGTCGGTTTCCTTGTCAGCTGTATCATATTGCATTTGAAGGGTTGAAATCTTATACCCCAGTTCTTTGCCCAGGTTCCTAGTCGGTCATTTCAGTGTGTCCTCCTTCTTCTTAATTTCACGAAAGCAGACACAATCATAGATAAAACCCCTATTTCGGGCTTAATATATGTTGAGATGTCGTTGATAAACAATGAGATCAGCAAACCTGTCTTAAGTTGAGGTCATATGGTCAGAAGAAAAGTTTGGCAAAGTTTGAAAAATACTTATTTTATAAATGGCAGGCTATAAATTTGGTAAAAGCATGGCTGTGAATCGGCATGTTGCTGCACCTTCATTATTCCATTTTATTCAAAGTGTCATTGATATAATTGCCGGATGTAATAGTAAATATTAAAATTGACTAATAACAGGGCCATTTTTAAGTTAGTAGAAGTGTATGTATGTATATATATTTGGAAAGATTGAGCTTTTAACTATACATGCAACCTAAAACTGTTTCAAATTGTAGTAGTTTAATGATTTCCAAGACACAAAGATATACCTATATACTGTGCACTGGAAACATATGCTTCAAAATTTCCTGCAAAATGTCATAGTAAATTACATGTTTCTTCCCTATGAATACATATTTCTGCCGTTTAAATTTGCTCACAAAGTATAAACTAGGACAACATGTCAGCTGATCATCTACAAAACTGTTGGTTCTAATGTGTCAGTTTTTCGATTTCTCTTCTGTTGCCTTTTTAACCATATGGGCGGCATCCCACAGGTATTTTGGTACATGTGTGTGCACCATTTTGTAAATATCTGCTAGTTCCCAGTCAGCAAGCAATCATTTTTTCAAAAATACAGGTAACCAGAACCCCCTTTCAAATATAAAATTTTAGAGAAAACAATAATTGATTAGAGTTCTGCTTACAGGGTTTTCAAATATTGACAATGTTTATGCTGACAACCAACAGATAATGCAAAAATAGTGAAAACTAACTGCTGAAAGGGTTAGCCGAAACAAAGTGAAAGAAAAAGTAGGTGAAATTTGGTTTATACAAAGCAAGTAGAGGTGTGTTTTTCGACTGCATCATTTTTGCTGCATTTTGCAGCAAGTTTGTACTTATAGGTATATGAATCAGCACTTGATTTTGATTAGTTTGGAATATTGAAAGGTGTTTTCAAGCAAATGCCATGCTTATATTCTAGCTATTCTTGTGTACGATTAGTGTTTCAGCGAATAGTATTATGGTGCAAAATAAAATTCGGCTTAACAAATACTTATTTACAATAGTGAATGAAACTTAACAACATCTAATTCTGTGATGACTGTGCGTTTAAAATGGCATGATTTATGGTCAGTGTGCTTTACTATCCTCTATTTAAAGCTATATATACTAACATATTTTTGCATTTTTCTTGCAAACCGTATTTGCGATTAAAATGTAACTCGCAGATTTTGATGTGCAACCCAGATATTGTATGCATCAGTCGTTAATTTGACTGCACTATCAATCACGCGACGCTGCTGATGAGGTTACATGGGTACATACAGCATCCAGCACCTTTCTGTACAGTCAGTTGAAGCTTTTTGATTGTTTTTGTGTTTAAACTGTAGCGTGTATGATACCATATCACCAAAGAAGTATATAGACTTTTTCTCATTAAAAGTAATTGATAACTTCAATATTTCGAAAATAAACGTCAAATTTGAACTTCAATTTACAGCTCCTTTTTAGAAACTTATCCAAAAGTTATCTTTATGCACGCTTCCATTACTGATATTGACTACATACGCTGACAATCATGTGTGGAAGACGTTTTGATGTAAATCATGGCAGGAGATATGCTGTCATGTGATCGAGAACGTCTTAAAAATTTACGTTAACGTCACTTGCACAATACAAAAGACACAGGATACAAGCGTAATATGTGCATAATTTGTCATTTGTGTATATCCTTAGCCTTTTCCAAGAAAAGCGAACGTAAACAAATCGAAACTTTGAAAGGCCCAAGATGTTGAATTTTATTACTAGACTATAGTAATCAGGATGAGTGGGTTATGTTGGTGTCCTTAAAGGGCGTAAATATGAGCATACCGAATTGTGAATTCATTTTGAATCGTTCAATGATGAATGTGCAATCGTGAAAGAAGTCCAGGACGCAAATTTGTTGAGTCAGAAATCAAAACTAACGCGCTCAAAATCGACCGCCCCTGTCTTAAAACGGATACTTTTTCAATACCTATAAGTAAATTTACAACCATGAATATTCTAGGGCACACTTCAAGTTGGTCAGACTATGATATGCAATAACAATTATCTCGCTGACATTCTCAGGGGTTTTTTAAATAAAGGATTTAATTTGGGTGATGCGTTTTCAAAGTCCTTACGTATATCTTGCCTAAGCTAAACGCCAATGATGTAAATGTTATATTAGTTGATAGACCGAAGCAGTGTACGCTTATGGTACTTGTAGCGAAATTATCGTTCGCGTTGTTGTAAATGCTTACCATATGAGTCCCGGCGCTAGAAAACCTGTCTTCGAAAGTTTGCGAACAACAAAGGCGCAGACCAGCCCGCACATCCGCGCAGTCTAATCAGCGCATTGGTTATTCGCTTATAGTGGAAAGTACCATATCTGAACTTGCTACGCGCGAAATTTCGATTTTCTAGGTAGTCTCTGTAGCTGGACCAGCTAGTTTTGATATGACCTTTTCAGAAACCGCGAAGACAGGTTATCTCGCGTAGTCGCAGCAAGAAAAAAAAAATGACAATCTGTATAGTTATCAGCAGACGATCATAACCAATATCAGAAAGAAAAATAAATATCCTTACCTTTAGAAGAACAGGTACACCTCTAACAATCGCACCACCCAGCAATTCGACACCCGTTTATTTTTTAAATTTATTTCAATAAATGAGTAGTACCGCGGGGAAAAGGTTCAGACGTACGTTGTATCCGAAACCGAAATCAGCGGTCAAAACAGCGAACAGGTTTTAATAAGTTTTCATAAAATATCAATAGTTGTTTGTCCGAAATTTGAAAAGGTCCATAAAGTGTCCTAATCAGTTAGTTGGTCGAGTCTATCCGTCTAATTTTTATGGTTGCTGGGTGGTATTTTCATTATAACCAACGTTTAATAGAAACACTCTAGACAGTGAAGACCCTGATCAGGCGCCCTATATCCCACAATAGGACACAAGCCTTACATGGGTTAACCATTTAGGCGCTACATATTCCAACTTAACCTTTATCCTGTCAATAACTTTTGTCTGAAAACGTTGCTGCACCTTAGATTACATTTGAGCCGCGACATGTGATTTCAAACAATGTGGCATTTTGACACTGAATGTAGACTGAGACGAGCATGTGCAACCCCCTTTTAACCTTAGAAACCCTAAATGATGCTCAGTCAGTAGCTTAACACTCATAGAATATTCAAACGACTAGCAAAGGATCTGATCAGACTGTGCGTATGCGCAGGCTGGTCTGAGCCTTTGCTGGTCGCACATACCACATTGTTGGAAATCTCATGTCGCGGCTTAAATGTTTTCGAGGGGTGTTCCAATAATGATGTCACCATCATTTTCTCCTTTACTACGGGTGCTATTGCCACTTGTTCTAGCTTAGCCCTTTAAAGTACTTCCCATCTACCTGAATACACCGTTTTAGACGTAAAGAACTGTTCATAGTGTTCAATATGCAATAAGGATACCCTTCATATACTGATGTACAACAGATCCAAGGCAGTTCTTGGGTTGTATTATCTCTTTCCAGACAGATATGATTTCAGTTGGGGAATAAGATAGAAGTCGCAGGGTGGGGGCGATGTCTAGAGAATATGGAGGGTATGTGAGGACACTTATCTTCTCATACTCCAAAAACCTCCACAGTGCGTGCTTTGGGAGCTGGTGCATTGTCATACAGGAGGCGAAGGTGTCTAATGCTAATTGAAGTAGAGCTATGGGTTTGAAGGTACAGTTTGCGAGTGTTGGATGTTCTGGGGGTGTCTCCTACTTTAAGTGGAGGTAAGGTGGACACACAGATTATTTTTCATTTTATAAAAGAGTATCAGCTTCTGCTTTTTTTCTTTACGATGAGAGAGTTTCCCAACGTGTTTCAGTTAGAAAAGCATTAATCGATACTAATTTAGTAGTACCCGTCACATTGCGAATTTTTCAAGCTCGTTGGTGTCATACAGTTTATTACCCGAAAAAGAATCACTAAGGATTCTATTCATGACAATTTCTGACGACTGATATGAAACAATACACACATAATACATCCATCATACCTCTTACAACCCATGTAAGATTAATATTAAAAAGCTTTGATTAACAGAAAAGTGACAACTTATAACCCTTATACAGTGTCTCCAGTAAAGAACCACATTCCCCAGTAAAGAATCACCTGAAAACAGTCCAGTCCCAAGGTGAAAATGGATTAAGCCTCATAAATAAAATATAGTGATCTAAAGTTTCACTCCTAAAGAACATATTCAAGTGGTTTAGGTCATTTTATACAGTTTCAACTCAAAATTTTGGTTAATTTTTTAAGTGCTCATTATAAGCTACAATATTCGTAAATATTTATAAGTTCTGACACCAGAAGTATATTTTGTTCAGGGTTCAATATAATCTGCTTTATTTTCTTTCAGGTACTAGCGTACTTTTATTTGATGAGTAAACTCTATGTTAGGGTGCATACTTCAATTCTGTGTCACCACCAACTCAGTATAGGTTATCAGAAGACACATCCAAAAATGAGTGATTCTTTACTGGCAACTGTACAGTGTCCAAGATAACACTGTCATCTGTTAAATTTCCTGGCAGCTGGGAGTCAATTTTTATATGTAAGTCGGATATCATAGGGTATGTCCATTACATAGTCTTGGATCCGCCTTGTTTCCTTTCAACTGAACAAATTTTATTATTTTTGAAATTTTGCTTTGAAAACCAGGCTTAAAATTGCTTTACTGACAATATACTGCAACACATTTTGTCCAACAAAAGAGGTAATATTAAGTAATTCAGAAGAAACTAATTATGTTCTGCATTCCTAATGATTATCCTTTCTAACAATACAAAAGGTTTTGCTTTGCTTTATCAAGTGGAAGAAATATATGGGAAAGTTTTCACAAGTGATTCTTTATTGGAGACGGTTCTCTATTGGGAAATAAACTGTACTGTTAGCAAATGTTCCAAACAACATCATTATATTCGAGAAGAGGTCTAATGAACAAAAATAAATATTTTCTTGTGATTTTCTGTTTAGAATGAATATCTGACAACGCGAAACGTATAATTTTTGCCAGGTCTTAGCTTTTATGTGCTCATTATGTCAATGCCATGAACAATCTCTAGACAGATATATGACAAAAGGTTTATGTGAATATACTTCATTAGCATGATGATATATATAATATAAATAGGGTGATGATATGGTTTATTTACTTTTCTGGAAAAAAAGAAGTGGTTCAGATTTAGAAGGATTTATTTATATATTTATTTATATACTATATTTTTTGAGGGTAGATACATTTAGCTAATATAAAACTATTTTACCACGTGGCCGTCAGTACAGTCTCAGAACAACATAAAAGTTAACATATGTACAGAAAATACAAAAGGATAAATACATTCACAAGACATATATTTACGACTGTATGCATGGTAATTATTGAAATGATCAGTGTGCATCCTAAGCAAGCATGCAGAAGAATTTAGCTTCTGAACTCGGGTGACTGAGAATCGCCTGAATACAAGAGGGGGGGGGGGGGGGAGGGGTGCAAAGAGAATTAAAGGCTACTAGCCACATAGAGGCCGTCCACATGTTGATTCTGGAAAGGTCAGCATTTTAGTCAAGAGAATCATCAATCAAGAGGATCATCAACAACTGTGTAGAAACTGGTATCATCAGCAAAGAGCAAGATAGATGAGTTTATTTACAGTATAAAATGTCATAAGCGGCCACTCAAAAATAGACGAAACAAATATCTTTATAGCAAATGGTAGCTTAATGAATGTCAAAAGCATGGCAGAATGCTCCCATTGGAGCATTCTGCAATACTTTGACAGAATGCTCTCCTTGGAGCATTCTGCAATACTTTTGACCTGCATTAAGCGATGATCGGCCTTGAAAACCAAATTTTGGTCTTCTTTTTGAGTGACTGCTTAAGACAGGTTTTAATGTATTTTATAATATTGTTAATGAAAACTAAGAACAATAATGGTCCAAGAATAAATCCCTGTGGCACACCAGCCTTTATTAAATTCCAGTCAGATGTGGTTCCTGGTGGGACGACACGCTGTTTTCAATCTTTGAGATTGTCAGTAAACCATTGCAACAGGGTACCAATGATTCCATTAGATTTTAGTTTGTATAGTAAGCATTTGTGCCAAACTCTTTAGGCGCAATGCACATTTGGTTTTACTAAATTGAAATTGTGTTTGTGAAAACATGCATAAATTGATGTTTTACTGCTTCATGGCTAAAACTTTGTTTTATATACCGTATACCGGGACTCTAGTACTTAAACTGACGGATCCTCTTCAAAGTACTTTTCAAGTGCTGTCGTTACAAAATGGACCTAATTGCAAACACACCTGTTTTACAACACAAGCACAGACTAACCTGCGCATCCGAACAGTTTGATCAGTGACATTGTTATTTTTACCAACATTCTACTGGTCGGCGATTCCGCTACGCTCATGGCGATCATGGAGTTTGTTTAAATTATTTGAAACCGCCAATGAAGCGTGGACCTGGTTTAAAGCCATTCAGTACGGTTCCACTACGCCTCGGCTACGCTTCTGTTACGATCTTGCTGCGCTTTTGTCGCCAGAACGCCAAGAGCGTAGCAGAAGGCCAGGAGCGCCAAGGTTCGCTATGCCTAGATAACACAGTCGCCGCGGAAGCGTGTTGATCAGAGCGAAATCGTACACAACGTGGCAGAAGCGTAGCTGCATCGATATCGCGGGTGAATAACTAGGCGATCTTCCCCACGATGCGACGGCGATTTTGCTAGATGCTAATAAAATTACGTAAAGCATCAAAGTAAAAAACCCATTCATATGATGTACCAGAAGGGTCAAAAAGCACCGAAGTGGTCGACCACTCGATATGCAGCTACGTTATGCGCGATCTTGTTGCCCTCTGTTCGCTCTCACTACGACCTCGCAACAATCAACGCGCTTCTAAGGCGACTGTGCTATTTAGCCATAGTCAACATTCCTTAGTTCTCCAATGGTTTTAGTTGGTCATAGTGCCCAAATTGTAGTCGTCTGTCCGGATAACCATGGACGGACCCAGAACCTTTTGGCCCTCAGCCTCCGCCTTGCCTGGACCTCGTTATCCAACATAATAATAGGCATGTGGTTCATAATGGCCAGCTGAAGCATAACTGTCCATTTTCTTTGAATGTTGACATTCAACTGAACATAAACCAGTTGAAATTCAGATTTTACATTGAAAGGATGCAAAAGTGCAACGAAACTGTAGCTCCATCGTATAGGCCGTAGCAAGGTCGCAGCTTAATCGCAATCAGCGTAGACTACATGTATGCGTGGCCGGATTCTTATTGTCGTAGTGATATCGTAGCAGACGCGCGTTGGAAAATCTCAAGTACCGCAGAAGCGCAAATACAGCGCATTAGAATCGTGGCCAGCACAGCAGCAGCCTTACAGAAGCGTAATAGAAGCGTTTTATAGGGGCATAGTGGAAGCGTACGTACCAAATCTTGTTGCTGTCTATACTTCTGTGGCGATTTGGAATACTATTTAGAAAAACTCCGTGATCGCCATGAGCTTAGCTGAATCGCCGTCCAGTGGAATGGGGGTTTTACGGAAGAGCCCAGAAATAATCTATAAAATTTAACACAATTAACTTTGAATATATACAAAATTAATTATACCGGCCATTAGATCAAAGAATTAAGTTGAATGAGACAAGTGCTTGAAGTTTTACTACTGTATCAATAACACATTTACGTAGCATTTCTTCTAAAAACTGGGAAAATGTTCGCGAGTAAATACAATTTTCTTTTGTTTAAACCGTTTTTACAAATACCAGAATACATTGACAAACCTTATAATATATTTTTTTATCTATAAAGGCACTACTGTATATGCGTTGAAAATGATATTTGATAATAAGATTAACATTGCCAAAAAAGAAACTGCATTTTGGCGTATCTTATTAAAAGCTGACAGACGTAGAGCAAGATACAAATAAATATTTCTTTTCCCACCATCTGCTTTCGGTCCGTAGCAAATAAGTTCGCTACGGTAGCGACAGTCTTGTTTATCTTGACAAGTGCAATTTGGCGGAAGGTAAACGTACTATATTTCATTTATTTTCTATTGCCCTACTTCATCACAAACTTTGCAGAACACATTCCCTTATACTATGCTAAATAAACGTCCTGAGTATGAAGATTGCATAAAAACTGCCATAGTTGAAAGAGTTCGTTCAATTACGTTTTGTGACTTATGCTATCGTAGCTTAGTTTGATAGAACACACACACAACTACAGTACCTGTAAACATTATAAATGATTAGAACGAAAGCAAAGCTTATACAGTTCTTCTCCGATATCATAGTATATTTGGTATGTTATAGCGGATGTTGAATATTAGTTGAGCATGTCGAGGGGTGGATATGCATTTGAAAACAAAAAGTACAGATACCAAAAAAACACTATTACCATAAAGCATACAGCTTTGTAAAAACACAATGAATAATAAGAATACAAAATGTTAATAACAACATAATAGAGGCTGGAAATCGTACTTGGGTTGGGGTAGGGGTAGGGGCTAGGGATAAGAGTCATCATAGATAGATCAGAAGGTCGCATATATGTATATGTCGCCTTCGCGTGATGCTTTGATCGCAGCGTAAGACTACAATGTACTGTAGCATCATTTGATTTGGCTGGTTGTTTGATTGGACTGGTTGTTACCTTAGCATACTAAATAATCACGTTTTCTCTTATATTATTCTTAAACGAGCAACTCTTGTTAAAGAATTTTATCTTATTAAACGGCCGACTATAGCAGGATAATTTTGATCCTCCGGTTTCCCACCAGGATTTGTTAAACGGCTGAAAAATTACTAAATTGAATTTCCGCCAAAATGTGCATGCACAGGTTAAAAGACTGTTGGACATCGTAGCTGACTGTTGGAGCATTTTAACGGACTTAATATGTCTTTTATATGTCTTCATCAGAACATCTGACTCATCGAAAGAGGAAAAACAACAGACTGTTTAGGGGATTCGGCAAAATACAAACACTTTAAAACCCCTTTTTACCATGATATAAGAAAATTTTACCCTACATAACTATGCAAATTACTTAACAAAGTGTTTTGTAATCAATAGTTAAAGTTTCTACAACGTTGCATAAGATGTCAAAATAACAATACGATATATACAATAGCGTTGACGAGCCATACACAGTTTCAAGGTACAGTTCGAACTTATACAGACAAGGGCACGGCTTTACCCTTATCATGCTGGGAATTTTATGTATTACTTGACTTTTCGCTTACTGTAAAGGTGGCAACTTTAATATTCATATCTGGAGGTGGTTCGGCTATTCCATCTGCTAAGAAAGGGAAATCAGGTTTTATTTATAATTTGGTAAAGAGTTAATAAGCTTTTTGAGCCGCGCAAACGTGCGTGCATTACATGAAGATCCTAACCGTTTACACACTGAACTCACATTTCTTAACCCTTAAAGCGCATAATCACAAAATGTATGTTTTGTCGTCCACTAAACTATTTGAGCCTCAAAGATAAACAGTGTGGACCCAGATCAGACTGCTCCTCTAGGAGCAGTCTGATCTTGGTCAACAATGTTTGCCTCTCTGCTTATGTTAAATAGACATTTTTCAGATGCAGTTATTTTGCTGGCGTTTTAAGGACTAAATAATGACTGAGGTGGTGGCACAAGATGATACAGTTACTTTTGAATAAAACCACGCCTCCTTTTCAGCTGTTACCCATGCCTAAGGTTGACTAGTCCTAATTACGCATTCATGAGGCGCCGCCTTTACAGTAAGCGAAAAGTCAAGTAATACTACACTACTCCCCAGGTTTTATCCAACTAACTCGAATGATCATAGTTATTAGCTTGTATTTGCAGGCATATTGTGAAACAGTGTGGATACTTTCTATAGTAATGGATACTTCCATCTGGTTCGGTTGATTCATTGTACCCATTGATGATTGATGATCAATGTACCAGGAGGGGTCAACATGCACCCCTAAGTCCCTCTTGGAGTGGTATAATATTGTTCATTGGACCACCCTGAATAAGAATCTCGATGTATTTGGCTAAACCGGCCAACCGGCCATTTTGGATGATTTACAAGATGGCCGCTACGAAAAAACAAAAACAATTTGCCAAAATAGTGTAATATCAGCCTCCTACTATATGTTATGCTAACTTTTATTAGCGGATAATCAACTCTATTTTTATATCAAAACCTAAACGTAAGGTCTTAACATACTCAGGGCATATATTCAAAATGGCCGCCACTTTGAAATACACGTTTCGCTTGTTTTCGTTGATCTTAAAAAACAGAATCCATTTTATTGACAATACAATTAAATATAACATGTTTGAGTCATGTATTTCTTGAAGATATATTTACCGTCGGTAGTATTTCAGTCATGCATAGTGCCATCCAAGACGGTTGTCATAAATGATAAACTTGCTTACCTTTGAACAATAACGATTTTAAAAACAGTATGATCAAATACTGATATTGACATGTCTTTTTGGCAGCTGTAGCACACACAATGTCATTTATGTCCTCATCACCAGGGTAACCCCACCCATTTCAACAAATATATATTTTTCTTGAAAAATAAACAGCAATACCCATCTGCATATATGTATCTCATTGACATTGGAATGAGGTTCACTTGGTTCTTATCAGATTTATCACTTATTGCTGCACATATAGTTGAAAGTTTATTTGAGCCCTTCATGGTGTATCCTATGTTACTTTTAAGACTGAACCAAACAAAACGGGCATCTGATTTCAATATAGCCTAATTATAATCCATACGATGTACCATTACCAAAACGTCCAAACTTTGTATATTATTTGTTTTTCACAATCTGTAAGAACTTTATTCTAATTTATAAAAATGCTAGTTGTCTAAACATAAGTTATGTGCAAAAACATTAGTGGCACAGATAACATGTGCACTATTTTTAAATCAACAGCTTTCACTACTATCAGTTTGGGATTCTTAATCAATCTTGAGAATTGCAAACGTCTTATTTTCTATAAAACACTGATTAAGACAATTGAAAGAGACACGCCCTAATTCATTGTACTCTAATCAAATGGTTGCTTTATCAAAATTTGGATTCATTTTAGATGCTAAAGCATAACTGTACTTAGCATAACGCAGTAATATGTATAATATGTTAAAAACATTCTGAGTGGTTTAAGTACTCGCTTCTGCGTAACGATATATTATAAATCTCATTAACACATGTATAAAACATGACTCGAAATTCCTTTTGACTGTTTATGATTTCTATACTGTAAATTGTCTTACTTACTTTATAACATGCAATATTATATGACTATTGCTTAAATCAATGTTAATATAATCTCCTTACAAAGGTTTGTGATCAATTTTAATGACCATTACATTTCAATTGTCATTTTAGAATCATATCAACATTTCAAACGTTTCAACCATACATGCGTATTTATGCCAAACCTAGAAGTAATAAGTAAATCATATGCAGTTGTCGATTTTAGGGACGGAAAAAAATAATTGATTCAAAATGAACGAGTTGAGAGTTGATTTGCCCTTCCCTGCGATGCTCTTCTCTATTTTACATTACCCTATCCTATTTTTGTTAGCTTACCCAATCCTACACTACCCTGTCCCATACAACACAACCCTATGCCTGCCCTTCTCCCATCCTTCCATACACATATTTGTTCTACCCCATGCTGCCTTAACTACCCTATCATTACCCCTAGCCATCACCCATCAAACATGACCGAATCTACCACTGACCTTCTCTTATGATAACCCTACCTTTACTTATAACATATGATAGAATACCCTACCCATACTCACACCCATCCCTACCCTGTTCCACTCTACCACACTAAAGTCCATCGCACATCCTACATTACACTACCTCATAACAAAATACTATCCATACTCTACCCATCTTTACCACTCCTATCCAAACTCTTCCCTCTTCCAAGACATGCCCTGCTTTGCCCTGTCCTACTATAAACCTATAACATCCTGCCAGGTCCTACCCTACTGAAAATCCTGCCAGGTCCTACCCTACTGTATCCTTTCAATCAATACCCCTACTATATCCTACATACCCCAGGGGTATGTGTGGATGTGCTTGTAGGATGTGTATTGGAGCATTGGTTGATTGAGGGTAGAGGTGGGAAAAGAGGTATAGTAAAAATAATAAGTGAGTTTTTATATGATCAGGAAATACCACAATCACAAACGGCAGTCAACTCCGTGGAACCGTGAGGAAGAGCCGCTCAACCATCACGAGACACAAGGAAGACAAATTAAGCAAAGCAATCAGCTCTCTCTTCCCCATCAAGATGATTGCAATACTAGAATGGACATGAAGTAACGTACAGCAAAACATAGAACAATTACAGACTCCAACAATGGGAGTAACAATAAACAAAAAGTTAACAACAACAGAGCCACCGCCTTAGAACGGACAGCAGCCTAAGCCACCAGGGGGCTTAAATGCATTTTACTGGCACCAAATCTTCGCCCTAGATTCTGAAGTTGTTGAAGTACAAGAAATGTTCAGCTCGCATGGAGGCCATAAAGTAGGCTACGCTACCATCATCACTTCCTACCAAAGACCAAACCCATACACAAACTCATACTACATGTATATCTAAAATAGTAACCTATGTATAGCCTACCTGAATATGTAACCTGATAGCTACCCATATCTTCCAAGGTTTTTATATGGATGCTGAGAGTAGCGGTTAGGTAGAAACTGTAAAATATAAGGTAGGGCAGGGATAAGGGTAGGGTAGCACATCCATTAGCATTACCCTATCTAAACACATACTCATAGCTTAACCATTATCATACTAATAACCTACCCTTCCCTGCCATAACTCATACCCTTGCCTACCCATATCTCCATGCATATCTACCTTAATTGGTAGATGTTTTGACCCCATATGGAAATGGTCATTGTAAGGTAGGTACAGGTAGGGTATGATATGGAATAGACCAGGTCAGAGTTGGACTATCTTCTTAAATCCTCACATCGGCATGAAATGATATACATGTTTTGGAGTCTGATCAGAATACAAATGTATTAAATTTAAAGTAACATCTGGGGCTATTAAACATCCCCACCAAATAAGGTATATTATGATTTATGCGTGTATACATTTACTGTGGAAACATTTAATCCTGCAATGATATTTGAAAAAAATCTTGATGATCCTTATCCCTCAAATGTCTATTTGCTTTTATATATTCAACAAGATGTATCAGTTTCTTCACGTTTCTTATGTTAATGCTTTCAAAGGTTTCTCTATTTCTGAAAAATCCGTTTTTTTAGATTATTCATAGGGGAAAACAATTATTGTATTGTGACTGTGCAAATTAGTTCTTGTGGCGAATAGAAACCTCTACGCTCTATTGTCTCTATTGTCGACAGTATAACTTAATGGGAGCCGACTTTTGTATCCATGGGATACGATTAGGTGTTCACTATCATCGCCATTTTAAAGTTTAAGTGTCTTATCATGTTTTGAACAGTTAATTGTTATGTCCCTTATATTATTGAAATGTGGTGAGCTAAACCCCGAGTCGTTCTCTGAATCATCTAGTATCTCCACAAAGAAACAGAACTATTAGGTCAAACATTAAAGGATACATTTATAGTGGTCCATTACGACGTTCAAAGTCTGCCAAATGAAACAAACATTATACAGTCAGAATTTTAAAGTTTCGATGTAATCTGTCTAACTGAAACTTGGTTAAATGGTGGCATATCTGATGCGGACGTTCAGTTACCTGGGTATAATATGTAAAGACGCGATTGAGTTGGTGACTGTCACAGCCGTTTTTATGTTTATGTATTCTAGACTTGTATTCTAGACGCAGACTTGATCTTGAAATGCAAAATATGGAAGGGATTTGGATTGAAGTGTCTACCCAACACAAAAAAACTACTGTTAGGTACATTTTATCGAAGTCCGAGCTCCCTTCGCAATGCATTAGTTACAAAAGAACATTCTATAGGACTTGCATTTGATACAATCATTAAAGGTATACTTATAACTGGTAAATTTAATCTAGATGTCTTAAAATGTATTTAAATCACCGTTGGTCTAGGCTGCTGTCAGATCTAAGACGGAGGTTCTGTTGTTGTAGATTTATTGTTTAATATACTTCCTATTGTTTGTGGGAGACTGTGTTTGTCTTTGTTTTGTTGTGCATTACTTTGTGCCCATACTCGTTTTGGAATCATCTTGAAGAGTAAGAAAAACCTGGTTGCTTTGCTATTTTTGTCTTACAGATGTATCGTTACTGTAAATGTTCTGTGGCTCTTCCTCACAGTGTCGTGGGTTGGTCTGCAGTGGGTGATTGTGGTATTTCTCAATCATACTCACTTACTTTTCAAAGCAAGATATCTTCATCAAAATTTGCGATTTATGTAAGTACTATGGTCTGGAACAACTAATTCATGAACCGACTCATTATTCAGAATATTCTGGATCTGCAATCGACTTGTTTTAACATGAAATAATAACAGCATGTTTCTTTGTGGTGTAGGTGAGCCATTCTTGGATCAAAATATAAGATACTATTGTCCAATATACTGCATTTTCAAATTCAACAAAAATGATTCATCAACCTTTTCTCGTCATATCTGGCTTTTTTTACAGAGGAGACTATGAATTACTAAAACACGAAGCCCTTAATACAAACTGGAACAGCCTGAAACATGACAACATAAACACATATGCTGAAAACATGACAACCTATATTACAGAAATGACCAAAACATATTCCAAACAAACCCTTTAAAGTTAGCCCATCTGATCCCCCTTGGCAACAACACATATCAAAAAGATTATCAGAAAAAATGCCTTTTGATAAATTTAAAAGGTGCAAAAGTGACCTAGATTTCAACAATTACAAATCATTTAGAAAAAAGAAATCCAAAAGCCTAAATTCTTCAAAGTGACAAATTAGCAGATAAATAACAAAATGACACACGCAGTCTAAAAGATTGGTGGAAAAAATCAAAACATTCATCAAGCCTACGCAAACATCATCCATACCCCCACTTAACATAGACGACCACATATACTCTGAGAACACTGACAAAGCAAATATTCTTAATGATTATTTCACTGAGCAATCATCACTTAATGATACGCCTGTACCTCTCCCTATGGATCTCCAACTACCAGATTATCTTATTGACTTAGTTAATGCAACCCCTTATGCCATTGAATCTATTCTCTCATCTCTGCAATGAGTTAAGACAGCAGGTCCTGATACTGATAACAATAGAGTTCTGAAAGAATTGAAGGACGTTATATCAGCTTCTCTTTGCGATCTTTATAATGCATCTCTCTCCCAAAGGCAAAGTTCCAAATGTATAGAAGGGAGCCAACGTCACAGCAATTCATAATAAGGATGATCCATCAGAGGTAGCCAACTACAGGCTGATTTCACTCTAAAGCACAGTTGATAATGTGTTAGAAAAAATATGTTCAACTTTCTTCGTGATCATGATGTTTTAACTTCTCTTCATTCTGGTGTCATTCCTGGTGATTCTACAGTCAACCAACTTGTAGATATCTATATTACCCTTTGTAAAGCTCTAAATGAAGGAAAAAAATGTACGTAAAGCACTAGATAGGGTTTATCATTAGGGTTATAACTCCAAACAGATGGAATTATTGGATCTCTCCTAATGACTACTTGAAAGGTAGAAAACAGAGAGTAGTCCTCACGCTGGATTTCTGTAAAAGCAGGTGTACATCGGCTCTATAGTAGGCCTTCTTCTTATCCTTATACATATAAATGATATTGTACACGCATTTGCTCTTCAAAAAAGACTCTTAGCTGATGACACAAGTCTTTACATTGTAGTGGAAAACCCATTTCTGTCATCTTCTCTCCTTAATTCTGATCTTACTGAAATCTACGAATGAGAATCCAAACGGTTTGTCACTTTCAACCCCAATATAACTAAATCTGTACTCTTTTCTCGAAAAGTTAATACACCTGTTCATCAATCACTCTACATGAATCACCATTAATCAACGAAGTGACATATCACAAACATGTGGGGCTTATCCTGTCAAATGACCTTTCATGGCACGAGCCCTTGAGTTATATCAAGACAAAGGCTTGAAGTAGTATCAATTAGACAGAAAGCCTCTTCAGGCAATATACATTTCATTAATAAGACCATTACTTGAATATGTAGATGTAGTATGGGACAATTGTGCGCAGTATGAAATGGAAAAATACAAAATGAGTCTGCTCGCATGTTACAGGTACATCAAAGCAAGTATCAATCGATAATCTATTAAGAGAAACTGGTTGGGAAACACTATCTTCACGGAGAAAGAAACTAATATTGTTTCACAAGATGCAAAATTATTTATGCCCTGAATACCTATCCTCTCTTACCTCCCTACTGTAGGAAAACATACAAACCAACATTCTAATACTGAATTATACTATTAATCATTTTTACAATCAGTAATACGAGACTGGAATACTCTTCAACAGGATATCCAGAGCTCGAATAGTCTCTCTACATTTAACCATAAACATAATGCTGGCCTACATACTATAACGTAGGAATGCGCTATGGCAAAATATACCATGCACGACTCAGAACACAAAACCTTCCAAATCACCATCTCTTCCTCAAGAATATTGTAGGAAGCTCTTTATGCGACTGCGCCGCAGTGGAAACTACGAGAGTTTTAACCCAATGCCGTACTCAACAGAAGTTTACAGAAGGGTAAAGAATCATTAAATACAGGACAATTTTTGAACTTAGAGGTTATCCTCTCGATTTTGACTGAGTTATGGCCCGTTTTTGGCTTAGATTTAGGCATAATTGTGGTTTCCAATCAATAATTTTTGAAGGACTGCAATAATTTCATTCAAAGTACGTAAGGGTGCAAAGATCGGGAATCGATACAATCAAGTACCACACCTCACCCAGGATACCAGTGGGAAAGTGACAAACTCACAGTTATACACCACAAACGAGAGCCAAGAGGTCAGCCCTTTCCCAGCAGGTGACCACACGGCACAAATAGACAGACCCGCACAAAGGCATAACAAACACAAGACAGAAAAAAAAATCCACAAAAGAAGTACCGCCTTGGAACGGTCAGTAAAATATTTTACTGGAGGGCTTAAACCGGTTACACGGCGCCAACCTCACCCTTAATTCAGATGTGGATCAAGACACATAGATATTTTGTTTGCATGAAAGTCTACAAAAGGATATGTAAGGTATCTAAAATACAGGTCAAATTTGAATGTTGAGGTCATCTGTAAAATTGTGACTGAGTTATGGCCCTTTTGACTTAATATTTGGCTAATGCAAAAGTTATATTGGCTTTTTAGTGTAATAAACTTCACATTTCCCCAAAGCTATTATATCTGACAACTTCTCACTAAAGGTCATGATTACCCAGTACCTGTAGATAAGCATGGCAGTGATTAAAACTCTACCCCACACCCTGACCCCTTAGGCGGGCTCAAAGGTCAAATATTTAAATGTCGCAATAACTCAGTCAGTTGTCAATATTTTTACTGAAATGTTGCATGCAGACAGAGGTACAATAGATATGAAACATATCAAATGGGATTTTAGCTTGAAGGCCTGGGTCTGGTCCCCTGGGTGTATCAGAGGCCAAAATTCTACTTTTTCAGAATATGGTCACGTTGCGTATCAAATTAAAGGAAATTACGCATTCAGCTACATGGTAGCAAATATTTTGCACGCAGATGGGTCAAAAGGTCAAAATTCAAACTTTTCAGAACATAGTCACGTTGCATATCAAATTAAAGGGAATCACAAATGCAGCAACATTCAAGCACATATTCTGTCCTTACACACACCCTCGACCACTGGGGTGGGTCAAAGGTCAAAACATGTTTTTTCCTGAAAGAAGTCATGTTGCATATCAAATTAAATGGAATGGAGCATAGAGCAGCATGCAAGCAAACATTCTGTCCTTAAACACAACCTCGACCCCTGGGTGCGGTCAAAAGGTCAAACATTCTTTTTACTGAAAGTAATCATTTTGCATATCGAACTAAAAGGAAGCATATTAGGGCACATATTCAGTCCTTGCACACATCCTCAGACCCCAGATGGGGTCAATTGGTCAAAACATTTTTTTTTTGAAAGTAGTCATATTGCATACCAAATTAAAAGTAATTGGGCATTGAGCGCCGTGCAAGATCATATTCCTTAATCACACACTCGACCCCTGGGGTGGGGTCAAAATTATTTTTTTCTGAAAGTAGTCATGTTGCATATCAAATTAATGGGGTTGGAGCAAAGAGCACCACGCAAGCACATATTGTGTCCTTACACACATCCTCGACCCCTGGGTGGGATCAAAAGATCAAAGCATTTCATTTTACCGAAAGTAGTCATGTTGCATATCTTAAAGGAATGGAACATAGAGCAACATGCAAGCACATATGCTGTCTTCACACATACCCTCTGGCCATGGGATTGGATCAAAAGGTCAAACATTTTTTATAAAAGTCGTCATGTTGAATATCAAATGAATGGGAATGGAGCATAGAGCACCCATGCTAGCCCATAAGCACATATTGTGCCCTTACACACACCCTTGACCCCTGGGGTGGGGTCAAAAGGTCAAAACATTTTTTTTCTGAAAAAGTAATGTTACATATAAAATTAATGGAGATGGGGCAAAGAGCGCTATGCAAGCACATATTCTGTCTTCACATACATATCCCCTGTGGTTGGGTCAAAAGGTCAAGACATTTTTTCTGAAAGTAGTTATGTTACATATCAAATTAAAGGGAATGGAGCATAGATCACCATGCAATCACATGTTATGTCCTAATACACACCCTCGGTCCCTAGAGTGGGTCAAAAGGTCGAAATATGCTTATGAAAGTAGTCCTGTTGCATATCAAATTAAAGGGAATGGGGTTTAGAGCACCATGCAAGCACATATTCTGTCCTTACACACCCCAACCGGTGGGTTGGGTTAAAAGGTAAAAAACAAAATCTGAATGTTGTTAAGCTGCATATCAAATTAAAGGGAAAGAAGTATAGTCCAACTTAAAAGCAAACACCTTGACCTAACAGGTAAGGTATTGAAATTGTACAGATAAGTATGTTTTATATTGAAATCAGCACTGAAAAAAAGTTGATGGGATTTAACTATGATATGTATGATTGGAGTTGGAGAAATGGGATTTATATGTTTCTCAAAAATAACCCTTCGCCGGGGGGGGGGGGGGGGGGGGTATTTATTAATGTCATTATCCACATGCTTAACTTAAGAAATACTAAATTAAGAACAATTGGAAACATTGACCCTTATGTATTACCTCAAGAAAAATGAAGAACACATTTCAACAATTATGAGCAAAATATAAATGACTCGAAGTGTAATATTATATCATATGTAGTTCTTAAATCTGTGTCAATATTGTTAAATTTCGAAAGTGAAGCTTTCTTCGTTCACTTAACTATATTAACTACTCATTCGAATTCGAATCATCTCTTGCTTCTTAGAACAGTCTATTTCCACATGAGAGGATTCACATGTGACCGAGCAAAAGTACTACGAAGTCCAACATAATATTACTGATTTATTAGGTTAAATATAAATCTAGTCCTGTATATAGTCGAAGCACACAGACACACGAACATGGAATATGTCCATAATTATCTTCTTAGAAAATATCCCCATAATCGGCCCAAACAAAATAATTTCTTCTACTTGACTAAATCATAGCTAAGTCCCAAATTTACAGGAAACCCCAACGTGGAAACATTCAGAAGTTTAACCATGAAAGCCCCCGAGCAAGGACTCGCTCAGGTTTTTATGTTCCTGGAACAGCACTGATACAGTGACTGAATCCCAAATAAGGCAATGTCCAATGGACCACAGGCCTGAATCATACTCTAAAATATAATTCCTCCAAAATAGCAGAGCAATATGTGTCTATATTAAGCACAAAAGCATTAAGGTGAAGGGCACATGGATGCCTAACAAACAATAGGGATCCAGATCACCATGAATTACAGTGTTATAGATAATTAGGAAATGATGGCCCCCAAAGCACATCACATCCACAGAAACTAGCCAGCCCCTCAACAGGGCTACCAAGTGGGACCGGGAGACTCAAGAGGACCCAGGAAACATGGCCTGCCTGGATCACAAAGCACCGGGCCAAACAGGACAGGAAGGGGCCAACGGCCCACCAGGGTCAGGGGCTGATAATGGCCCTCCAGTACAACCCGGGTCCAACCCAACGGCAGTGATGACAGGATAACCGCATCATCCACAGACAACAGGGCGGGGGAACAGGCCAATCCATATTACACTCATGCTCTTGGCACTTCTCAAGGAAGCATGCAAAAGGTGTAAATTTATAATGGGACAGAAATTCCTAGAGAGATAAAAACATACAAGGGGATCTCATTGGAAACTAGATAAGCAGGGAAAAAACAGTACAGTTACAGATAAAACGTACAATACATGTACCTTCAAGCAAAACTTAACAATATATGCACTTGCTTTTTATGACCCAAATATTTTGAAAAGAAAATCATTTTACACTCGCGTGATACCTTTGAGTTTCACCTGCACATTTACAGAATGAAGGACAGTGGTGCTATTATCTCAGCTTTTTATGTAACTAAATGCAATGGCCCTCAACTTGTTCGAGAATACCTGTATTATGTATTAAAGTTTCAATCCAGCATGATAAGTTACGGTGTGCAGGCTGATCTGCGCTTTTAATGTTCGCACGCACGAAAATCAGGCCTTTAACGACAGGGCAATACGAATTATTGTCACCATAATTGTTTAGTGTCCCTGAGACAGGTGCCGAGTAAAGAGAAAACGTGCTGGCAAATCATTCCTTAGAACAATTGTATGCGAGTACTGCTTGATATCAATGTTTTATATTCCGATAATCATTTGGATATTAAGAGATTGCCTGATATAACAAAATAGCTTTATACACTGGCAGGGGGTCCATGTTGTGGAGTGTTCTCGTACACAGGCATTGGCCATATAAGTTAACCTCTTGACTGTTCAAAACCCTTCAGTGGCCCCTTCATGGCGCCATACAGAAAACTTATGATCACCTCGTTATTGAAGAGCAGTGTCACTTTTTTCCTCAAACCACAAGGGCCAGAGTACAAGACTTCGGTTCTTATCGTATCAGCGAGCATCAAAGGCTGAATGTGACAGGTCCGTAGGAAGCAATTACAGATTGGGGGGGGGGGGGGGGGGGGGGGCACACATAAAAAGCAATTACAGATTGGGGGGGCACACATAATTTTTTTTTAAAATGACAGACCATTTTTTTTTATTTTATTTATTTATTATTATTATTATTATTTTTTTTTTTTGGGGGGGGGGGGGGGGGGCATATTTGTGCAAATTATTGGGGTGGCACGGTCTCCGTGCCCCCCCCCCCCCCCTATTCCTACGGGCCTGAGTGATATGCACAGACTCGCCAGAGCCTCCGCTGCAAGCATACACAATGTACGGATATAGATGAAGGATCTGACAAAATTTATAAGGTCTCTAGCTTCACTAAGGGCGTTTATTAGACGTATCTGTGTTAAAAATAAGTTAAGCCGAGTTGATTACCTGGTGAATTTATATGCTGTGTGATCAATTGCATTTACGCCCCATTAAACAACTTTTCAATCATGCCGGGACAGTTCCTGGGTTAAACCAGTACTATGCAGAGGATAAGAGGATAAGGTGTCTTGCTCAAGGACACACTACAGATAGTGTCTCCGGTGAGTCTCAAACTAGTGCGACCCTCGACCCCAAGTCTAGCACTCAATCACCGAGCCATTGTGTCCCTCCAAAGATTACATGTATATGAGCCGCGACATGTGATTTCCGATAAGGTGGCATTTTATCAAGTGTAGACTCAGACGAACATGTGCAGCCTCCTATTAAGCTTAGAAACTCCAAATGATTTTCGTTCAGTAGCTTAACCACCCCCTGTACCCGATGATGAAACCCATATAACTTGTGATTTTCCTATTTCCCCCTCTGAATCTGCCCATGAGGGCACTTCGATAAGGGGGCTTAAATAAAATCTGCACCCTACCCAGGACGTGGTCGTACCTGAGTTTCAAAACAGTTAAAGTACATTAAGTGACCCTTTGTTTACTGTACGTACAACTGTTGCAAAAATAAGAGAGTAAGCTGTGTATAAATTTGACCTCAGTACAAAAGGGTTGTCTTTGGACTTAACACAGTGGAAGGGGGTTAAACAATTCAAATTGTCGAAAACACTGATCAGGGTAAGTTTTGCAGTCCTTTAATTGTTTCATCATTTAGCATCACCCAAGGTATGTTTATAAGAGAGACAAATGCCAAAAATCAGGAGTCTCCGAAGTAACAAATATCATTTTTGGTCGAACTCTTCGATGTCTGTTGTATCATTTTTCAAAAATACCTCTTCAAAGTGTGTTGTATCACGGACATAGACTCATCGATGTAGAAAGTATCCTAATCGAACAACCCTGTGTGTATTTAGCACCGGTTTTTGTAGAATGCGGTTGGATTTCATTATTTTCTTCTGCTGGTATTTAACAAAGAATGCTTCTGGTTTATCCAGAACGTTTGGGACAGGCAATCGGTGAAGAAGTATTCGAGCAATTAGCGAGTGTAATCAATTTTCGTGTCTGTGGTGGAAAATTCCGTCGATAAATACAGAATAAATATCGCAAGGGGACGCTTTATAAAAGACTACTTATGGCGAAAAATAGAGGTAGGTACACTTTATTTCTCCCAAAAGTCTCGGCTCACAACTCCTCCTATTATTGCCTGTAAACATCAAAACATCGTCAACTTACTCGAGTCCATTCTCGCACGTGACGTTGTGTTTTGTATCAGCTCTTCGATGTAAAAATTCGGTTGTATCATCGGGTATAGGGGGTGTTAACACTCATAGAATATTCAAGCGACGAGCAAAGGCTATGATCAGACTGCGCATATGCGCAGGCTGATCTGAGGCTTTGTTGGTTGCTTATGCCATATTGTTGGAAATCCTCATATGTATATATAAGGTTGGCAAACATTGTAAACCTTGACCAGACAATTTCTTATACTGCATATTTTTCTGTTGTTTTTGCCCCACAATGTTAGTATATGTACAAAATATGAAACATGTGGAAACTTTTGTGCACTTTTAATATATCGTATTTGTCCTACTTTAATAAATATCATCGCAGAAACCACCTTGAATATTTTGAAAACTTTGAATATAAAATCAAATATCAGTTTACAGGTACATATATTTTAAAGTATATAAAATATTACAGCAATAAAATATAGCTTTATGGTTGCAAATTTAACTTCAAAATTTCTTTAAAAAATAACAAGCCTTCGAAAGCACATAAATACTTATATGTCTGAACATTTTGAGTGTTTAAACTCAAACAAGTGTATATAATGATTCACTTTGATGTCAAACTGCATTCATGTATTTATAAAAGAATTAAGAATTATATATGAATAAAATGGAAAATCGTCTTTCTGGGACAATATTTGCTGACTGTTTGAAAATAATCATTTTCCTAACTTCAAAGTGTACTAAATTCTTTGTGAACAATTTGTTTGATACTCGTCAATTATTGTCAGTTGACTCTTTATCTGCTTGTATCTTCTGCTAATAACCTTTAAAATCAGGCCCTACAAAATGTCGGATCTGATTTCGATCGAAATTGTTTGACACTCTGGTGTTAAATTTATTCCTAGAACATTGTTTTGAAAAAGTTAAATTTGAAAAGAATTAGCAGACGACAAATACATGTAAAATAATCCAGCACAATATGTGCGCGAAAGAAAACGAGCCCAAACCATACATGGACCAGAGCACGTTTTTGGTATTTATCGCATACTTTGTGTATGCGAGCAACGAAGGCATGGCATATGCGCATTCTGCAATACTTTCGACCTGCATTAAGCTACCATCTGTCTTTAAGAGTTAGACCTTTGTTTTTCCTATTTTAAATGGCCGCTGAAGACAGGTTTAACTATACAATGACTTGTGCGCTTAGAAAATACTCAGACCAGTATAGAGATCACCGAGTTTTCTTTTTTTCTTTATTTTGATATTTGCCACTATTAGTGGCAAATATCAAAATATGGAAAAGCCACTTAAACATCAAAGAAGGCTCGGACTACCAACCAATCAGAGTCTATGGATTCTACATGCGACCAGCGAGATAGACTGCTACACTGACCACGTATAATAAGTAGAAAATTGTCGACCTGTATTGGAGTACCAGTGAGGACTATGATTATACTGGGTGAATGGTTGGACAGTCCGGCTGATCTGAACCTTCGCTTGACGCTCGGCTCATTTCGTCGTTTTTTTCTTTGTCACACACTGGCTGAAAAATGGACCATGTCGATCATACCTCTTCAGAGTGTGCTTTGTCAAAACTGGTAATAATGAAAAAGGTACATTTAAACAAGCAAATGTATGCCCCCTTCACTTCATATTTGTCTTTTATATAATATATCACCATGATCAAACGAGTCCTGTTAAAATGACTACATTCACAAAACAAAATAAAATGCTTTGAAGGCCGAAAAAACGGCTAAGTTCACATCCTGCAAAAAGTGACTAAAAGGTGAAAATTTAGATAAACTTAAAGCTAGAGATTTCAATGCGACCAGTTTGTCTACTTCTGATTTTTCTACACTTTACACCACTTTACCTCAAGTGGGATCCCTATGGGCACTAATTGTGCTCCCCTGGTTGCAGATTTATTCCCGTTTTGTTATGAGAGGGACTTTATGATGTCTCTTTCTGATGATAAGCATGCTGATGTTATTGATGCGTTTAACACTACATCCAGATATTTGGACGATATTTTCAACATTAATAATAATAATGGATTTGACAATATCGTTGCAACTTTGCTTTCCTCTTTAATTGCACGCCTGTCGCTCGGACTTCAGACTCTATAACGGTTCCAACTTAAAGTATCATCTATTGATGAGGCTGTATGGGCCTGAAGCTTTGGCTGTTTGTCGGGCCCACCACGGTTTACCTGTTGGATTTCTTTTGCTCCGGTATTCAGTTTTATTTACTGTTGAGTCCTTATCTTTGCTTTATCTCCTTTTTATATCTTGATTTATATGTTTAGGAGATGATGCATTGATAAGTTAGGAGTCTTTCATGCAAAAACCAAAAATCTATGTGTCTTGAACCGGTTTAAGCCCTCTAGTAAAATATTTTACTGACCGTTCCAAGGCGGTACTTCTTTTGTGGATCTTTTATGTTTTTCCTGTCTTGTGTTTGCTAAGCCTTTGTACGCGTCTGTTTATATGTGCTTTGTGGTCACCTGCTGGGAAAGGGCTGATCTCTTGGCTCTCGTCTGTGGTTTCTAACTGTGAGTTTGTTACTTTCCCGCTGGTATCCTGGGCCAGGTGTGGTACTTGATTGTATCGATTCCTGATCTTTGCACCCTTACTTACTTTAAAATTAAACTGAAGATTATATGAAGAAACAATAGGGTCCTTGGCACCTGGATCGCCCAACCGTATCCTTGTCATGAGAGGATGTAATTGTTTATCACAAAATATGAATTCCATTTTCCATCAAGATCATAAACAAAGCCTATCACATCGCCAATTTCAATCAAAAATATACTTATCTGCACAATTTCAATGTCTGACCTTTTTACACAACCCAAAAGGTAAGGGATGTGTATAAAGTCAAAAAATTACTTGCATAATGTTCTACACTTCTTTCCTGCGACATGACCACCTTCAGAAAAAATATTCTAACCTTTTGATTCCACTCGAAGGTTGGGTGTGTAAAAGGGCAGAATATATGCTAACATGGTGTTCTGTGCTTCATTCCCATAAATTTGATATGCAACATGACCTTCTGTCAGAAAAGAAAAGGAAATGAACTTTTGACCCACCCAGGGGTCTAGAGTGTGTGCAAGGGCAAAAAAATTGCTAGCATGTTATTGTATGCTACATTCACTTTAATTTAGTATCTTACATGACCATAATCTTAAGAGTTGATTTTTGGCATCGGCCCAACCCCTACGTCCACCCATGGGATATATCCCTGGCAATATCTTAACTAAACTCCTGCTTGATATTTTATTTGCCTCTATTCGCCCAGCGGAATGCAAAATTTCAAAATTATCACAGCATTAGACTGCGATCCAAATTTGCATTGGACCCCAAGGGAAAATGCTAAATAAATCGATTGATGTCCGCTGTGCGCGCTGTGCTTGCTCCTGTAGTGACACAATTTATGGTAAAAGTATAAAGAATAATAAAAAAGTACCATTTTGGAAAGTTTACCATATCTCTATTAGTCAACATTTTCCGAATGTAAAGGTGTAAGTCGTGTAAACAGTGATAGCATAATGTATTTTTTTAAAAAAAAAAGTTGGCACCAAATTGTTAAAGATAATTTGCTTAAAATTTTCGCCAGTGTATAAACCTCTACTCATTATGAGCATGCGCAGCACTTAGACGCCAAGTCATTTTTCGACAAAAATTAAACGAATTCTAGTTTTCAAAAATGTTTTATTTCATAGCATTTTATCAACGCATTGTGGAGTTATGATGTCGTGCTACGAACTTTCCAAATGCCCCTCGTATATACCTATGATTCTATCGTACGTCCGTCTGTCTGTCAATGTTTTCAAGCATCTTCTCTGAAACCAGTGAACCGATTTAACGACAATTTCATATGGAGACTACTAAGAATGGTGAAACAAGAGTTCAATGGTCCTGGTCACATTATTCAGATGGCTACCATGACCATACAGCAAAACCGGTGTAAAACGGCCACTCTCAAAAAGACCACAGATTGGTTTTCCAGACCAATTTTCGCTTAATGCAGGTCAAAAGTATTGCAGAATGCTCTAAGGGGAGCATTCTGCAATACTTTCGACCTTCATTAAGCTACTATTTGGCATTAAGATCTTTATTTTGTCTACTTTTGAGTGGCCGTTTTACACAGGTTTTACTGTATATGGTAAAAACCCTTTTAAGATAATATCCTGCGAAATGGAAGGCTGATGTATTTTGGACTTGGCACGTAGAATTGGCGATGTGGAGCAAACCATGTTTGTTCAGATAATGACCCTAGGTTGACCTTGACCTACTTAATGTACATTATCTGGGAAAACGGCTCCTTCAGAAATAAAAAGAACCTACAAATTTAGAAAAAAACAGCAGACTCGGTTTTATTGAGTCTGTTCGTGAGAATAATTGGAATTTGCAGCATCTCTCACGTCCCCTAGCACCAGCTTAAGCGGTATTCTGCTTTCCGTTGGAACAGATTATTTCTAAAAGACCAGAATATAAAAATAGCAACACTATATCGATGTGCGGGACATGTTCTACCAACTCCACGTGGCACAACGGTAGCTGTTGGGACATTTAAATAATCTGGAAGAACGAATCCTTCAGAAATATAGAGAACTTACACCTGTCAAATTTGATTCCAAATGAATTTAAATCTTAATTGAGAAGTTTTTTTTTTTAAAAAGTTGAAGCCAGTAATTGAGTATGACCAGAAATAAATTGAATCACAGTCATACACTGCAGACCAACCCATGTCACCGTGAGGAAAAGCCAGCCACAGAGCACTAGCGGTCACAAGACACCAGGAAAACAATTAAAGTAAAACAATTAGCTCTCACTTCCTCGTCAAGATGATTGTAAGGGCGCGCATCAATGTATAACAAAACAAAGACCAAACACAGAGCCCCCACAAACAATGGGAGGAAAACCTGCGCGGATCCAGAGGGGGACAAGCGATCTGGACCCCATCCACACCTCTGAAAAATAACAAAATATAGGGTTTCTTAGCAATACTGGTCCGGATATCGTGAAAATAACGAGCTACCAAGCCAGCATTCTATGATGGGCCATCATCAGCACGCCAGCGAAACGCAATCTTTTAACTGACGTCAAATATTCGCCATAGACTCTGTTGTTGTTAAAACACAAAAAATGCATCATCACAGAGATACAATCACACTGTGATGAAACAAAGAAAATGGCTCAACTGAATGAGGGGATCACCATCAATATAAAAAGCCCCAAAGGTCAAGTCGACCACTGACCTTTCAGCTATGGTCGCTCATATTGGATATCCATCAATGTGTTAAAGCATATTTGCACAACAAAAATTAGGCCAATTGGACTCAAAAATCATTTGACTACTCCTTAAGATAGTGGAAAAAAACATTTGTACAATTCGTCCTAGTAATATAGCAAACACCTTTCAAAAGTCTTTTCTGGAACCAAAAGGCAAATGACCTTGGGTGTATCATTTGGGATGTTGGTACTACCAGGTTTGTTCAAATAATAGACATAGATCGACCTTCGCCTACTTAATAACAAGGTCATTGTTTATTGCTGCTTCCATTGTTTATGGGGTTAACTGTCCTGGTTTCTGTTATCAGTACTTAGTGTCCTTTTTCGTTTTTCAATCACCTTGCTGGGGATGAGAAAACTGGCTACTTTAATTGCTTTTTTTAAGTGTTTTATGGGTCTTTCTCATGGTGCCGTGGGTTTATCTGCAGTTTGTGATTATGGTATTTCCTGATCATACTCACTCTTTTTCATATGGAGCATGTTTTGGATGAGACAACCTTTAATAGTTATAACTAAATTGTCCATAGCACTTTAATGCAATGTTAGGTAGAAAAAAACTATTTAAAATCTCTGTCTCCAGAACTAATGGCTCATATGCAATCACCTTTGGTCTCTTTATGTAAGGGATATTAGGGATATGTGCCTAAATTAGTTTGTTCAAAGGGTAGCCATAGATTTATCTTGACATTGTTTACCCGTATATAAAGGGATCTAAATTCTTGTAACTTAGTTTCAGGTGAGCGCTTCAGAACCTCATGGTGCCCTGGTCCTACAGTTTTAAATCGTTTTTTTTATTTTACATGTGTTTTCGTGACTTTTGTTATTTTTAGGCTTCACAACTTCCTAGCTATACTGACAGTGGATGCCTAGTGTAATAATCATAACCTTAAAGAGTCATATGAATATTTTCGACCTGAAAGAATTCATGCTAAATTTTGTAAGATTTTAATAAGAGTTTTCAAGTAGTCATCAATTGTTGCTTGTTAAAGTGAAGTTGAAAGATATCCCTTAGCAAGGTCTGCTACGTTGCTTTCATTTAAGTATCTGGTGCATATTAAACCCACAGAGCACATGAAAAATTCACTTTTTAAAGCCTTACAAATGTAGATGAAGTCAAGTCAAGTTCTGGAAACCAACTTAAAAAGTTACTTAAGATTATTGGGTTTGGTCAAGATTGGTCATTCAACGGATATTTATAGGAAGGGATTACTTCATTCTTATCAACAAGCATCATCTTTGGTGTGTCATCAAACTAATCACCAGACAAACCGGGGCCCTGAGGTTATAAACTTTATCATGCTAAACTCAACTGAGCATGAACTTTCAACTGCTCATAAAAACTAAAATGCTGAAATTGTAATGCTTTTCTTGTTCTCAAACTTGCAGGTGGTGTATTTATCATGCTTATAACTGTTAAAAATGCCAACAATTGTTGGCATTTTGACATTTATGAGCATGATAAATAATATGCTCAGTTGAGTTGAGCATGAAAAGTTTTATAAACTCTAGGCATATTCTTATATTTTATAACTAGCTCTCGCTAAGAGTCAGACAATGCGTGCATCTGTATGGTGGTAAATGGCAAAACATGTGTTTCTTTTAATATTTGAACAGTGTATATTAATCTGAAGCGGCAAATAAACACTTTTAAGTACAGCTCTTGCTAAGCACCCTGCAAATGACGATACATTCATGGTTACAGAAATCGAAAATATGTGTATCCTATTATGTAGCACTTGTCACCAAACATGACTCGTACAATTTTTCTTTGATTGGAAGTCCGTTGCCATGGCAACCAACAATTTTCATTTTTACCTCATTTTCTTGCGTAAATGCTACTAAAAACTGATTTTGGGCTATTTTGATTCACTGAGAGTTTGTGACATGGTGGTAAAATAGTTAATTTAGTATATCAGTTCTGTAGAATGATCTTGGCTTAAATAAATGATACACTAATAATTGTATTATGATAACTCTTACACGAAAGTCAAACTAGTATTGGGAGGTGGGTTACTTATACTCTGGCTTTTAGCAAAATTATGAAAAATCAGCAAATTCCAAAATATTCTTTCTCCCATGATCAACCTAATGTAAAACAATGATGTATTTAAAATCAATAAAGTGATTTATGTTCTTAAAGCTGCATAGTCAGTAACTTTTGATCTTTTAATTTTAGAAATTATGTTTCTATTTTTCAAGAACACCGTAAAAAACTAAAATTAAGGTATACAGTTTACCAATTTCGTAAATCTTAACAAATTATCAGTATTAAAACAACAGCATTTATGTTAGAATTAACTGTCTATAATTATTTGAGGGACGCAAATAATTACCAACAAGAGAAAAACACACCTGTTTTATAAGATAATTCACTTTTCCGTGCAGTTTTCAGCCATATTGAACAGATTTATTATGAAAACATAACTTAATTCTACTTTTACAAATGATTTAAAAACAAAATAAAAAATTTCGAAAAATATTCAAAGTTGCAGACTTAGGCTCTTTAAACAAAAATGCAAGAAACCCGTAATTGTTTTTTCTCTTGCATGCAATTGTGTTAAGGTAGCAGCAATTTTGATCTGGCTAAAAGAACTTCAAACCACCAATATGAGAGTGTGACTGATCGATGATTTGGTCAGATATTATACAAAATTTGTTATAAAATGGATGTGTGAAAGGTGAATTTGACTTTTGAATGATATGTAAAGAATATCAAGCTGAAAGAAATGATTTCTTAAAAAACAAATAAAAATAATTGTGCCTTTTGGATCATGTACAAACCAAGAACAATTCTTATTTTTTATGTCTACAAATGACGCTATAAATGTATTGAAAGATGCTTGAAGATTCTTCAGTCCTCAGGGAGATAATCAAGATGTACGAGAAATGATCAAAAAGTTCTCGGCCCCTTGTACTTTGGGCTACTAGGGAATGAAAAATTGACAATTGCTTTTCAATACAATCTCCCTTCAAGGCAATGTACTTAGCCCATCTCTTTTCGCGCTTTCTTATCCCTTCAATATAGATGACCTTTTCCTGGTCCCCCAAGTACTCGTTTACTGCCTCTGTGACGCCTTCATTGCTTCCATACAGTGTACCACGAAGGTAGGATTACAGTTCGCGAACAGAGAGATGTCAGAAGGAGCCATATCATCTTTAATTTCTAAGGATGGGGAGAGCCAGGGTGCTTTCAGTATTTGCTCAGTATATTTGACACTGGGTCAAAGTGGTAAACCCATATCTCATCTTGGGTTACAACTCACTGGTTGGTCAACATTTGCGACATCCATCGTACCGAAACCTATGACATTCCTAAGATTTTGGTTAGGATTGATTGTACTGCCCCAAAACGTATACCCACTTCGCTACCTATGCTTCGCAGCTCTCGCCTCCTTTCACACATAGCCAGGGTGTGCATGACTTTGACATTTTCATCAGTGGTGGCATCTTTGGGGGGCCAGACCGTTCATCATCCTCAAAACGCTCTCCCCCCACCTCTTGAACTCTGTTGCCCATTTTTTTTACTGTGCTCTAAGAAGCTGACTCCTTCCCAAGGGTTTCCATGACGTCTTCATGAATTTCCTTGGCAGGCATTCCTTTCTTACAGAAGTACTTGATAACCGCTCTGATTTCAAGTTTGTCCATTAGGCAAATGTATCGCACACTCCTCTCTTAAAAGTGCTTTACATAAGCAACCTAGCATGACCACATGCATTCCACACTCCCAGTGTCCTTCAATTAGATCAAATGACTGCATGACAAAAATTTTAATTCAATAAATCACACCGAAGCGTTTTGGGCTGAGAACTTTTTGATCATACCCCGGGATGATCAAAAAGTTCTCATCTCCTTGTATTTTGGGCTGCCAGGGAATGTTAATTTGACCAATACTTTTAAATATAATCTCCCTTCAAGGCAATGCACTATTTGACAAATTTTACCCATCTGCATTCCTAATCACATGCAAACTTTAAATAAAATCAAAAACACAAAATTGCTCCAGATAGAGTGTAGGAATGTTTTTAACACCACAAACCATAATAATATACTTATTTGACGAAATTTTACCCGTCTACAAACCAAAACCACTCATTCCCTTCCAAATATCAAATCTACATATACAAAATTAGTGAGTATGATCAGGAAATACCACAATCACAAACCGCAAACAAACCCGTGACAGCGCCAGGACGAGTCCTGTTAAAATGACTACATTCACAAAACAAAATAAATTGCTTTGAAGGCCGAAAAATGGCTAAGTTCACATCCTGAAAAAAGTGACTAAAATTAAACTGAAGATTATATGAAGGAACAATAGGGCCCTCGGGCCCTGGATCGCTCACCAGTATCCTTGTCATGAGAGGATGTAATTGTTTACCACTAAATATAAATTCCATTTCTCCACAAAGCCTATCACCTCGCAAAGTTCAATCAAAACTATACTTATCTGCACAATTTCAATGCCTGACCTTTTTACCCAACCCAAAAGGTCAAAAAATACTTGTATAATATTCTACACTTCTTTTCTTCGACATGACCACCTTCAGAAAAAAATGTTTTGACCTTTTGATCCCACTGGAGGGTTGAGCAGAAAATTTGCTTACATGGTGTTCAGTGCATCATTTCCATTAATTTGATATGCAACATGACTTCTTTCAGAAAAGAAAAAAAGAAATGACCTTTTGACCCACCCAGGGGTATATAGTGTAAGGGCAAAACATTTGCTAGCATGCTATTGTGTGCTACATTCACTTTAATTTGATATCTTACATGACCATATTCTGAAAAGTTGACTTTTGGCATCGGCCCAACCTCTATGTCAATCCATGGGATCAATCCCAACTAAACTCCTGCTTGATTTGTTTCATATATCATTTTATTTGCCTCTATTCGCCTAGCGGCATGCAATTTCAAAATTATCACAGCATTAGAAAGTGCAGAGAACTGCGATCCAAATTTGCATTGAGACCTATGGGAAAATGCGAAATAAATCGATTGAGGTCCGCTGTGTGTGCCCATGTAGTGACACATTTATATTAAAAGTATAAAGAATAATAAAAAAAAAAACATTTTTGAAAGTTTACCATTTCTCCATTAGTCAACATTTTCCAAATGTAAAGGTGTAAGTCGTGTAAACAGTGATCATAATCATAAGTAAGGTCCCCAATTTTCCTTCCTTTTTCCCCTGATAATTTGCTTAAAATTTTCGCCAGTGTGTAGACCTCTACTCACTATGAGTATGCGCAGCACTTAGACGCCAAGTCATTTTTCGACAAAAGTTAAACGAATTCTAGTTTCCAAAAATGTTTTATTTCATAGCATTTTATCAACGCATTGTGGAGTTATGATGTCGTGCTACGAACTTTCCAAATGCCCCTCGCATATACCTATGATTCTAGCGTCCGTCCGTCTGTCTGTCAGTGTTTTCAAGCATCTTCTCTGAAACCATTAAACCAATTTAACGACAATTTCATATGGAGACTACTAAGAATGGAGAAACCAGAGTTCAATGGTCCTGGTCACATTATTCAGATGGCTACCATGACCATACAGTAAAACCTGTGTAAAACGGCAACTCTAAAAAAGACCACAAATTGGTTTTCAAGACCAATTATTGCTTAATGCAGGTCAAAGGTATTGCAGAATGCTCCAAGGCGAGCATTCTGCAATTCTTTTGACCTTCATTAAGATATCACTGTCATAACGATCTTTATTTTGTCTATTTTTGAGTGGCCGTTTTACACAGGTTTTACTGTATATGGTAAAAACATTTTAAAATAATCTGCAAATTGGAAGTCTGATGTCTTTTGGACTTGGTGCGTAGAATTGGCGATGAGGGGCAAACCAAGTTTGTTCAGATAATGACCCTAGGTTGACTTTGTCAATAATCTGGAAAAACGGCTCCTTCGGAAATGAAGAGAACCTACAAATTTGAAAAAACAGCAGACTCGGTTTTTTGAGTCTGTTCGTGAGAATAATTGGAATTTGCAGCATCTCTCACGTCCACTAGCACCAGCTTAAGCGGTAATCTGCTTTCCGTTTTAACACATTATTTCTAAAGGACCAGAATATAAAAATAGCAACACTATATCGATGTGCGGGACATGTTCTACCAACTCCACGTGGCACAACGGTAGCTGTTGCGACCTCTGAATAATCTGGAAGAACGGATCCTTCAGAAATATAGAGATCCTACACCTGTCAAATTTGATTCCAAATGAATTTAAATCTTAATTGAGAAGTTGTTTTTTTTTAAAAAAAAGTTGAAGCCAGTAATTGAGTATGACCAGAAATAAATTGAATCACAGTCATACACTGCAGACCTACCCATGTCACCGTGAGGAAGAGCCAGCCACAGAGCACTAGCGGTCACAAGACACCAGGAAAACAATTAAAGTAAAACAATTAGCTCTCACTTCCTCGTCAAGATGATTGTAAGGGCGCGAATCAATGCATAACAAAACAAAGACCAAACACAGAACCCCCACAAACAATGGGAGGAAAACCTGCGCGGATCCAGAGGGGGGGGGGGTTGGGGGGGCAGGCGATCTGGACCCCATCCGCACCTCTGAAAAATAACAAAATACTGGGTTTCTTAGCAATACTGGTCCGGATCCCGTGAAAATAACAAGCTACCAAGCCAGCATTCTATGATGGGCCATCATCAGCACGCCAGCGAAACGCAATCTTTTAACTGACGTCAAATCTTCGCCATAGACTCTGTTGTTGTTAAAACACAAAAAAATGCATCATCACAGAGATACAATCACACTGTGATGAAACAAAGAAAATGGCTCAACTGAATGAGGGGATCACCATCAATATAAAAAGCCCCAAAGGTCAAGTCGACCACTGACCTTTCAGCTATGGTCGCTCATATTGGATATCCATCAATGTGTTAAAGCATATTTGCACAACAAAAATTAGGCCAATTGGACTCAAAAACCATTTGACTACTCCTTAAGATAGTGGAAAAACATTTGTACAATTCGTCCTGGTAATATAGCAAACACCTTTCAAAAGTCTTTTCTGGAACTATAAGGCAAATGACCTTGGGTGTATCATTTGGGATGTTGGTACTACCAGGATTGTTCAAATAATAGACATAGATCGACCTTCGCCTACTTAATAACAAGGTCATTGTTTATTGCTGCTTCCATTGTTTATGGGGTTTACTGTCCTGGTTTCTGTTATCAGTACTAAGTGTCCTTTTTCGTTTTTCAATCACCTAGCTGGGGATGAGAAAACTGGCTACTTTAATTGCTTTTTAAGTGTTGTGTGGCTCTTTCTCATGGTGCCGTAGGTTTATCTGCAGTTTGTGGTTATGGTATTTCCTGATCATACTCACTCGTTTTCATATGGAGCATGTTTTGGATGAGACAACCTTTAATAGTTATAACTAAATTGTTCATGGCACTTTAATGCAATGTTAGGTAGAAAAAAAGTATTAAAAATCTCTGTCTCCAGAACTAATGGCTCATATGCAATCACCTTTGGTCTCTGTATGTAAGGGATATTAGGGATATGTGCCTAAATTAGTTTGTTCAAAGGGTGGCCATAGATTTATCTTGACATTGTTTACCCGTATATAAAGGGATCTAAATTCTTGTAACTTAGTTTCAGGTGAGCGCTTCAGAACCTCATTGTGCCCTGGTCCTACAGTTTTAAATCTTTTTTTTTTATATTTTACATGTGTTTTCGTGACTTTTGTTATTTTTAGGCTTCGCAACTTCCTAGCTATACTGACAGTGGATGCCTAGTGTAATAATCATAACCTTGAAGAGTGATATGAATA
Organism: Loripinus fragilis; assembly: GCA_964019695.1. Taxonomy (NCBI): domain Eukaryota; kingdom Metazoa; phylum Mollusca; class Bivalvia; order Lucinida; family Lucinidae; genus Loripinus; species Loripinus fragilis. Next base: position 21,640,068 of record OZ026519.1, on the reverse strand, counting down.
TTTTCCACCTGAAAGAATTCATGCAAAATTTGTAAGAGTTTATTAAGAGTTTTCAAATAGTCATCAATTGTTGCTTGTTAAAGTGAAGTTGAAAGATATCCCTTAGCAAGGTCTGCTACGTTGCTTTCATTTAGGTATCTGGTGCATATTAAACCCACAAAGCACATGATAAATTCACTTTTTAAAGCCTTACAAATGTAGATGAAGTCAAGTCAAGTTCTGGAAACCAACTTAAAAAGTTACTTAAGATTATTGGTTTTGGTCACGATTGGTCATTCAATGGATATTTATGGGAAGGGATTACTTCATTCTTATCAACACGCATCATCTTTGGTGTGTCATCAAACTAATCGCCAGACAAACCGGGGCCCTGAGGTTATAAACTTTATCATGCCAAACTCAACTGAGCATGAACTTTCAACTGCTCATAAAAACTAAAATGCTGAAATTTTAATGCTTTTCTTGCTTTCAAACTTGCAGGTGGTGTATTTATCATGCTTATAAATGTTAAAATGCCAACAATTGTTGGTATTTTGACATTGATGAGCATGATAAATGTTATGCTCAGTTGAGTTGAGCATGAAAAGTTTTATAAACTCTAGGCATATTCTTATATTTTATAACTAGCTCTCGCTAAGAGTCCGACAATGCGTGCATCTGTATGGTGGTAAATGGCAAAACATGTGTTCCTTTAAATATTTGAACAGTGTATATTAATCTGAAGCGGCAAATAAACACTTTTAAGTACAGCTCTTGCTAAGCACCCTGCAAATGACGATACATTCATGGTTACAGAAATCGAAAATGTGTGTCCTATTATGTAGCACTTGTAACCAAACATGACTCGTACAATTTTTCTTTGATTGGAAGTCCGTTGCAATGGCAACCAACAATTTTCAATTTTACCTCATTTTCTTGCGTAAATGCAGCTAAAAATTGATTTTTGGCTATTTTGATTAACTAAGAGTTTGTGACATGGTAGTAAAATAGTTAGTTTAGTATATCAGTTCTGTTGATTAATCTTGGCTTAAATAAATGATATACTAAAAAATTGTATTATGATAACTCTTACACGATGGTCAAACTAGTATTGGGAGGTGGGGTACTTATACTCTGGATTTTAGCAAAATTATGAAAAATCAGCAAATTCCAAGATATTTTTTCTCCCATGATCAACCTAATGTAAAACAATGATGTATTTAAAATCAATAAAGTGATTTATGTTCTTAAAGCTGCATAGTCTGTAACTTTTGATCTTTTAATTTTAGAAATTATGTTTCTATTTTTCAAGAACACCGTAAAAAACTAAAATTCAGGTATACATTTTACCAATTTCGTAAATCTTAACAAATTATCAGTATTAAAACAACAGCATTTATGTTAAATTTAACTGTCTATAATTATTGGAGGGACGCAAATAATTACCAACAAGAGAAAAACACACCTGTTTTATAAGATAATTCACTTATCCGTGCAGTTTTCAGCTATAGTGAACAGATTTATTGTGAAAACATAACTTAATTCTACTTTTACAAACGATTTAAAAACAAAATAAAAAATTTCGAAAAATGTTCATTGTTGCAGACTTAGTCTCTTTAAACAAAAATGCAAGAAACCCGTGTGTCTTTTTTCTCTTGCATGCAATTGTGTTAAGGTAGCAGCAATTTTGATCTGGCTAAAAGAACTTCAAACCACCAATATGAGATTGAGACTGATCGATGATTTGGTCAGATATTATACAAAATTTGTTATAAAATGGATGTGTGAAGGGTGAATTTGTCTTTTGAATGATATGTAAAGAATATGAAGCTGAAAGAAATGATTTCTTAAAAAACAAATGAAAATAATTGTGCCTTTTGGATAATGTACAAACCAAGAACATTTTTATTTTTTATGTCTACAAATGACGCTGAAAATGTATTGAAAGATGCTTGCAGATTCTTCAGTCCTCAGGGAGATAATCAAGATGTACGAGAAATGATCAAAAAGTTCTCGGCCCCTTGTACTTTGGGCTACTAGGGAATGAAAAATTGACCATTGCTTTTCAATATAATCTCCCTTCAAGGCAATGTACTTAGCCCATCTCTTTTCGCGCCTTCTTATCCCTTCAATATAGAAGACCTTTTCCTGGTCCCCCAAGTACTCGTTTACTGCCTCTGTGACGCCTTCATTGCTTCCATACTGTGTACCACGAAGGTAGGATTACAGTTTCGCGGACAGAGAGATATCAGAAGGAGCCATATCATCTTAATTTCTAAGGATGGGGAGAGCAAGGGTGCTTTCAGTATTTGCTCTGTAATTTTGACTCTGGGTCAAAGTGGTAAACCCATATCTCATCTTGGGTTACAACTCGCTGGTCGGTCAACATTTGCGACATCCATCGTGCCGAAACCTTTGACATTCCTAAGATTTTGGTTAGGATTGATTGTACTGCCCCAAAACGTATACCCACTTCGCTATCTATGCTTCACAGCTCTCGCCTCCTTTCACACATAGCCAGGGTGTGCATGACTTTGACATTTTCATCAGTGGTGGCATCTTTGGGGCGGCCAGACCGTTCATCATCCTCAATACGCTCTCCCCCCACCTCTTGAACTCTGTTGCCCATTTTTTTTTACTGTGCTATAAGTAGCAGACTCCTTCCCAAGAGTTTCCATGACGTCTTCATGAGCTTCCTTGGGAGGCATTCCTTTCTTACAGAAGTACTTGATAACCGCTCTGATTTCAAGTTTGTCCATTTGGCAAATGTATTGCACACTCCTCTCTTAAAAGTGCTTTACATAAGCAACCTAGCATGACCACATGCATTCCACACTCCCAATGTCCTTCAATTAGATCAAGTGACTGCATGACAAAAATTTAAATTAAATGAATCACACCGAAGCGTTCGGGGCTGAGAACTTTTTGATCATACCTCGGGATGATCAAAAAGTTCTCATTTCCTTGTATTTTAGGCTGCCAGGGAATAGAAATTTGACCAAAACTTTTTAATATAATCTCCCTTCAAGGCAATGCACTTAGCCCATCTCTGATCCAGCTTTATTATACCTTCAAAATAGAAGGCCTTTTCCTGGTCGCCCAAGTACTCTTTTACTGCCTCTATGGCGCCTCCATTGCTTCCATACTGTGTACCACGAAGGTGGGATTTCAGATTTTTGAACAATTAGAAGTCAGAAGAAGCCATATCAGGAGAATATGGGGGATGAGAAAGAATTTCAAATCCACAATCAGTTCAAGCAGTCATGGCAACTTGTGACGTGTGGGCAGGGGCGTTGTCCTGCAGGAGCAGAACACCACGAGTCAGTTTTCCTCGCCTCTTTCTTGCGATTTCCTGGCGGCGTAGCAGCCTCAATTCGCCTGCATAATATGCACTGTTTATTATACGACCTTGCTCAAGATAATCTATCATGATCACCAAAGATTGAGGCCATCGCCATCCCTGCTGAATGAAACCTCTCAAATGTCTTAGGAGGGGGTGAGTCTGGGTGCTTCCATTGTTTGCTCTGCATTTTTGACCCTGGGTCAAAGTGGTGAAGCTCGATAAAATCGCCGAGATCATCTTAATAGCTAGACAGGAGATAACTAGAATTATCGAGCCTAGTCCTTTTCTGATCACCGGTCAACATTCGCGGCACCCATCTTGCCGAAACTTTTGACATACCTAAGATGCCCCTTCGCTAGCTATGCTTCGCAGGTCTCGCCTCCTATCACATATAACCAGGGTGTGCACGACCTTGACATTTTCATCAGCGGGGACATCTTTGTCAATCATCCTGTGACTGTGACATATCTTGTGATTAAATATGTCAAGTTCATTCATTAATGCTAATAAAGGTGCTCAAATTTGCACTTTGTTCAGTATCGTTTGAACAAACGACAAATTTTGTGCTATTGCACACACTAATACGATCTAGGGTTCAATATTCATGAATTTGAACAGAGTTAGTGCTTTTGATTAATGTGAAAATTGCCTTTTTATGAATGATGAAAATTTGATGAAATTTTGAAATATCAGACCTAGGTTGAGACAACTGCATTTAATTTTTCATAAATTTTCAACTGAGTTATGTCTCTTGATTTATGGGCTGTGGCCATAACTCTAAAGTTATTTGATAAATTTTACCCATCTGCATTCCTAATCACATGCAAAGTTTAAATAAAATCAAAAACACAAAATTGCTCCAGATAGAGTGTAGGAATGTTTTTAACACCACAAACCATAATAATATACTTATTTGACGAAATTTTACCCGTCTACAAACCAAAACCACTCATTCCCTTCCAAATATCAAATCTACATATACAAAATTAGTGAGTATGATCAGGAAATACCACAATCACAAACCGCAGACAACCCCGTGGCACCGCCAAGAAGAGTCACACAACTATCACAAGACACCAGGAAGACAAATTAAGCAAAGCAACAAGCTCTCTCTTCCCTATCAAGATGATTGCAAAACTAGAATGGACATACAGTAACGTACAACAAAACGTAGAACAAGTACAGACTTCTGCAATGGGAGTAACAATAAACGAAAAGTCAACAACAACAGAACCACCGCCTTAGAACGGACAGCAGCCTAAGCAACGTGGGGGGGGGGGGGCAAATGCATCCTACTGTAACCAAATCTTCGTCCTAGATTCTTCAAACTTTGAAGAAAACTGGTCAGAAAATGCACAAGATAGGATAGTGAGTGAAAACGAAGCGCTGACTGACAGGCAAACGAACACTCAAACGCAAATTTTGAAAGGAGGGTACAACATAGTACCCCACGCTTCTGAAACCAACGTCATTTTGTCTTGCTAGAGATGTTTAACCTAATGAGACAATCACTATTGCTAAGTACCAATAGTCAAGTTTGACCTTTAAACTTCAGTCAGGGTCGCCCAATTTGACAGCCATCAATTATTAAAGCCTATTTCTCAGACACCACGGTCCCAAATGAAGTCAAACGAAATGAAATACAGGATATGACTCGCATAACCTTCTAGCTTACTGTCAGACCCTGGTCCATCTACTATATGCATGAATACAATAAAATAGTAGTAAAACCAACTAATAGAGCATCCTTTGGACGAGACAACCTTGGTATGATTACGGTCCAGGTCACATGATCAAAATGATGGCCATGCCCATTTTAGGTAAAACCCCTTTAAAATATTTTCATGAACCAAAGACCAATTTACTCGGTATTGATATGTGACTTTTGGGATGTGGGCACTACATAGTTTGTACAGGTGATTATAGTAGCAGGGATCCTGGGTTGAAGTAGACCAGGCCCCGAGGTTATAAAACTATTTTTATGCTCAACTCAACTGTGCACGAAATTTATACTGCTCATAAATGTTAAAATGCCAACAATTGTTGGCATTTTAACATTTATTAGCAGGATAAATACATCATATGAGCTCTTAAAAGCAAGAACTACCCACCTTTTTCAGTGTTTTAGTTTTTATGAGCAGTTGAAATTTTATGCTCAGTTGAGTTGAGCACGAAAAAAGTTTTATAACCTCTAGGCCTGATACACTGTACTAAACATATTGAGAACTAAATTCTTGTGACTTGGTGTCAGATGAGTGCTTGTTGATCATATGGTCTTCTGGTTCTACACTGTGACCATTTTGCCCTTTAATGCCATCAATGTTTTTTTTATACAGGGAGTGCCTTGCCTACAGTTTTAAACTGATTTTCAAAGCCCCTTGCGGATGCTTCCTTCAGTCTGAAGAGTGTGTGTGTGTGTGTGTGTGTGTGTGTGTGTGTGTGTGTGTGTGTGTGTGTGTGTGTGTGTGTGTGTGTGTGTGTGTGTGTGTGTGTGTGATCTTGAAATATTTGAATCACTTTTTCACAGTGTGAACTCACCATTCTTCAGGCTTGAATGCTGACAGGGGTCTACCTTTTGGCATACTCTTAGAGTTTTATACTGATTGTTTTTGCAGGTGCTTTTTTAATGCACTGAAGATGTGTATGCTGTTTTTAATAAAATTTCTCAGATTCTTTTTGCATATGCTTGGGTTATGGTCTGAAGATGTGAAGGTGCTTTGGATATATACTCATGCTTATAAAAAGGCCATCCAATTTACATGTTTCGTTGAAAATAAATACAGACATGAACATATGATTACAAAGTTATATATTGTTAGTCATATCTGGTATAACCGCCACCTTTATGAATGCATTCTATGAGCCATTTGCGCGCGCATGCTTAAAAGAAGCCTGTGGTTGTACCCCACCCACCCCTTATGGAATGCATTGCCATCGTTCAACCAAGTTTTCGAATTCGGGAAACGTGGCGGCTGGGAAAGGATACGATCATGTACCACCATCCCAAATTATCCCAGGGGTGGTTGATCGGAGATGGATCAGGACCCTGAAGGCCAGTCAGGGGGTATGGCATGACCAACTTGTCATATTGCAGGTATGCCGGCAGTCTTCCTGGAAAAGAATATTGTTCCAAACAGGCTGATAAATTGGCAGGACAAGTGGATGAAGACCTTCATTCACATAGTGCTGGCCCGTAAGTGGCCCACGAATTACTATGCAAATAAAACAAACCTTATACAAAGCTCAGGGTGGCCTTTTTTCTTAGCACGAGTATTACTCATGTTTGATATTTGTTACTTTTTCTGCTTTGTGAACTAATCATTTTTAACTTACTCTTTATAAGATGTTCATATATTAAGACAAGCATTACAACCAGGCAACCGCCAATTTAGCACTTCGTTCATATGAAACACCTAAATAATATATAATTGGCTGTCTATTATTGTCATCTGGGTGCACGCCAAACTACACAAAAACTTGTTCATTTCTTTAATATACACATTACACTGAAACATAAAAAAGTAGCTGAGAAGTTTGTGAAAAAACGTTTATGGTGGTATGGTAAACACTCATTTATTGAAAGGACATATGTTGTAGGTGCACATTGGAATTGCCTCTATGAGGCAGTTCATATCACTATATGGCAAATCGTTTTTATTTAAATAACAGCTTACCACCAAAGTAAGAAAGAGGGTAAAGATCAGGAATCGATACAATCAAGCACCACACCTGACCCAGGATACCAATGGGAAAGTGACAACGTCACAATTAGACATCGCAATCGAGAGCCAAGAGGTCAGTCCTTTCCCAGCAGGTGACCACAAATGTGATTTCATGAACTATGCTTTTGCTAAGCTGGTAAGAGTCTGGGGACATAAATTCTCTGATTTGCTTGTTTCATTCATTCTTCTGTACGTTAGTGTGTTGTTGGTTTGTAATCATTCCAGGTTTTCCCCTTTGGTGCCATTGGTTGGTTGGTATGCAATCTGTGACTGGCATTTTCTGATCATACTCTGTGTGTGTGTGTGTGTGCGCGTAGTAACTCCAAAATTTATTTGATTAATTACAATATGGGCAAAAAGTTGAAAAACAAAGGGTGTTCAGAAGTGATTCTGTATCAATCTTTCATAGTTTTGACGATGCATATGGAATGGTTATAAGGGGTTTAGTTTAACCCTTTGTACACTAATTTAAAATATTTTCATCTATTTATATACGCTGAGCCTGGAGTGATTCAGTGTACATATCGAGGGGTCCAATCTTAGACTTTTTAAAATAAGATTGTAATTCAGTCCCTGAAGATTGCTTTTTATCTAAGGCCAGAATCTTTTAATTAGTTGATTTAAGGGAATTTTTTTCAGATTTCGGGTTGCGTTGACAAAAAAAACCTCTCTGGTCATTTTCAGAGCTTATTTTTTAAATATCTCCAGAACAGACAGTAAAACTAGTAAGGTAAACCAACAGTCTGTATTAAATCTTTCATCATTTACCTAAAAATCTGGATAGGAAAATCACTTTATACAGTGTCACTCTGAAAAATACACAGACATAACCTTAAAAATTTTTTTTTCAACATAACAAATAATATTTAGAGTCTGTGGATAAAATTTATAAAAAAAAAAAAGAAATAATTTTCTTTTTCTTTTTCTACTTTCCAAACAATTACAATACGAGTGTTTGTAAATCAACTAAAAATTCTGGCCTTAGCAAACAGAGAAGACCCTGATGAAATTTTACCTTTGGCTGCCTTTAACAACATTCCATCTTGGTCTTCACTGTTTGCCAAAGTAGCTGTATGGGTCCAGTACACATAAGAGTTAATGTAAACTAATATAAAACAACAGTTTCAGTCTCTTTGAATGTTTAATAATAACTACAAAAATATATCATTTCAATATAACCAGCAGACAACACAAACAAAATAATTTTCACATAATTTTATCAACAGAAGGGAAAGATTTTTTTTAAAGATTTTCTTGCAATGTCAACAAAAATTTAGCTAAACCCTTTTTAAGCCTAGCCTAACAAAACTAGATTATTGACATGTGATTTTTATACTTTTTCCATTTGAGAGCGGCCAAGGCTCAGGTGAACCTGCATATCTGAGCAGTCATGCAAAAACCTACCCAAACATGCATATCTTGTCTTGTCCATACAGCTACATTATATGGGCCTGGTCGCGCCAAAACCTGTCTTTGGTTTTTCCGACAAAGCGAGCTTCAAATCAGTCTCCACAGCTACATAGACTAGCTATAAAATTGAAATTTTACCTGTAGCGAGTTTACATATAATACTTTCCAAAAACGAATAACAAAGGCACTGATCAGACTGCGTGGATGTGCAGGCTGGTCTGCGCTTGTGTTGTTCGCACACCCACGAAGACAGGTTTTCTCATGTCGAGGCCCATATAGTTATCTACTATTCAGCTGTTGTACATGCAATTGGATGATGCATGACAAACTAAACTCTGTTGAAGACAATTTTTTCATTAAATATTAAAAAGAAAGTCTATATGCATACATATACAGTGCAGTTCCTTTAAACACACCTCATTATAACACAGATTCGCATACAACACGGTCATGTAGTGACTAAAAAAAGTTAAAAGCAATTCACAAAGAAATTATATGAAAATGACCACAAAATGGTCATTTTCCTATAATTTCTTTGTATGTAACACATTCCATTCCTATGGACACCAAACAGAGCAGTGTAAAAGGAATGCACTGTACTTTTAATTGCAAGAGAATTCAGATATTCTTTGCATAGCAATGCTACTTTAAGCTTTGTCTACATCACCTCACATACTTCACAGATTCTTATAAGACTTGCTAATATGTAGTTAAATAGCTGCATACATCTAAACACAGGGCAGCAATGTAATAGAAATTAAGCATACAATTAAAGTAACTATAATTAGCTCATATATTCAAACTAGACAACTACCTACACAAATAAGACAATACAAATATAATGAGGCAAACTGTCAAATTCTGGGTAATTCTAGAGAAAAGAGTAAATCACAAAATATAAATCCCAGTTCTTTTTAACCCCAACCTGGAGTCCACCCAGGGGATCTGACCCAGGTCTTCAAATTAAAATCCCATTTTACATGTGTCATATTTTTGTTCCTCTGTTTGCATGAAAAGTTTTGACTAAAATATTGAAATCAAACTAAGCGGAACTCCACCCAACGTCAGGGGTGGGGTAAAATTTTGAAAATGCAGTGCTTTTCTACAAGTGCTGGCAACCATAGCCCATAGCAAGAAGTGGCTAGATATAACTTCTTAAAAGCTTTGGAAAATGCGAAATTTATTATAAGAAAATCCAATACTGCTTTTGCATTTAATTGCATATTTTCCGATTAAGTCAAGGACAATAAGTCAACGGGTAATATCTCTATTCTGACGAAGCATATAGGATATCAACCCTCTATAGTATTCATAAATGGATCAAATCTGACAATTGGGTACTGAGATATGGTTCCCGACAGTCTGACGGACAGACGAACAACACCAAAACTATATCATCCCTCTGACTTCTTCATGGAATAACAAAGATATCACAGTCTCAGTAAATGAAAATATATTTGATTTAATAATAATAACATATAATATTAATGTATATGTATATACAGGGCTCCAGATAAGCTGCCTGAACATCTAAAATTCTCATTTCTTCTAAATCCTTTGTTTGACCACTTGTTAAAATTGTCTCTTAGAGACTATTCTAATAGATGGTCAAACTTAGGATTTGGTGTAGCAATAAAAGAAATGATGATGATTAAGGCTGAATTTTTGCATCATATCTGGAGCTCTGAATTATATCAAAGCATACATACCAGGGCTCTCAGTAATGTCAAAACTCTACAGTGATTTGACCTCTCTCAGTGAAATAGTGCTTACAAGGCAATTTGGACTAGCCATTTCTTAACTGCACTGATCAAAGCTCCAGATAAATTTACGCTCCAGACCAGATGCTGAAAACCCTTATGGCTATAGTCTCAAACTGGTGCTTTGATGGGCAAACCCACATTCTAATTAACCCTTGTCCTGCTGAATCTTAATTTATCCCATTTTGAAAACACTGATGTCATCCAGATCAGCTGGCTTCTGATGAATCCAACTGATCAGGATCCACACTGTTTTCCACTCTGCTTGTAAATACATGCTTATATACATTAAAACCTGTCTAAAGCGGGCACTCAAAAGAAGTCCCCAAAATAAGTTTTCAAGAGGACAATCGCTTAATGCAGGTCAAACATATTGCAGAATGCTCCCATGGAGCATTCTGCAATACGTTTGACCTGCACTAGACTACCATCTGTCTTTAAGACCTCTGTTTTGTCTATTTTTGAGTGGCCGTTTAAGACAGGTTTTACTGTAACTGTAATACTGCAGGTAAACATGATAAAAATTGGGGAGAAGTGTAGTACATAAAACTATTCAGAATGACAAGAGTTATAGGCCCTGTACAGTAAACAGTGGTGTAAATGTATCTTGGACGGATTAGGAAATAATTTATGTAACAATAAGAATATAATAATATTAAAACATAACCATGACAGACATATTACAGACAGATCATAACATTTTAGGAAACAGTCGGGAATAACTACTAGGCATTAGTGCCGAAAAGCACCATTTAAAAATAAATTTCTAACATAACAAGTTCCCTGTTATGGTTTCCTAGTTTGGATCACTTCCCTTGACAATATAGTGCAGCCATGTTGTTAATCAGGGTACCATCTCTGTACTAAAATTACCTCATCATCTATATTGTACAATAAATGCACATTTGATCACAGTCATATTAGAAAAGTGAGAAAACCTGATTGTGTTGCATACAAACAACAAAGGTGCAGACCAGCCTGTGCATCTCTGTCTGATCAATGACTTTATTATTCACTTGTCAGAAAGCATAATAGCGAAATTCGCTTGTGGCAAATCCAAAAGACAGGCCTCGAGGTTATAAAACTTTTTTCATGCTCAACTCAACTGAGCACGAAATTTCAACTGCTCATAAAAACTTAAATACTCAAAAGGGAAGAAGTTTCTTGCTTTAAGCCTCTCAGATGCGGTATTTATCCTGCTAATAAATGTTAAAATGCCAACAACTGTTGGCATTTTAACATTTATGAGCAGGATAAATTTCGTGCTCACCTGAGTTGAGCATGGTTAAAAGTTTTATAACCTCGGGGCCAGGTTTTCTTGCATCAAGGCCAATTAAGTTTAGCTTATTTTAAAAAAATTCAAAATTTCAAGAGTCAGACTTTATCTTATTTAGCTTATGATGAGTCAATAAATGGTCACCCATGAATTGATTTTTTAATAGTAATCACACCCAACCCAACATATTCAATTTAAAAAAAAAAGTTGCACGAAAGGGATATGACATTCACAACCAGCAGCTATGGTGATGTCTGGCCGGTCAGTTTACCTAACCACACTTTTTTCCTGGACAAGCTTGACTAAGCAGTTAACCAGTACTTCATGCACATACTTTCGCTTGTAACTGACAACAACCGTTTTTGAATCAGTTGAAGGGAGGAGAATGGCCGTATAATTCAATTCATGATTAATTTCCGCAAAAGTATGGGACCTGGCCAGGATCAAATTATCGACCCCTGGATCTGCAGCCAGACACGTAGGAACTGCACTGTATTTATAAATCTATTCAGGTTTTTAGGGATCTGTGAGAAGCTTTGCCTCGCAGATTTATGATATTTTAGCAAAAAAATTAATGCAATGGACAGCTTTTGAAACACCCCAGTCTGAATTATTTATTATCTTTTGGTAAGAATACATGATAACGCCATTACCTTTTTCACTTTATAATAGCATATTATCAATACAGTCCTTTAGTTAATTAAGAGTGCATACCAAAAGACTATTTTTTATTTTATTTCTCAACCTAAACAAATGTTGTGGGTACTAAAAAGACGGCTCTTTTGAGCATCCAAAATGTATGTTAGAACGGATGGGTAAGGAAATATTAACGATTTTACGATCAAAATGTTTGTTTATCTAAACCTGTGCTATCAATGATGAAAACAAAATGACGTTTGCAAACACAGTGATCAGATCATATCCTTAGCTCCTCTAGGAGTTTCTGATCTGGGACTATTTTGTTTCCTGCTTTTTCCATTTAGTACTCAAAATATTAACTCTTTACTCCAAAGGTTATTTTTACATCATGACATCACTTCTATTTTTAGACAACATTGAAAAAAATCAAAAATATTTATAGTGAAGTTTTGAATACTTTTGAAAATATTATGGGAAATGGAGCATAATTCAAAAATGGAACAAATTCAAAAATAATTTAAGTAAAGTTTTGAATACTTTGGAAAATATTATGGAAAATGGAGCATTTGCTCCATTTTCCATAATATTTTCAAATAAGATATTTCAAAGGCGTCAAAAGGTGTTATTATGGAGTAAAGTGTTAAGGCAATTGAGTGAATATCTTAAAAATAAAAAAATCTAGAACACTTGAACAAACTGTATCAGGGTTCATACAGGCAAGTTTGAGTAAAATTCAAGGACTTTTCAAGGATTTCTAAAGACGACAGTTTTCAAGGTCTAAAAGTTAAGTAAAAATCCTGATTTAAGTTTTAAAATTCTCTTTCAGAAAAGCTAGACTGAGATAATGGAGACATTTGTACTGGAAAATTAGTATAAAATTGTTGTGCCTTTATTTGGTGCAGCATTTGCTGCACCAAATAAAGGCAAAACAATTTTATACTGATTTAGGTCTCTATCAACGGTGCTTAGTACTACAGAAGATAGAATTCAAGGACTTTTCAAGGCTTTTGAGTGATTTTCCAGTACTTTTCAACACAGATTTAATTTTCAAGGACTTTTCAAGAAAGCCCTCTAAATCCAATTACTTTTCAAGCCTGTGTGAACCCTGTGTATGGATGCACAGGCTGATTTACACCTTAATTGTTCACAAACAACAAAATCTGGTGGCTCATGTAACCCGAAGTTACCATGCTGAGAAGAGAGGTGGGCGTGGCATTGGTGGCAGGAAGTCTGTATGATGTTGTGACTGCACTTGCTCAAGTCCTGTCTCAAACCGTTTCTTCGGTGACTGGAATGGGGTGGGTGGGGGTGATGTTACTCCTGGATCCTACAAGATAGACAAGCTAAATTCATAATCAACATTAAATTGAGCTGGCACAGAAAATTTTGGTACTTATCACGATATACCTCCCCAAATGAAAATTTTGAATATGTTTATCCTCATTCTAATGCACTTCTGCAGTCTCATCTCAAATTGGAGTGTTGTAAGCCGCATATATAGTCGCATGTCATCAAACTATTTCAGACAGTATATCGCAAGATTTGCTGTCGCAAATTTTTTGATGTTATCCAAGCGCATTAGAATGTCCTTTACCAAAATTGCTCAAATGATTTCATTCTGCTTTACAAATGTGTATCCAGGGCTAAGAATTCAGATGAGAGTTTCAGGGCCACCATGCCCCTCTTGTTCCAGGGTGGGTAGTCACGTGGTTTCTGTTAGGATACACTGTGCGGAAAAATGGCGGACTTCTTTCCACACCGATGTTTTAAGCAAAAGTAAGTAGATATTTCTGCGTGTTTTTTCATCTTTACACAGAAAGTTATACACCATTTTCCAGCCCCCATTTTTCCAGATCTAACGATGCCTGGATATCCTTATAAAGCTTCTTACTTTGTCACAAATTTTTAAGCGGCGAAGATCGGGCCTGAATTTGGAAATAAGCTGTACGGACAACATTTGTGACAGAGTTAGTACTCAAAGTAAGAAGCTTAAAGATGCTATCCTGGTAGCGTTTGATAGGGGAAAATGTGGGCTGGAAAATGGTGTATAACTTTCTGGGTATAGATGAGAAAACATAGAGAAATCTACCTACATTCGATCTGAATGTCCCAACAGTGTATTCGAACATCCTTACAGTGTATCCAAGCAAAAACCACGTGACTACCCACCCTGTGTTCTATAGAGATGCAACCATAGTGGCTTTGCATTTACTTGCAAGACTTTGCATTTACATGCAATTATATTTTAACTACAGTGATTTTAGAAGTTCTTTTTGGCAACCAAAATTATTTCTGCATGTTTTAGAATTAAATCAGCAAAATTATTTGCAGGTATAAATCTTTTACATTTGTAGAATCTAATAAAACTAATTTGCATCTCTATGTATTTCGTGTTGCACTGTAAATTTAACACAATTTAATGCAGACCTTCAGCATTCTTACAGTAATCTTTGCAATAATACAGTAATTGTTCGAAATTTTTTAACACTAGTTGTCTGCCAAAAAAGCCTTGAAAAACAGTGCAGACCCAGATCAGACTGCTTCTGAAGAAGCAGTCTAATCAGGGTCTTCCATGTTTGCTATTCTGACAACCATTTTGTGAATTCCAGCACCGGAAACCAACATTTTATTTGAGAATAGAAAGAGAAAAGTGTTCGAAATTTTTGAACATTTCCCATACTCAGTATGCAATATAAATGGCTATCTTTAATTCAGTAATACATGTACAAAATTTTATTTTATCATATGATGTCGCATCTGGGAGTGAAGTAGGCCATGCAATAAAATAGATAAACCACTAGTGGTTTACAGATTTACGGGAAACATTATGACCTCCATAGCATAGGCCAGAAATGAGATTTCAAAGTATTCTTAATGTCATATGATGAATAGAATCTAACATTTGTGTTCTTGTATTATTGAATTTATTAAACTCGTTGCGAAAAGAGATCCCCAACTCATTTAATAAAATCAATAAAACCTGAGCTCTCATGTAAGATCCTCTATTATAGTAGCCATTAACTCTTTGCATGTTGGGTAATTTTTCATTTTTTTTTTTCTCATCTGTTGTTTTTTTATTTAAAGTTTTAAAAAAAATATTTCAGGAATACCACCAGGGTGTTAAACAGTTTTGGCCCAGATCAAGACCGACAAAATGGTGAGCCTGATCTGAGTCTAAAATGTTTGCATAGCTTATCAGCAGATGGTAGTTTGAAAAAAAATACTTTTTTCAAAAGTCAATGCATGTTTGTGCCTAAAAAGACAGATTTTTCATCTTGAATTAAACGATTATTTGTTGTTTGTTTATTAGAATTAATAGAAAACAACTATTACAATTACAAGTTGACACTCAAAACAGTTTAGCCACCATACTTTAAAAGTTTTAAACAAGTTAGAACCAATTAGCAGCAAGCTACATTTGTCTTATGAACTAGACAAGGACAAACCAGCACAATTCATGACTTATTTTACTCTTTCTATCTCCAAATTTCTCATAATGTTTTATTTTCTTGTATGTATCACCTGTTATAACATATTCTTTGAAGCAAATTTAAATCATGACAGTATTATGACAGTGACAATGCATTATAAATAGAAAATTTACTTATTACCCTTTGTGTGCTAATGGATTCTTCCTTTTAGGATGAGACTTTAAGCTTGGGATTGTTCATTATATATGGGCCTCGGCGCGAGAAAACCTGTCTTCCGAGGTCTGCAAACAACAAAGGCGCAGACCAGCCTGCTTATTGGAAAGTATCATATCTAGTCTTGCTATGAGGGAAATTTCAATTTTCTAGCTAGTCTCTGTAGCTGAGCAGGCTGGTTTGAATCTCACTTTGTCGGAAACCCTGAAGACAGGTTTCCTCGCGGCGAGGCCCATATATCATATGGAGAGGTTACAGGTTTCACTGTTTGTCAGATTATGCATTTAGGAGTCACTAGTATACAATGGTTTAAGCCGAATAAACTTTCCTATCTCTATTGATAGGATGAGCCTATTTCAAATTTTAGGGGTGTTGGGCGGTATTTTTCATTTTTATTCAAAAGTTCATAAAATATTCTGTAAGCAAACAGTGGAGACCCTGATCAGACGCCCCATTCTGCCGCGGCTGATCTGGGTCTACACTGTTTGCATATGTCCCACAAAAAGGACGCTAGGCTTATATGGGTTAAACATAGAAATTGAAAATTAGAAGGATAAGAGTTAAAAAGTCATCTTTTGGTTGTAATGTGAAATGACAATATGCTCATGTTAGGCCAAACATTTTTTATTAGTTGATTTACAAACCCTCCTACTTTACAGAAAATAGCTTAACTTAAAGTGAATATTCTTGTTCAACTAGACTGTATTAAAAAGAAACATATGGACTTCAAGTCAATGGCATTAAGAAATATACAGAAGGAAGGGAATAAAAGAAAAAAACATGTGAAATGATGAAAGTATAAACTTGAACAGACCTAAACTGTAAATCTCACAAGAGCTTTATTTTCAGTGAACTGTGAGTACTCTTGCTGAAGTGGCGATAAGAAAGGCGTAGGTGGGCCATACCGTATTGTGCCTGACTGCAACATAAAGAAGACAAAATCCACCACATAAAAACAAACAAAATCCACCAAGTGAGATAAAACACAAATTAAATAATTTCGGACAAAATCCTCCCCACAAAACCTCCCCAATTTTGCATCTTTCTTTTGAAATTTGCAAAACCTTTCTGCTTTTGTTTTTCAATAAAAAAGAGAAAAAAAGCCAAAGCAAAATTCCCCTTCCCAGGAAGTTTCCTGCTTTTTAGAAATCTATCATATTTATTTTCCAAAAGATTTTAATTTAGATATATGGAGAGTTTAGTCGTACACCAGCGTGATTGACAGGTAGATTTTGTTTTTGAGGATTTTGTCCCTTTACAAAAACACAAAATACTTTTTATCACATGACATCTTGTCTGATTGTAATATAATGTCATTTATTGAAATTGATAAAGCACAAGTGGTTTACAAATTAGTTACTTTATGTAATGACGGCCAAAACATTTTTACCTATATGTGGCACAAGTTTAGCGTTTTCATGCCAAAAATTAATTTCAAAGTAGTTTAAGTGTCATGTGATAAATAGAATCTAACATTCATGCTCCTGTATTATTGAATATATTAAACTTAGTGCAAAAAAAGAGATAAAATGCTTGTCCAGCGTCGAATTTCATCTCTTTTCCCCAACTTGTTTAATAAATACAAATTTATCGATACATGAACAATCTTGTACGATTCTTTACGTAAACAGACATTTTCACCATGTGTACTCTAAATCATCAATCTATTTTACATATGATACTTCACCAAAACAACAAAACCTGCCCAGGTAATATGCATATTCCAGGTCTTTAGTTAAGAGTGTGTTACAAAAATTTATTTTTCTTATTTCTCAACCAAAACATACGTTGTGTGTACTCAAAAGAACCTTCTCAATAAGTTTGTTTTTGTACACGATAAGTTAATTGGTGTGAAAATGTCTGCTTGACCTACAGATTTCTAACAGAGATTAATATAAATGGTAGTTTACAATTGCATGTATGGTAGTTTACAATTAACATGCAATTAGCACCATTGTTCCAGGCATGATCTCTTGAAATGAGGCCATCTCTGGTCTCAACTTTATTACTGTGATTTCCCCTGCAGCAGACAACACAATGTGGTATCCCTTTAAGGGTAGGGGGTCGGTAATAAGGCATGGCATTTCATGTGAATCATCTGCTAACATTGATTAACACAAGATGTGACAATGATTAACTCAAAATGGAAAGAGCTTATTTGAAGACTCCCTCTGGGTTCTGATATTGCGCAATGAAAATTTGAAAACCGATGCCTGCTGCTAATTTTGGTGGCCCTTTCAGGATTAAGCACACATACTTGTTAGCAATAAAGTGACCACATTTAATATCAAACAATTCTTTATCTGTTCGAAATATGTTAAAAATTTTCCAAAACCAAATTAGCATGCACTATCATAACCAGTATGTTTAATTCACAAAGAAACAAAACCAAACCAATTTTTTAATACTAGCATATATCTGTTACCATGCTTAAAATAACTGATACAAGGCCAACAATAAAAATGAATTTTGTTCCTTTGACTTGACTGACCAATAGAAAGGAGCCCTACCAATGTTTCATATTCTTTTTAAATATAAATGTATATATTATCAAGTTGTTTAATTGACATTAAAATGTGATTTATTTTGCTTTTACTATTGCTAACAGAAAGCTTGGCTATCAGCTCATAGCCAGAATTTTTTTATTAGTTGATTTACGGGAATTTTTTTCAGATTTAGGGTCAAGGGGATGTAAAAAAAATAAATAAAAAAGCTCTGAATATGACCAGTTAACTGTTCATTTTCAGAGCTTTTTTTTTTTTTTTCTCAGAGCTTTTTTTTTTTTAATATCTCCAAAAAAAAAACAGTAAAACTAGTGAGGTAAACCAACAGCCTGTATTAAATCTTTATATATTTCATCATTTTCCTAAAAATCTGGACAGGACAATCACTTTTAACAGTGTCACTCTAAAAAATACACAGACAAAACCTTAAAAAGATCTTATTTTTTTCAAAGAACAAATAATATTTAGAGTCAGCGGGTAAAATATAAAAATAATTTTAGAAATTAAATTTTATTTTTTTTATACTTTACGGAAACTTACAGTAGGAGGGTTCGTAAATAAACTAATAAAAAAATTCTGGCCTTATATATACAAACTACAGCAAGCAATGAGACCATGAGTCTTGTCTGGGTCTCCATTGTATGTGTAGGCTTTTTTCACATTATCAATGAATAATCAATGAACAGCTTTAAAAATCAAGCAGTTATTAAAAACTCCATGAGCCCTATTCCATGACATTTCATTTGGTCAACTAAATGATATTTATATGTTTGATTTGGTCAAGATATTAGAAACAAAAACATCTTTAAAATTGGCCCAAACCTGTCTTTATTCTACCAGTCTAAATTCTGTTTTGTTTTATTTTTACGGAAAAGGAAAACATGTTTCATTTTACTTCTTTTCAGACTGATGTGTATTCATATCTTAGTTTGCTTACAGATCAAATTCTGGTTGGCTGAACACAAAGATAGAATTGATGATCAAGAGTCACCTTTGTGTTTCTGTTTACCAAATACCTTGGTAAGAGACAGGAGGTAGAGAAAGAAATTCATGTTATGTTGGAGGCTGATTTGATAGAGCCAGTCATATGTGACTACAACTCACCAATAGGAGAGAGTACAAACAGGTTTTGAAATCATCTCGCTGGGAAAGAGAGAGCTGGTTGCTTTACTTTACTTTTGATGTCATGTGACTGTTAGTGTTCTGTTCCTCTACCTCACAATGCTAAGGGTTGGTCTTCAGTGTGTGAGTGTGGCTTTTCCTGGTCATACTCACTTACTTTTTATGTCTACTTCAGATCAATCAATCTTGTGACCACGTTTGACATAGTATTAATGGGAACTGCTGGGGACATCATGTCTCAGCTGGAACATGCCAAGTTTTTCACCAAGATAGACCTAAACAAAGGGTACTGGCAAGTCACTGTTGAAAAAAAAGTTCCAAACATATGACTGCATTCTCAACAGCAGATTTTGAAAGACGTCTTTCCAGCTAGTCAACTTGGGTAGCACATTCAATAAACTGATAATGAAGCTACTGCTTCATTGTAACAATGCAGATAAAATAAATCCTGGCAAACATTTCATATAATGAACCAGCAAAGATAATTTTGGTAGACCTTTTGCTTTATAGTTAAGACAAAATTGTGCTTAAGTTTTTGCTTATTTCCCAAACAGCCTAGCATCTATATAGACAAGCACATTGTGCATGTTTAGTACAGACTATCTCCCATGCTCATAAATCACACTAACCAAACAGAGAACAGATATGCTCTAAGTGTGCACTAATTATAGTGCAAACCCTTTAGAATATAAGTATAGAACCCTTAGAAGACAGATTAGCTAATTGTGGAGAAACAATAAATAAATGGAGAAAAAAGGCAAGTAAGACCAGGAAATGCCACATTCACTGACCAACCCATGGCTCCATGAGACTCTGTTTGCACACATTAAGTTCGGAAGACGCTGAATGTTCTGGCCAAAAACATGATTAAAAGTGAGTCAACCTGTGTGATCTATGTACTTATCACTTATGTGAGCAGGGAAGGCTCACATGAGCTTGTGCAAAAACATTGTCTGGCTTACTGCTTGCACCAAGGAGAAACATAGATGAAGACTGAGACCATATGATTTGCCAATGTAGGGCCACTAGATATCTGGGCATGCATGCTTAAAGAAGCATTTTACACATATGTGATAAATACAAAAATCTGATGATCCTGCTCAATTAAAGATAAGAACCACTTTTTTATCATAGTAAGTGTCTGAAAGATTTGGATAGAATATTTATCTGAAGTACTGCATTTTATCATGCTATCTCAGCAATTTTATAAAGCTTACAATGGTATGAACACATGTCAATGAAGCCATCAGAATTTAGACCGGTTGCTTATTATCATTGTCCACACTTACAAAATGCCACTTAGAATATGCCTCTTCAAATGTTCTAGCATTTAAAATGGCCTCTTATCAAAAATACTTGTTGATAACAGCTGTTTGACTACCAAGCCAGACAGCTGTACAAAACTAGCGAACTCATTAACTAACATGATCTCAAATTTTGCAAATATGATGCCAATGGCGTAATAAATATAATATGAATGATTTTGAATTAAGTTTCTCAATATTCTGTAAATAACTTATTCTTAATTTCCTTGGAATTTTTATATAATTCACTTAGAAAAAAATCCACTGTATGTGCAAAATTTTAAAAGGCCATTATTCTAAGTCACATTTAAACAATTTTAAAGCACCAATCACAACTGCAGCAGATGACAAACTTTGTGTCATCTTTCTTCATTAGCTGGGCTAATATTGCTTGATACTTCATTCTAGCAAGCCTTATCTGTTTATATAAATGTGACAAAGTTTAGAAATACCATCTTCTGCAATTAAGTAGTGATGCTTTAAAGATTTAAAACACAAACATGTACATAAAAAAAGTAGATTACATCATGGTGTAGTGGTGTTCTTAAGGAGATAGGACAGGAAGTTACTCTGTCGTTTCTACAAGAATACAAAAATAAAATGAGCGAATGCACTACCAAGCCAACCATATGTAGGGTTCATACAGGCAAATCTGTGCAACAGAATGTCCTACATTTATCAAGGACTACAAGCTAAAATAAATGTGAAATACTTATTTACACTTTAAACTTCAACATCGGAAATGCAGACTTAGAGAATGGAGAAATGAGTATAAGAAAATTACGATAAAAATGTTGATTCCTTATTTGGTACAGCATCTTAGCAGATGTTGCACCAAATACTGAAGGCATAATATTTCTATATTGATTTTGGTCCTCATTAAATGCTACAGCAAAAACCTGTGTAAAACAGCCACTCTCAAAAAGACATAAAATTGGTTTTCAAGACCAATTATCGCTTAATGTGGGAGCATTCTGCAATACTTTTGACCTTCATTAGGATACCGTTTGTCATTAAGATTTTTGTTTTGTCCTTTTTTGAGTGGTCGTTTTACACAAGTTTTACTGTATGTCTTTTAGAAAATAGTAAAATTTCAAGTAATTTTCAAGGTCTTAGACTGGATGATGAACAGACCTAAAAACCTAAAACTTTCATTGGTGATTTGGTGCTTGATGCTAGTCTTTGACTGGGTGCAATGTGGTTCAACTAGGGGTTTTCTTTAGTTCTGACTGTCCGTGAGTACTTTTTTTTTATTTATCACAGTAAGTAATTTGATTTGATTGTTTCATTGTTATGATACACTGCATGAGTTAGAACCTCTATGTGAGCTAAACAATTTGTATTTTAATACCAGCATAACCTAGGGTGAAGATTTGGTCAGTAACATATATTTAAGCTCCCGGTGGCCGTGGCTGCTATTCAAATTAAGGTTTTGATTCTGTCATTGGTTCATTGTTTATTTTTGCTCTATTGTGTGTGGGAGCTTTGTGTTTGATCCTTGTTTAGTAATGTAGTTCTTGATGTCCTTTTTGGTTTTGCAATCATCTCGCTGAGGATGAGAGAGCTGGTTGCTTTACTTTAATTGTATTCTTGCTGTCCAGTGTGTGTGCTGTGCCTCTTTCTCACAGTGTCATTTTTTGGTCTGTAATCTGTGGCTGTGGCATTTCCTGGTCATACTCAAAGGATTTTTAGCGTGATTCTCAAACACTTTTTGAGGCAGAATTAACTTTTAAGAACTTTTCAAGAAAATCTTTTATATTCAAGTACTTTTCATGCCTGTACTGAGAAACCTGAAATGACATGTGTCCAGCCAATACTCAGATGGGTATTGTTCAGTTTTATCAGTCTTTGCCAATACTCAGATGGGTATTGTCCAGTTTAATCAGTCTTTGCTGTCTGCATGAAGAAATTGTAAATCCTTAGTTTTCCATTGAGTGCACAGAGAAGACTATGATCTGCCTGGACTAAAGAACAGTCTGATATGAGTCTTCTCTTGGCTGATCATCTATTCATGGCCTTGCTCAGATACATGAAATGAAACAGTAGATTACTGCTATCTCGAATATTTTTCATGTCCTCATTTGCACAATCCTCTGTCCACTTATATAATCAGATTTTCATCAAGCATTGATTAAATGAGAGTGAATGTAAATTTGACATAAACATGTGTTGTTGTTTTCCATTTCATATGCACTGTTTTAGCTGCATAAATAATATACAAGGGGCATTTGGAAAGTACATAGCATGGCATCATAATTCCACAATGTGTTGATAAAATAATATCAAATAAATTACAATTTTGAAAAATAGATTTTTTGTTTGTTTTGTTGCTTTACATCCCAAGTCAACAGCTATGGTCATGGCGGGACGGTCAGTTCACCTAACCACATTTTTTCCTGGGCAAGCTTGAACAAGCAGTTAACCAGTACTTCCTACACATTATTTCGCTTGTAACTGACAACAACCCTTCTTGAATTATTCAGCGGAAGGGAGTTGAAAAATAGAATTCAATGGCTACTTGATGGTTTTATCTTTGCCGAAAAGGCCTTGTCATATATGTACAGAGCATCCATTTTTTCAGTATACAAGCAGCTTATGTATTTACAATAATATATTTCATGTCTGCATTACAAAATCCTCATGAAATTTGTGTCCAAACATAGAGATAAGATAGCTGTTTAAAATGATACCATACATGAATGGCTTTGTTAATCGGTTACAGAGATAAAAAGACCATGCTAGGTATTTTCCTAATGCCCCTCATTTTTATCCACTTTTGACAATCAATATCTTCGGGCATCTGTAAAAAACATGTATCATATTTCGATACCCATTAGTTAATTTCTTGACTACAAGCTTTTGACAGTTGAAAATATATCCTTCACCAGATACAAAATATTTTGAAAATAGAAAAACTTAAATAGGCCAGCTCACGAGATTTTGGTACTATGATGCCTATCACATCTTAGCAAGGTCATCCTTTAACCCTTAGTATTTGGGAAACCCCTAAATTAGTACTCTTGCAAAAGTGAAGACCCAGATGAAATGCAGCATAATGCTGCATTTCATCAGGGTCTGCACTGTTTGTAAAGACAGAAAAGATCTTCAGACAAAAGAATACAATATTTTTTTTTCAATAATAGCCTGACACCCCTAGATATTTACAATGGACTATCCCAAGTTTATTGTATCAAACCAGAAGGAATAACCCATCAGAATACAAAGGGTTAAAGATGCATGTACAGCTATCCTGTCATTGGTGTAGCTCCCATTATGTAGTTACACAAGTGCATAATAAAAATTGTAACATTCAAGGGAGGTCACCTTATGAGGTAAAAGTGATTTTCCATAGTATAAGGAACTGCTTTTAAAGAAAAGAATTCGCTCCCTCTGGAAGCAAATTAGTTCCTTTAAAAGTTCCCATTTTGAGAAGGGATGCAATTGAAGAGAATCACTGCTTGATCCAGTAGTCTCCCTTTGATGTGCGTAACTTTTTTGGCGTTCTGGCTACGCCACTGCCTGTGGCTAGAGGCCTAAGTTTCCGCTAAACCGTCCCTGCCTTGTTGCTCAGCTGAACCTTCATTTATCACCTATGCAATAAGAACCAAAATCCCACGCACTGGCCTAAATGTGCTAATTGCTAAAACCATCCACATTTGATCATGCACAGCAAAAGTACTCAAGCTCAATGAAATAACACTGACCTCAACCTATACAAATTTTACATAATACTTTGCAAGTTCTTTTTTAGCACCTGAAAAATGATTAATACTCTGTTTCCAAATACATAAGTTCAAATGTTAGATAACTTATAGTAAAGTGAAACTGCATTATTTTTAATAAAACTTCAATTATCTATCTGCAGAGGAGAGCAGTATACCAATAATTTTAATGTGAAACCTTATTCTGTTCAATAATTCTCCAAACCGCTTCGAAAAGATAAAAATTAACCCTTTACTCCACAGTAGGCAGCCTAAACAGCTAAACTATACCAGACTCAATGACGACCCTAACCTAATACTTTTATCGATAGGACTTTTCATTGGCTGGGCTCAACTTGGTTTATTTTCTTTCTGCTGTTAACAGCCTTTTTCTCTGATTCATCATAGTATGTTAATTTGATTATCTGTGATGCTACATTGCAAAAGTTAGGTATCCTCTATTTGAGCTAAATGATTTAGTGCTTAACCAACAGAAGAATCTAGGGTGAAGTTTGGCCAATAAAATGGCCTCGGCTGCTGTCTGTTCTGAGGCAGTGATTCTGTTGTTGTCTTTTCATTGTTTGTTGTTGCTCCCATTGGGTGTGGGGATTTTGTGTTGGGTCCATGTTTTGTTGTGTGGTTCTTAGTGTCTTTTCTAGTTTTATATTTGCAATCATCTTGCTGAGGAAGAGAGAGCTGGTTGCTTTACTTTAATTGTGTTATGGCTATGTTCTGTGTCTCTTCCTCGTAATGCCATGAGTTGGCCTGGGTATGTGACATTTCCTGGTGTGTTTTGCTACCACTGTTATTAAAACTATGATAAGAGAAATTTCTATCTTTTTTCAGTTTTATGATACCATATGAAATTTACAAAATTTAATTATCTTTTCCATGGTAAAAAATATTTGTGCCTTAAGGCAAGGGCCACTATCATCCCACAAATCCACCTTCTATTTTTTGAAGATCTGTGGTTGTGTACTTGGGAAGGAAAAGGGTAGTTTGCTTTTGGGGGGTTGGGGTAGCAAAATTACTCTCACTCATTTTAAAGACCAATGAAAACAGAGTCAGTATACAAACAATTAATTACTAACTTGACAGATTTTCCCACCCTACCCGTAAGAGCCCTAGCTCATTCATATGAATTTTCACTTGAAAGTCTGCTTTTATACCCCCTACAAAATGGAGTTTACTGTTTTCATGTTGTCCATCTTTCTGTCCGTCCATGTGTCTTTCCTTCCGTAACATTTTATTTTTCCCTAATATCTTAAAAAGTTAGAGATGGAAATCCATTAACACGCTAGAGAACCTCTGTACTCGAACAGCGCAGTCATCGCGTGGTGGTCACAGTCGACGAGTGGAAAAAATAGCGTGTTTATGTGCACCTTGCTGTTTAAAAAGGTAATATATTTCTTAATATTTTACTTTTGAGAGTTTTTTTTGCTGATTATTGTCAGTAATATATCCAGCTTTGTATCCGTGTAACAATACGTGTGTGGGTTAAGCGATAGTCAATACGGCGCCTTATTTATACAAAGAAGGTGATTTTTCTCCAAAAAAAAGGATGAAATATTTTTTTGTTTATATTCTGAAATTTATGCTTACTTTAGATAAAACGCAAAATACCATGGCTTTAATGTGCAAAAGTTTGAAATCTGTGGGTAGAGCATTTCGAAAGTTATTCATGTATTTAATACTGTACGCACAGTTCTCTATATCGGGTGTTCTGGCCCAATGATCAGGTGCTCCTGTACACAGTCGTCTGGATTAGCCAAAAGAGAACTGTACGCATATGTCGCGGGTTGTTCATGCTATATCTGAGCCAGCACATGTGTTTTGGGGTACTTGTTGCATTTTCAAACTACGAAAACCCAGGCAAGCCTGTGCAGACTCACATTAGCCTTTGTTACTTTTACACAAAGTTTGGATAAAGATAAAGACTCGAAACAAAATTGGACTTCTAGTCCAACTAGATGCGTCGAAAGTCTTTAACTGAACAACCCAACGACACCTTAGCAGGTGGCATGCCCCTATTAACAAATTCAGACGTGCTCAATCTTCCAATCAAATACATGGCCAGTGGATTTAACTCGTTGCATGCTGGGATATTTTATATGCTTTTTGTCATCTGCTGACTTTACCTGATCTGGGTCCAGACTGTTTACTAAGGCTACTAGCAGGCGGACTTGTATATAAAGAGTGTGGTCAGGCGCCCTTATCAACTAGCTCTCCGGGCAGTCCAAAATCATTTTCATGGTATTGACCAATTCGAGCCGGTTCGACACGGGGGTGACAAGTCAAAAGCTCTTTAAAAGTGTCGGTATACTTTCCAGTATCTCAGTTCTGAAAAACGGAACAAACCTTAGATAGTCCACGCGTCAGGACGCTTTGAATTTAATATTTTTCACATTTTGGTATTTTTTTTTTTTTGGCATTCCATTGCTAATGTACAGCCACAAAGCGATCACGGTCCACAAGAGGGGGGGGGGAGGGAGTACTCTGATACTGTTTGATACATGCGTAGGCTCGGGGCATTTTTTTGTTTGTTTAAATTTTTGAATTACATTATTTTTGGTTGGTTTCAGAAATATCAATATTTTAGGGGTATGAAGAGTTTGTAGGTATTTTTTGGGGGTCACGACAAAATTGGACTAGCTTTATGTGTCTCTTCTATGTATTTTAGGGTATTGTCTTAAGGTAAATGTACAGAATGAGAATATGTTTGCGCGGCAAAATTTTCAAATATTTTTTGGGGGTGCTTGATATTCTAGATATTTTTGGCGGCCAACGGTAGATGCTGGGCCCGATCCTACGTATGAAGAAAATGTGAGAGTACCCCCCCCCCCCCCCCCCCAGACACAGACGGTCACAGTCTTTGATGAGAAGTTGCTAGCTAGGTGATCTGTGATGGCGGATTGAGTTATTTCTGGCGATTTTATAGAGGATGCTACTTGTTAATCATACATGTATTAAATCTGAACATATGTTTATCTATGCTCTACGGGAGTTCGGCTTATTCTACATTCTGGAGCTCCTAATGGTTCGTGATCATAGTAAAATTCTAGGTTAATCACACAGTAGTTGCCAAGCTACCCACACCATAATCTAATATTCACACGCAGAACCGGTTTCATCCCCATACTGTTATATGGCAATTTATCAGCGGATGGACAACGCCAAATATCTCCCCAAATTTTTCGGAGGATAAAATAAACAAGAATATTTAACAATGAACTTTAAAACGCATTACATAATTATTCTCCTTTTTCCGTATAAATGGGTAAGCACACAAGATCTTGGCGTGAAGTTATATTTAATGCATGCATGTATAGCTCTCTAATGAGAATAGGTCTGTATTTATGATAAAAATTACGTCTTCATACCTGCTTTGAGTATGCGAGCAGCGAAAGCTTGGATACACAGGTTCGCATGGGCCTCGCCTGTTCGTCCAAAACCTCCTGTGCCGTCTAAGTGCCAGAAGAATTTGTAATTAGCCTGCGCATACCCAGTAAGCACGTAAAATCGGGCCACTTTCGGCCCGCAAGCAAAACGCCATCCGAACGGCGTTTCGCTGGCGGGCCGATTGTGGCACGAGATTGGATAATGGCTGGGCATATCATCGGCCGAGGCCAACCGTTAAATAGTTTTGCTGTAAGTAAGTAGTTTGCATCTTGTCATACCAAGGGTTGCGATTCGCTATGATACGACGAAACCTTCGCTTGTGAAGATGACAAGTTTTATTCGATTAGCGGTTTTTTTTTCGGCCTAAGAGATTTTGTTTATTTCCTAAAATGTAATGCTTTTCTCTGAAAAGTGCGCAGACCCTGATGAAAAGTCGTATTATGCTTGCGGATCGTGTTTCAAATATAGCAACATTTTTGTTTTAACTCTTTGCATGCTGAGTAACTTTGTTTGTCCTAAAAGTTCCTTAAATCTTACAGACCTTTCTCCTTCGGGTCCTGCCAGACGTTTAGCTGAGCCTGATCTGGGTCTAAACTGTTTGTATGATCAATCTCAGACATTTTCATTTTAAAATGCTTCCAGAAACACACTATTAAGGTTTTGCATGCTGATTCTTTTTTTTTTTCCGCATACTTTTTTGTAATCATAACCAAATTACAGCTATATCGAGCCAACATCCCATCACGGGCCACTATCGGCCCGCCAGCGAAACACCACTTGCCTTGATTTCTAATATAATAGGTGGATTACTGGGTACAGGCTCAAACAGTTTGGATCCAGATCAGGCTCCAAGTTTTGACAAAAACTGTGAGTATGAATGCCACAATCACAAACCGAAGACAAACCTATGGTATCGCGAGGAAGAGCCACACAACCATCACGAGACACCAGGAAGACAAACTAAGCAAAGCAACCAGCTCTCTCTTCCCCATCAAGATGATTGCAAAACTAGAACGGACATAAAGCTGGTCTCAAAGCCCCCCCCCCCCCCCCCCCACCCCCCCCGGAGCAACCTGATACCAAAATCAACCCTTCCCCGCTAGTGTCAAATAGTTTGATGCAGATCGGGATGACATTTCAAGCTTTCGTCCGACAATCCGTTTATTCGCAGATCGGCCATCTATTGGCCTCTTTTTTATTCTACGTGGTAAGCATATGGCCAAATATGACATACATAATGGAGTCCCTCCCAGGGGTTTTAGGAAACAGAATAATGACATTTATTCCAGGGGAACAGGGAACAAAGGTCAAATTTTGAGTTGAACAGGGTACAAAGGCAATATTGGGGAACATGGAACATAAGAAAACAATTTTCAATTCTTCGGGAACAGGGAAACAAGCCTTTTTATTTCAGGTGAAAAAGTGAACGGTTAGCCCCCTAGGAGGGTCTCATAAGCGTTCCAATTTTCAAACCATCGACTAGTTTGTTTGTCTGTTTATCCGTCTGTCAACACGTCATATTAAATTGTGTCTCTGAAGCAATGACAAACATGCATATTAATTGTCCTTTGCATACTCTTCCAACATACACTGTAATATGTGACCCCATACCTTGATCAACACCATATTTGCAGTAGAGTATGGAGCAGAGATATATGAAGTGTCATAGCTGTCCTGTGCATACTCCTAAAGCACGCACTATGCCATAAATCGCATGTTTCATTGATTTTTATGATTCTGTAAAGCGCATAGGCCTATATCTTGTTTTATGAAATCCGTAAAAGTTTAACCTTGATCTACGTATCACTCGCCAGTGACCCTGTTTCTTTATGCACTAAAATGCATGTCTTGCTCAGCAGTGATAATTTAAGTAGTAAACCTTGCGATGGTTATAAGAGAGTGTGGCACAGCTTGTTTTATGTATTGGCATTGCTTTGAAATTGTTGCCTAGACGGTTTGGCATCGTTGGAGACAAATAAACAGCAGTTCAATCGCTCTGGCTTTGTTAAAACCGCTCGTGTTCCCATCGACTGCGTCCAGATACAGCTTGACGAATGCGTACAAATGAAATATTTATGCACTCGACATATGGGACAGTCCACTTGACTACTCAAAATTTGCGTACAGAAGAAAAATGGCTTGCCACTTCGCAAATAATAAACAGAAACATTTCAAACTTTCTAGTCCTCCACTTGTACGTATTATTCATTATTTGATGACATAACATGATAATTGATGACTTTAATAGCACATTTATTAGTCATTGAACACATTTCAGGCATATAAAATCCAATTGACTAGACAAAAACTGACTGGTACTCCGCTGGTTTTAAAATTTAAAGGCTCTAACTGGGCCAGAATGGACTACAATATCTAAGCAATAATTCCAAATGAAAAAAACATCGTGAAAATTAAAAGCTGTAAAGTACTGGCTCATAGAATGGATCACAGTAAGCCAAAATATTATATTTTGTGCACCCGTCGACTGCGAACACCACGCGATGACTGCGCTGTTCGAGTACAGAGGTTCTCTAGCGTGATTAAGTTTTGTATAGATGTTGATACATGTATTGATAAGATGTACATTTGTAATAAGAATTAAGGGCTAGGTTTTAGTTCTTTTGGAGTTACCACCCTTTGTAATTCTACAAATTGCTTTAATTCAAGTCCTTCCATATTTTTTCCAGTAACATTCTGATACTTTGTATACACATTGAACATTTACATGAGGATATTTGATACTGAGAAAATGGAGCATCTGGAGATGGGAAGCTCTTCTATGGGGAAATAGGTAAACATGTCCAATAGAGCTTCTATGGAGTAACAGGTAATGGTGTCCAACAGCGCTACTGTGGAGTAAAGTGTTAAACATCAGATTTCTCTCAATGCTTAGTGTTACACATACATGCAGTGTTATGTCTAAAGATGACAATGTTAACTGTGAGAACGTTCACACTTTTCTCTATCACATTTTATATTCAGATGAATTACAAATATATACATAGTAAATTTTCATTTTTTCAAATTCTGGTTTTATAAAAAGGAAAATACATGAAGCACTTGAAAATTAAACATTTCATTTTCATGATTTTAAAACAAAAATTGATTATAAATTGGGAATTTGGCTCTAAAATAAATAAAATGATCTTAAATATTAATTATGTACTGATATAAAATCCAAGAAAAAAGAGAATTATGACAGTTACCTGTAATACTTTTAAAGAGCAAGGGAAATGAAGAAAGCAAAAACACATGTGTGGATTGTATTTCACTTTGAAAATTAAATAAAAGCTGTTAAAAATGATGTGGGTGCATAACTTGCTAACTTTGGGGGAAATAAAGCATGCAGATCTTACATATTAGTCAAAAGCTCCAAGTTCCACTATTAATTATGATATATCCTCCCTTAAAAATAAATATATGAACTGCTGAGAAAATTGTACTAAACCCATATAAAAGTACTTTAACTCTTTGCCTGCTACTGATTGATGGCAGCCTTTGCAAATAGTTTGGACCAGGCAGATCAACCTATCTGGACCCAGATTATGCCAACAAAATGTTGTGCCTGATCTGAATCACAATAGTTTAACACTATTGTTTTTTTTTGTTTGTTTTTTGAAAATACTGTTTTCAAAAGTGTTTATATATTATGCAGCACAGTAAGGGCTAAATTTTGGGACAAGTAAAAGTACACTATGGTCATTTACTTGTCCCTGGGCAAGTACCAAAAGTTGCTATTTCCACACTCCTGAATCATAGCTATCAGTGATATTCCATCTAGCATGAAAAAGCATGAAAAATGACCAACTGTCCAAGTACATCAGATTTTTGTGCTGTTTGCACTAGTGACCAGTGAGGCCTCAGATTTTTTATGATTTTTTTGTCATTTGCTGATTTTTCAAAATAAATTTTTATGAAAAAATTCTTTAAGGAATATGATCAGTGTGTCAAAAGGTTTTGATCCAGATCAGTCCTGAACTTCAGTTGGGCCTGATCTGGGTACAAACTGCCAAGCTTATCAGCAGATGACAAAAGATATCACTGGTGGGTAAATAGTTAAAGAGTAACTTTATGCACATGTGATATTTAGAGATTATCTCATGACGTTTTGGTTATGCCCAAAGTATCAACCCGAGACCTCATTATCAGCCTAAGAGCTTTAGCTCAAGGGCTGATAATGGTCAAGGGTTGATACTGAGGGCGATAATCAAAACCCCATGTTATAATCTGTTTATCACATATTCCATTTCACTATTTTCAACGCGTTTGGCGTTAAAAATGTAAGTAAAACAGAGGAATTGCGTAAATTTCGCGTTACGTCACGCCACTTGTTTACATCTGACGTCATCAAATGATCAACGTTACGTGCCGGGCATGATAACCTCTCTCTGTTCAAAATACATGACTTCCGGTTATCATCACGGCGGGCTGATAACCAGTTGGCGGGAAAGAGCTTATTGCATATGCAGACTTTGGGTTATTACGGCAAAATGTGTCTTAAATATGTGATAAATACAAATATCACATGGTCTGGCCCAAACTTTCAAGGAGAAAAAAATCTGCATAATTCAATGCTTAGGAAATCAAAAAGCTAAAATGGTTCCAAGAGTGAATAACAGATTATTTATCTCTAAGCTACAGTGGGGATATCCAAATAGGCTCTATGAAGCTCCTAGCTTTGTGTTTATACTGCTGGTTTCTCCAAGGCAAAAAAATGTTTAAGGAACTCAACAGCAGCCCTTCATCCGGGCCCCCAGATAAGATTGGGTAACTGAAAATTATTTTTGTTATTTTTCTCAACTTAAACATTTGTTATGGGTACTCAAAAGAACCGTTTCGAGGAGACTGTTCTTTTGGTTTTGGGCACCCAAAACATATGTTTAAACCAATGGATAAGAAACTCATCGCAATTATACGCTCAATATTTAAGCTTAACTGGCCCTATGCTTATCAACACTTTAACTTTCATAAGCACCACAAAAAATGTTAAAATGAAGAAATATGAAATATATCTCTATTTTTCAGAAGAAAAAAATTGCCCTTTCCAATTCTACAATTATAAAAAGACATCATGAACTCAACAATGATGCTTTTGTACACACAAAATGATTCTGTTTTAGTTGCCAAAGCCCTTATTACGATAAATAATCTAAAATTTTGAATACTTTTTTCTTTCTTTTCTCAAATAAAGTATTGGTTATCAGTGCTGGAACTCACAAAATGCTTGTGATAAAAGCAAACTGGGAAGACCCTGATTAGACTGCTTCTTCAAAAGAAGTCTGATCCGGATCTGCCCTACTAGGCTTTGTGGCAGGCAACTATTGTTCGAAATTTTAGAAAATTTACTGTAATATTTATTACATAAGCATCATACATACTCGAAATATATGGCCATGCTAAATATCAGAACAGAAAAGCAATACAGTTAAGAAAGAATACATGTTTCTAAGTATATTGATTCAGATACTTTAAAAATTTTTTCATGAAAAATATTTGCGATAAAAAGTACCAGTACATGTTAATTTGTACATTAACTTACTGCAGTCTCTGCAAAAAAATCATTCATTTATAAATGGACTCTAAATAATTGGTTTCTTTTTGAATTATGGGTACATATTGTGCAAATCTACTGATAAAACTGCTATCCACATAAAATATTTTGCTGGGACATTGTGCACACATCAGACAGAATTTATGACAATTAATTTGATTATTATTATTGCTTTTTATCACCTTTAGAAAACAATGGCGCAGCCAGAAAGCTGAAAAAGTTACGCACACCAAAGGGAGACAACTGGAACAAGCAAAGAGAGGATCTCTTCAATTTGGTCTTTTTTCAAATTCGGAACTTCTCTTTAAAGGAAAATTTGCTCCCAATTAGGGAGCAAATTCTTTCCTTTAAGAGCAGTTCCTTATGGCATGGAAAATCACTTACCACATTAGGTGATCTCCCTTGAATGTGCACTTTTTTTTTGTTACACATGTGGGTAACTGCGTAATGGGAGCTACGCCAATGGCAATTATGTGTATATTTCTCCAAAGTTATCAGCTAAATTATGAAACAAATAAGTGATTCCAGCTATCTCTTTATGTACACCAGAGAGGATTAATACTTATTTAAAGTATTTTCTGTGAGTGTTCCACTCCTTCAGGGTAAATTTGTGAAAATGTATTGGCTATGTTGGGATTAAAATTATCCTAAAATAGGTTGTGATATACTGGAATTTTATTTTCTTATTTCTCAACCAAAACATATGTTGTGGGTACTCAAAAGAACCGTCTCATTGAGACGGTTCTTTTGAGCACCCAAAACACATGTTTAAATTGATGGTTAAGGAAATAAATGCAAATTTAGGTGTACAAACTATCCTTATCTGGACCTCAATTTCGGGTAAACACTGTAATGGATCCAACCTTTCACACAGTGCACTTATCAGGTTTTTAGTTCTCAGACTACTGTTGCTTGTAAAATACTTACACTTCTATTTGCTAATGCTCCACTCCCACGTATATTTCCAGTAGGGCCTGGGTTAAATTTTCTTAAAGGGGCACTACCTATTCTATTTCCTGATCCACCAGCGTAGGGCTGACCTGAAACAATAGTAATGTACATATTTACAGTATATGGTATAACAAATAAAACTTTCAACCCCAAACAACAATAGACTCCTTTCACATTGTTAGTGCGCATGCGCCAAACTGTCTCGTTCCGCGTTATCTCCGCAAGATTACAATCGAAGGGGCAACCTTATACGGCTGCCTATATGCTACACAATGGAATATGGAAAAGATGAAAAGAAAAATAAATTTGCAAAAAAGATTAGACTAATAGTAAAAATAAAATGAGAAATATAACAAATAACTGATTAATTCCAATATTCTTAAAATAAAACGGAATATTTGAGATCCGAATAACTGATTTCTAAGCATCCAAGACTAACTTTTTTTTCGAATGAGCTGGTGTAGGCCTATTTATTTCGTAATATATCGTTTCATGTTTAATCATTTTATTTCTTTTGCTTAAAAATATAATAATCTGTCAAAGTTGTGCTCGTGTGTTTAGAAAATTATGATGCGCATATGAAATTAGTGCACAAATCTCATGAACTTGTTCAAATTATGTTTTAGAATGCGCCTACAAGTCAAAGCCCACAGGTTCATTTTCACTATTTCTCTCGGCTACTGGGTCCGAGCTATTTCTACACATTCTTAAGCAAAAATCTGCATGCATTTTAAATAAGATTACTTACATTTTATCATATCAATAATTTCCATCCATATTTATAATTCCATATTTTGAGTATGCGAGCAGTGAAGTTCATGTTTATCCAAGACTTATGGTTGCATTTCGTACACTTGACGTTTAAACATGGTCTTTCTTGGGGTCCAGTAAAAACACATTTAGGCCATCCCACGAGAAAATCTGTCTTCAGGGTCTCTTACTGAGAAAGACTCAAACTAGTCTGCTCAACTACAGAGACTGGCTAGAAAAATGAAATTTTGCTTGAAGCAAGTGTAGAAATACTTTCCAACAAGCGGCTAGTAAAGTCGCTGATCAGACTACGTGGTTAAGAAGACAGGCATGTGCCTTTGTTGTTCACATGCACCAAAGTCGGCTTTTCTCGCGTCATGTCCATTCTAAGTACTATGCATCCGGTTCTTCAATGTGTGAATTTTAGTAATGCCCAGGGCATGAATGCAATAAAATCTAACACACGTCCGCCGGTCGGCACGCGTTCAAAGCCTGGATGATTTATGAGGTGATAAGTAGCTTTCTTTAAAGTTGGTCGTGAGATCTGAGTCTTCATATGCATGCAAAATTTGTGTGTGTGTGTGTGTGTGTGTGTGTGTGTGTGTGTGTGTGTGTGTGTGTGTGTTTGAACAGCGAAGGCTCTCGCGAGCCTGCGTGTGAGTGGACGTTGTGTATTATACCACGTACGAAAAATGATTGAATAAAGGGTCTATGAATGGAGATACCTGCTCAGTACTGACATTTCTGTTTTATGAGATCGCTTTTATCGCTAATGCTTATAGTCATTGTGCAGAGGCGGATTCAGAGGGGGTTCGCTTCCCTCCCGTTTTTAAATATCCTATAAAATGAAATAATTTGGCCTCAGTGAGAGCAAATTATTTTATTTTCATTGGATATTTAAGAAAAAAGAGATAAAATCAGCACACCCACACACACCTTTACACATATGAACCCCCTTTCCAGAAATCCTGGATCCGTCACTATTGTGCTTGCAGCATGCTCGCACATCTATCTGTTAGCATGCATGCAGCAGTGTGAATGCTTATCTGGTGGGGCTAGATCTATTTTTGTCTGGGCTTCCGTCTAATACTTTTCTTTGTCTACCGCTTTTCTTTGTGCACGCTCGGACAAAACAATGGGTCCGAGGTGTGTGCGAGCAGCGAATGCCCTGATTACTGTTTATTTGCACATGCTCGTCTGAGTTGTCAATGTTCGCATATTAGTTGGCATGCATGTATTACAAATAGTTCAGGTGAATTCGTGATTTCATTTGAGCATTAATAGTTTGTGCGCCGATTTTAGCTTGATATCAAAGTATATTTTACACTAATTATTGCGAAAATAATACGCAAGACTTAGAAAATATATATGAAAACAAAGATCTTATTTCATCAATATAACAATCCCATTCTAGCTTTTAAAGACCAAAAATCGACTTATTAAGGAACAATATGTGTTTTGGCAATGTAACTAATAGGCAATCTGCCCCTTCATTTGCAAAAACGACTTTATCGATTTTTCAATTGAAGAGCGATTGCTAAGGGAGATAACAATGCGAAATGAGTCTATTCTTATTAATGCACTTGCTATTCTCAAATAAAATGTTGGTTATCAGGGCAGAAATCGTTATCTTTCCATAGATGACATGCATATAACATACTGACTTTTCTGATTTGAGCATTGTGGGTACATGTGACATTAAATCCTAATCAATGTTTGATCTTCTAAAGCTAAAGAAAGTAAAAAATAAGGCAAAGAAACCAATACAATGAAGTACCACAGCTGACGGTGATGTGCCATAGCAGACATTTTAACCTTTCCAAGACATTTGAAAAGGATAAGCATGTTCCAAAAGAAAAAAGTGATGTATTAATAATTAAAAGAAACAGAAAATAGTTTTGAGGGAAAATAGTAAGGGAAAAAGTAAGAGTATTGCATGGGGTTTGAACCCATGATTGTACGGGAAAAACTAGAGGACCTTAAGGTCCTGAGGCACTCACCTGATCTCTTTAATAGTGTTAAAATAGGTCAAGGTTAACTATCATTATGATAAAACATATGTTGTTTTACCATATATGGGGGTTGCAGCCATTTTTGTCAATTGACCTAAAACAATCTAATGAAAACTCCATCAGACAGCCCAGTGATTTCTGAGAAACCAATGTTTAGAAAGGTATGTGGCAGTCCAAAATGAGTGGCATTCCATAAAAGGTCACAGGTCAGCTTGACATTTGGCACTTATATAAAACCAATGTCTCATTAGGGTTAAACATTTCTCGAAAGTATTATGATTTCAGCTTAAACATTTATAGAAAATGAATATTTAAAGATTTTTCCATATTGCATTAGGAATCAAATTTGACCTTGCTATAAAGTAGGTCAAGGTCAAGCTAGATTAATCATTTATGCAAACCTGGTCGGGCCCACATCCGCAATGTTACCCACCAAGTATCAAGGCCATTGGCCCTTTTGTTCTAGAGAATAAGGTATTTAAAGGGTTTTTACCATGTATGGGTGTGGTGGCCATCTTGGTCATATGACCAGATCAATTTGTATCAATTTTCGCTTACCTATCATAAGGATGCTTCATATGAAATTTTAGTTCAATTGGCCTTGTGGTTCCTGAGAAAACTATGTTTCAATATGTTGATGGGACTCCAATATGAGCGACCTTGGCTAAAAAATCAAAGGTCGACCTTGACCTTTGAAACTTACTTATAGCCATTGTCTCATTAGGTTTAACATATCAAGTGAGAATAATGACTTTGGCTTCAACAGTATACTAAAAAAAAAAAATCCCATTTAAATGCATTAGGAAGCATTTTTGTCCTTGATGTTAAGTAGGGCAAGGTCAACTTAGGCTCATCATTTGAACAAACTTCGAAGGCCTCACATCCCCAATGCTACATACCAAGTTCAAATATCACAGGCCTTCTGGTTCTGGAGAAGAAGATTTTTAAATGGTTTTTACCATATATGGAAGTGGCGATCATCTTGGTAATGTGACCAAAATATTTTGCATAAATTTTAGCTAACTTATAAGGAGTCTTCACATGAAATTTGAGTTCAATTGGGCCAATGGTTTGTGAGAAAACTATGTTTTAATATATTGATGGGACTCCAGTAAGAGTGACCTAAGCTGAAAGGTCAAAGGTCAAGCATGACCTTTGAAACTTATTTATAGCCATTGTCTCATTAGATTAAACATATCAAGTGAGAATAATGACTAAGGCTTCCAGTTTTCAAAAACATCATTTTTTCAGAAATTTTCCCATTTAAATGCATAAAGAAGCAAATTTGACCTTGAAGTTAAGTAGGTCAAGGTCAACCTAGAATCATCATTTGAACAAACTTGGTAGGCCCCACATCCCATATGCTACTTACCAAGTCCCACTGTCATCGGCCTTTTGGTTCTGGAGTAGAAGATTCTTAAAGGGTTTTTACCATATGGGTGTGGCGGGCATCTTGGTCATGTGACCAGGACCATTTAAATAAACTTTCTTTCCCCCGTCCTAAGGAGTCTCCATATGAAATATGAATTTGATTGGCCCAGTGGTTTCAGATGAGAAGATGTTTGAAATTGTGGACGGACGGACGAGGGACAGACGGGCGCCAGAGTGACTGGTATACTATTAGCTAACCCATGAGCCTTTGGCTCAGGTGAGCTAAAAACTATATAAAGGACTAACAGTGGCCTTCCTTACCAATTGAGCTCATTATACATGTAGATACTTTGTGAACCATTACCAAGTGTGTTCTCATAAAATGACAACTAAGTGTACCTATTGTGAAGCTATATTTTGAAATGCAAAGAAGTGTGAAAATATGCTAATAGAGGTCACTAATGTCACGTAAATTTTCCGTACTATATATGATATGTTATAATGCTCATGTCCAATGAAAACGCACCACTCTTTCAGATGCGCATAGTTGTGATCTATCAAAAGCTGTGCAAAATTGTGTTATTTATAATTGATATATATGACAAATGCAATGTTTTCGCACAAAAATTTCATTTCCAGTGACTCAATTCACACAGGACGTAAAGTCAGCCTCTAAATTGCATTAATCGCATTTTGGGCATATACAAAAGACCCCAAAATCTCAAATGTTTTCTGCTTGTCAGTAGATCATCTGTCATTTGGCCACAACTTTGACAGTTGTGACGAGACTTTTAACACTAAGCTAACGTGAAAAATGTCACTATGTAAGCTTAAATATGGCATGGTCCTACAAAACTCAACGTAAATTGTTTAATTGCAATTTCTGCAGTCCTCATGTTCTACACAATGGTTATTTCAGTGGTACAAACTAACACACATGCAAAACATCATAAAAATCCTCTTAGAAATTGATGTGCATCATTGATGTCAATTTTGAGCGCGTCGCCAGCCATTGTTCGCAACACTAGCGTTTTAAATCTTCTAAAATTTGTGTTGATCTGTCAGTGGCAGTATTATCTAGCATAAGCTCAACATAGATACTCTTAGATTTGTGTATACGAGCTATGAAAGATTGATGTTTATAAAAAACAACAAAGTTGATACCTACACTCTGTCGATGTTAATGACCTGCTACACGAGCAAGAAATCTTCTTGTTATAAGCTTCAAGATGACTATTCCTAGCTATCAATTTAGAGATTCTTAACAATTTATGCACATCCAAGTGAGAGTATAATGCTTTTGAAAATTCTGACACATTCAATGGCTGGTTGTGTGACTTTCTGTTTTGGTGGTTGATTTGTTGAATGATTTCAGCACATGTCATCCGTGATCATTCCGTTTTAAAGACCCATCAGTACTTTACGGAATTGCTATAGTACAATAAGACACAATTGCAAAACTAAAATGTTATGTTGTTAAAAAGATATAGTCATTTCTGTAGGTGGTGCATTTTCATTGGACATGAGTATACATGTGACTTTTCAAAGGGACACAATTATTCTTCTAAGGAAAAATGACTTCATTTCATTCTAAAATTACCCCAACTCAATACTACCCACCTGGTATAGGATCTGGTCTTGTTGTCTGTACCCTTGACTGCCTGTTCACACTGCTATTATCATTTCCCAAAGTATACGGTCTTGGCTGACCAGTATGTGGGTGTGTACCCTGTCCTGGACTGGTACCATGAGGATGTTTTTGAGCAAGGAGAGATGGTGGTGACTGTTTCTCTCTGAAATATATCACATGGTTAACCCTTAAAATGCCAAGAAAAAAAAATACATCTGAAAATGTCATCTGCTGAAGTCGTCTGCTGCAAACAATTGCCTAACATTACTGACTAATTAAGCATAGAAGCAAACAGTGTGGACCCAGAACAGACTGCTCCTATAGGAGCAGTCTGATCTGGGTCCACACTGTTTGCCATAGAGGCGTCTTAAACATTTCAGCAGACGACTTTTGTTGCGATTGGGGCATAAAGGGTTAACCATTTACTTAATAGGCTATTTTAGATCAAGACATGATTTTCTATTTTTAGACAACATCGGAAAAATTCAGGAAAAAATTAAGTTAAGTTTTGAATACTTTTGAAAATAGAGCAAACGGGGGTATTATCGACACCTTAAGACGGTTTCGATGTTTTGAGCCTTTCTATTGGCTGGAACAACTTTTCTCTCATTGATGATATGATATGCAGCCTTTGATTGGTTGAAAAAAGATGACTATTTATACAAACTACCGTATATGATTCCATGACTGAATGTTGTAGCACCTAGGGTAGAGGGGTGCGTTATCGACACCCCCAGAGAGTTATCGACACCTTAAAGCTTTTTTAAAAAAATACAAGCATGAATTAGAGATTACCATTATATCTCACTAGCATTACATTTAATCAAATTAAAGCAACATTTTTAAAAGATCTGAAGGTCTATATTTCATTGTCTGACCGTTTAAATTCGATCGGATGCAATAGACCCACCCACTCGCCCACCCATCACAATGATAATCGTGGTATTCCAGCCCATCTACCGTGAGTGATTGAAGAACGAGATTTAATGGGCATATCACGTGCCATTTATCCCACAGATGACGCAAGATGCCCAGTCAAGCGGTATATCTAGTATACAAGGGCATGTGTCGATAAGTGCCTTTGCATCAAATTCTGTAAGTGTATTATCGACACCCCTTATAAAATACACAGTATACAGATATTCTGGCTTAGGCGGATAAAAACAAGAAGGCAATTGTGTTCCAAGGACGAGGTATCAAACAGAAATGGGATATCTTAGAATCTGTACATGTGAAACTTCGACACATTTTATCGGTGCTCTTATAGGAACCCATAAGAATGCTTAGATTTTCGTATGTCACTGATTTTCTTATCCTGTGAACCTTCAAAAAAGTGTTGTGTAGCTGGAAATGAATATTTCTATGACGTATTCATGATACAATCAAAATAAACCAATCAATAAACGACGGGTATCAGATTACAGGGGGAGTGTCGATAACATACAGGTGTCGAAATTACCCTGGTTTGCTCTATTATGGAAAATGCTCTAAAAAAGCAAATGCTCCATTTTCCATATTTTTTTCAAATACATGACATTTCAATGGGGTCAAAAGGCATTATTATGGGGTAAAGGGTTAACTCTGCCTACTTGCAAATTTGCTTTTTGACCGTATGCTGATTTTTTTAATCTCAACTTTTTGAAAAACTACTTTCTGTTGGGCCTGATCTGGGTCCAAATTATTTGCAAAAGTTATCAGCAGACGACACTTGTAGGTAAATAGTTAAGATGAATTGTCATCAAATTTTAGGCACAAATTTTTTTAACATTCTCCTAGCTGCTAGCAGGGCGAAATCTATATTATCCTGTTTTATTGCCAAGCACAGAAGGCCCATTTGTGAAGTCATTAATTTAAGCACAAACATCCTTTAAGTGTTATGATATGCATCCCAATTGTTGCATTCTAGTTCTTGCATTGTGCTGAAAATATGCTGAAATAGTTTAAATAGTGCTTCATGTATTTCATTAGAAACAATTTTAACTAAAAGTTAAAGGTGATGCATTGTTTACAATAAGGTTACAAATATCAGACGACTTTGATGGAAAGGATTTGATGTAATCGAACAAAACATGTCAGATTTAAATAACTTTTGAAGAATCATTTCAGCAGAGGATGGAGTGAACTTAGCAAGGAAAATAAAAAAACTTTTCACCTTTTTATAAAAAAAAAAAAAAAAAAGGTTTGTCTATATGTTCTATGCATTGCATTGTTAGAGTGCTTGAGTGAACAATATATAAAGTGAAGAAAGTTATGAAGCTAGATATGTTCATATTTTTATACTCCTACTATCTCATGGGCTGGCTAAAGCGTCGCAGGTAAAAATGGACTAATCAAGTTCTACCGTATTTGGCCTACAGTGTTCAGATAAAATAAAGTGTATTTAAACATTTTAGCATGAGCTACTGATGAATTGCAAAAATCTCCATGAATATCAAAAAATGCAATATTCTTAAAAATGTGTAAAAAATCTACCCTAAGCAAAATTTCAATTGTTCAGTGTTTTTAAGTCAGTTAGACCAGTTTGTAACCACCTACACTTCAAGTAAAAAAAAAGTTTCTCAAAAAAACTACACTCAAAAGCCTTTTTTAAGCAAAAAAGTTGCTTTTGGCATTTGTAACCAAAAAACTTTGGAGTAAAAGACAACTGTTACAAAACACTGCTAAACTTTTGCCCATTAAAATGCTCATATTTCGGCAAAAATTCATTTCAATGTAGTGTTTGGTCAGAAATAATGTATTTTAAAGTGACCAATTAGAACTTTGTTTCGGTTTGGATCCATAATTTTCAAACATAGATCAAGAATAGTACAGCAGGACAAAAAAGCCCAGGGAACATTCCTGTGAAGTCTGGTTAAAATTGTCACAGTGGTATAGGAGGAGTTGTCATAATTTAAAGTAAATTGTTGACACCGCATAACAGACAACGGACATTGTGTGATTTGATCACTTAAGGCTCAGATGAGCTAAAAAGCAGTCTGATCTGGGTCGTCTATGTTTATAACTCTATTTACTATAATTTGCGAACTCACCTTCTGAGAAACACAGGTTCAGGTTTGGGTTCATTCAGATTAACATTAACTTCTGTAAGCACGTCTTCTTGTGTTGACTGTTTCTCTTCTAGGACAATATGATCTTGTTCGGAGGACGGTCTGATTGGACTGTCTTCGTATGGATTCCTAGTAAATCTGTGAGCAGCTGTAGTCCAAGCAATAGCCTATAATAGTACACATATGAGGCATTTTCATTTATTAATATACAGTAAATGTTCTAAAATGTCAAACAACTTTCTCTTTCTTTTCTCAAATAAAATATTAGTTATCA
Source organism: Loripinus fragilis (assembly GCA_964019695.1). Classification (NCBI taxonomy): domain Eukaryota; kingdom Metazoa; phylum Mollusca; class Bivalvia; order Lucinida; family Lucinidae; genus Loripinus; species Loripinus fragilis. Next base: position 21,596,679 of record OZ026519.1, on the reverse strand, counting down.
TGGCTTGAATTCACAAAATGCCTGTCAGATAAGCAAACTGGGAAGACCCTGATTTGTCTAGGCCGTTTTGGTAGGCAACCAGGGTTCGAAATTTTAGAACATCTATGGTACAAGGCATTTGTGTTTTTTACAGTAAATATCATGCTACATTGTATATACAGTCAACTTTTGTTAACTCTATCTCTTTAATACTTTGAATATTTGCTAAAAGGAGTGCAAAGGCTTGAAATGTATAAAACATGAAACCTGCACATTTCTCACAAGTGAAAACATAAAATAGAACTATTACATGCATTTTAAGAAGTGTATTGTTTAAACATGTTGTCAGCTTATTTCTTTCAAAGTTTTGGTAATATGCATCTGAGTTCCAAACTACTGTAGTTTTGTATAGAAAATGAAAGCAACTTACATAACATATACCAGCTATAAGGCAATTATGATATTGTTGTAAAATTGTAAGCTTGGTAGGAATCGTGGCCAACGATTTTAATGTTTTAAACATTATTTTGCAGCTTTACTACCAAGGTATTTTGTACCTGCCATACTATTAACTGTTAGAAATCTTTATAGCAATCTTGATCATCTTGATGAGGAAGAGAGCATGGTTACTTTGCTTTTATTGTCTTTCGATTGTCTTCATCATATATAATATATCATAATCGGATTTTCGATTAACGTGCAGGTGCAGGGGCATCATCCACATCAGTGGGCCCCTTTCCAGGTAACTGGCTAGCTGCAGGCATAGCAGATCTCACACCTGATCTCCAGGTGCTCCTTTCCTGAGGGTCAACTGTGGTGAGCTTCCACTCACGGCAGTCTTTCTCTGTCAGTTTCTTCCATGTTTGCTTGGGCCTCCCTGCCCCCCGCTTGCCGTCAATCTGCATATCATATGCTGTTCTGATTGCACCACTCGAACGCGCCACATGCCCAAACCAGCGAAGCCTTCTCTCTCTCAAAATGAGGTCGAGGTCCTCAAGCTGAAGCTTTGCCAGTAGCTCGCTTGACCTTACCCTGGCCACATCCTCTGGCTTGATACTGCAGATCTGTCTGATCATGGCCCTATCATTGTGTTGCAAGCGCTGCAGGTTCGTCTTGGTAAGTGGCCAAGTTTCACTGGCATGGAGCATGGCGCTCCGCACGCAAGAGCTGTACACATGGCCACAGGTCTTGTAAGAGAGGTGGCGGGATGTGAGAACTGGTAGTAGCTCCCTGAACTTCTTCCAGGCGGTTTTCACACGAGTAGTGACTGCCATTTCACAGCCTCCACCAGCAGAAAGCATGTCACCTAGGTAGCAGAAGGAAGCTACCACCTCAAGCTTATCAGGTCCGACCTGGACTTCACTCTGTGGTCTGCCGTCAATAGGGCGAGCATTTCCCATGCACCGTGCACACCTATTATCAGGATTTGGTGTCAGTCTTTGTAGCCCACTGCATTTCTTATGCACCCAAAGTTTGCAGCCATTGCAGTAGATGCTGTTGTTGCCTACTCCTGTACGACAGACAGCGCATGGGTATTCGCCTGAACTCTGCAAGAGGTCCAGGCCTGTACCACAGATCATGACTTTTGTCTTTCCTGCATTCACCCTCAATCCCTTCTTCTCCATGGCTTCTTTCCATATCAAGAGCCTCCTGACACATTCCTCTAGGGAGTCAGCAATGATGACAAGATCATCTGCATATAGGTCCTCCCAGGGAACACCAGCCCGAAACTCACGTGACAAGGCCTCCAGCACAATGATGAAGAGCAAGGGACTGAGTACGGATCCCTGATGGACCCTGACCTTCACCTCAAACTCTTTGCTGAAACCCTCGCCAACACGAACCCGGCTTCGTGCATTAGCGTACATTCCCTGGACTAACCGCACAATCCATTCCTCAAAGCCTAGCTTTCTCAGGGCCCACCAGATAACCTTCCGAGGAACACGGTCAAATGCTTTCTCTAGGTCCACGAAGGCCATATAAAGCCTCTTGTTCACTGCTAGGTATTTCTCCTGCAGCTGCCGGACCACAAAGATTGCATCTGTAGTGCCTCTTCCTGGGACAAAGTCAAACTGGGAGTCGTCAATAGACACCACCTGTCTTATGAGACCATCGACAATCCTCTCTAGGATCTTCATGGCCTGCTCAGTCAGCTTGAGGCCTCGATAGTTGCCTCTATCCAAAGCATCACCCTTGCCCTTGTAAAGGCAGACAATGAAACTTTCCTCCCAGTCAGTTGGGACCTTGCCGTCACGGATAATCGCAGTAGCAAGATCTCGGATCATGGTGGCCCCTGTATCACCTGCTGCCTTGATCATCTCCACCACTATGCCTGATGGACCTGCAGCTTTGCCCGACTTCATCTTTGAGATGGCCTTCTTCACCATGTCAATAGTGATTGGGATAGGCGGGCCTTCTAACGGAGGTTCATTGGACAGGTGATCAGGGTCCCAATCAAATTCAACGTTGAGAAGCCTTTCATAATGTTCAGCCCATGCATTCTGCTTTGCCTCCTCGCTCATTGACATTTCCCCAGTGTCATTCTTCACTGGCTTGTCGCCTACAACATCAACATTCTCTTTCCTCATCTGGTTGGCGAGGCGGAAGATATCAGACGACTTGTGGTCAATGCCCTCATAGACCACCTTGTCTGCTTCGTGGCGTGCATGGTGCACCACACATTTGGAGATGCGCTTGGCAGTGTTATATGATGCTCGTGTGCATTTGCCAGCCTTCCATGCTTTGAAAGCTTGGCGCTTGGCTGTGATGGCATCATCTACTTCCTTATTCTACCACCAAGTTTCACGTCGCCATCGGTGGGGCTTTGTTGTGCCGCACACCTCCTCTGTTGTCTTCAGCAAACCTGTCTTGAGTTTCGCCCAGATTTCCTCAGTAGTAGTAGCAGCTTCAGTTTCCACAGCGGGCACATGTGCCTTGAAGACTTCCTGGAATCAGCTACAGGTTTGAGTCTTGTTACTGTAAATGTCCTGTGGGTCTTCCTCACAGTGCCGTGGGTGGGTCTGCAGTTTGTGATTGTGGTATTTGCTGATCATATTACTTACTTTTTGAGAGGGAACTAAGCCTGTTTGTATGCGTTTTTGAAAACAAGTTTAAACTGCATTTAATAAACCCTTAATGTGCCACCAAAAATTTGCTGCTGGTGTTTTTTAAACCAAATACTGAAACCAAATAAGGCAAAATATTTGATGTGAATCTTCTGCACATATTATGGCTGAAATCAAAAAGAGAGATGTCACAGAATTTGCAGCAGTTGTGATACGCCCTTAAGGGTTAACTCTTCGCTTGCTAGTGTTGTCTGCTGATAATCTTTGAACATAGTTTGGACCCAGGTCAGGCCCGACATTTTATTCGGCCTGATCTGGATCCAAACCGTATGACTCTTTGATTGCATTTCCAAAAGTATTTGTGGAAAAATTACCAGATGATCGAAAAGCAAGCAAAATTTCCATGCATGCAAAGGGTTTCAACTCTAAGCCTACTGGAAAATTTTGCATGTTTTTTTGTCGTCTGCTGAGTTTTTTAAAATCAACTTTTTCGAAAAATTCTTTCAGGTTCAGAATACTATCAGAGTGTCCGGCCTCATCTGGATCCATATTTCAGCATACGACAGTAGTAGGTAAAGCTCACCTGTCCATTTGGTTTACATAATATTGTAGTACACTCAGGCCCAGTTCCCCATTTATGTTGTTCCGTCCAGACGTAATCCCGAGGCGGTTGGTGATCTAGCGGATCAGTCATCCCCGCCCACACGGTAATTGATGAACAATCGGGGAACTTGGTGCGAGGTGGGAATCTGTACACAGCAACAGGATGGCCACCGACATTTTGCTGGATCATGTAACCACCAAATTCTATTTCCTGTAAAATATACACCATGTCAAAAATTAAGTACTACTCTTACAATTACTTGTATTTTCATGCATTAAACATCACCTGGCCCCGAGGTTATAAAACTTTTTTCATGCTCAACTCAACTGAGCAAGAATTTTCAATGGCTCATGAAAGGTAAAATGGTAAAAAATAAAGATATGCCTTGCATTAAAGCTCTCTGTTACTGTATTAATCATGCTCATAAATGTTAAAATGCCAACAATTGTTGGCATTTTAACATTTATGAGCAGGATAAATTTGATGCTCAGCTGAGTTGAACATGGAAAAAGTTTTATAACCTTGGGGCCTAGAGATGTTAATTGAAACTGAGGGTAGAGCCAGATATTTTTAGCATCAAAAATATTCTTTCAGGAACACTCAGAGTGTCAAACTGTCTGGATCCAGATCAGGACTGACATTGTGTCCGTCCTGATCTGGGTCAAAACTGTTTGCAGAGGCTATCAGCAGAATTCAACAGTGGCTGCTAGCAAAGCAAGAGATAAAGACAAAAGACATTTTTTTTGTACTTGAACAGTGAATAAATTATTCCCATTGAATACATGCCCTATAGATACAGGTAAAATATTAATGATTTAAAGTTTGAATTTATTTATGCACAGCAGTCTATTTGTTTAAGAAAGTTATATATTTCAATATTTGCTCATAAAACTATATTGTAAATATACAATTATCATAACTATTGTGCTTACACAGTCTGGCAAATATTTGAAGTCTATAACATTGATCTAACTTTTGTCCATTTATGCTGGAAATTAACAGACAACAGATGTAGAGGCTGCTTTTGATTTTGCTTGATTTGATTCTTTATGTCCCAGTCAACAATTTTTCAGTTATGTTGGGATGGGTCTTCCTGGGTTGAACCAGTCCTGGGCAAGGATTAATGTGTCTTGCTCAAGGACACAATGCAGTGATGCTGGTAAGGCTTGAACCCGGGACATCTCAATCTCGAGTCAAACACTCTACCACTTAGCCACTGAGCTCCATAGGCTGCTTTGATGCAATTTACAATGTAATTTTATACATGTATCTTCACCATGAAATGCCTAAAAGGAACATGTGCTCCTATAAGTGCTCACTGGAGTACTGTTTAGGTTGTTTACACTATATGGACTTCTTACTGCTTTGATGCTTTACATCCCAATGAACAATTTTTCAGTCATAATGGACTTTTTCTGGCTTTTTTTGTTTACTAAGCAGAGGATTAAGGACACAACTCAGTGCCACCAGTAGGACTGGAACATCTACCATTGAGCCACTGATGTTTTTAATACCCGAGTGCTACAAGGTAAAAAAATTAGAACTAGCAAATTACCTGTTTTCCTTCGTTAACCAGTCGGACAAATTTTCCATCCTGATTCACCTCGAGAATCTTGATCTCCCCAACAGCACTGCCAACAAAATCACCCATTATAAATAAGAGTTATGCAAGCATAAAATTGTATTTAAATACTAAACTAATCGCTATTAAACTCACATACACAGTAACACGTTTCCAGTATATAACAGTAATAAATAAATTGACAAATTTCGCAACAGAATGCACAGATTAAATGATATTTTTCCACAACAGTTGCTCACTTCAAAAAATTTTTCAATGATTTTCATCAAACTTAGCGCATAATCTCCAATTCAATGCACAGTTAAGCACAGTATTATTATAACTAAAAAAAATAAATCAAACAGCTATAGATGAAGATAAATCTAAAACCACTTATAAAAAAAGTCTAACTCTCTGCCTACTATTGTCGTCCCCTGATAACCTTTGCAAACAGTATGGACCCAGATCAGGCCCGACAAAATGTCGGGGCTGATCTGGATCCAAACTGTTTGACACTTTGATGGTAATCATGAAAGAATTTTCAAAAAAAGTCAATTTTGAAAAAAATCAGCAGACGACAAAAATGCATGAAAAATTACCCAGCATGCAAAGAGTTAATTTATTATCACATCAACTGTCATGTTACTTTTTTTATTGAATCAACACAAATATTTATTATGCAATAAATTTTGCAACAATACGTAAGAATCAACTCAATCCACAGTCACAAAATTTAAATCCCAATGCATAATGTTATATCAAAACAAATCCAAGCATGTTTCGGCCAAATCTTAGCACTCTGGAATTATATTTTATCAGGCTGTGTTTGCCAATTCAAGTGAAGTTTTTGATTCCATTCGGAGATAATCCATCCATTGGGATTAAACAATGGTAACTATGTAGCATTCAAATGAGAATTGATTATTAATCTATAAAAGGTAGGTACAATAAGTCACCTTAAGAGGATCTAGTGGGACACATCGTGGGCTTACAATGTAAAAATTTATATCGAATGCTATTCCTATTCTAGTACTGGAAAGCATCTCTGTGAAAGTATATGACCAAACCGGGGCTCAGGCAAGAATGTTTTTATTAGTTGATTTACAGGATTTTTTGGTAGTAAGGTTCATCAACAGTTTGTATTAAATCTTTAAATGTTTAGTCATTTTCCGAAAAAGCTGGATAGGACAATCACTTTTAACAGTGTCACTCTCAAAAATACACAGACAGAACCTCATTTTTTTTCAACGAAATATTAAGAGTTAGGGGATAATATTAAAAAATAATCTTAGAAAATATTTATTTTTTCTACATTCCGGAAAATTACAGTAGGTGGGTTTGTAAATTAACTAATAACAAAAATTCTGGCCTCACTCACAGCCCCATTCACGATGCAAAGAGGTTTAATAACAAAGCAGAAGACTAGACCCTGATTGTGCTATGTGGTTTGACATACTTAAACCCTTTATATACTAGTGGATTCTCTCATCTTGTTTGATAAATAAAACTTGGGACTGTCCATTGTATATATTGAGGGGTTGCAGGTTATAATTTCCAAAAGAAATTGTATTTGTCTTTCTCTGAAGATATTGATCGAGTTTGTCTTAGCAAACCGTGTAGACTGATGAAATGCCACATGGTATTTCATCAGAGTCTACACTTTTTGCCAAAGTACTCATTTACGGGTCACCAGAATCATACAAAGGGTTAAATGTGCCTGCTCCACTATTTTTAGCATATGACCGCATTGATCGGTGACATAGAAAAATTGGGACATACGTAGTACAAACGCTATAGACTAGCAATGCCAGTCTGTGGAAGAGTCAAACCATCATCAAATTCTACAAATTCAGGAATGGTTCAGAGCCATCCCTGGTTGTTTATGCGATTAGTTCCCAAATCTTGTGGGCTTGCTCAATATTGAAGAATCCTATGGTTGTTCAACTAGATCTGCCTATTTTAAGCTGATAATCTTAATGCTACCCTTTCTTTAGTTAGATTTTTAACCCTTAATCTAACCTATTTCAATTTGAATATAAAAGTATGATTTAACCACAGAAAAAGGTACTTTATCATATTAATGTCTTTTCGAACATATACATATCCTAAGCTGGTGAAAAAAGCCAAACAATTTCTTGATATAACATACATTTTTATTGTACCTTTTCATACTGATGGATTTTCCTAAACATATTGATATAATAAGTATGAGATAGTCCATTTTGTGTTGTAAGGGGGTCACATATTGAAATTTCAAAATTATGATAAAATTTATGCCCATATTCCCCTAGAGATTGTTTTTATTATAGAAAACAGTGCAGACCCTGATGTAATGCCCCCTAATGTGGCATTTCATCTGGGACTTAACTGTTTGCCCAACTGGCGACAAATGGCAATTGAAAACAGTTGTTTCTAGCGATTTTTGATCCGCGTTCGTTGATTGTTAAGAGCATTTCTGATTGCCGCCTACCCGGAATGGTTATTTTGGATATATAGGTTTTGGAAAGAGGTACATCATGCATATTTCCCATTAACTCTTTCCTTGCTAGCGGTAACTTTTGTCCTCTGCTGATGACCTTTGCGAACAGTTAGGACCCAGATCAGGACTGACAGAATGTCTCTTTCCAAAGCTTCAAATCCCAAATCATTAAGCCACATGTTTTATGCAATTGACCATCTTTGCACATATAGCATGAGACATAAGTGCTAATGCATTATTGAATTTATTTAATGAGTTGAGGAAAAGATATAAAATGTGAGGTTTTGCAAATTACTTTACCTCTTTTCCACAACAAGTTTAATAAATTCAATAATACAGGATTCTATTTATATGGCATTTCAAAAACTTTTTGCATGAAAACATCAATATTTTGCCATATGTATGTCGCGAAACTGGCAATGTTTTGTGCATCATTTCATAATAATACCAAATTATGTAAATCATCAGTGTTTTATCGATTTTAATACATATAACACTCATAGATGCAAAGTCATATGATAAAGTTCTAAACAATAAAGCAGCAAGTAATTTATGAAAAATTTTAAGAGCATGCAAAACAGGAAAAATGAGTACAGTATAATATGAAAAACATTTCAAACACTCATAACCTGACAAAACAGGCACACAAATAGACAAGTGTTTGAAATTTTGGAAAGCAAAATGTAAATACAATTAACTTTTTTACTTGGGCCTTGACGCGACAAAACCTGTCTTCGAGGTTTCCGACAAAGTGAGATTCAAACCAGCCTGTTTAGCTACAGAGACTAGCTAGAAAATAGAAATTTTGCTTATACCAAGTCTAGGTATGATACTTTCAAACAAGCGAATAACAAAGGCACTGATCGGACTGTGCGGATGCGCAGGCTGGTCTGTGCCTCTGTTGTTTGCAAACCACCAAAGACGGATTTTCTCGTGTCTAGGCCCACTTGTTATCCACCTTTTTGTTTTAAATTTCAGTGATCAGATCTTTGATTTGCAAAATACTTGTAGGCAAAGATAACAGTGTAGACGCTGATTAGACTGCTTCTAAGAGCCATCTGATCAGAGTCTTCACCGCTTCCCCAAATCTTTTTTCAAAAATGCTTTCAAAATATTTGAATATTTATCGTACTCAACAGTAGATATGTTTTGCTTGTTTGATTTGATTCTTTACGTCTCAGTCAACAATTTTTCAGCTATGGCGGGACGGGTCTTTCTGGGTTGAACCAGTACTAAGCAAGGGTAAATGTGCTCAAGGACATAACACCAGTGAGGCTCTTATCAGCAGCCCCTTGGTCTCGAGTCAAGCACTCTACCACTGAGCCACTGTGCTCCCATCACAGTAGAGGAGTGGTTTGAAGAATAAAAACAAATATGAAACAATAATAGAACATTACCTAGAACCTTCGAAGAAACAGTAGCTGTCATAGAGAATGAGATCTATTTATTAATGCTACTGCACAAACTGAATACAGTGCAGTCCCCTTTATAACACTATGTTTGGGATTCATAGGAATGGATCAGTGTTATAAGTGAACCGTGTAATAAAGGGATAATTTCATAAATGAATTATAGGAGAATGACCATTTCATGGTCATTTTCCTATAATTCACTTATAAAATTCCATAATAATTTTTTTTGGAGCCACAACATGGCCATTTTGTTATAAAGGAACTGCACTGTATAAAGTTCACAGGAATGCAATAATAATAATAAAAAAGAACATCAAGTCCCCTGGAATCTAACATAAATTTGGATATAATCTTGAACATCTTCAAGATGGAGAAGGCCTACTACCAGGCTTCTAGCCAAGGGTAATACATGTACTATCATTTTTATCAAATTTTAATAATAGTAATGGCATGAGTATACATGTATATGCTGCATTTGATCAAAATTTCTTTCCCGAAAACCATCTGCCCTCCAGTGTTGATAATTGGAAGTCATGTATTTCAACAGAGAGAAAGTAAAATGCCAGTGCAAGACATTCATAAGATGATGTCTGATTTTCAAATGTTAAAGGCAGGATTCCAGCGTGGACCTCCCAGATAGAATGGGGTAATAAATAGGCAGAACTTAGCTACTGTTCTGATTAGTTTTCACACGATGATGCCCATTTCTAGCTATGAGAGAGCCTAGGTTTGTTAGGTGGCAGAAAACACATGAGATTCACTTTGTTCTAGGGCTCAACCTGAGTCGGAGCTATTTAAAGATGCAGACATCTTAAACCACTATACTAACTGTCTGCAGATGAAGACATAATGGTGACTCCTACTGATCTACCAGGGCATTATTCACACACTAACAGAAACTATACGCTATATGAACAGGTATGAGATTTTGGTACCACAGGTTTAGATAAAGACAAATTTTCAGCACAAATATTTTCTTACCAATAGCTTTAAGCATATGTTTTGGGTGCTCAAAAGAACCGTCTCATGCTGACAATCATGAAACAGTGCATTTTGCCGCACTTCATCTAGGTCTACATTATGTGCCAAGGTATCTGTTAATGGGTTTCCAGTATACAAAGAGTTATATTGATGAATTTCAAGCAGGCCTTTAGTTAAGAGTGTGTAATAGAAAAATAATTTTCTCATTTCTCAACCAAAACGTATGTTGTGGGTACTCTAAAGAACCCTCTCAATGAGATGGTTCTTTTGAGCACCCAAAACATATGCTAAAAATTATGGGTAAGAAAATATTTTCAAATTTATGTTGAAAATTGTTGTTTATCTAAACCTGTAATTTCAAGACAGGAAAATAAATTCTAAGCTCACTGTCTGCTTTGTAAGACAATTACAGTACTTATGGTAAATGTTTTGAAAAAAATTGAATACTTTTCTCTTTCTGTTCTCAAACAAAATGTTGGTTTTCAGAGCTAGAATCACAAAATACTTCTCAAAATAGAAAACAGAGAAGACCCTGAGCAGACTGCTTCTTCAGAATCAGTCTGATCTAGGTCTGCCCTGTTTGCAACTAGTGTTCAAAATTTTAGGACATTTACCGTACAAACATGAAATTATATGAAAACGCTACAAAGATGTTAAAGAAGGGTGTAGGGCTATAAAATGATCAAACCAAAGCTGTGTAAACAGAACATAACAATCAGCTAGGGATATGTAAATTTACAAACCTTGTTTCAAAATTCAAGCTGAAATTTAAGTTATTTCCCTTTGAATTTTGATTTATTCAAAAATTATAAGCTATTAAAGCTGCATACTCTGCAACTTCTCATTAAAACAGATTAACAAAATTCTAGGAAAAATCGAAGGATATTTATTTTTCTGGCCGTTTTGCAGCGAAAAAAAGATATGTGAAAACCCCAGACATCCGTATAGGCTATGGAAAAATGCTGAAGTCTGCTCATTGCAAAATTCAGCTGTGCCTATCAATCTTCGTATTTTTCCGGAGAAGAGATCAGCTGATAAATCTATTTCCAAATAAGATGCTTACATGAGGACGTAAAACTTTGTTAACTTTCGCAATTTCATTAGTCCGGCACACAGACGCAGAATTTTGTGAGGAAACCACAATGACCTTACTGATTTATCGTCACTCTCTAAAGAAAAAGGCAAATTACACAGATTATCTGACTCAGAGCTGAAACAAGCTCGCCAGTAAAAATCATTCAGTTACGACAGTTACGTCACTGGTCATGGCAATAGGCAAAGAGGTACTCAACGGGGAGAAGTTTACAGCCTCTCGACCCTTTGTTTGTGTTGATGCATAGCGTACAAGTCAACATTTTTCAGTCATGTCACATTTTCCTATCTACATGGGTTGAACCAGTAGTGCTCTTAATATCAAAATGGATAGCGATATGCCTATAGGCTCCTGGGACCCGTACCCTTCCAGACACGGTCGGGAGCGCAGTGGCTCAGTGGTAAAGTGCTTGACTCCACTTGAGACTGAAGGGCCTAGGGTTCGAGCCTCATCGGTGTCATTATATTGTGTCCTTGAGCAAGACACATTTATCCTAGCTTAGTACTTGTTCAACACAGGAAGAACCGTCTCGACGTAACTGAAATATCGTTGATTGGGACGTAAAGAATAAAAAACAAACAAATCCAGACACTGCCGAGACTCGGGGCAAGGACGGATCCTGATGGAGCAGGGAGTCCGGGTCCCAGTGGAAAATCACATGTGGTATAGGGTTCCATAGGAATTGGCCCAATGACATCCGGCCCCTGAAAAATGGATCTCCCATGGAGAAATTTTGAGTACCTGGACCCCCCACCCCTGTTAAAATGCTGAGCGCTAAAATGATGTTGCCCTCTCCCACCCCCTTTGCTGAAAATGAATAACATGTAATAGTTTATTTTGCCATAAGGCTTCTTGATACAAGATGCTTTTTTTTCCTCTTTTTTCCATACTTGTACCGAAGGCTCAGACGAGTCGGTGTGCGCGAAGTCACGAACTATAAATAAGTTCATAGCAGGGACGTCTATTATACGGTCTAGGTTCCTATCCCACTAGATTTTGAACGTTTTCGCTGAAGAATCACGTTACAATAACGTATAATCCAATGTTCTATTTCCTCAAAAAATCATTGGAAGAGTTATTTTGCGAGACTTATCACGCGTGTTTATGCAAGCAACAAAGACTCAGACTTATCTGTGCGTCTTTGCTGGTCACACACATAGAAAATTTTTAGATGTGACAACAATAGTTCAGTCATGTCGGGATAGTTCCAAGACGGACCCAGAGAGAGGGTGAGGAAGAGCCCATTCTCTGAAAGCTGCAGCAGAGAGCGCCTCACCCTACCGCCAACAAGGCTTAGACCAAAGCCTTCTATCTATCTATCTATCTATCTATCTATCTATCTATCTATCTATCTATCTATCTATCTATCTATCTATCTATCTATCTATCTATCTATCTATCTATCTATCTATCTATCTATCTATCTATCTATCTATCTATCTATCTATCTATCTATCTATCTATCTATCTATCTATCTATCTATCTATCTATCTATCTATCTATCTATCTATCTATCTATCTATCTATCTATCTATCTATCTACGAGCCTCCCATCAACTCAATGAGTTTGCAAAATGTCAGCCTATATGAGGGGATGGTATGTCTGTGGGATAGAAAAAGAAACGGTAGTACCATAACTGGGAAATATAGCTGTCGGAAAATCTTTGAAGATGACCTTCGATGTTATCAAGACATTTTCGTGCACATAATTTAAATGTCCCGGAGATGCGATTACTATATTCTTTGCGATGCGCAGATCCAGGAATCTTTGTCAGAGGGGGAGAGGGGGGAGGTCCGACTGCCGAAAAACAACCGCAACAACATTATTTTTAATTTTTAACCCTCAACCTTACAGTTTTACAGGGGGGGGGGGGGGGGGGGTCCAGTATTTTTCAGGGGGGGGGTCCAACTTTTTCCAGGGGGGGGGGGGGGGGGTCCAGATGCTTATTTCCATAAAAACGCATATAACTTGTGATTTTCCAGAGGGGTCCAGGCCCCCTGTCCCCCATCTGGATCCGCGCATGTTTGAGCAGTCATTGCCACTAGAAGTCAGCACAAGTATCCCCGAGTCCCTGTCATATCCACTAGATGTCCATAAAAGTATCCAGAGTCCCAGGCATTGTAATTCGAGGTTAGTTAAAGTATCCAGAGTCCCAGTCATTGCCACTAGAGGTCAGTAGAAGTATCCAGAGTTCCAGTCATTGCCACAAGAGCTCAGTATGAGTATCAAGAGACCTTGTCATTGCCAATAGATGTCAGTAAGAGTATCCAGAGTCCCTATCGTTGTCACTAGATGTCAGTACTATTATCCAGAGTCCCCTTCATTACCACTAGGGGTCAGTACTAGTATCTGTATTACTAGTCACTGCTACAAGAGGTCAGTACTAGTATGATGAGTATCTGTCGTTACTACTACAAGGCAGTACTAGCAGCCAAAACGAGTTAAGTTCACGAATTGCAGCCAATTTGTGTCCCACAATTGTTTGGCTTAGATTTCCACTTTTATGTTATTTTGTTACTTATTGGTATATGTCAAATAGATAATGTTGTCTAAAAAGTGCGCATCCAAAAAGTTCGATTCATTCAGCCTCACAAAGAGCACCACTGAATTTGAATGTGAGCTACGTTACTGTGATGAAGTATACTTGTACACATCAAATTTAAGTGCTTTTATAGTATGCACTTCTACTTGGATCTCTTGTTGATCAAATAAGCCTATAAAGTAGAATTTTTATCATGTTTTTTTCTTCTTCTCAGCATGGTCTAAGCAGGTTTGTTATGAATTGACAGTGGATTAAAACAGTAATTCTAAGAGCACAATGATTGTTTTAATTGTATCCATCAAATTTGAAGAGTTGACCAGAAAAAATTATTGGTTTTGAAACAGTAGATAAAGAATATTAAAAATAACATTCTTCTTAGGTATTGGAAATAAAAAATTGTATTCTTGTATAAAGAACATTGTGCAATAGGTCTGTAACATAAATCACATACCTCACACTCTGGTCTTATTTCCTGCGTAGAAACATATATTGTTCTGCAAAATATCAGGTTCTAGTGTTTTGCTTAACACCTTTTACATCAACTTTGCACATTGGAAGTCAGCTGTTGCATCTGGTTTCATTAATGTTGTTGGAATAACACTTCAAAATATGATTATAGAAAAATGATTTTAAATATTACATATATTTGAAAACTTGTTGTGGCTCACTACAAACTAAGACAATGCAGATAAAAAAAATCTAACTTCAATAAATGCCTTTTTATGTACATTTATTACAAAAAGCAAAGTTTGCAACATTCACAAAGATACACCCTTCTCAGAAAAATGGCAAAAACATTCATGGTAACGTAATTCACATTGCCAATTTGCTCACTTCAATTGAAGGTAAGAAGTTATAAATTCAAGTTAACTATTTTATCTATCATATAAACCATAGAAGTTATCAACATATTAAGTCATGAGAACATTTGAGGTCACTGTGATCAACTGGAATGGACCAGGATGCAAAAGCGGGAGTGCCAATTTCGAAGTATACACATAAACTCACCAATAAACCTCATGTGGTAGCAGCAACGAGATAAAAATTGAATGAAAAAGAGATACTAACAATTGAACAACAAGTCAGAAACTTATAATCACCGTCGGTTTGTTGTATTTGGCCCTTTGATTGGACAAATCTGTGTTTTTGTAGAATGTGAAATACGGTACATACTTGTGAGTTACGTTACCTTTGTTTAATCCAGCTCATTTCAAATACCATACGAGCAGTCTCTTAGTGATTTAAATTATTCAATTTTGTTTTTCAAACAGATTACTTTGCATATGTTGTGTTGATACAATGAGTAGCTTTGTAAGTTACATGAATAGGGGAGTCGATGTACCCAGAGCATATAGGTAAATCCTTGTTAAAATAAAATGACAACTGTAATATGGTTTAAATCGATCTTTATTAACTAGGACAGATTTGCTTTAATTAAAAGCAAACATTTTTCAGTTAGTGTATGCATTTATCGAGGTATTTGGAGTTTAGTAAAATTGTTGTAACGTAATTCACAGTAACGTTATATACAAATTAATTTTTCCACTTGTTTTTTTCCATGCAAAAAAACTTCTCGTAAAGTTCTTGAATGGTTTGTTATTTAGGTTATAGTTCTTACATTGGCTGCAATTGCAATATTTGAACCCCTTCTTATACAAATAATACACATAGGGTAACGCAATTCACAAACTGCAGATTTTAGACAGTCTCAGATATCTTTCATCTGCGAAAAATAAACAAATCTTTCCCCATTTTTTTTCTTTTTTCCATGCATATACTAATCCTCTTGACAAGTTGACACAGGCCAGTACCAGTATACACTGCCCTAGTCTCTGATACTAGATATCTACTCTACTCTATATACTATTATATTTATGATGACGCATTGGTGGTTAACATTCGTAAGCGCCATATTTTTGTTGACATGTGACCAAGTAAATGAACATGATTCATACTAATTTATATTTTCTTTTCATATGCTTCCCTTTACGGAGGTTACGTTTATAAACATCGATCACTTTTTTTATTCAATGTGGATGAAAGACCGTGCTCACGAGGCACGAACACACGGAGCTGTCTCAATTGGAATTTAATATTTGCGTTCTACATTTAAAATAAAATGGCCATGTGCCTTAGATAAGGCGCGGGACTAACCAAATCCTGCACCCCCCTTCCCCCCACCCCCCCACACACACACATGCGCGTTTTTGTGGTGGTAGCTGTTTATGTTGAAAAATTATTAGGTTTGAAATTATTTACATTTTGATTTAGCACTAGGCCTACTTAGACCAGGCATCATAAAAGATAAAGCCATGCTGGGGAAATAAGAATGTCAAAAAAAGGGTTCTGACAGTTAACTTTTCAGATTACGCCCCATTGCTGGATGATCAAAGCTTGATTTTTAATTGATAACTGAAGCATGCATAACTCAATATTTCGCCTGTCTCGGGGTGTGATATGCTGGCGGTCGTTATAAAACTGACACTTGTGTTAACAACAGTAATTCCATTTTACTTTGCAAAAGGAAATGCACATTTTTGGCCTAACTTTAGTGTCTCTGTTAGGGGATTGACAAATGGATAGACAGATGGATGGGGGTGTGGATAGAAAGATAGATAGATAGATAGATAGATAGATAGATAGATAGATAGATAGATAGATAGATAGATAGATAGATAGATAGATAGATAGATAGATAGATAGATAGATAGTAAAGCGACACTGGAGCGCACTATTTTCAAAAGCTACTACTTGTTACGAATGAAATATTTATTTAATAAACGAAAACATGAAAACAAACTGGCCTAAATTTGATCCCATTTTACCAGACATTTTGAATGTTATGACTTATATTGTTTTTCTGACCAAGCAAGAAGCCATGTAGCAACAAAAAGGCTGGCGCATTTTTTTCGTAAACGAAAAGTTAAAGTCCCCCTTCGGAGCCCCGTCCAATAATAGCACATA
The DNA here is from genome assembly GCA_964019695.1 of Loripinus fragilis. Lineage (NCBI taxonomy): Eukaryota > Metazoa > Mollusca > Bivalvia > Lucinida > Lucinidae > Loripinus > Loripinus fragilis. The sequence continues at coordinate 21,579,997 of OZ026519.1, read as the reverse complement.
CACAGCTTGCTAGAAGTATTTCTTTGCAAGTGTTTCAATTCTAAACAAGCGCTTTTGGTGAACGACAACATTTAAAAACACAATAATGACAGTCTCGCCAGCTGTAGAATAGTAGATAAGCATGTCCGGGCTAAATATGACTTTTTGTAATAAGCCTACCTGTCAAGTAAAATCGTCCCCACCTCTGCGCGTGTTTTCAGTCCGAAACGGGTTTTCAGGTCAGTCCAGCGACCGAATTCTTCACCGATATTTATTCTACTTCTATTACATTTAGCGTCGTTCTCTGATTTCTCTCTTTTTGTGGCAGAAGATGTGAGGCGGTTAGGTCTTCCAACTCTTGCCCTTTTGACATGTTCAATTTCCGCCATTTTTGTTTTTGCTGCGCTTCACTCGATCGCATCGGCGCATGGGTCATAAGAGGTCACGTAAGAGTTCATATGAATAGCCACTACTGTCGGTAAATACCGTAAAACTTGCCCGAGAATTATTGGAGGGACGCAAATAATTAACAAAGTATAGAAATCGCTCTGAAAGCGGGTTTTGGGCCCACTCTTGGGCCGTTGCCTTCTTGTAATCGTTAGAAAACATGTTAAGCTAAAGAGTAGAGTAATAACATATTATGGTAAAAAATTAACAGCGAGATGCCGACTATGCACCTTTAAACTATACCACATTCTGATTGGACCCAGATCGGGCCCCAAAAATGATGGACCTGATCTGTATTCAATCTGTTTGACACACTGATGGTATTACCGAAACTATTTTTCGAAAATGTTAGTTTTGAGAGAAAAAAAGAGTCGCTCCTCTGAGAAATATTGTTCTTGATGGATCAGCAGTTTCATAAGACTACATGGAAAAGCTTATGTATTGTTGAGGAAAATAAAAAGATTTATTACATGACGTCGCATCTGGGAGTGAAATAATGCCATGCATTAAAATCAATAAACCACTAGTGGTTTACAGATTTAGTAACGTTATGTAATGACGTTCATTATAACGTTGCGTAAAAGATGGCAAAATCTTTACGTCTTCACGCAAAAAATTCGATTTTTTGGTAATTTCATTTTCATGTGATAAAATCTAACATTCATGCTCTTGTATTATTGAATTTATTAAACTTGCTGCGAAAAAGAGATAAAATGCTCGGCAAAACTCGTTGCGAAAAAGAGATAAAATGCTTGGAAAATCTCGCATTTTATCTCTTTTCCTCAACTCGTTTAATAAATTAAATAAAACATGAGCACTCATGTAAGATCTTCTATGTAGAACCTCAATGGGAACATTCAAACCCAAAAGTTAACCAAGCCTGATCAATGGCTAACACGATACAGATCCCTGGAAGCCTTTTTTTTTCAACAGATCAAATTAACTTGAGCCACATGGTATTACCATATGGGCGGCGGCCCAAGAAAACCTGTCTTCGGGGTGTCCGACAAAGGGAGATTCAAACCAGTCTGCTCAGCTACAGAGACTAGCTAGAGAATTGAAATTTCGCTAGGAGCAAGTCTAGATATGATCCTTTTCAATAAGCGAATAACAAAGGCGCTGATCAGACTGCGCGGATGCGCAGGCTGGTCTGCGCCTTTGTTGTTTGAAAACCACCTAAGACAGGTTTTCTCGCGTCGAGGCCCATATAGGATCACCCATGACCATTTGTGTCAAATTATTTCCAAATCTACACAGTAGTTTTTGACAAGATGTTTTTTCTATGATTTCCCTATATATACATAAAGGAAAAGCTGGCCAGCCATGTTTTTCAAGGGAGCAAATCAATTTGAACACACTTGGTAGAGGAACATTTTAAGCCAAATTATTTCCAAATCCAGCCAGAATATTTTTAAAGTTTTTTTTTCTTTTTGGTTTCCATGGCAACCAGAATTCTGCATGGACAACTTTGACCCAAGGACCATTCCTGACAAGTTTGGTGTAATTCCTTCAAGTGGAGATGTTTTACGAAGTAAAGTTTTGACAGACAAGGGAACAGACATTCTTTGATCACAAAAGCTCACCTTGAGTCAATGGCTCATGTGAGTTAAAAAATCTGCTGATGACAAAAAATATGTAAAATTTCCCAGCACCCAAAGAGTTGAACAATCAATGGTTTCCCAAAATTAGCGGCTCCTGTAATGTAAGTTCGGAAATTTTTCGCGAGATTTTTTTTTGCTAATAGCGTTAAAAGACATATTTGCCACCTTAAAAATCACAACTAGGGCATGATTTACCTACATCAGTAAATGACAGAGTGATTTTGCCATTTCGCGAGAGTTTTATTTTCCCGAAACTTCGCACTTGCGAAGTTTCGCGTAAAATAAAACTCTCGCGTAAATTTCCGAATTTATAGTAACTTGGTGGGTAAACAATGTCAGATGTATGTTGATGTAACTTTTTTTAATCTACATTCTTTCCGAGATGAAAACATTGTGTAAAACAACTTTATTAAACACACAACAAAGAAGCTCAGGCATTTATATAGATCAGTGTGTAATTACAGATTATCTCACGGGTTCGGTTACGGTAAATGTTCTAAAATTTCGAACACTAATCACCTGCCCAAAAGGTTTAGACAAACAGGGCAGACCCAGATCAGAAGAAGAAGTAGTCTGATCAGGGTCTTCCCTGTTTGCTATTCTGTCAAGCTTTTTGTGAATTCCAGCCCTGAAAATCAACATTTTATTTGAGAACAGAAAGAGAAAAGTGTTTGAAATTTTAGAACATTTACCGTATCATCTGAAGTATCAACGCGAGACCCTAATATCAGCGGGAGAGCTTTAGCTCCAAGACAGATAATGGTCGAGGGTTGATACTGATGTCATCTGTTTATCACATATTTCAATTCACTGTTTTAACATGTTTGACATACAAAAATGTAAGCAAAACATACCGTTGATGTAAACTTTGTGTTACATCACACCACTTGTTTACATCTGACTTCATCTTATGAACAGTCTCGAGTCGGGCATGATAACCTCTCTCCGTTCAAAATGCATAACTTCCAGCTATCATCATGGCAGGCAGATAACCAGTTGGCAGGAAAGAGCTTTTCGCATATGCAGACTGGGTTATCGCGGCAAATAAGGTCCCGAACATGTGATATTTGAAAATTATGTTGTTTTATTTCTCATTCAATACATATTTTGTGGATACTGAAAAGAGCTATCTCAATGAGACATTAATTAGTGAGCATCCAAAGCATATGCTAAACTGGTCATTAAGAAAATATTCATAATTTAAATTTGAATTTATGCTCTATATTTTTGTTTATTTGGAACTATGTAGCTTATTGGACTACACAGATGTGCAGGCCCATATGTTGTTTGTATTATCAGGTATGAACAGGTTATCACATGCAGTGCCTTATATGGCACTAATTGGAATCTCAATACAAACTTTTTTACAAAAAGGTAACAATTGCTAAATTTTGCATTTACAGAGTAGCAATGACAGAATTTTGCATTTATCAAGTAACTGTAACAGCATTCTGTATTTACAAAGTAATAGTGACTGAATTTTGCATTTGCCAAGAGACTGTAACTGCATTTTGTATTTACAGAGTAACAGTGACCAAATTTTGCAATTGCCAAGTAACAGTGGCTGTATTATGCATTTACAAAGTAACAAGGAATGAATTTTGCATTTAGAAAGTAACTGTGATTAAATTTTGTATTTACAAAGTAACAGTAACCGAATTTTGTATTTACAAAGTAACAGTGACTGAATTTTGTATTTACAAAGTAACAGTGACTGGATTTTGTATTTACAAAGTAACAGTGACTGAATTTTGTACTTATCAAGTAACAGTGACTGAATTTTGCTTTTACAAATGTAGACAAAGAGATAATTACCTTGATGTAGTTGTATTGTAGTCATGATAGACTGAACTTGGTGGTCTTTCACTGGCAGGTCGTATACTGGGCGGTCTCTCTACAGGGGACTCAGCACGAGGACTGGGTGCCTTCTCTTTACTCATCTCAGGCTCCGGCTCAATAGGCTGGCGCTCGGTTGGGCTGCTCTTGGGTCGTGTTTGCGTGTACAATGTTTCTCGAGTAAGGTCTTTGAACATTTCATCGAAATAGTCTTTACCTTGTCCCAGGTTAGCAGGCACAAGTGGAACAGCATGTCGTTGAGAATGAGCTAAAATTAGAATTTCAATCCTTTAAAGGTGTATAACTGCATTTATCACATGACGTTGCGTCTGGGAGTGATATAACGCTATGCAATAAAATCTGTAAACCACTAGTGGTTTATAGATTTACGGGAAACATTATGACCTCCATAACAACGTTGCGTACATAATGACAAAATTATAACGTTTTTACGTCAGAAATGAGATTTCAAAGTATTTGTCATATGATAAATAGAATCTAACATTCATGCTCTTGTATTATTGAATTTATTAAACTTGTTGCGAAAAAGAGATAAAATGCTCGGCAAGCCTCGCATTTTATCTCTTTTCCCCAACTCGTTTAATAAATTCGATAAAACATGAGCGCTCATGTAAGATCCTCTATGAAATGTAACCTGTGTATTTTTTGATTGTTCTCTATCTTCAGCATTTCCTGCAACTGTGACTGCAAAATTGAACAATCAATTAGGGGATAACTGTATTCAAATTTTCATTTGTGGAGGTATATCGTCGGGTATATGGTCGGAAATTTAGCTTTACTGCGACGCAAAAGCAGAGGTGTAAAACTTAATTTCCGTCCATATATCCGCCGATATACCTCCCCAAATGAAAATTTTGGATATGGTTATCCCCATTCTAAAACACTTCACCAGTCTCAACCCAAATTGGAGTGTTGCAAGCTGCATAAAGTAGCATATCATCCAACGAAATGTGATGTAATAATTGACGTCAAACTATTTCTGATATTGCAAGTTATACTGTCACAAATTGTTTACGCTATCCAATCAGAAATCACATTACAAAATCAAGTGCATTAGAATTGCATTTTCACCAGTCTATGTTTTAAACATGTTGTGGGTTCATTTTTGAAAGTATTGGAAAGTGCCTCAGGTTTACCACTGGGCTTTCTTATGAAATATATAACGATTCACGCAACTGATATCCGTGATTAGACAATTTCATATAATTTTTATAACTGCAGAAAATTTGGAAAAAGCAGATCGAAAATTTTAATATTTTCTACATTATTTTGTAGCTTTACTGAAGATCTCAATATTGGCACCAACACATTGCTTGCTAGCAGCGACTTTTAACGTCCGCTGATAACTAGGTCCAGACCTGTAGACGGATCTAGATCCAAACTGTTTGCCACTCTGATAGTGTTCCTACATGACTCCCACTTCATCAAAAAGTTTTGACAATCTAATACAGTAAAAACTCTTTATTGCAACATTCTATATAACAGCAAAATTCCTTACAACGTCAATTGTATTGGCATAAATGTACCAGTTTAGCTTAAATTTGAATTCAATACAACAGAAATTCAGTTTAAAGTCAAATTATTTGGGGACAAACAGTGTCATTGTAAAGAGGGTTGATTATATTTGGGCTGCCTATGAGTACAGTAAAACCTGTGTGAAATAGACAAAACAAAGATCTTTAGGACAAATGGTAGCTTAATGAAGGTCGAAAGTGTAGCATTCTGCAATACTTTTGACCTGCATTAAGTAATAATTAGTCTTGAAAACCAATTTTCGGTCGTTTTGAGACTGGCCGTTTTACACAGATTTTACTGTAGTCCATTTTAAATGTCTCTGTAGCAAATATTGTGGACCCAGATCAGAGTACTCCTGCTCCTTCAGGAGTAGTCTGATCTGGGTCCACTGTTTGTCTGTTTGCCCAAATTAGTCCTTGACTTAAGCAGACAACTTCAGCAGACAATATTTTCAGATGCATTCTATTCCTGCAGGCGCAGGGTTAATTTTACAGTAGACAGGGTGGGTAGTCACGTGGTTTCTGTTAGGATACACTGTACGGAAAAATGGCGGACTTCTTTCCACACCAATGTTTTAAGCAAAAGTAAGTAGATATTTCTGCGTGATTTTTTCATCTTTACACAGAAAGTTATACACCATTTTTCCAGCCACCATTTTTCCCGATCTAACAATGCCAGGATATCCTCATAAAGCTTCTTACTTTGAGTACAGACTCTGTCACAAAATTTTTAGCGGCGAAGATCGGGCCTGAATTTGGAAATAAGCTGTATGGACAACATTTGTGACAGAGTTAGTACTCAAAGTAAGAAGCTTAAAGATGCTATCCTGGCAGCGTTTGATAGGAAAAAATGTGGGCTGGAAAATGGTGTATATCTTTCTGGGTATAGATGAGAAAACACAGAGAAATCTACCTGCATTCGATCAGAATGTCCGTACAGTGTATTCGAACATTTGTACAGTGTATCCAAGCAAAAACCACATGACTACCCACCCTGAGTAGATACTTACCAGGTGCGGACTTAGCTCTGGATATTGGTCCTACTACCCTCGGAGATGTCATCTGATAAGACGATGGTTCAATCTGTAATCTGTTGAGACTCGGAGTGGTTTCATAGGTGTACCTAGTAGCTGCTCTGTAATCATGCACTACAGGCTCAAAGGCTGTCGATATTGGCACCGACCTTATAAACAACGGCTCCGAGGAAACAGGAGGTTCTTGGTCTTGCGTAATGATGGGAGAGAGCAATGGAGCTGAGGGAACGAGAGGCTGTTGCCCCGACTGTGTGATGAAAGTGTGGTCATTGGCAGTGACATGCTGTGCGTGTGATCCTGGCGGTGCTGAATGAGGAGCTATATGGGTAGCCTGAGAAGACGGTGGGAGGTTCGGAAGTGACAGAGAAGCAGTGGCATATGGAGTCTGCTGGTAAACTTGAGGGGTCAGTGGCGTCTGCAATCTAAAAATATAAGAAAATCTAGCGTTATATAGGTCTAGATGAACAAAAATTTTAGCATAAAATTGGAAATGAGCGGTGACATGTGATTTCCAACAATGTTGCATTTTGACAAGTGTAGCCTCAGGCGAGCCTATTCTATATGCTGCCTCCTTTTAAGCTTAGAAACTCCAAATAATGTTCAGTCAGTAGCTAAACACTCAGAACATCCAAGCAACTAGCAATGGCTTTGATCAGACTGCGCGTACACGCAGGCTGATCTGAGGCTTTGCTGGTCGCACATACCACATTGTTTGAAATCTCATGCCAGATGGGAGATCATGTGATAAATTGCTTTAACTCTTTGCATGGTCTTTAGTAAACGCTATAACTTAAGCTATTTGCCATCCAATTTCCTCCAAATTTCATGTGTGGATTCCTTTCATTAAACTCTCACCCATGCTCCAATATGGCTTTTGTCAAATAAATGCCTGTTGGTTCCCTAAGTCATTGGTCAACGGATTTCTTCCAAATTTCATGCAGTTTTCTGGGCATCACTCATATTTTAGCCAAAATTTAGATGATGTAAGCAGCATAATAGCAAAAATACAGTCCACACAGCTTTGACTAAACACCCATTCAAACAACTTTTATATGGAAAAATCAAAAAAGTTGACTATGAAAAGAAAAAAATGTTTTGATCACTGCGTGATTTAGATTTTGTCATTCATTGAAACAAATAACTTAGAATTTTTCACAATTGTTGATAAAAATATTTGAGCCATCTGGGAGTGATATAAGGTTACCTAATGATGTCCATTATAATGTACATAAAATATGACAAAATCTAGACATTTTCATGCCAAAAATGTGATTTCTAATTTAAATTTTGATGCCATGTGATAAATAGATTTATCTAACATTCATGTTCCTGTATTATAGAATTTATCAAACTCGTAGCCTTGCATTTTATCTCTTTTCTTCAAATTGTTTAATATATTCAATAAAACATGAGCACTCATGTAAGATGGCCTATCTGTTATCAATGCCTAAATGGAGCTAACTGATTACTTTGGACTTCAAATTTAATAATTTAGCCAATAAATTTGAAATAAAAGTACACATTTGTATACTAAACTCGATTTTTTATGTTTTTCACATTGATTTTCGGCGATAACTTTTTAACTATTAATTTTAGCAAATTGCGTTCACGATGAAAGTGGTAGAGAAAAATTAGCGCCGATTTCTCCAAGTGGCCCGAAGTTTGTGGCACAAACAGATTTTTGTGTACATATATGAAGCTTTTGCATAAATTGAATTCAGCCAAAACTTCTAAGTCTTTTATTGACAGGTATATTTCGTAGAGGTGTGACAGAAAGGGTTCGTCTCAAAAGAATATCCGCAGGGTGCGTATATACAGTTATTCAACGGCTGTTAATAGCATAATCCCGCCATATGTAGACTCAGAATGTACCGTGCATATTCAGAATCTACTATGAGCATGATCATTTGTAGGTACAGAAGCTGTAATATCGCATTACGCACCATTTTCCTCTTATACACGTGCTCATAAACGGACAGTTTCAAGATGACCCAACTAGCTTAACGCACCGGCGAATCAGGGGCGATTTCCAATATATTTGAACAAGCCATCCATCGTCTTTCTTATTGAATCGGGGCGGTGCAATGTAACTTTTTGAATGACATGTTTGACTTAGTTTATTTGCGCTTTGTTTAAAATGCTCAAAGAGTGCATCTACGCGCAGAGTTAATTGCAGCATCTATGATTTAGGAACCGCTTGGAGAAGTTGGCCCCAAATTACTCTACAACTTTCATTGCGAACACAGTTTACTAAAATCAATAATAAAAAATTTATCGCCGAAAATCAATGTGAAAAACATAAAAAATCTAGTTTAGTGACTCAAATGCATACTTTGGTAAACAGTGAAGATAATGCAGCATTTTATCAGGGTCTACACTATTTGCTTAAATTCTGAGAAAGAAATCCAATATTTATTTGGAAATTAAAACCTGTGACCGCTAGATATATACAATGGACCATCCCAAGTTTATTATATCAATCCAGACAGAAGAATCCATTTGTACATAAAGGGTTAAAGAGCTTAAATTTTAATGATTCACTATTTTGGTAACCTCATCCTCATACCTTATTGGTTTTATCACAATATCATCTGCAGGGCATAAGGTCCGCCTCAATTCTCGAAACCTTTTAACATTCTCGTCTTTTATAAATTCCAAGGAATCTGTTGGCATAACTATTATAGCCATGGTTACAGTTTGTATTCAACTTCTTTAGAAACACAAATATTCACATTTTCCAACTAAACCTTTTTTTCACACTTAGAATCACATGATGTATGTTAAATTTGAATTACAGAGAACACTTGATGACTCGAATCTTGATGGTTTGCAGTTCTTGTTTAGAGCAAAATAAATTTGAGGCACATTGGATTCAAATCAGAAAGTGCATTTCCTAGTTAATATCCTATTTCCGATCAACAAAAGATATGAACCATGGCATGAGATTTCCAACAATGTTGCAGTTTGACATGAATGGACTCAGACAAATCTGTGCAGCCTCCTTTTAAGCTTAGAAACTCCAAATGCTGTTCAATCAGTAGCTTAACAGTCATAGAATATTCAAGTGACTAGCAAAGGCTCTGAACCGACTGCGCACATGCGCAGGCTGGTCTGAGCCTTTGCTGGTCACACATACCACATTGTTGGAAATCTCATGTCACGGCTCAAATATGTGTCTTTAAAGAAATTGTCTCATTCATGTTTATGCTGATGGATTTTCCCATGCATGTTAATAATTGTCCATTTTGTTTTTTAAGGGGTTCAAATTTCTATAAAATGGTGCATTCGTTCCTGAAGACTGTTTTTATCTTAACAAACAGTGCAGGCCTTAATGAAATGCTGCCTTAAGCATCATTTCATCTGGGTTTCCACTGTTTGCCATCATACCCCTTTACCAGTATCCAGAATCAACAGGAAAGTATCCTAGCTTAGTACTGGTTCATTCCAGGAAGACTCGTCCCTATATAACTGAAAGATTGTTGATGGGACGCAAAGAATCTAATCAAACAAATAAAACAGGATTAAAACACTAATTTTAGCTCTAACTTCTGATTGTCTAATGTCAAAATGCAGCTTCTGAAAAACTTAAGCTAATAAGTGTTCACTTTTAATCCAAAAATATGTCCAAACAAGCCTATGAATGAATTCCAGAATCTTTTAAACTAGATCAAACTGAAGGCATTAAAAAGACAAAATTTTAAAATCAATATATATCAATAAAAGTATTTTTAAAGTTCAAACACTACACAGCAGAATAAAGGAAACATTTAGCTGTTTATAGTGTTGGCAATTAAACACTATTTATTATTTGCATGCTCCATAGCTTTGCATTCTTTTTTGTCATCAGCTGTTTTCTTCAAAATTATGTATTTTTTCAAAAGATAATATCAGGAATACCATCAGAAAGGCGAACAGTTTGGCGTCCAGATCAGGCTCAACATCTTGATGGATCTGGTCTTTGTCCTTACTGTTTGCCAAGGTTATCAGTAGATGACACTTGCAGGCAAAGAGTTGTTAAGTACAATATATTCTGCCATTACCGATTCAAACAATTAATCCGACCCATTCAAATTTATTGGTAATAATATCAATATATAAACTGCAAAGTGAGAAAACAGCCCTTCTGCGAATTTCTGTCATGCAAAACTTGCAATCATGGTCTTTAACTTTCTCCATGCTAAAGGTGGCAAATTGGCGAGATGTTCTGTCTACGGGGGCAAAAATGACATGAGATGTTTTATCCAGCTTTCCTTCCCTTTAGGTGGTATTTGCAAGGTGGATGTCCAATCTTCAATGGATGACACAGGGAATACTATATCAATTGGTGAGTACAGCAGGAAATATGGACCAATGGATTAGTGACACGGGATAGATGGACAAATGGATGAGTGACACATGAGAATGGACCAATGGATGGGTGACTTGGGATAGATGGACCAATGGATGAGTGACACAGGAAAGATGGACCAATGGATGAGTGACACAGGAAAGATGGACCAATAGATAAGCAACATTGGAAAGAACGACCAATGGATGAGTGACACAGGAAAGATGTACCAATGGATGAGTGACACAGAAAAGATGGACCAATGGATGAGTGACACAGGAAAGATGGACCAATGGATGAGTGACAAAGGAAAGATGGACCAATGGATGAGTGACACAGGAAAGAAGGACCAATGGATGAGTGACAGGGGAAAAATGGACCAATGGATGAGTGACACAGAAAAGATGGACCAATGGATGAGTGACACGGGATAGATGGACCAATGGATGAGTGACACGGGAAAGATGGACCAATGGATGAGTGACACAGGAGAGATGGACCAATGGATGAGTGACACGGGAGAGATGGACCAATGAATGAGTGACACAGGAGAGATGGACCAATGATTGACTGACACAGGAAAGATGGACCAATGGATGAGTGACAAAGGAAAGATGAACCAGTGGATGAGTGACACAGGAAAGATGAACCAATGGATGAGTGACACAGGAAAGATGAACCAGTGGATGAGTGACACAGGAAAGATGAACCAATGGATGAGTGACACAGGAAAGATGGACCAATGGATGAGTGACAAAGGAAAGATGAACCAATGGATGAGTGACACAGGAAAGATGGACCAATGGAGGAGTGACATAGGAAAGATGGACCAATGGAGGAGTGACATAGGAAAGATGGACCAATGGATGAGTGACACAGGAAAGATGAACCAATGGATGAGTGACACAGGAAAGATGAACCAATGGAGGGGTGACATAGGAAAGATGGACCAATGGATGAGTGACACAGGAAAGATGAACCAATGGATGAGTGACACAGGAAAGATGAACCAGTGGATGAGTGACACAGGAAAGATGGACCAATGGATGAGTGACACAGAAATGATGGACCAGTGGATGAGTGACATGGGAAAGATGGACCAATGGATGAGTGACATGCGAAAGATGGACCAATGGATGAGTGACAACGGAAAGATGAACCAATGGATGAGTGACATAGGAAAGATGGACCTATGGATGAGTGACACAGGATAGATGGACCAATGGATGAGTGACACAGGATAGATGGACCAATGGATGAGTGACACAGGAAAGATGGACCAATGGATGAGTGACACAGGATAGATGGACCAATGGATGAGTGACACAGGATAGATGGACCAATGGATGAGTGACATAGGAAAGATGGACCAATGGATGAGTGACATAGGAAAGATGGACCTATGGATGAGTGACATTGTGAGGATGGACCAATGGATGAGTAACACGGGAAAGATGGACCGCTGGATTAGTGACAAAAGAAAGACCAATTAATGAGATACAGGAAAAGATGAGTGACATATGATTGTATGGCCCAATGGATGAGTAACACAGGAAAAGATAGAGCAATGCATGAGTGACACAGAGAAGGATGGTCCAATGTATGAATATTTGCACTTTCTTAAGCCGTCAACTTGATGTAAAGGTTAACAGTAATCACTTTAAAAAAATCTTGACTTTTTTAATGCCGAAAACAAAAATTCTGTCAAGGGCTATGTAATATGAAGTTGTTCTAGATATTTTTTTAAGAACATGATAAAGTTCATTAATGGAGATTACACCCGGGACTATTTCACGCTAGCTTAAAGAACAGTACACCATTTTGTTTGTTTTGTTTTGTTTTTGTTGCTTTACGTCCCATGTCAACAGCTATGGTCATTGCGGGACGGTCAGTTCACTTAACCACACTTTTTCCTGGGCAGGCTTGAGCAAGCGGTTAACCAGTAATTTGTGCACATACTTTCGCTTGTAACTGACAACAACCCTTCTTGAATAAATCAGCGGAAGGAGGAGAATGACCGTAGAAATTATTTCATGATCAATCTCCACGAAAGTATGGTACCGGGCCGGGATCGAACTCGCGACCCCTGGATCTGCAGTCAGACACGCATCTGTAGCCAGACACGTTACCGACTGCGCTACGCGGCCCGGTACACCATTTTGTTGGAGCATTTTTTGTGCCATTAAAAAGCCTGTATTAGATCATTATCCAGATTGTTCAATAAAGCAAACAGAATTGATAAACTGGGGAATTGTTTCCTACAATGGTTGTGTGTATTAACTCTTTGCATGCTGGGTAATTTGTCGTCTGCTGACTTTTTTCAAAATAAACTTTTTCAAAAAAAAAATTCAAAGATCACTATCAGTGTGTCAAATGGTTTAGATCCAGATCAGGACCGACATTCTGTCGGTCCTGATCTGGGTCCAAACTGTTTGCAAAGATCATCAGCAGACGACAAAATTCGTCACTGGCAGACAAAGTGTTAATCTGGCTTTATAGTTTCCATTGTTGTCACATAGATATTTAATACTTAATGTAAGATAAAACAGGCCAGGCCTCTGAATAAGGGGGAGGAAGTCTGAATCGCATCAAAAATATATGTTGTGGGTAATCAAAAGAACCGCCTCTGTGAGACAGTTCCAATGAGCACCCAAAGCATATGTTTAAACCAATGAATAAGAAAATATAAGCACAATCTTAAGCTTATTTTTGGCTTATCTGGACTATTGCTTGCATATTAATTATGCTCTCAAATTTCTGTTGTATATATTTTGTTTTGTTAGTTTGGTTTGATTCTTTACGTCTCTGTCAAAAGCTATGGTCATGTTGAGAGGATCAGTTCACCTAACCACACTTTTTCCTGGGCAAGATTGACTAAGCGTTTAACCACTACTAAATGCATAATACTTTCGCTTGTAACTGACCACAACCCTTCTTGAATCTTTGTTTGTTTGATTTGATTCTTTACATCCAAGTCAACAATTTTTCAGTTATGTCGGGATAGGTCTTCCTGGGTTGAAACAGTAGTAAGCAAGGATAAATGTGTCTTACTCAAGGACACAACACAGTGACGCCGGTGAGGCTCGAACCTGTGGCCCCTCGGTCTCGAGTCAAGCACTCTACCACTGTGCTCCCTCCTGCTTGAATCAGCGGAAGGAGGAGAATGACCGCAGAAATTATTTTATGATCAATCTCCAACAAAGTATAGGACTGAGTTGCAATCAAACTCGTGACCACTGGATCTGCAGTCAGACTCGCTACCAACCATGCTGCAGAGCCAATTCTGTTGTACGTATGACATAAAGATCTAGCCATGGTTAAACTTAAGCTGTTTGTCTGATTCTGTTACACTGTATTCTGTCTCACAGCCTTCAATTAACATATTTTTGCATCTAGTGGCTCAGTTTGTAGAATATCAGACTGGGGATTGAAGAGCTGCTAGCATGGATGAAAGTTAAAATTTTCCAAAATCCTAAACTTTAGAAATTCTAATTTTAAAACTTGCAGGATGCCTACAAAAATGAATAATTTCAAGTTTAAATGATTAATTGTGTTTAGATCACCTGAAAACTATTCAAAAAAGCTATTAAAATCTGCCTAATTCAGCATTCTGAAGCTGACTTTCTATGGAAAGTCAGCCTCAAAATCCTGAATTCAGGATTAATCCTGAAAACTTTCACCCATGTGCTAGTTCAAGTCTCCAACAGTTATTGGGAGTTGCACTCAAATTTAAAGCTTACTGAATAAGAAAGACAACCTTGTCAAACTTTGATATCAATGCCTTCAGAGTGGCACATATTCTATAGAATTGAGGACATTCTAAATGTGAACAAAGAGTGGTATAAAACATATAAAGTGAGCACTTATTACAACATGTGAAGTTGCTACAGTGAATATATTATAGTATGCAGCTTTTGAAAAATAAGAAGCCTGGCTGATTTAATATATAGTGATCAAATTAAGCATTTACTAGCTTGCTAAATGCTACAGTAGTTTTGTGAAACACGAGGACCATGAGGCGTCTAGTTCAAAACTGTTTGCAAAGGTTATCAACTGATGACACTAGCAGATAAGGAGTTAATAACAAAAATGTAAGTCATTATCACCTCTGATATTTGGTCAATAAATCAGGCACTTTTCATTTTAGGCCTGATGTGGTAAGTTTTACAGAAACAAGTGAAAGCACAACAACAAACACTGGTGACATGAGAAAGGAAAATGCCATGCATTTTATGTTAGCTCATGCAACACTTACTCAGAGCTTTCTTTACATTTCAGTCTGTTTTAAAGAAGCAAATTAAACTTTAAAATAGTCTCATCAATGATATACAATGTATTTACATAGGGTTAGATAAACACATTTTTGAGCGTAAAGTTGTTAATGTTTTCTTACCCATCAGTTGTAACATATGTTTTGGGTACTCAAAAGAACCGTCTCATTGAGACGGTTCTTTTGAGTACCCACAACATATGTTTTTGTTGAGAAATAAGAAAATTAACATTTTGGTACACACTCTTTAACTAAAGGCCTGTATTTACCTAAAATATTAGTAAACCTCATCACTATTTTTTTATCACATGGTGTTGGGTCTAGGAGTGATATAATGCCATGTATCAAAATTGATAAACCACAAGTGGTTTACATATTTAGTAATGTTATGTAATGACGTCCATAACAACGTTACCTACATAACGCCGAAATCTTAATGTTTTCATGCCAAAAATGTGGTTTTTAAGTAATTGTAATGTCATATATTATAAATGGAATCTAACATTCATGCTTCTGTATTACTGAATTTATTGAACTTGTTGCAAAAAAAAGTGATAAAATGCTTGGCAAGCCTCACATTTTATCTCTTTTCCCAAACTTGTTTAATAGATTCAATAATACATAAGCCTCTATACAACACACATGAAAACCCTAGTGATAAAATGACCCATATGGTTGAATCTAATTCAATGTCCTCGGGACCCATTTTTTTTCTTTAAATCATCAGTGATGTAAACTAGAGGAAGTTAGGAATTAGTGATATTTAACCTCAAAAGTTAGTTATTTTCAGTATTTCATACCAAAGAAATAGCTTTATTCACTTATACCAACAAGTGGTACATAGGAGAAGAAGCACAATAAAAATAAAACTATATAAGCTGTATATATAGTTTATAGATCCTATATTACAATTATAAAGGAATTAAGTGGGTATGAGCGCACTTGCTGCGCTCGTTCCCACTTAATTTCTTTATAATTGAAATATAGGATCTATGACCTACTTATAATTTTCTCCTTGCTCCTTTGAAAATGGTTGCATTGAAAACTTGACGGAATCACTTAATGATTTACTTAATAGATATTACACATATTGACACAATATGTGATTAAGTTGGCCAAAAATTTAAATTTCTGTGCAAACTGATTGGTTCTGAAGCACAGGAAAGGGAGAAGTAAACTATAAGCTTTCATTCTAATCCTCACCTTATTTGTTTATATTGTATATGTATGTACAAAGTTTAATCAATATGTTTAAACCAAGTGGTACTTAAGGATTCACAATAGAAGTTTAGGTAATATTAAATAGTAAAAAGTGTGCTTTGCCAAATAAGTATGTAAGTAAAGACTATTTATAGGGTTCAAAAGCTTTTTATCTTTATGTAAGCAGGGACGAGAACATTGATGACCATATCTTAGCTTCAAATTAATTTCAGATTTGCTGGTCTCCCCTTGACTAAATTGGTTATGTTACTACAATTCACTGAATTAAAAATGATCATGTAAAACTTATGCCCCTTTTTGACACTATACATAATTTGTTTAGTTTGTTATGAACAGCAGGCGCACAAGACAAGCACAATGAAAGACTATATTTCCTGCATCAGTGGAATTGTGACATTAAGCTTTTCATTAAAATGTACTTAGTTATCATAGTTTAGGTTCCCTAGTAATACTTAGTAATTCCTTACATTTAACAATATTTGGTCTGATCAATATAAAGTTTTTGAGTGCTCTTGAAGAACGAACCAATGTCATTATTTGTACAAAGCTTGGATTTCCTATCTGCAAACTCGATATTGTTCCAGCCAGCCTTTTCTGCAGGAAATGATTACACATTCTGAAGTTAAACATATTTAGGGGATAACTGTATTCAAAATTTTCATTTGGGGAGGTATATCATCGGATATACGGTCGGAAATGTAGTTTTACGGCGACGTGCGAGCGGAGCCGTAAAACGTGATTTCCGAACGTATATCCGACAATATACCTCCCCAAATGAAAATTTTGAATATGATTATCCACGTTCTAATGCACATCTACAGTCTTGTCTCAAATAAAGCCACATGTCATCCAACAAAATGTGACGTAATTAATGACGTCAAACTATTTCCGACAGTATATCACAGGATATACTGTCACAAATTTTTGACATTATCCAATCAGACGTCGTGTTACAAAAGCAAGTGCATTAGAATTATGAGATTTGCACCATGGGGTTTCGTGTTCAGGGCTTAGACTGGTCTTGTAGAGTGCATAATTTTTGTCCTTTGGAGACAGCTGTAAATCAGCTTTCCATGTCAGTAAATAATGGCCTAAAAGTCTGTTTGTTTGTTTTTTGACATATCTATTTGCTTTTGTAATCAATGAAACCCTTAACTGCATAAATATGTACATAGTTTCAAGGTTTGTGTCATATAAATGTCCAGAAATGTGTGCTGAAATGCAATTTTTATGGTGATTTTCTCAAAGAATGCCATTTTTGCTTCATTTAGCAATAAAACATTCCTGGTTTTAAATATAAAGCCCCCCCCTTTTCAACACTTCTTACTCTGTTACTTCATAATAGTACAAGAGGCTAGTATACAATGTTTGAGAGTGTTGTAAAATTGCCTAGTTAAATTGATCAAATCATCAGCCAAGCCCAGCAAAAAGAGCAAATCTAAGAAGTTTCAAGAGATACTAAATTTACAATTTACACTGAATGGCCAGAAATTATTTTTTTTCAAAAAAAGAATTTGACATTTGCCAAATTTGCACTTTTGTGAATCAAGCTGCTTGGACTAGGAAACAAGTTATTAAACGTTTTTCATGCTCAACTTGAATGAACATGAAATTCATCCTGCTCTTAAATGTTAAAATACCAACAATTAGCAAGATAGATACAACTTCTGTGAGTTTTGAAGCAAAAACGACCTTCATTATTCAGCATTTTGGTTTTTATGAACAGTTGAAACTTCATGTTCAGTTGAGTTGAGCATTAAACAATTTTATAGCCTTGGGGCCTGGAGAATTCACAGTAAAATAAGCTGTGACATGAGATTTCCAACAGTGTGGTATGTGCGACCAGCAAAGCCTCAGATCAGCCTGCACATACGCGCAGTCTGATCAGAGCCTTTGCTAGTCGCATGAATATTCTATGGCTGTTAAGCTACTGACCGAATATCATTTGAAGTCTTAAAGGTTAAAAGGAGGCTGTACAGGCTTGTCTGAGTCTACACTTGTCAAAATGGCACATTATTGGAAATTACATGCTGTGGCTCAAATTAAACCCTTAATGTGCCAATCGCAACAAAAGTCGTCTGCTTTTCTCATCTGCTGAAATGTTTAAGTAGCCTCTATGGCAAACAGTGTCTACCCAGATCAGACTGCTCCTATAGGAGCAGTCTGTTCTGGGTCCACACTGTTTGCTTCTATACTTAATTTGTCAGTAATCTTAGGCAATTATTTGAAGCAGACGACTTCAGCAGACGACATTTTCAGATGCATTTTTTTTCTTGGCACTTTAAACCCACCTTTTCTCCTCCTCCTCTAGTAAGGCCTTCAGAGCTTCTATCTCAGCTTTAAGTGGGATGTTTAGGTCCTTGGTTGATGTTGCCTCCCTCATTTTAGTGAACACAAGTTCTTGCATATCATGTAATTTCTTCTCCATCTCGTGAATCTGTTCCTGTGAACGTGTTCTCTGCTGCTGTATAAGATCTTCTACTGTACCCTTCTGGTGTTCCAGGGCAGAAATCTACAAGAGGATAAGAATTATTGTGTTCAGCCCTCAGCATCTGCAAGACAAGCATCAGGACCAAACCATATGATAAACATTATTCTCGCACACCTGATCAGGATTTCCTTTGTTTTTACCCATGTGAGATAATTCTATCTCACATACCGATAACAGCCTGTGGAGAAGAGAAAAATCAAACAGCCGCGCGTCAGCCACACGCTGGCTGCGCGTCGATCTGTGATGTCATTGTAATGTTTAAATTACGTCACCATGTCCCATCTCCGCGTATTCAGGATTTTCTGGAAGCCTTTTTCATATTTTTCCAATATAAAATGAGGTATTTAGTGGTGAGTAAGAAAGAGAATCCATTATTCAAGTAAGGATGGGATAGAAAAATCAGTACCTCACAATCACTGTTTTTCATCACTCGATAAGCCTCGTGATGCCAATAGGTGATCCTCGGGGTGCATTTTTCTATCCCACCCTCACAGTCATGATGGATTCTTATATGAGCCACAACATGAGATTTCCAACAATGTGGTATATGCGACCAGCAAAGGCTCAGACCAGCCTGCGCATACGCGCAGTCTGATCAGACCCTTTGCTAGTCGCTTGAATATTCTAGGACTGTTAAGGTACTGACCGAACATGATTTGGAGGTTCTAAGCTTCCCAAGCTTGTCTGAGTCTACACTTGTCAAAATACCACGTTGTTGGAAATCACATGTCATGGCTCATATGAGTGCATACAACCATGTAGCCAGAATGAGGATATAGCTATAAACATCAGAGAGACCACTGAAACGAGCAGTGATTCTCATCAATTGCATCCCTTTTCAGAATAGGGACTTCTCTCTAAAGGAAGGAATTCAGTTTTAAAAATAGGAACTGCCCTTAAAGGAAAGATTTTGTTCCAGGAGCAGTCCCTTACGGTATGAAAAAACATCATGTGATTTCTCTTGGTTGTATACAATTTTTATTACGCATGTGCTTAACTGGGTAATGGGAGCTATGCTTATGGAATATCTTAAATGTCACGAGCCGTTTTATTGAAAAATGCATCATGTGTATGTCCCTATTTTAGGTTAGTGGCATGAGTAGACACCATCATGTGACCAGTCACTATTACACTTTAGTGCATACTATAAATGTAACAGGATTTTTCATAGGCTTGAAATGAATCACACCCAGGTCACTATTCTATATTTATATTGGAGAAGCCACTATCATGTTATAATGGACCGGTCACTATTACAGGATAGTGCCGGCTACTGTAAATCAACTGTAAGTTGACACATACAGAGTGCATATTTGAAAATTATTTTTTCTTTTTCTCAACCAAAACAATCAAATACTCAAAAGAACTGTCTCAATAAGACGGTTCTTTTGAGCACCCAAAACACATTTTTAAACTAGAATTGGTTTTCTACAAAAAACAGATGTTTTCCCCCCATGCCCTTTGGTGTCAGAAAGATCCAAATGTCACCAAATGCAATTTCAAACTGAAATAATGGTGATTTTTTAGTAAAAAATTGATTTCATTATCGGACAGACAGACACATGGAAAAAATAATATGTCTCCCAACCACATAATTCCTTTGGTGAAAGGTTTAGCAACAAGACCAATGTGGTAACTTCTTGTTACAAACCTGTCCTTCCAGTGTTCTGATTCTAGCGTGAAGTTCTCCTATCTGACCTTGTAACAATGATTTCTCCCCAGACAATTTCTCAATGGTGTGAGCATCATTATCCATCTGGCACTTCAAGGCAGCAATCTGAAATAAGAGAAAAACATCCGGACTCTTATCTTCTTCTAACTTTGGTATAGTCCATTATCTTAAAAAGGGGGTGTTAAAACTAAAATAAAATAACAAGGCAAAAAAAAAATAATTGTGTGGTTCGGGTAAAGGCTGAAAAAAACATTAGGTAGGGTAGGTAGGTATTTTTTTTTTTTTTTTTTTTTTTGCGATTGCTGGATGACATAAAAAAACGGCTTTCTAGCTTTTCAAATGACAGAGAACAATTTAGAATTTTGAAAGTACGGAGCTCTGGCTGCGTGTTCACATTTTGGCGTGAAGATATTCAGCAAAACACTGACAAAATCCATTACTTTAAATGCAGAAATGGGGAAAAAACACTACAAATCGGATGATTGAAAACGAAACCGGAAGTGGCAAATGCGCGGTTAAACCATCTACCCCGTAATGACTGAAGCGACTATTCCGGTACTACCAAACTGTACCGAACCGTATCACGAACTGTACCAAACAGTACCGCGATTTTCTGCGATTTTTTTATATTTTTTTTTTTTACAGGACAAAAAAAAATAGGGTCGTAACCAAAATTGTAGGTAGGGTCGGGATATCAGAACCACACAATTTTTTTGTTTTGGCCCAACTAGAGTGAAGAAAATGCAAACTTGTAAAAGCAAACAATTTAAATCCAGAAATAGGCTTATTCATCTGGGTCTAACCTATTTCTGGAAACTGTTTGAGCCCACTCGTGAGATTTTGCTCCTTATTTGGAACAGGTGACCAGTTAGGGCTCTCAGCAAGTTCCCCTTAGCCTTCAATGCTTGCATGTACAATGTTTGTACAAAATACTAGACAATGCATTGCTGTTTATGCAGGCTTAAATCTTTTACTGCTATTCACAACTTTTGTCGTTTGCTCTCTTGTTAACATAGCCTATATGGCAAACAATATGGACTCAGATCAGGCTCTGATCAGGGTTCATAGTGTTTTCTCTATGATAAGATCTAGTCTAGAGTACACTAGAATATGCAGCAGACCTTATTTGATAAGCAGAACAAAAATTATTAGTAGGGTAAGGGATAAACTAAAGACTGACTTTAAGCATAGTACATGCAGAACTCCAGATTAAAGCTATTTTTCTTATTTCTCAACCAAAACATATGCAGTGGGTACTCAAAAGAACCGTCTCAATGAGCCGGTTCTTTTGAGCACCCAAAATATGTTTAAACTGATGAATATGAAAATCCTCGCAATTTTATGCTCAAACATTTTGCTTATCTGGACCATGTGACATGTATCAGTATCAGATAGGCTATTTCAGACATCTCTCTTATTTCACAAAAATAAATGGTAGGGAAAGTATTCCACCTATCATACATGAATTACCTCCCTTTTTCAGTGTTTCATCAGTGATCACTTGGAGGGTTATATTGATAACGGTGAAAACTGTCCCGAGTTGGGAACAAAGCAGATGAGAGGAGTAGACTACAAAGTCATGACAGGCGGGAGATGGGTTAATTTTACAAAGTGAGTGTTGATATGAGCTGACATACAAGATTTTGGTACTCAATAGGTGACCCAAGATGAATCAGACCAAATAAAGATCTCTAGACCACAGACATGCATACATTTAACTCTTTGCATGGAATGCGCGCTGGGTAATTTTTCCTCTACTGACCTTACTCAAAATTAACTTTTTCAAAAAATGATTTCAGGAACACTCTTAGTGTGTTCAAAATGGTTTGGATAAATCGGGACCAACATTCTGCCGGTCCTGATCTGGGTCTAAACTGTTTGCAGAGGTTACCAGCAGATGTGAAAATTCACCGCTAGCAAGGAAAGAGTTGAATGGTCACTTTGTGCACATGCAGTAAGTACCGTTTCCTCTTTATGTTGGTTCAGAGCACAGGTTAAGATAATTTTTGCACATAAAATTGTAAATATTTTCTTACCCATTAGTTTAATCAGATGTTTTTGGGTGCTCAAAAGAATCTTCTCATTGAGACAGTTCTTTTGAGTACCCACAACATATGTTTTGGTCGAGAAATAAGAAAAATACTTTATTGGTACGCACTCTAAACTAAAGGCCTGGTTCAGAGACAGAAATCAAAACCTCAAGATCACACTTAATTTCACAAGTACATAAATCTTGCATTAGTTTGTATAGCTAAAAAATAATTAACTGGCCGAGTGATCAAACTAATTCATTTTTTTAAATGCCTCAAATTTGTGGTGCATTCTTAGACCCAAAAGTATAACTAAATCTATATCTACAATATATGTCTCAGGCCCCCAGATAAGAATGCGTAACTGAAAATTTCCTTTTTATTTCTCAACCAAAACATATGTTATGGGTACTCAAAAGAACCATCTCAAAGAGACGGTTCTTTTGAGCACCCAAAACAACTGTTTAAACTGATGGACAAGTAAATAATCACAATTTAACGCTGAAAAAATTTGCTTAACTGGCCCTATGTGTCTAAGCCTCTTTTATAATTAGCTAGAAAACAGAAAAAGATGAGAACATTTATGGTAAGATTGGCCTCACTTACATTCCTATTATATGTTTCTTCTGACTCTATCTGATATCTTCGTAACTCCATCTCTGATGAGTCACGCACCTGCTGAAGCACTTGTGGGATTGACATGTCCGTCTTTGTCAGGTCTCGAACCCTGGCCTCCAGACTGATGATGGTAGCTGCTGACTGTTCCAGCCTCTCGCGTAATTCTGCAATCTGCTGAGCCTGGACCTGCTCGTTGAATTCCATCTTTTTGGTGAGAGTGTGGCAACGGTCGTCAGACTCTGTTCGTAGCAATGACTCTTGTTCTTGTCTGAAAGAAGTATACCGTTGTAATTAAAGGCACAATTCAAAAAAAAAATATTTCTGCAAGAAAATAAAGTCTATGAATACACAAATAAGCCTGCACATTCAAGCAAGACTGTTCTATCCTTTCAATCTTTCTTAAATTCTTCTATTTGTATTCACTCTTTCTCAAATTTTCAGCCTTTGGCCTTCTTCAGGATATTAGAAACAATTTTCACAGCTAAGTAGCATGGATGCTACTTAGCTGTGAAAATTGTTTCTAATATCCTGAAGAAGGCTAAAGGCCGAAAATTTGAGAAAGAGTAAATACAATTCATTGACTTTATTGTTAATATTCCCTATGGAATTATTATATTTAATTACTTAAAAAAATTATTTTGTTAAATTTGATGGTTAATTTCTCTTTCAAAGAACCTTCAGTGATATCATAATGGTGCTGTATGATGGGAACTAATGTATTTTTAACATAGGTTTTATCAGGTACCACATGGAAATATCATTTTACTATGGAATGTGGGAATTAAAATGAAGTCAACTTTTGGCTACAATATTTAATTACAATATGCCATTGTTACATGAAAAAAAATAGAAGATCTTATATGAGTGCTCAAGTGTCCCTCAACTATAACTCCGTTCAGCCTCATAACGCCATTCATTTACTCATTCATGTGCTTTTGGTGTGAATTGGCCAAGTTAACATCTGCTTCAGTTGTCAAATCACAGAAATATGCAGAAAAAAAAGCATTTTTAAATAAATTTACCTTACTAAACTCGATTTTTTATGTTTTTCACATTGATTTTCGGCGATAACTTTTTTATTATTAATTTTAGCCAACTGTGTTTGCGATGAAAGTTGTAGAGAAAAATTAGCGCCGATTTCTCCAAGAGGTCCGAAGTTTCTGGCACAAACAGATTTTTGTGTACATAGATGAAGATTTTGCAATAAATTGAATTCAGCCCAATTTTCTAAGTCTTTTATTGACAGGTAAACTTCGTAGAGGCGTGACAGAAAGGGTTCGTCTCAAAAGAATATTCACAAGCGGTGTATATACAGTTATTCAACGGTTGTTTATAGCATAATCCTGCCGTATGTAGACTAAGAATGTACCGTGCATATTCAGAATCTACTATGAACATGATTATTTGTAAGTACAGAAGCTGTGATACCGCGTGACGCGCCATTTTTCTCTTATGCACGTGCTCCTAAACGGACAGTTTCGAGATGACCCAACTAGCTTAACGCACCGGCGAATCAGGCGCCATTACCAATATATTTGAACAAGCCATCCATCGCCTTTCTTATTGAATCGGGGCGGTGCAATATAACTTTTTGACTGACATATTTGACTTAATTTATTTGCGCTTTGCTTAAAACTCTCAAAGACTGCATCTATGTGCAGAGTTAATTGCAGCATCTACGATGTTAGAACCGCTTGGAGAAGTTGGCGCTAATTTTTCTCTACAACTTTCATCGCGAACACAGTTTACTAAAATCAATAATAAAAAAGTTATCGCCAAAAATCAATGTGAAAAACATAAAAAATCGAGTTTAATTATAAAATGTCACTGTTTCACCCAATAAAATACAAAATTGTATTTTTTTACCATATTTACAAAAGATATCCAGTTGTTGTCGTCTGATCTTGTAAACAGCGTGTCAAACATTTGGACCCAGGTCAGGTCTGATGCTTTGTCAGGCCTGATCTGGGTCTAAACAGTTTGCAAAGGTTATTAGCAGATGACACTAGTAGGCAGAGTTAATCCTTAAAGTACCAAGAAAAAAAATGCATCTGAAAATGTCGTCTGCTGAAGTCGTCTGCTGCAAATAATTGCCTAACATTACTGACAAATTTTAAAAGTATAGAAGCAAACTGTGTGGACCCAGAACAGACTGCTCCTATTGATCTGGGTCCACACTGTTTGCAATAGAGGCTACTTAAACATTTCAGCAGACGAGAAAAGCAGACGACTCTTGTTGTGATTGGCGCTTTAAGGGTTAACATGCCATCTACACTCACCTGTGTTTCGCATCAAGATTTTCTCTCAACAGTTTATCATACTCTCTCTGCAGATTCTGAAAATCTACACGACCATCTCCTGCCTGCCGCATTTCAAGCACCTCCGCCTCAAGATTCGAGACACGTCTCTGAGATAGATTAAGATCATCCATCAGACGTCGATTCTTATCAGTTTCCACAGACAATCTAGTAATAGTAAAATCAGAAAATTATTGGTTTTATTTAGGCTAAAACCTTACCATATTTGATATTTTTATACTATAATCCAATTTAAACTTGCCTTCAGAAATCATTGAAAATCAACTGTCCTCTCCAATCATCGATGATTTCCTGTCTTCCTGGGTTGAACCAGTACCATGCATGTAGCAGATAAAGTGACTTGCTTAAGCACACAACACGGTGACTGTCGGTGGTGAGTCTCAAACTTGCAACCCTTCCACCACCAGCCAAACACTCTATCAACTGAGCCACTGCAACATGAACTAGATCTTTGCTGTTCAGTGAAATTCACAAATTTATAGGAATATCCTTCAAAAATTAAAAATAAGAGCAATATATATATTTTTTTTAATTTTCATATTGGATATTTACATGCTATGATTAATATCTTGTCATCCATGAAAAAATATAGTGGCATCATAATGTTACCAACATTCAATTAGATTGCAAAAAATCTATGTCGTGCAACGCACAAAATCTATATATAGAGAATTTTACACAAGTGATCATTTCATATTAAATTTATTAAACAAGCCTTTGGCGAGTTCAATAAATTTAATATGAAATGATCACTCGTGTAAGATTCTGTTAATCATATTACCTTGAGGCTTTTAAATTTGATTTTAACACCTTAAACCATGAAAATTTGCATTGTTGTAACGGACATTGTCATGACATTACTTGTTCCTGCCAAAAGTGTTATGTAACATGCGGGCATAACACATTTATGACATGACTTTATCCGATGAATAACAGTAACATCATATGATAAATGTTGATATTGGCATGAAGTTCACTACTGGGCTTTTCAGTAGATCTAAATAGAAGGTATATTCTACGTATTATGAAGAAAAATGATACTTTAGTGTTTCTTTAACCCATATAATATAAGCCTAGTATCCTTTTTGTGAGACATAGGCATACAATGTAGACCCGATCAAACGCCCCAGAATGGGACATCTAATCAGGGAATGCAGCATCTGATCAGGGTCTCCAATGTTTGTTGACAGAATGTTCAATTAAGATTTAAATGAAAATGAAAAATACCACCTTACAACCCTTAAAATGGAAATGGACTGGTTCAATTGGTTAACTTTGATAATTATCCTACCTGCTTTCTAGATCTATAGCGCTATCTTTATTCTTCTGACATTGTATCTGATAGTTATTCTTCTCTCTACTCGTAGCATCTAACTCATGTCTGAAACAAATTCACATATGAGACAATATGTGAGATTTTGATACTTATTGCACTGACGAGCAATGAATGTGCAGACTCACCAGAGTCTTCATTGCTTGCATAAACAAAATCTGGATGCAGATGAAGAATCAGGCCAAAGCTTAGACCTCTAGCCCCACTGGATAAATCAGCATAGGCATTTAAAGGAGGCTTTTTAAACTACCAAAATCTCATAAACTAGCCCAATGGGCATGTAGAAAATAGCCATGTTTTGGCTGCATGCAAAAAAACTGTCCTTGTTAATCACTCTCAGAAGCCAGCTGATCTGGATCAATGCTATTTCCAAAAGAGGGTATAGATTTAGAGAAAGTTATGCAGAATGTTTGTTTTGTTTGATTTGATTCTTTACGTCCCATCAACAATCCTTCAGTTATGTAGGGACGGGTCTTCCTGGGTTGAACCAGTACTAAGCATTATGTGTCTTGCTCAAGGACACATTATGCAGTGATGCCGGTGAGGCTTGAACTCGCAGCCCCTTGGTCTTGAGTCAAGCACTCTACCACTGAGCCACTGCCCTCCCTTATGCAGAATGTGCTTATTAAGTCAAATACTGTGTGTTGAAATTTCACTGAAATGTCAGTGTTTTTCACTGAAGCCCAAAATTTCACAGAAATTTCAATGAAATTTCAGTGACCCCTCTTCCAACAGTAAAATTTCGGTGAAATTTCACTGATATTTCAGTGGGCACAGAAATTTCTTTGAAATTTCAGTGATATTTCAATGAACTTTATGAGGAAATTAAAGTCTGCTGAAATTATGTGCTCTGTCAGAAGTTGATCATCACATTATATAATTATCTGAAATTTTGGAGGTCAACAATTTTAATTGTACATGATTTGCTTTTACAAACAAATGCTTTTATAGATATTTACAATCTGTATGTATTTAAGCAATTTTGAATGAATGTGTTTATGCCATTCAATTTATCTTAATACCTGAAGCTGTTACTTATATGTCTAATATTTCTTGAAATAACATTATATATTTACTATTAATGCTTAGGGGAAATTAATCAAGATGAAGAAAGGAGGACATGCAAGACATACTTTGTCATTTTTTTTTTTAAATAAATTTTAATTATATCAAGCAGCATCATTAGATTAAGCAGCATCATTACTTTAAAACAGTAACATTAAAATCACTGAATTTCTGTAAAGTTTCACTGAAATTTCGATTAAATTTCATTGAAATTTCAGTGAAATTTCATTTCATGTGACTTGATGATGTCATGACCACATGGATGATGGGAAAAAACATGGCTGCCAGAAATGGAGGGATTTTAAAGCCTCTGTTAAAAATAGTTGTGAGGCAGTTTCTAGATGACAAACATGGTAGTAAGTTAGCTGCCACAGTGTCTATAGACCAGAAATACAGTTTCAAATGGTTTCATAGTTAATTGTTATTAGAGTTGTTGTTTTTTTCTAAAGAAAATGTAAGACAATGTTTTGAAATGGGTGGGGTAACAGGTAGGCATTTGACAATGAGAAAAAGGCACAGCTTATTGTAGAGATTTGCATTCATAAGACATAATTATGGACATGGTTTACAAATGCAAGTATTGTATCTATTTTTTTTGCAATAAGTGTTGTTTATTTTTCAGTGAAATTTCACTGACATTTCACTGAAATATCCCTGAAAGAATTCTCCAACATTTCACTGAAATATCCCTGAAATTTCAGCGAAATAATTCTCCAACATTTCAGTGAAATGTCACTGAAATTTCAGTGAAATATCACAGAAATTTCAGTGAAATGTCACTGAAATGTCAGTGAGATTTCACTGAAATTTGCTGAAATGCTGGAGAATTATTTCACTGATATTTCTGTGAAATTTTTGTGATATTTCACTGAAATTTCAGTGACTATTTTCAGTAGGTTTGTCATGGGTTTTGCCATACCTGATAGCATCCAGCTCTCTTTCATACATTGTCTTTAAGTTAGCAACCTCCTCTTCCAGAATCCTCGTCTGCTGCATAAATAAATTAGCATCGATCCTTATGTTCTGGTCGCTCTGTTGTCGGATCTTCTGAATGTACGCTGTAAATCTTTCATTCAGTTTCTGCAGGTCTTCCTTTTCCTGTTTCCTCGACGACGAGGGTGGGGAGTAGACCTCGGTGCCGTACAAACTCATGTTGCTAGATTTATTATCTTCTGATAGTGGTAATGTAGAAACACTCTTAGCGGACTGTGGCACTGCTCGTACAGTCTCCTGTCTGCTAATATAACCAGAGTCAATCCTTTCTTTTCTTGTAGATTGAGAATCAGACCGTTTTACTTGTGTAGCACTGATAGGTTCACTCAAGACATTAGTCACACTACATTTATGTCCCTTGGCTAACTCTTCTTTTGCTTTAGTCAGCTCTTCGCCAGTTATAGTTTTTACATAGAACACAGTTTTTTCGAATGGACGTTTGGGGCTCAGTCCAGTGTCATTTAAGATTTTACGAGATGAAATATACTCCTTGCAAGGTTTTGGATCTAGATTTATCTGAAGTGGGGTACCGGTGGCAGAAAGGCGAGTGATAGAGTCAGTCTGCTGGGCAGTGTCTTTTGTTTCTATATTAGAGCCAGTGTCTTGCGTAATTCGTTCAAGATCTAGCAAGTTGAAGTTGTCACGAGTAGATTCCTGGGAGCCGTTTTCTGTAAGGCTTCTCTCAGTGGCTGATGTTAAATCCTCTGTGTAACCAAGACGACTAGGACTGCGTAGAGCTTGTGTTACATTCTCGTCAACTATAGGACCATCAGTGAACCTGAAAAAACAAACATAAACCAGTGGATTTAGCTTTGAAATTGACACTTTTTATAAATTGAATCTCTTATTACTCCATAAAAACAAGAATCCATGAGAATGCTTAGTACCTATTAACCATTTGTATTCAGGAAACCCCTAAACGAGTACTTTTGTAAACAGTGAATGCTGCATTTCATCAGGGTCTACACTGCTTGTAAAGGCAAAAGTGGTCTTCAGACAAAAGAATACAATATGTTTTGAAAATTATAATTTGACACCCCTAGATATGTATAATGATGGACTATCCCAAGTTTATTGTATCAAACCAGAAGGAAGAATTCATTAGTAAACAAAGGGTTAAACCATGCAGTCGCCACATCACATATATATGGCAAAATATTGAAAATGCAATTTCAAAATTTTCTAGTGTCAAATTAAGATAGATAGAATCTAACATTTGTGCTCCTGTATAATTGAATTGATTAAAGACATGAAAAGCGGTGTAATACTCAGCATAGGCTCGCATTCTATCTCTTTTCCTCAACTCTAATAATAAATTCAATAATACAGGAGCACTCACGTAAGATCCTCTAATCCATGCGAGAGATTCAGTTTAAAGTTAACTTGATGTCAGCATGCATGGATCCAGAGGGGGTGAGTAGGTGGGGAGACAGGGGGGATAGGGGGAGAATATTTGAACCCTCTCTCCCCTCATCAACTAAAAAAATACATTGTCAGAGTTGACATGGTTGAGTTGGACCTCCTTTGACAAAACTTTCTGATCGGCACATGGTCGCAACATACTTTAAAATTAACCTATGGTGTTTATATTTCATATATTTCTTGTAAGATCCATACAAGGTGATCAATAAGAATGTTTACATTTGGCAGTATAAGTGTAAGTAAGCTATCTATGTTTACTTTGATGGTTTATGTAAATAGCACAGCCTTTGATGCACCCTACCAACACCTAAAACAGTTGATAAAATATTCTGCAAAAAGCATGTTTGTTCAAACTGTACCATGTATTGAGACCTTGAAGCACATTCAACTGTGTTTTCAGTATGTATGTAACCTCAGTTGGTGCAATTCAAAATCTGGAAACACTGTACATCATTAACTCTTTCGATCTTACTAGCCGGCAACTTTTGTCATCTGCTGATAACCTTTGCAAACAATTTGGACTCAGATCAGGACCGACATTCCGTCGGTCCTGATCTGGATCCAAATGTTTGACACTCTGATAGTGTTCCTGAAAGATTATTCTTGAAACAGTTAATTTTGAAAAGAGTCAGCAAAGTACAAAACCATGAATAAAAGCACCGCAAGCACTGCATAATACCCCGCCACTGCTGGGGGGCCACCAAAAGTTATTTTGTGAGATATATAATGCCTAAATAGCAACAGAACTGAGATAGACAAGATTAATCAAGGGCAGATAACTCATGAACTGGAAAGGTAAGAGTGACGGTCCTTCGTTGTAATATGTAACCTTTGCTGTTCAACATATCTGTGAAGTTTCATTCACATATCATAAACAGTAAAAGAAAAACAGGCCAGAAACCAAGGCCAGAAACCATTTTTTAAAGGGAGAAAGGGCAGTAACTCCATCCAAAATGGTCGGATTTTGCCCATTAACAATCCCATACCACTCATCCCCAATAACAATATGTATGCAAAATTTGAAAAAATTCTGTGCATAAATACTCAAGTTATCGATCGGAAACAGTGAGCACGGACGGATGAAATGAACTACAGGTCAAAAACCAATTCTCAGATCAATCAAGGGTGGATAACTCACAATCTGGAAAGGTAAGAGTGACGATCCTTACCCACAATATGTAACCTTTGATGGTCATGAGCACGGACAGATGAAATGAACTACAGGTCAAAAACCAATTCTCAGATCAATCAAGGGTGGATAACTCACAATCTGGATAGGTAAGAGTGACGATCCTTACCCACAATATGTAACCTTTGGTGGTCAACATATCTGTGAAGTTTCATTCAGATATTCCATATAGTAAATGAACTACAGGTCAAAAACCATTTTTCAGATCAATCAAGGGCAGATAACTCATGAACTGGAAAGGTAAGAGTGATGGTTCTTTGTCACAGTATGTAACCTTTGATGTGAAACATATCTGTAAAGTTTTATTTAAATATTCCACATAGTAAAGGAACTACGGGTAAAAAAACATTTTTTATTTCAATCAAGGGCAGATAACTCACAAACAGGAAAGGTAAGAGTGACGGTTCTTAGTCACAATATGTTACCTTTGATGTGAAACATATCTGTGAAGTTATATTCAGATATTCCATATAGTAAAGGAACAATAGGTCAAAAACCTTTTTTCAGACCTATCAAGGGCGGATAACTCACAAACTGGGAAGGTCAGAGTGACGGTCCTTAGTCACAATATGTAACCTTTGATGTGCAACATACCTGTGAAGTTTCATTCAGATATCATGAGCAGTAAAGGAATAACAGGCCAAAAACCATTTTTCCAATACGAAAAAGGGCAGTAACTCCGTTAAAAATGGACGGATTTTGCCCATTAACAATCCCATACCACTCATTGCCGATAACAATATGTATGCAAAATTTGAAAAAATTCCATGAATAAATACTCAAGTTATCGATCGAAAATGGTGAGCACGGACGGACGGACGGACGGACAGACAGACACCGAAGGGTATAACATAATACCTCGCCACTAAAGTGTGGCGGGGTATAAAAATTACCCAGCATACAAAAACTTTTTTATTTGATTCTTTACGTCCCAGTCAACATTTTTTCGGGTATGTTTGGACAGGTCTTCCTAGGTTGAACCAGTACTGAGCAAGGATTAATGCATCTTGCTCAAGGACACAATGCAATGACACTGATACAAAAAGTTAATGTACTGACATTGACAATATAATGATGTGGAACCAAGACTAGAGCTCTCTGACTCTAGTACTACTGTCAGAGGTCCTTCAGAACAATCCCTTCAGTGGTTATTGAGAAATAGTCCAAACAAAATTTCATCAGTTTTGGGCACTCCGGTGGGCCAGCCTTTGAGTCCAACATTGTGAATTTTGAAACCCTGTTGCACAACTTCACATCCATATCTACCATATCCTAAATTTCAGAACAATCTGTCAAGTGGCTACTGAGAACTCTTCCCAACAAAATTTGGGCGGAAAGAAAAAGAAGTGGAAGAAGGAAAAGAAGAAATAGTAAAATCAATGAGTCTCCCTACTTGGTTTGGGAGACTTAAAATATTTGAATGTGAAAACATTTTTTTACACCTACCACAGTGTTACATACTCCTTTTTAAGGTTAAAGTATATATCTATCGGGAATATAAAATTATTTCTTTCAAAGTGTTTATACAGATATGAATACTTCAGCTAGCATTGTGGAGTCTATAAAATATAACTGAAAAATTTTCTGACTCCGCCCGAAAAAGGACAAACGATTAACTCATAGTGAATAATTCACAGTGTTCCTATTGACAGTCCAGTGGTGAGAGTCAGTCAATGAAAGATATAGTAAACATTCAAAGCCTTGCTGCAATCTGCCATTACTTTAAAGGATTTATTCCTGAAATGCCAAACAATGTTGAAAAATGGTTAAGTAAGCAAGAATGATAGTCTCACTGCTGTTGCAGTTATACTTGTAAAACAGGAGTTCTCTCTCTTGAATCTTTTCTTTCAAAGTAATTATAGAGATATGAATAGTTCTATCATAAAACCTCAAAGAATGCTGTAGAATGGTTAAGTAAGCAAGACTGAGTCTTTAACTGCTGTTGCAGCTATACTTGTAAAACAGGAGTTTTCTCTCTTGAATCTTTTCTTTCTAAGTAATTAAAAAGACGTGAATAGTTATCTATATTCATATACTTCTCCAAATACTTATATCTATTGGAACATGCTGGCCATTGATGAATATAGATAACTATCATAAAAACTTCAAAGACTGCATACTGTAGAATGGTTATAAGTAAGCAAGACTGAGTCTTTCACTGTTGGTTATGTAAGCAAGACTGAGTCTTTAACTGATGTTGCAGTTATACTTTTAAATCATGAGTTCTCTCACTTGAATCTTTTCTTTAGAAGTAATTATAGAGATATGAATAGTTCTATCATAAAACCTCACAGAATGCTGTAGAATGGTTAAGTAAGCAAGACTGAGTCTTTAACTGATGTTGCAGTTATACTTGTAAATCAAGAGTTCTCTCTCTTGAATTTTTGAAGCAATTATAGAGATATGAATAGTTCAGCAACTTATTGCCATTGCAGATATACTTGTAAATTGTGAGTTTTCTCTCTTGAATGTTTCCTTTTTGAAAGTAATTATAGACCATGTCATTATTTTTGTAGTAAGTAAAAAAGTCTAATTTTTAAGTATTTTTGACCCTAAAGTCATTACATTGATCAGCAACCATCAATGTCATTTATACACCATAAGCAATTATTGGGCCAAATATGACCATTTCAGAAATACCACCAGAGTGTCAAACAATTTGGTTCAGGATCAGGCATGACGTTTTGTCAGGCCTGATCAGGGTGCAAACTGTTTCCAAAGGTTATCAGCAGACAAAACTAACAGACACAGATTTTTTTTTTCTCATTTTTTCTTAATCTATTATTTTACCATTTGTGACTCTATTCTTAATTGTTATACCCCCTCCATTTGGCTCCATTAGGCATCTTATAATGATTGTGGCGTTTCCTGGTAATATGCATAATGATTGGTATTAATCCAACTTATGAACTTTATTGCATACCTGACAGATTTTTTCCTATGCTCCGCACTGGACACTCTATCCAACATATTGCACAATGAATATAGAAAGGAATCTTTTCGACACCTTTCTTCCACCTCCAAACACCATTTATAAGTTTATATTATGTAGCATTATAAGTTCATAAACCTAAATTCTGACAACAGTCGTTTATAGCTTTATAAACAAAGGTCTCTATTTGAACAATATTTGAACACCCATAACTTTTAAATGCACTTTCGTATAATGTAAACCCAATAAACTTAAAACTCTCTATTAAATGAGATTTGATCATACTTTACAACAGACACAATATAAAGTAAACAAAAAAATTTGGTCATATGTCTGATGGGGTAAGATGAAAAAATGATTGCAGCAACAGTGCAGTCCCTTTATAACACACCTCATTATAACACAAATTTGGATAAAACACGGTCATGTTGTGGCTAAAAAATTTACTACCATGGAATTTTATAAAGGAATTATAGGAAAAATGAATATCATTTGTAAAATTGTCTCTTAATATAACTTGATTCATTTTATAAGATGGTCCATTCCTATGGTCCCTTAACATAGCATTGTAAAGGGACTGCACTATGATAAGTTCGGGCAATAAGCAGAGACATTAAATTTTCATTTTCAAATACTTTTTGAATATAAATTGATAGGGACAAAATGAGAACATCAGAATTGAATTCATGTAAATTCAATTATAGGTTAATTTTGTCCTTAAATGGAGCAAAAGTCAGATGAGTCCATGGTGTAGCATGTGAAATGGAAATCAGGATGTAATAATCACCTAGCTGAGTTTTCAGTTCAATGTGGATTGCAAAAACAGTACTTTTTGGCTTAGAAATAACCTTACAATCTGAGTAACCTTTCACATGCTACTTAAAGTTGACTTGTCCAATCTTTGATCCATCTGAGGTCAAAGTTTATCTATACATGTGAAGAGCTAAATTTTTTACTGTTACCACTTCAAGATGACATTTTTGTTTGTTTTATTTTAAAGTTTAATTTCAAAATTAAGCACTCCATAGCAAAATGATCAAATTTGATCGTACCAGCACAGAGAGATAAATAGTTGCACCATACAAGTTAGCTTTATTGTCCAATTTAGGAGTGTATATACAAATATTCGCTCTTGTAGGCATGACTAGTGGAAAACGAGTTTCACCCTATACTTCTACCACGACCTCTAAGTAATGACCCTTGATTCATTTAATGCATTTACTGTTACAGTCACGCCTCGAAGCGTTTTGAGGAAGTGTGCAAGAGTGAACATATTCCGGAGTGTTTGTACAATAAAATACTTGTATCATGACGAATAAAACAATTTTAATTTATTCATCAGATATTCAAGTCAATTATATGCTCCACCTTTGGCCGGTCTTGTCGAAATTAATAAACAGCATAGATCAAAGGAAAGGCGGCAAAGTCATGATACAATAGAGAAAATTTCATTTTGTAACACTGATATGTGCTTCTGATCTTGGAAAATAGATGTAATATACCATTTACTTATATTACTATCAAGATAAAAATGTCACTTCTACCACAAATAAAAAAATATATTTTGCAATTAAACTATGCACTTTTGATCAGAAAAATCATGATTTTTTTAACTGATCTTACTCCAAGTTGAAATTGTTACACTCTCTACAGAGAAAAATATATATATAAATCCAAAATCTTCTTGAAACAGCAATGATTTTTTTTTAGTTTCCAACAAACATAATTAAGGTAGTTTAGTGGTTTCTAACCTTTGTCCAGGCTATAAACAAGTAAATTGAGGTACTTCTGATTTTCAACTAATC
Organism: Loripinus fragilis; assembly: GCA_964019695.1. Lineage (NCBI taxonomy): Eukaryota > Metazoa > Mollusca > Bivalvia > Lucinida > Lucinidae > Loripinus > Loripinus fragilis. Next base: position 21,543,879 of record OZ026519.1, on the reverse strand, counting down.
AAATTAATGGTTAAAATTGACTACCAAAACCTCATGAATGGAATTGCAAACAGTGTAGATCCTGATCAGCTGGCTTTTAGAGCCAGCTGATCATGATCTACAATGTTTGCCAGAAGAACACTTCAGGGAGCACCAGGACAGAGGATTAATATTTAATATCAACACAGTGTATTAACAATAGTTCAAAAATTATTCCAACCCAAGTGACAAACTGACTATTGATGTAATATTATGATCATTCTCAACTCAATACTTGCAAACCCAACTACATTATCTTTAATGGTCCTCTTTTGTATGCAATGCCAAAACTGTCATTAACTGCACAACTCCAGATTAGGATGGTTAATTATCTCTTATCTCCCTTTATACTCAATTGAAACATATGTTGTGGGTGCTCAAAAGAACCGTCTCGATGAGACGGTTCTTTTGAGCACCCACAACATATGGTTTGGTTGAGAAAGAAGAAACTGCTCTGACTTTTACGCTCAAAATTTTAGCTTAATTGTAACCGTGGACTATTAATGAGCCTGCTCATATGAAATGGCTCTTATCACTTTGACATAGTAATTCTTAAAATATGCATGTACAACTATCCAGTGGGAGTTCAACTGAACCTTCATCTATTTTAATACTTCCAGATTTAGATCAGAAAAGACTCCGATAAGACAGTGCAGAGGAGCAGCCTCGTCCAAGTTTTCACCCTCGTGATCAGCACCATTTTAAATATGTCGGCTCAAATATTATCAATTCAGTAGACGTCTATTAAAATGTATGTGAAAGGACTTCAAATCGAAAATTCATTTTTTTTAAAACTCCGTACTGTGAATGCCTAATGTCAGTATCAAATTTCAGGGCAAGCCAGAAAGGTTTCCTTTCACTTATTACCATAATGCAACCTATCATTAGCTATTATAATTAAGATTTTGGAATTTTATGGCAACATGTTTGTGTTTTTTTGAGTAAATTATGCTGAGAGATACTAAGCATCTGATGAATTTGTGTTTAGCATTTTAAGGGATAATGTATGTACAGAATTGCAAATTGGTAAAATGCAACAACCCCCTGATGGTTGCCAACAACAAATTATACAGCAATTAATCCTCTTGTTGTGTCAAAGGTCTACCATTAAAACAAACATTGTAACCATCCCCTCATGAGGCAAAGTCCTACCATTATCAAACATCATGCAACAATAACCTAATTGAGTAAAAAAAAAGATACTGACAACATTACAACAATTCCCAGATGGAAATGAATTTCTACCAAAAACAAGCATTGCAACAAATCATTGATAGAGACAAAGTTAAGCCAAAACAAACATTGCAACAATTTAATCCTATGATGAAGATAAAGTTTAGCCATTAACAAGCATTGCAACAATCCACTGATGATGACAAAGTTTAGCTATTAACAAAAACTGCGAAAAGTCCACTGATGGAGACAAGGTTTAGCCAATAATAAACATTGCCATGATCCCCTGATGGAGACAAGGTTTAGCCAATAATAAACATTGTCTTAGTCCCTGATGGAGACAAGGTTTAGCCAATAATAAACATTGCAACAATCCACTGATGATGACAAAGTTTAGCTATTAACAAAAACTGCAAAAAGTCCACTGATGGAGACAAGGTTTAGCCATTAACAAGCATTGCAACAATCCACTGATGATGACAAAGTTTAGCTATTAACAAAAACTGCGAAAAGTCCACTGATGGAGACAAGGTTTAGCCAATAATAAACATTGCCATGATCCCCTGATGGAGACAAGGTTTAGCCAATAATAAATATTGTCTTAATCCCCTGATGGAGACAAGGTTAAGCCAATAATAAACATTGCAACAATCCACTGATGATGACAAAGTTAAGCTATTAACAAAAACTGCAAAAAGTCCACTGATGGAGACAAGGTTTAGCCATTAACAACCATTGCAACAATCCACTGATGATGACAAAGTTTAGCTATAAACAAAAACTTCAAAAAGTCCACTGATGGAGACAAGGTTTAGCCAATAATAAACATTGCCATGATCCCCTGATGGAGACAAGGTTTAGCCAATAATAAACATTGCAACAATCCACTGATGATGACAAAGTTTAGCTATTAACAAAAACTGTGAAAAGTCCACTGATGGAGACAAGGTTTAGCCAATAATAAACATTGCCATGATCCCCTGATGGGGACAAGGTTTAGCCAATAATAAACATTGTCTTAATCACCTGATGGAGACAAGGTTTAGCCAATAATAAACATTGCAACAATCCACTGATGATGACAAAGTTTAGCTATTAACAAAAACTGCGAAAAGTCCACTGATGGAGACAAGGTTTAGCCAATAATAAACATTGCCATGATCCCCTGATGGAGAAAAGGTTTAGCCAATAATAAACATTGTCTTAATCCCCTGATGGAGACAAGGTTTAACCAATAATAAACATTGCAACAATCCACAAATGATGACAAAGTTTAGCTATAAACAAAAACTGCAAAAAGTCCACTGATGGAGACAAGGTTTAGCCAATAATAAACATTGCAACAACACTCTGATGGAGACAAGGTTTAGCCAATAATAAACATTGTCTTAATCCCCTGATGGAGACAAGGTTTAGCCAATAATAAACATTGCAACAATCCACTGATGATGACAAAGTTTAGCTATTAACAAAAACTGCAAAAAGGCCACTGATGGAGACAAGGTTTAGCCATTAACAACCATTGCAACAATCCACTGATGATGACAAAGTTTAGCTATTAACAAAAACTGCAAAAAATCCACTGGTGGAGACAAGGTTTAGCCAATAATAAACATTGCCATGATCCCCTGATGGAGAAAAGGTTTAGCCAATAATAAACAGTGTCTTAATCCCCTGATGGAGACAAGGTTTAGCCAATAATAAACATTGCAACAATCCACTGATGATGACAAAGTTTAGCTATTAACAAAAACTGCAAAAAGTCCACTGATGGAGACAAGGTTTAGCCATTAACAACCATTGCAACAATCCACTGATGATAACAAAGTTTAGCTATTAAGAAAAACTGCGAAAAGTCCACTGATGGAGACAAGGTTTAGCCAATAATAAACATTGCCATGATCCCCTGATGGAGACAAGGTTTAGCCAATAATAAACATTGTCTTAATCCCCTGATGGAGACAAGGTTTAGCCAATAATAAACATTGCAACAATCCACTGATGATGACAAAGTTTAGCTATTAACAAAAACTGCAAAAAGTCCACTGATGGAGACATGGTTTAGCCATTAACAACCATTGCAACAATCCACTGATGATGACAAAGTTTAGCTATTAACAAAAACTTCAAAAAGTCCACTGATGGAAACAAGGTTTAGCCAATAATAAACATTGCCATGATCCCCTGATGGAGACAAGGTTTAGCCAATAATAAACATTGCAACAATCCACTGATGATGACAAAGTTTAGCTATTAACAAAAACTGTGAAAAGTCCACTGATGGAGACAAGGTTTAGCCAATAATAAACATTGCCATGATCCCCTGATGGAGACAAGGTTTAGCCAATAATAAACATTGTCTTAATCCCCTAATGGAGTTAAGGTTTAGCCAATAATAAACATTGCAACAATCCACTGATGATGACAAAGTTTAGCTATTAACAAAAACTGCGAAAAGTCCACTGATGGAGACAAGGTTTAGCCAATAATAAACATTGCCATGATCCCCTGATGGAGAAAAGGTTTAGCCAATAATAAACATTGTCTTAATCCCCTGATGGAGTTAAGGTTTAGCCAATAATAAACATTGCAACAATCCACTGATGATGACAAAGTTTAGCTATTAACAAAAACTGCGAAAAGTCCATTGATGGAGACAAGGTTTAGCCAATAATAAACATTGCAACAACACTCTGATGGAGACATGGTTTAGCCAATAATAAACATTGTCTTAATCCCTGATGGAGACAAGGTTTAGCCAATAATAAACATTGCAACAATCCACTGATGATGACAAAGTTTAGCTATTAACAAAAACTGCAAAAAGTCCACTGATGGAGACAAGGTTTAGCCATTAACAGCCATTGCAACAATCCACTGATGATGACAAAGTTTAGCTATTAACAAAAACTGCAAAAAATCCACTGATGGAGACATGGTTTAGCCAATAATAAAAATTGCCATGATCCCCTGATGGAGACAAGGTTTAGCCAATAATAAACATTGTCTTAATCCCCTGATGGAGACAAGGTTTAGCCAATAATAAACATTGCAACAATCCACTGATGATGACAAAGTTTAGCTATTAACAAAAACTGCAAAAAGTCCACTGATGGAGACAAGGTTTAGCCAATAATAAACATTGCCATGATCCCCTGATGGAGACAAGGTTTAGCCAATAATAAACATAGCAACAATCCACTAATGATGACAAAGTTTAGCTATTAACAAAAACTGTGAAAAGTCCACTGATGGAGACAAGGTTTAGCCAATAATAAACATTGCCTTGATCCCCTGATGGAGACAAGGTTTAGCCAATAATAAACATTGTCTTAATCCCCTGATGGAGACAAGGTTTAACCAATAATAAACATTGCAACAATCCACTGATGATGACAAAGTTTAGCTATTAACAAAAACTGTGAAAAGTCCACTGATGGAGACAAGGTTTAGCCAATAATAAACATTGCCATGATCCCCTGATGGAGACAAGGTTTAGCCAATAATAAACATTGTCTTAATCCCCTGATGGAGACAAGGTTTAGCCAATAATAAACATTGCAACAATCCACTGATGATGACAAAGTTTAGCTATTAACAAAAACTGCAAAAAGTCAACTGATGGAGACAAGGTTTAGCCAATAATAAACATTGCCATGATCCCCTGATGGAGAAAAGGTTTAGCCAATAATAAACATTGTCTTAATCCCCTGATGGAGACAAGGTTTAACCAATAATAAACATTGCAACAATCCACTGATGATGACAAAGTTTAGCTATTAACAAAAACTGCGAAAAGTCCACTGATGGAGACAAGGTTTAGCCAATAATAAACATTGCCATGATCCCCTGATGGAGACAAGGTTTAGCCAATAATAAACATTGTCTTAATCCCCTGATGGAGAAAAGGTTTAGCCAATAATAAACATTGCAACAATCCACTGATGACGACAACGTTTAGCTATTAACAAAAACTGTAAAAAGTCCACTGATGGAGACAAGGTTTAGCCATTAACAAGCATTGCAACAATCCACTGATGATGACAAAGTTTAGCTATTAACAAAAACTGCGAAAAGTCCACTGATGGAGACAAGGTTTAGCCAATAATAAACATTGCCATGATCCCCTGATGGAGACAAGGTTTAGCCAATAATAAGCATTGTCTTAATCCCCTGATGGAGACAAGGTTTAACCAATAATAACAATTGCAACAATCCACTGATGATGACAAAGTTTAGCTATTAACAAAAACTGCGAAAAGTCCACTGATGGAGACAAGGTTTAGCCAATAATAAACATTGCCATGATCCCCTGATGGAGACAAGGTTTAGCCAATAATAAACATTGTCTTAATCCCCTGATGGAGACAAGGTTTAACCAAAAATAAACATTGCAACAATCCATTTATGGAGACAAGATATTAGCCAATAATAAACATTGTCTTGATCCCCTAATGGAGACAAGGTTTAGCCAATAATAAACATTGCAACAATCCACTGATGACGACAACGTTTAGCTATTAACAAAAACTGCGAAAAGTCCACTGATGGAGACAAGGTTTAGCCAATAATAAACATTGCAACAATCCACAGATGACGACAACGTTTAGCTATTAACAAAAACTGCGAAAAGTCCACTGATGGAGACAAGGTTTAGCCAATAATAAACATTGCAACAATCCACTGATGGAGAAAAGGTTTAGCCAATAATAAACATTGTCTTAATCCCCTGATGGAGACAAGGTTTAACCAATAATAAACATTGCAACAATCCACTGATGATGACAAAGTTTAGGTATTAACAAAAACTGCGAAAAGTCCACTGATGGAGACAAGGTTTAGCCAATAATAAACATTGCCATGATCCCCTGATGGAGAAAAGGTTTAGCCAATAATAAACATTGTCTTAATCCCCTGATGGAGACAAGGTTTAGCCAATACTAAACATTGCAACAATCCATTTATGGAGACAAGGTTTAGCCAATAATAAACATTGTCTTGATCCCCTAATGGAGACAAGGTTTAACCAATAATAAACATTGCAACAATCCACTGATGACGACAACGTTTAGCTATTAACAAAAACTACGAAAAGTCCACTGATGGAGACAAGGTTTAGCCAATAATAAACATTGCAACAATCCACTGATGACGACAACGTTTAGCTATTAACAAAAACTGCGAAAAGTCCACTGATGGAGACAAGGTTTAGCCAATAATATACATTGCAACAACTCTCTGATGGAGACAAGGTTTAGCCAATAATATACATTGTCTTAATCCCCTGATGGAGATAAGGTTTAGCCAATAATAAACATTGCAACAATCCACTGATGATGACAAAGTTTAGCCAATAATAAACATTGTATTGATCCCCTAATGGAGACAAGGTTTAGCCAATGATAAACATTGTCTTGATCCCCTAATGGAGACAAGGTTTAGCCAATAATAAACATTGTCTTAATGCCCTGATGGAGAAAAGGTTTAGCCAATAATAAACATTGCAACAATCCACTGATGACGACAACGTTTAGCTATAAACAAAAACTGCGAAAAGTCCACTGATGGAGACAAGGTTTAGCCAATAATAAACATTGCAACAATCCACTGATGACGACAACGTTTAGCTTTTAACAAAAACTGCGAAAAGTCCACTGATGGAGACAAGGTTTAGCCAATAATAAACATTGCCATGATCCCCTGATGGAGAAAAGGTTTAACCAATAATAAACATTGTCTTAATCCCCTGGTGGAGACAAGGTTTAACCAATAATAAACATTGCAACAATCCACTGATGATGACAAAGTTTAGCTATTAACAAAAACTGCGAAAAGTCCACTGATGGAGACAAGGTTTAGCCAATAATAAACATTGCCATGATCCACTGATGGAGAAAAGGTTAAGCCAATAATAAACATTGTCTTAATCCCCTGATGGAGACAAGGTTTAGCCAATACTAAACATTGCAACAATCCATTTATGGAGACAAGGTTTAGCCAATAATAAACATTGTCTTGATCCCCTAATGGAGACAAGGTTTAGCCAATAATAAACATTGCAACAATCCACTGATGACGACAACGTTTAGCTATTAACAAAAACTGCGAAAAGTCTACTGATGGAGACAAGGTTTAGCCAATAATATACATTGCAACAACACTCTGATGGAGACAAGGTTTAGCCAATAATAAACATTGTCTTAATCCCCTGATGGAGACAAGGTTTAGCCAATAATATACATTGCAACAACACTCTGATAGAGACAAGGTTAAGCCAAAACAAACATTGCAACAATCCATTGATGGAGACAAGGTTTAGCCAATAATAAACATTGTCTTGATCCCCTAATGGAGACAAGGTTTAGCCAATAATAAACATTGCAATAATCCACTGATGACGACAATGTTTAGCTATTAACAAAAACTGCAAAAAGTCCACTGATGGAGACAAGGTTTAGCCAATAATAAACATTGCCATGATCCCCTGATGGAGACAAGGTTTAGCCATTAACAAACATTGCAACAATCCACTGATAGAGAAAAAATCTAGCTATTAACAAACAGTGGGGAGACAAAGTTTAGACATTAACAAACAATGCAACAATCTACTGATGGCGAGAATATTTAGCCAATAATAAATATTGCAATGACCCTCTGATTGAGAATAAGTTTAGCCAAACCAAACATTGCAATGATCCCCTGATGGAGACAAAGTTAAGCCAAAACAAAAATTGCAACAATCCAATGATGGAGACAAAGTTTAGCCAATAATAAACATTACAACAATCCATTTATGGAGACAACATTGGCCAATAATTAACATTGTAACAAACCACTGATGTAGAAAGTTAAGCCAATAACAAACATTGCAATGATCCACTGATGGAGACAAAGTTTAGCCATAACAAACATTACAATGATCTGCCTGATGGAGACAATATTAGCTGTAAACTCTGTGAACATTCCAAGAAATCATGGAATGAACATTTTACTTGAAACTTGAAAAATGGTGATTTATATCTGCATGCAAAGATGTGCTGTGATGCCCAGTAATAAACCTTTCAATGGTATTGTAGATGGAGACACAGTCACATGTACACACTGTGAACACCCTGAGAAAACACGGAATGAACATTTTACTTGAAACCTGAAAAATGGTGATTTATAGCTGAAGGCAAAGATTTGCTGTGGTGTCAAGTAACAAACATTGCAACAATCCACTGATTGAAACAAAGTTTAGCAGATGATAAACATTGCAACAAATTCCACCGATAAAGACCAAATTTAGCCAATAACAAACATTAAAATGATCTGATTGGGACAATATTTAGCCAAAAAACAAACATTGCAATAATCTCTTGATAGAGACAAATAGAATCCATCATTGGTGTTCAGTGGGGACAGAAAAATCCCAACCCGAGGGCCCACCGTTCCAGTGGGAAACGAGGCTTGCCGAGTTTCCCACTGAACGGTGGACCCGAGGGTTGGGATTTTTCTGGAACCACTGAACACCAATGATCGATTCTTTTTCTCATATACCACGACCGTACGGTACAGTACTGTGTAATATTTGTTGGTGACGTCACTGAGATCGATGTTTACAATCAATGACGCGCGCTGTATAAATCAACTTGAAACAGCGAATAAACAGCGCATTCAACAATGAACAAATGGTTATTTCATCAAAATGGATTTACAAGAACTAGCTTATCAGCCACAGTAACTCGAGTAAGTAATTTTGTTGAGGAAAATATGTTTGTTTGTGGTGTGTTTTTACATTGTCAAGGCTCCCCGTCCTGGTGGATTCAGTCACTCAATGCCCAAAACAACAGGTTAAAAATATGTCAATCGCAATGCACTCAGCATGTTCAAAGCATTGAATAAAGGTTGTAAGTAAAAATGCGCAGTTTTACTTTTAAACAAAGTTGAAGGCCGCCTTAAATCGCTGAAAATTCAACATAGAATTTTTTCCTGACTGACAACAATTCAACTTTCGTTTCCGAACGTGGGACAGATTTTTCCGACAGCGAGCTTACATAGGGATCATTCGATCTCGTATGCGTTGGTATGTGAGAAAAAGTTTTCCAATAGAAAACATTACAATAATCTCCTGATAAAGACAAAGTTTAGCCAATAACAAACATTGCAATGCTCTCCTGTTAAAGACATTAGGTTTTGCCATTAACAAACATTGCAACAATTTCCTGAGATAGACAAAGTTTAGCCAATAACAAACATTGCAATGATCTCTTGATAAAGACAAAGTTTAGCTAATAATGAACTCTCAATGATCTCCTAATAAAGCAAAAGTTTAGCCAATAACAAATATTGCAATAATCTCCTAATAAACTTTGGCATTCAGGATACAGCATTTATATATCATGGGCTAGGAAGAAAACATGATTTCACTGTTCATATTAAAAAAGACGTGAAAGAATAGAGCCAAGGAATTCAATATTTATGCTATCGCTGATCTAATAACATTACAAGATTAATCCTTTCAAATGAAATCCATTATCCAAACAAAATGGTAATCCACATTAATTCTTAATCCAATCCACCCTACAACCTTAGCTATCAATTCATTTCATCATAAGTATGAACTGAATGCATGTAACTTGTATATGTATTAGCATCATAAAGAAGCATACAAAGTACTGTATATATAGCAAATGTAAGGGAACTTTTATCAATTGACACATACACTGCTGAAAATAATTAAAGGAATATTGAAAGTCAAGATATTTTACTCTTGTCTGCTGATAGCTTTTGCAATCATTTTGGACCCAGATCAGACCCGACATAATGTTGAGCCTGATCTGGATCCAAGCTGTTTGACACTGATGGTATTGCCGAAAGAACTTTTCAAAACAGTTGATTTTGAAAAAAATTTGCTGACAGTAAAAAAACATGAAAAATTATCCAGTATAATCAGTTTCTTGTTTACTGTCGTGAGTTGGCTCCCGGTACCGTTAGTTTAACGCGTGAGCGGGCCCAGGGCGACGACAGTAAACATGATTCGCACTATAGGCAAAGAGGTAAAGGATTTACCCTAACCCTTGCCATGCTAAATAATTTATGTACTACACTCCTCCCTGATTTTTTATCAAGTTAACCTGCACCATTCTAGTCATGAACTTGTAGTTACATGTAGAGTGGAAAACAGTGTGGTTTCTGAGCAGATGGCTTTGTCAGAATTCAGCTGACCAGGATCTACAATGGGTGCGTTCGGAGTTACGCCAATTGCACCATTGGACTGCCAATGCCGTTCGGAGTTCAACCATTTGTAACATTGGCTTACCATTGGTACCATTGGCTATCAACGGGTCTTACCATTGTCAGCATATTTTGCAGACGCTCTAGAGCGTGGGTAAAAAGATTCACATGGGAAAATTACATCATCAAGATGGATGACTTGAAAAACTTAGCCGCAGAAACCAGTGGGATAACAACCATTTTCCCCATCCAAATGACTATTAACAACAAAGTTACAAATTTTTGATGACAGGGGAGTCGGTGAAATATATTTCAGACAGCAAGTTGTTATGTTATTCTTGTTTTTCATTTTAATCCCCATTGTGGGGATCGAATCTGGACCTCAAAGCTAGTGATTGGACTGAACCGAGATTGAGCATTTAGGGAAGTGTCTGAGCATTAATGTGATACAAGAGAAATAATTTTTGAGGCAGTGATCAACCTGTTATGACCGTTTCACTTTTACGGACAAAACATACATGTATGATTTGTAAAATTGTGCGAGAATTTGCATAATGTGCGATCTCATCCCTTTTCAATTGTATAGCCCTTTCTGATAAGCGATGGACCTTAACTTGAACATGGTTCTCTTGAAATATATGTGTACTTATTAATAAAAACATTTAGGGTGTATGGATCCTGACAGGGGGACCCAAAAGCAGACATCCGAAGAATCTCGCATTAACACAAAAGTTAAAATATGCGCTTATGTAGGTCTATCTCAACGAGCTGTAACAGGCTGGTCAGTCGTCCAAAATTTCTGGTTCTGGTATTAAATAAAGCTAAGGCCCTGCTCTAAGAGCTCATACTCGATTCAAACCAATCACTTGCTCCTGTGTCCAGACACAGCGTCATATAAATGTCCCGAAACTCAAAATTTAGCCGGTCTATGCTAATGGTAGCCAATGACTGCCATCTGTTGCAAATGGTAGCCAATGGTAAGCAATGGCTTACAGTGGTTGCAAATGACACCATTGGCTGCCATAGGCAGAAAAACCAACCACTGGCTGCCAGTAAACCGTTCGGAGTATGAAGCTTACAATTGGTACCAATGGTAACCAATGGTACTAATGGTAAAATTTACAATGGCACCATTGGGAAAACCCCGAACGCAACCAATGTTTTTAAAAAAATGATAAATCTGCGTTCAGCAGAACAAGGATTAAGTGATCCCTTAAATATTTTGAACAGTGTATTACCATACTGCATAATCATGCTCCATTTAAAAAAAATGAGCCATGACATGAGATTTCCAACAATGTGGTATGTGTGACCAGTTAAGCCTCAGAACAGCCTGTGCTTAAGTGCAGTCTAATCAGAGCCTAAATTTGCTAGTCACTTGAACATTCTATGAGTGTTAAGCTACTGACTGAACATCAGTTGGAGTTTCTAAGCCTATTAGGAGGCTGCACAGGCTCGTCTGAGTCTACACTTGTCAAAATGCCACATTGTTGGAAATCTCATGTCATTGCTCAAATGTATCGTTTAACTGGTCATCTTATTTGCTACAAACTTCCCTATGAAGTGACAGAGTACAGCAAGATCAGACTGCTCCTTAGGCTCTTTGGGAACAGTCTGATCTTGGTTTACACTTTTAATGAGTGGATTATATCCCAATTCTTACAGTCATTACAACACTTAAGTAAATTTTTTGTATCCATTGAATACGAAAGTTAATTCACATATCAAAACAGTGGCGTGGTGAGGAACGGTGAAATATTTGTACAAGGCCAGAAGTTAACAAAGGTATCATTAAAAATTCAACATAGTATATAATAGAAGGCAAGTTAAAGAGTTCCGTATTTACAATTTAATCATTCCTGTATGCCTGTCACCTATTATAAATAGCTGTTGCTATACAGATCAAATTTCTTAAAATGCATAGCTTCTTTTTTTGTAATTTTTACTTGACACATGTCATTTTGTGGAATTCAGAGTGAGTTTTTGTAACCATAGCCACTATAGGGCCTGGAATAGCAGGGCTTGTGTGCCATATATGGGCCTAAATTGACGCAACAAAACCTGTCTGTCAAAGATCTTAATGACAAAAGGTAGCTTAATGAAGGTTGAAAGTATTGCAGAATGCTCTCCTCGGAGCATTTTGCTCTACTTTTGACCTGCATTAAGCAAGAAGTGGTCTTAAAAACAAATTTTGGTCTTCTTTTTGAGTGGCTGCTTACGACAGGTTTTACTGTATATGGCATTGGCTTGCATCTCAGCTGAATGATGGACTACTGAGAATTTCCCTTTGATTTGGGGGTATGGAGCCTGTTCCATTTGAGCCGCGACATGAGATTTCCAACAATATGGCATTTTGACATGTATAGACTCAGACGAGCCTGTGCAGCCTCCTTTTAAGCTTAGAAACTCCAAATGCTGTTCAGTCAGTAGCTTAACAGTCAAATAATATTCAAGTGACTAGCAAAGGCTCTGATCAGACTGCCCATATGTGCAGGCTGTTCTGAGTCTTTGCTGGTTGCACATACCGCATTGTGGGAAATCTCATGCCATGGCTCAATTTTGTCTGAAGTTAAAAAAAATGCAGTTCTTGAACTTTTCTTTAGTTCAAGAATTGCTTTTCTTTAAATTGAGCTGCTGTTCTTGAAGTTCAAAAAATGTTCTTAAAAGTTCTTGAACTGTTCTAGAACCATTTGTCTGAAGTTCAAGAAAATTTACAGTTCTTGAATTGTTCTTGAGTTCAGGAACAGCTCTTCTTGAAGTTAAAGAACAATTCTTATAAGTTCTTGAAGGTGGAGGTTCTAGAACCTTCCATTTAGAGCTCATGATCGAACTGTTCAAGAACTTGCTCTAAAACAATTCTAGAACCAAATTAAACAAGGCAAATTCGACGAATTTATATCCCCCGACGAAGGGTTATTGAGAGAAACATGTAAATCACAAAACATAAACCCCATTTTATCTAGCCCTTAGTTCACCTTCAGTATTATTCAGATCTTTACAAATGCCTGTCAAGTATGTTTTAGTGCTTAGTTTCATAAAAAAAATATACTTGCATCTGCACAATTTCGATATATGACCTTTAAACCCAACCCCAGAGGTCAAGGGTGTGTGTAAATTCAAAGTGTTACCTTGCATGTAGGTCTACACTTCTTCCACTTTAATTTGATAAGCAACATGACAACTTTTAGAAGAAAAAAAATGACCTTTTGACCCCACCCCGGGGGTCGTTGGAGTGTGTATTGACAGCATATTTGTCTTCATGGTGCTCTGTGCTCAATTCCCTTTAATTTGATATGCAACATGACTACTTTCAGAAAAGATATAGTTTGACCTTTTGACCCCACCCCCTGGGTCAAGGGTGTGTCTGTGGGCAAAATATTTGCTACCATGTTGCTGCCAGCGTCGTAAGCTTTAATTTGATATGCAACATGACTACTTTCAGAAAAAGATAAAGTTTGACCTTTTGACCCCACCCCCTGGGTAGAGGGTGTGTCTGTGGGCAAAATATTTGCTACCATGTTGCTGCCAGCGTCATCAGCTTTAATTTGATATGCAACATGACCATATTCTGAAAAAGTTTAATTTTAGCCTCAGCTCCACCCCCTAAGTCAACCTCACAGGCTCGGACCTAGACCTTCAAACTGAAATCCTGTTTAATATGTTTCAAATCTATTGTTGCTCTGCCTGCATGCAAAATTTCAGCAAAAATATTTGACCTTTGACCCCTTAGGCGGGGTCAAAAGGGGTGGGGTAAAACTTTGACACTGCCATGCTTATCTACAGGCACTCCGGTAATCATGGTGTATAGTGAGAAGTTGTTAAATATAATAGCCGTGATGAAATGTGAAGATTATCACACAAAAAAAGCTAATATAGGTTTTGCATTATAATTGCCTATACTAAAACAAGGGCAATAACTCAAGTGTTTAGGGGTCGGTTTTGACCAAACTTATAGGATATCGAGAGTCTATGGTACTAATCATTTGTACCAAGAATGAATCAAATCTGATCAATAGGTACTGAGATATGGTTCCGGAGGGAAGGACGGACGGACGGAATGGACGGACGGACGCAGGGACGACGCCAAAACTATATCCCTCCGACTTCGTCGAGGGGTAATAATGTTGTACTATTTCACAGTGGAAACAGTCTGCAGTGGTTTAGCAGACACCAAAATCGTCCACTTAATGATTTTTCAACTTAATCTGACCCTATAGATGCCAGTCAAACCCACTTATCACCAGGTAACTTGGCCACTTGGTGACATTCTCAAGCAATACATTGCAAACAATCAATTTTGACTGAATTCAGATCACCTAGAATTCAAAGAATACAGAAAATATCTAGGATGTGTGCTTATTAAATCATGTGCAGTTAGGCCAAAATAAAACAAGTAGCCCAATGGGCAATGATCGCACACCTGGGAGCCAGCATATGTTTGGAGACACCATAATTTATGATGCTCAATGGCAGGTAACTCTGAACTTGAAACAGTGATCAGGAATATATTCAAACACTCAAGATATTATGCCAATTCTGGTTATCAGCAAGTATTAAAAAGATCTGAATAAACTTGCAGAGGAGAGTCAGGTAACCTGGTGAAACTATATTTTTAGATGCTCAAGGGCAGATAACTCCATAGTCAGTGTTGAGATCTGACCAAAATTCAAACTCATCCATGCTTTCATGTATGTCCTGGCTACCTACAAGAATGAAGAAGATCAAATGAAAAATGAATGAACTAGAATGGTCAAAACATTATAGAGCTATATTTTAGACACTCAAAGGCAGCTAACTATAATTGCTAGTCAAGTTTGGCCGAAAATCAAACTCATTAAAGCTTTTATAGCTGTCCTTGATACCTGCAAGAATACAATACAATACAATACAATACAAAATGAAAGAAATGAAAGCATTAGAGTGCCCATTATAGGTCTATGGAGCTTTTTTCCTACATTCAAGGGCAGCTAACTCCATAGACCCATGTTCGATCTTGCTGAATTTCAAACCCATCCAAGATTTTATAGCTGTCCTAGTTACCTGCAAGACTGAATAAGATTCAATAAAAAATGAAGGTGCTAGATTGCTCACAACATTATACATTCATTTTTTTTTTTTTTTTTTGAGGGAGCGCAGTGGCTCAGTGGTAGAGTGCTTGACTCAAGACCGAAGGGCCGTGGGTTCGAGCCTCACCAGCGTCACTGCATTGTGGTCCTTGAGCAAGACACATTTATCCTAGCTTAGTACAGGTTCAACCCAGGAAGATCCGTCCCTATATAACTGAAAGATTGTTGATGGGACGTAAAGAATCAAATCAAACAATCAAACTTTCATTTTTCAAACGCTCAAGGGAAACTAACTCAGTAGTTGGTATGGGATCTGGCAGAAATTCAAACTCTTTCATGCTTATATAGTTGTCCTTGTTACCTGCAAGAATGATGCAGATTCATCCAAAACTGAAAGCACTAGATTGCTCACAACATATCTCCCATTATAAGTCTATGGAGTTTTTTTTCAGAAGTTCAAGGGAAGCTAACTCCTTAGACCCGGGTCAGATCTTGCCGAATTTCAAACCCATCCAAGCTTTTATAGCTGTCCTTGTTACATGCAAGAATGAATAAGACCCAATCAAAAATGAAGGTGCTAGATTGCTCACAACATTATATACATTAATTTTTCAAATGCTCAAGGGCAGCTAACTCAGTAGTTGGAGATGGTATTTGGCAGAAATTCAAACTCATTCAAGCTTTTATAGTTGTCCATGTTACCTGCAAGAATGAATAAGATTCAATCAAAAATGAAAGCACTAGAGTGCTCACTACATTTTTCCCATTATACAATGTAAGTCTATGGAGAATTTTTCAGACCTTCATGGGCAGCTACCTCCTTAGACCCGGGTCAGATCTTGCAAAATTTTGAACTCATCCAAGCTTTTATAGATGTCCTTGTTACATGCAAGAATGAATAAGATTCAATCAAAAATGAAGGTGCTAGAGTGCTTACAACATTATACATTCAATTTTCAAAAGCTCAAGGGCAGCTAACTCAGTAGTTGGTGATGGGATCTGGCAGAAATTCAAACTCATTCAAGCTTTCATGGTTGTCCTTGTTACCTTCAAGAATGAGTAAGATTCAATCAAAAATGAAAGCACTAGAGTGCTCACAACATTTCTCCCATAATAAGTCTATGGAGAATTTTTCAGATGTTCAAGGGCAGCTAACTCCTTAGACCCAAGTCAGATCTTGTTGAATTTCGAACCCATCTAAGCTTTTATTGCTGTCATTGTTACCTGCAAAAACAAAGAAGATCCTATGAATATAGAAGAGCTAGAGTGCTCACAAGATTTTCCCCATTATAACCCTATGGGAGCTATCTGTTGCCATGGAAACCAGAGTTCTGATCAGATCTGGCCCACAACCAAATGCAACCAATTCCCCACCCCAATGATGCTTTAGATGAAACTTGATTATGATCGGCCAGCTGGTCTCAGAGATATTCATGTCTGAAAGTGTAAACAGACGACGGACGAACGGATGCTGGGTCGAGTCCCATCCTATAAGCTCACCGAGAGCCTTCAAAATGCATATAAAAAAATTCCAGAAAAAAATGATAAACAAAATATGTGTGCCTAGAGCTGCAACGATACAGTTGCCTCACGATACGATACATATCACGATATTTGCCTCACGATACGATATGTATCGGGATACATTTTTGGCAACTTGAGATGATAGAAATAACATCTATCAAAATGAGGAGCAGTCAATACTCAAATATTAACTCTTGTCATGCTGGATGTATTAATGTAATACACTCTTGACTCTTCTCCAGTTTTATCCAATTCTTTTAGAATATTCCAACTATTAGCATGTATTTACAGACAGAGATTAAAACAATGACATTAAGATCAGTTGCATTCGCAGAAGCCAGCTGATCTTGTTCTATACTGTTTCAAAACAGGATATATCAAGAATTTAGCATGGAAAAGGGTTTACTTATTAATCAGAAAATGGTAACATTCGTTTTGTACAAAAACATATATTTTTACGACTCATTTCTAATATATTACACTAAGTGCTGTATCGTTAGTGTATCGTGAAATGACCTCACTATATCGTCGGTAAACGTATCGCGATACAATACGATTTCAGTGAATCGTTGCAGCTCTATGTGTGCCTACCTAAAATTTTCAGACCCATTACCTGAAACACACTTATTCTTTTATTTGGCCTTATCACAGCTTTTACAGTATCTCCACTATACTGCTTGAACATTCCAAAGAAATTTATCCAGAGCCAGCCATGAAAAGGCTAATAAAGTCTTGTTTAGAGCTACTTGATTGTTTGTTTTGATTCTTTATGTCCCAGTCAACAATTTTGCAGTCATGTCGGGATAGGTCTAGCAGCGGCTATAAGTCACTGCTCAAAGAAACAGCACATATATTCCACTGGCTGTGAGGCTCAAACTAGCAACCCTTTGATCCCTAGTCTAACGCTCTACCAACTGAGCCACTATGCTCACCTTAGAGCTACTCAAATAAGATGTAAAAAGATTTGAGTTCCAGTTCATTGAGGTCACAACTCAAAAGCTCTAATAGTGACAAATATACAGCTACAGTTGACACACGATAAGAGTACAGTTATGAAACAGATTTACCGTTCCAAATATGAAAGAAATACAGTCGAACTTCGATGGCTCAAACTCGTTGGGACCGTCTGTGCGAGTTCGACCCACCCATGTGTTCGAGCGATACCTAGCCTGACAAATTTCAAGTTGATTCATGTGTACTTTATAACATCACGGACACCACATTGTTGTTTTTTTGACCAAAGTTGCAATGTGCATGTGACACCTGTCACTGATCAAGAATACTTTGCACGCTAACATTATAAGCCGCTTGTGTAAGCATATAAATCTGTTTAAAGTAAATACATTTATCAGCATGCGCATATGCGCAGGCTGATCAATGCATTTGCTATCGAGTAAGCTGTACCGTTTGTCTTCTTGCAGGTGAATGTTCCTGTTTATGTGTTGCTACAGTTGATGTCCGGTTGTTTATCCGTTTCCTTTAGTGAAATTAAAGAAAAAAACAAGTTTGGTTCTTATAATTTATTCACAATGTGCAAGTTTCAATTAATAAAAACAAATAAAAACAGGAAAAAATGACAAACTACCCAGGATGTTTGCAACAAAGATGCGGATCAGACTGTACCGCCGCACAATCTGATGCCTGTCTTTATCAAGCCAGGCATGTTTTACTCATTTTGACACGCGAATTCTTGATTACAAAACATCTCATTAATTGTCTTTAGTCATTTTCGGCGGCCCTACTAAGTGGTGACAAGTGAGAACTTACTCAAATCTTCGATCTGATAAATTGCCCTTAATTGCTTCACACGTTCCGCTCGTCGGTTAGGTAACCTGTAAAATCATCATTGTCACGGAGCACTTACGTAAATAATAATGAACTAGTCAAGCGTGCGACTGATTCATGTAGAGAATATTTGGTTTGAGCCATCATAGCGTTTTTACATGAAAAAATCGCCCTGCGAACCGTGCTATGAGTTCGAGAGTTTGAGCCATCGCTGTTCGACCCTGGGGTGTATTTTAACATTAAATGTATAGGGATATTGCCGGGACCGACGAACGAGTTCGAGCGATCCCTAGTGTTCGAGACAGGCGAGTTCGAGCGACCAAAGTTCGACTGGACCTGCATTTGTACAATGAAGGGAATACAGTAACACGTGACTTACTACGTCAGGGAGCACAGTGGCTCAGTGGTAGAGTGCTTGATTTGAGACCAAGGGGCCGCAGGTGCAAGCCTTACCAGCGTCACTGCGTTGTGTCCTTGAGCAAGACACATTAATCCTGGCTAAGTACTGGTTCAACCCTGGAAGACCCGTCCCTACATAACTGAAAGATTGTTGATGGGAGGTAAAGAATCAAATCAAACAAACAAACAAAAAAACTTACTATACTGATTGTGGGCCAAGTATAGTAATAAAAATACTGTCTGTTTGTTTTGATGTTTTAAGTAAACACTTATGGTCCTGTAAGAGACTCAAGACAGTCTGTAAACCTAAACACACTTTTCCTTGACGCGCCTGTATTAAAGCTGTCAAAGTGAATACTAACAACTGCAGTATTTGAATCAGAAGTTGACTCTATGAAAAAATGCTGCCAGACTAAAGAATCTAGACATGCAGCCTGCTGATTTTCAATCTGATGTGTGAGCCACTGCCATTAACTCAGCCAAGAGAAAAATAACCGATAGATTAGCGTTTCTGGTTGCCTTTTTTCTTCTGTATGAACATGCTGTATTTATACTCATCAGCGGAAGCAAAGCAATGAGATGGTGGTTCCAAAGAAGATCAAAAATAATATTTTCATGAAAAAAATAAAATATTCCCACTTTTTTGTCCCAAAATACACCTAATCCAGATAAAAATGGATAACATGTAAATAGGCTATTATGGGATTTTGAAAATTTGTGCATAGTAAGAGAAATCCATATGGCTAGTAAGTCACCATTCGACTTGGTGGGTGTTATTAAGCCAGTGGGGATCAACCTTTGATGGAGCTGGTAGTTGGATGGATGTTTGTAACGAAAAAAGATCTTGGATTACCTCTAACCAATCAAAAGCGCAATTTTTTCAAAATCCCATGTGCTGATGACTCCAATGAACCTCCTTCCTCCACTTCTTTGAAATGAATCTAAAAACTCTGCCCCAAGGTTATAAAACTTTTTTCGTGCTCAACTCAACTGAGATTGCTCATAAAAACTACTGTAGAAAACAGAATTTTCTTGCTTTCAAACTCTCAGGTGCTGTATTTATTCTGCTAATAATGTTAAAATGCCAACAACTGTTGGCATTTTAACATATATGAGCAGGACAAAGTTCATGCTTAGCTGAGTTGAGCATGAAAAAGTTTATAACCTCGGGACCCTACCTGTATGAGGGATACTCCATATCTTCAACTCTTATTTTGACATCATGCGAGCACATGTGCATCCTTTCGTCAAATATCCCAGAGAACACAATAAAATCAAGGTTTACAATTCAAAAAGGAGTAAAACTTTCAACTTGAGAGAATGAAAATAAAGTTTTATAACATTGCATCTTTACAGGCTAAATAGGTCCAGATAAAAAAAAATCGTTAAATTGCGAATATTTCCTTATCCATCAGTTTAAACATTTGTTTTGGGTGCTCTAAAAATGTCTCATTGATACTGTTCTTTTGAGTACCCACAACATATGTGTGTTGAGAAATAAGAAAATTCATTTTAAATTATGCACTCTTAGGTACCTATTGCATAATTTTGTCCACTAGATAAACGATAATATATCCCAGAATGTTGCTGTTGTTATTCTTCCACAATTCAATATGTTGATGTGTCTAAATATGAATGATGCAGAAAAAAGAAAAACTAGTTTCCTTTTTAGTCTTGACTTCAGTTATGCAATAGTTGCAAAAAAGAAGGGATTTTTAAAACAATTTTTAAATACAGTACATAATAAAGTTTCAAGCTTCACTGTTTGATCATAATAATTATCACTATCTGAAATTTCACAGCTCTTTAAATGGTTTATTTAATACACTCCAAAATCATCAAAAACATAACTACGACAAAAACAAAACAATTTTTTAGCGATATAGTATCAATGTAGTAACTATTGTCCGCTTGAAAATAATAGCCGCATTTGAGACTTCATCTTATGTAAGCAGTGTTCCAGATAAAAAGGTGAGTTTCTTATATTTTCCCCCTATTTCCCTACCAAATTATATGCTATGGGTAATACTTTTAACAAAAAAATTCAAATTTGATATATTTTTTTCTCTGGTCAAATACCAAATTTTGGTTTATATATATATAAATTTTGAGCCTTTTCAAGGTATATTTTACCTTTAAAGTGAAAACCAAATTTGCAGATGTTGTATTGGAGAAAAAAATGTTTCTTTTTCACGACGAATAAGGCTTGATATTGCATGTGAATCATCATATTTTGATTCACATGCAATCTTAAGACTTATTCATCCTGTAAATGACAAAACAATTTCACAATCTTGTTTCCTGCTGTCATAACTGGCACTTTAAGGGTTTAGCCCTTCAACTGGGTTCCTGCTAGCGCTTCAGATAAAATAATTTAAATTCCTCAATAATTATGAAACAAACAAATTAAAATGCTACATTTTTTGCATTTAATGCAATTTTTAAAACACAGAAATCTTATGATTTAATGCCAAAGTCCTATAACCATGCAAAGAGACATTAAAAGTCATTCTTTTATAGTTATCTGCTAATTTGTCATACAGCTGACAACAATAAATTAAGACTGTCTTAAGAAATTCCATGAATGCAATATTGACTCTGATGTTATTGATAATGGATAAACAAGATATTTTGATAGACAGAATATTGATAATGTAAATTGTTCATAAAATAATGGTTTCATCTTTTGAATTTATTATCAACTATCTAGACTAGTGCAATAGAGTAGTAACCCTTAAAATGAATGACCCGAGTATATTTTTAGTGGGGTATGCCAACTCTAGGGCTTATCAAATGCAAAAGACATCAGGCTCCAAGGTTATAAACTTTTTTAATGCTCAACTCAACTGTGCATAAAATTTATCATGCTCATAAATGTTAAAATGCCAACAATTGTTGGCATTTTAACATTTATTAGCATGATAAATACAACATCTGAGAGTTTTAAAGCAAGAAAAGTCTTTATCTTTCGGCACATTAGTCGGTTGGAGCAGTTGAAATTTCATGCTCAGTTGAGTTGAGCATGAAAAAGTTTTATAACCTCTGTGCAGGGTGTGCCATTTCTCAATTTGTGTTTGCATGCAGTAGTGAAGACTTTCAACTCCCCAATACACAGACAGGTTCTGGGTAGTAACTAAATAAGTTTCAACTGTTTGACAATGATGATGTTTCTTGACACAATTTGCACAATTTTATCTTGATTTTCTCAGACACAGACTGACAATGTTCAGCTACATTTATGGAGGAGTCATTTGTACCAGCACAAAACGAGTGCAGATCCCTTGCAATTTATTAAAGGTGTTACCAGTCGGGTCATACTATTGCTGTATTTGACAGTCACTTTATACGATTGCTGTATTTGACAGTCACTTTATACGATTGCTGTATTTGACAGTCACTTTTTACAAATTTATGACCATGAAGTGGCAGGCCTTAAATGCACTCAGTGGATGTTTCGAGGAAATCCTAGTGACCATTTCTGCCAAATTATTTTAAATTCAGATTGTGGTTTCAGAGGTGACTTTTAATATGTTTTCTTATTCCGATAAGCCAAGTTTTTTGACAGAACAAATTTGTTTACAAGTAAGCAATTTTGTAAAAGGTCACCTAGGGAACATAGTATGGAGTTAAGTTACAGCTGGCTTAGTGGTAAAGCAAATCGTTGATGATGGGCGATGGACATGACATGAACGTCACCAGATATTGAGTAATTACAATAAAACAATTTTCAGGGACATATGCAAAATACATTGCAATATGAAAATTGTAATGTGACCCTATTTAATAACAGAAAATTCAATCTAAGACTTTTTGTTTCAAGCACAGTCCATTAACTCAAAGCCACCTTAACCCCTAAAGCACCATCTATAATTTGCAGCAAACGACAATTTAAAATTTTGCTGCTTTTTCAAAAAAAACAAATAAGGAATGATATTTCATGAGAATCGTCTGCTGGCAGATGATTCTCATGTAATAGCATGCCTTATTTTTGTCGAAAACTAGGAAAGATGTCGCAAAATTTGTCATCTGCTGCAGTCGTGATTGGCGCTTTAAGGGTTAAGGTTAAGGTGATCAAAAGATGATTTTTGGAATATCGTAAAATGAAAAGTGTGTTCACTGAGGCTGTACAACTCATTCAATGGATTGGGGACATGACTATTATAATGATCATTTTTAGTCAAGTCAACAAATATTTGATGTTGCTAAGAAAAGAAGCCCAAATCACTTACGCTGACCTTAAAGATAGGGTGGCTTTGAGTTAGTGGCCCCTGGATGGGAGACCACATTTGTCAAGAAAAAGGTAACCGCCACAAACACTTCAAGTCAAATCTCCATCACCAGTCCAATCTCTTTTTCCTCCCTTGCCCCGACCTTGCCCAACACACTCACAACACAAAACACATGAAGAACTGTGCCAAAACAAAATTTGTGTGTACTTGCTAGAATTGCTTCAATTGGAAATGCCTCATTGAGGCAGTTCTAATGATGAGAACCCCAAATCTATATTACTTTGTTTGGACTACAAAATAGAAAACTAATATCTACCTTTACAAACCTCTGATTTCACCATCAGAGATGGCCAAATGCCTACACCTCTACATGTAAATCCCAGGTCACTGGCATCATGGCCTGACTATAAGTCATGGATATTACAAGGATTTTTTTCTTGAAATAACAACATAACCCCTTTATATTATGATCCATAAGGGTCCATAGGGGTCCTGCACTTTTTGGGGGTGAAAATGGAAGATTATAATACTGTACTACAGTAAATGTTCTAAAATTTTGAACACTAGTTGTCTGCCAAAGAGTCCTAGACAAACAGCGCAGACTACTGATTCTGAAGAATCAGTCTGATCAAGGTCTTCCCTGTTTCCTATTCTGACAAGCATTTTGTGAATTCAAATCTATCAATCTATCAAATATGGATTGTGAGTACCCTAAATTCATATGGTATATATTGTAGAAAGAAGAACAACAAGTAGCTGATGAGACTTGTTCATTAGCTCTTGAGAAAACTCAACAATACAGTAAAACCTGTCTTAAACATCCACTCAAAAAGAAGACCAAAAACTGGTTTTCAAGACCGATTATTGCTTAATGCAGGTCAAAAGTATTGCAGAATGCTCCAAGGGGAGCATTCTGCAATACTTTCGACCTTCATTAAGCTACTATTTGTCATTAAGATCTTTGTTTTGTCTATTTTTGAGTGGCCGTTTAAGACAGGTTTTGCTGTACTACTGAAAGTTCCAGCAATGGGGACAATGAGGGTGTTGTCCATGCACAGACTGTTAAAAATAATACCCTTGTTGTTTGACTTTGCTATCAGTTCTGGACACCTCTTGCACTTCAGGGACAATGTTCAGGTAAAACCCTGTACTTGAGTCCCATCATGACAAGCCCCATGGGAGCAAGGGGTCCAAATGACTAAGTTTATTGTGCAGGAGTGTACCATACGTGCTTCACTGTACCTTTCTTCAGACACTGGAATCCACCAATCATCTATTTCTGGACTTTTTCCTAATAGATCATAAGCATTCAGAATTATGAAGAAGGCGTCCTCATGTTTTAGGGAGATTTGAAATACAATGTATCATGTTCACAACTTAACTAAAACCTTTTCGATTCATTGTATATAGAAGTTGACATCTTAATATCTTCATGCTGTTGTTGCTAGGCAACAGAAGACAGTCTCTCAGATATGTGTGTTCACGCTGACAACATTTCAGACTAAGCAGTTGTGAATTTAAAACCATTTCAAATCTAAAACAGCATAATAACTGACCTTTTATCTTGGCAGTTGTATCAAACAATGTGAAAGCAGTGTTTTAAAGAATTTTAATATAAAAACTAGAAATGTGTCCATGGGATGCCCCCGCTATTGCCAAATTTGTGTAAATAGGGAATTGTCATTAACAAAGGGCAATAACTTTTGAAGGCAAGGTGCGATTTGGACCATTATCGAACTTGAAGAAGACATCATGGTACGAGGGTCATCCAATAAGTTCTGACAATGACCCCATAAAGCAAAACCTATTTCTCTAGGACGTGTTTCAATACCCTTCACATGTTATTTAGAATATAGGGAATAGAATCACCTGTTCAAATATTTTCCATGTTGCAATTGCAATGGTTGCTAGGCAACTAAAGAACACAAGGTAAATGACCATGGACGGGGCACTATATGCGGTATACATACCCAAATTTCTAAGAAATTACAAACTCCTCTTTAAACCTTTTTATATAGATAAATTAAGACATTATGTATGTTGATTCTGAACGCCATAGATAATGGTTTAGCTTGCGACTGTGGTGTTAGCAGGATATTGATTATGACATATCACCAATTTTGCAGGAAATATTTTACTTAAAAAAGGGTTGTACTAATAGTGTATTATATTTGATATATAGCATTTATTGAAATTTATTATTTTCTATGCGTTAAGAAATCCATATAACATATTTATCAAAACATGTATCTATTAATATGCAAATTAATTGTAATGTTTTTTTAAACGTTCAAAATATACTATTTTATAATTAACGCTTAAATTGAGGCAAAAATGTAAATTTCTGTTGTTGCCTAGCAACCAAGAACATTCAAAGCAACTAGGTTAATGTCATTGTGGTATTTGCTTTTATGGGTCAATTGTGTATACGGACAACATCACCAAACACTAATATAACTTTCCAAAGAAACATACTGCATCTTTATCTAATTCTACCCCCAGCCAAAAGTTGTTAAAAACGTGATTTTTCACGGCCATGAGCTTTCACAGTGTTGTTTTCAAATTTGTATACCATAAGATCAGGTAATGATAAAAACTCCATATTTCAAACATGAATAGGCAACACCCATGGCCACATGCAATGGGTAATAGAATTTTGATTTCAATAACAGTTTCTGAGATATGAGACCATTGTCAGAACTTATTGGATGACCCACGTACATATACTAAACGATGTGACCAAGTTTCATAAAATTCTGATCAAAAGTATCAACTTAGAGAGCGGACATTGTTTCAAATGGTGAATTTTCATAAACAAAGGGCCATAACTACTGAAAGCATGGTGCGATAAGGATTATTATAAAACTTGAAGAAGACATTATAGTACTAAACAATGTGACCAAGTTTCATAAAATTCTGATCGAAAGTATTCAACTTAGAGAGCGGACATCGTTTCAAATGGTGAATGTTCATAAACAAAGGGCCATAACTACTGAAGGCATGGTCCGATATAGACCAATATAAAACTTGAAAAAGACATCATGGTATCAAACAATGTGACCAAGTTTCATAAAATTCTGATAAAAAATATACGACTTATAGAGCGGACATTGTTTCAAATGGTGAATTTTCATAAACAAAGGGCCATAACTACTGTAAGCACGGTGCCATATGGACCATTATCGAACTTGAAAAAGACATCATGGTATTAAACAATGTGACAAAGTTTCATAAAATTCTGATAAAAAATATACGACTTAGAGAGCCGACATTGTTTCAAATGGTGAATTTTCATAAACAAAGGGCCATAACTACTGTAAGCACGGTGCCATATGGACCATTATCGAACTTGAAGAAGACATCATGGTACTAAACAATGTGACCAAGTTTCATAAAATTCTGATCAAAATTTTTCGACTAAGAGAGTGGACGTCGTTGGACAGACCTACGTAGGGACGGACGGACATGGGTAACACTTAATGCCCCGGCCATTGTCATGGCGGGGGCATAAAAATCAAAACATGAATATTTCTGTTGCCTAGCAACCAAAATTGATTCTATTTTTGACAAATGTCAGCAAAGTTTGTTGCTATGGTAACAGTTTATTCCTGAGATTATTCACAAAACACTTTCAGAAAAGCAATTAGCAAGCACACTGAAATAGTCATAGGATATGATACTTTTGGGATATTTCTTATCCTAGAATGAACCGTTATCTTTGTGTTGGGTAATTTTGGTGGTATTTTTTCCAAAAATGATTTAATTTCCCAGTTATTTGTAGAATAAAATGCCTATCTCTCAATTAAATTTGCTGCATTTTACAGAAATATATTCAAACACTTTATTTGCAACAAATGCACAAGTTGATTGATGTAACTAAATTTCGTATCGTGTTTCCATGGCAACATTTTATTCCAGCAGTGAATGCATGACATTCAATCCAATTCTTTGATTGCTTAGCAACAGCAATCTGTACTTTGTAGGATCGTGTACATGTATATTGCATAATCTGAGGCAGGACAGTTATTGCATGCATGTGCCAAATTTGACTACTGTACGTATGTATTAACTCTCAGTTATTTTCGACTGGCCATCATAACTGCTTTTCTTGAATGAGCAGTGACCAAAACATATATAAAGACTAAATACTAGTGGATATGAAAATTGTAAATTTCACTCCACATTTTTGCCAATCTGGACCCGCGTTAATTCTCTGTATGACCTACCTTCCATGAGTGCCCTGCCTGCTTGCCCGTCTGGATCCAGATGTACTATACCGTCTGGGATCAAATACACTTCCCCGTCTCTTAGGAAAGGACGCCTTTTTGGTCAAATCGGGCACAGGTACTGATATAACGTCGTAACTTGGTTCTGGTTTAGGTGGAGGAGGCTTGTTGGCAACTCTGCAATGAGAAAATAGAACTCCTTACAAATGTACATGCTCATGCTTTTATGTTGCCAGCTGCTTTTTTTTTTAAAATAAATTTTTTCCAAAAAATCTTTCAGGTACATTACCAAAGTGTCAAACCGTTTGTATCAAGATCAGGACCGACACTCTGTCGGTCCTGATCTGGATCCAAACTGTTTGCAAAGGTTATCAGCAGACAACACTAGATCTGGAGTACAGTAAACTATGGACAACTAGAGACATTTACACTGAAGGACTTTAAAAACGCAAAAATAGAAATTCATAAAATTAACAACTTTTTAATGTATCAATTTTATTGAGATTTGGCAAAAATAAACATCAATATGTCAACAAAACACGATTTAAATTTCATATCAAAATGATAAATAATTTTAGAGCATCAGTCTATCAAAAGACAATACCCTTAGATTCTAAAGCTGCAATTTGAAATTTGTCTTGAAATTGGGCATGATTTAAAGTTATTGTAATAAAATATTTTTTATTAAAAATCTGAAACAAATTATCCTTGGAGCCCTGCCATTTGTCTAGCAGTGTTGGTAGCAAGCCGGAACGGATATCCTTGATGTGAATATCGTCAATATAATTGACGTTAGTTGCTGTCTTAATGTTGGCCGCAATTCTTAGAAGGCCAGGCCTGTGTCGACGTTTAACTGTCCTAGTAGCCTGGTAACAATCTCTGAGGTGCTGTATAGCTGACGGATGGCAGTTATTATATCTGGGGACGCCAGAAACACGCACCCCAGCTTTTAACATTCCAATTGCACCAGATCATTCATGTTCAGACAAACGTGGCATGAATAATAAAGCTTTAAAACTAAAGCTACTGTGTTTTTTTATACATGTATACCTACTAGCTACATGTGAAATGATAAAATATTTTGCTTCATTGATTCTTGGGGAAGTACGAGCAAAAAATAGTAAATCACGGATGCATAGCTGGTGGTGGTCATTGCCTATAAAAATGCCGGTTTTAGGTATATATAGAGGCAGAGTGTCGTTTCCAGCCGATTATACTTGTTAAAGAAGACTAAAAATTTCTGGGTTCAAAAATTTATAATTTTCATTTTTTGTGTTTTTAAAGTCCTTCAGTGTACACTTGCTGCTGTCTTCCCTTAGATTAACTTAAATTGAGCAAAGTTCTGTATTCATTTGCCTTTGAAGATATTTGTAACTGCCTTCTTTAGCCGAGGGCATACACAAATATGGATGTAGATGAACATTCTGACCAAAATTTAGTCCTCCAACAATGAAGGGGCACAAAAAATGAGCATTTAAACAACTAAGGGGCACAAAAATGAGCGCTTAAACAATGAAGAGATACATTCAATGAGCTCTTAAAGAATAAAGGGGCACTTGAACAACAAAGGGTCTAGCTTTGCTAGATATATCATTATGGGTGTTTATTAGAGGCATAAAGACATTTGCACATATGCCATAAGCACTGAAACATGTCAGATCCTACATCTGTACTGGCATGTTATCATGGCATATATGTCAGATCCTATTTCTGCACTGGCGTGTTCTTATTTAGTAATAGTAACTTGCATGAAAACAAAAAACCAAATAATATACATTTCATGTATATTGAACTTTAAGGGAAGATACAATTACAAGAAATGTGATGGACGGACAGACAGACGGGCAGACGATGGACAGACTTTGGTATGCAATTACCCTATCTTTCTTACAAAAAAAGTGGGTATCATAAGGCAAACATAGTGCAGTCCGTTTATAATGCCATGTTTGGCGTCTATATAAATAGATTGTGTTATAAGCTGTGAATCATGTTATAAAAGATCAATTTTACAAAGGAATAAATTCTATGTAAAATTACAAGGCAAAAAAAAATTGGGAGCCACAACATGACCATTTTATATCTAAATCTGTTATAATGAGGTGTGTTATAAAGAGACTGCTTTTTTTAAAAAAATCTGATCCTTATCCCATGTGTCATCAAATGGGCCTTGACATGAGAAAACCTGACTTTGTTGCATGCATACAACAAAGGTGTTTTTCGCTTGTTGGAAAGTATCTTAATGACTTTGACATATCTACTTCTTTGTATGCGGTGTAATTTCTTTCTTTTTTTTCTTCTTTTTTTTTGTTGTCTGCTGCCTTTCTCAAAAATCAACTTTTTCAACAAAACTCAAACATCAGAGAGTCAAGTAATTTGGATTCAGATCAGGCCCTGATCTGTGTCCAGACTGTTTGCAAAGGTTACCTGCAGACAACAAAAACTTGTCACCATGTTCTGTGCTCGATAAGAGTAAGGTGACGAAACAGATTTACAGTTAGAAGTATGAATGAAAACCCTATATTTGTCCAATCAGGTGAATAAAGGACCATTACGTGACTGACTATGTAACTCTACTCTTATTGAGCATGGACTCTAGTGGGTAAAGCGTTAAGGATTATAAAATATAGCAATAAAATGAAAACAATAAACTCTATAAACACAATTTAAGTGATACAATTTGGGGATAATTTAAGTATTTTAGGAGTGAATTAACTCTTTGCCTACCAAAGTGTAATCTACTGATAACCCTTCCAAACAAAAAAAGTTGATTTTGAAAAAAAATCAGCGGACAACAAAAAAGAATGCAAAGTATCCCAGTAGGAAAAGAGTTATAGTAAATTAAACTGCTGATGCAGAGTGAAGCTTAAAATTTAGGGAGCACAGTGGCTCAGTGGCAGAGTGCTTGACTTGAGACCGAGGGGCTGTGGGTTTGAGCCTCAACGGCGTCACTGTGTTGTGTCCTTGAGCAAGACACATTTATCCTTGCTTAGTATTGGTTCAACCCAGGAAGATCAGTCCCGACATAACTGAAAAATTGTTGACTGGGACGTAAAGAATCAAATCAAACAAACAAAATTAAAAGCTATTTTAAAAGACTTATCCACATTCTCATGCTTGAAAAAAGAGAGTTGAATTTTTGATATTTTCTACTGATATCAGCCAATCAAAAGCGGCCAGACATCTAGTGATGAATTGATCTTTTTATTTCCTAACCAAAACTTATGTTGTGGATACTGAAAAGAACCATTCTGTTCTCTTAAAAGCATACAGTAAAAATACGGGAGCGCAGTGGCTCAGTGGTAGAGTGCTTGACTCGAGACCGAAGGGCCGCGGGTTCGAGCCTCACCGGCGTCACTGCGTTGTGGTCCTTGAGCAAGACACATTTATCCTAGCTTAGTACTGGTTCAACCCAGAAAGACCCGTCCCGCATAACTGAAAGATTGTTGAGTGGACGTAAAGAATCAAATCAAACAGTAAAAATTCTAAGTTATGAATAGCATTTGCCTGCCACAAAAGCCTAGAGACAAACAGGACATACCCAGATCAGACTACTTCTGAAGAAGCAGTCTGATCAGGGTCTTCACTGTTTGCTTTTCTGACAAGCATTTTGTGAGTTCCTGCCCGATAACCAACATTTTATTTGAGAACAGAGAGAGAAAAGAAATCAAAATTTTAATACATATACGTTATGACAGACTGGATAAGAAAATAATCACAATTCACATTCAATTGATTTTTCCTCAATTTTTCTTCAATTTGAGGAAGTGCAAACTGTTCACAAACAACAAAAAACAGTTTCTCCTAGGCAAAAAAACCCTGTGTTTCTGGTAAACCTACAGAACCTATTATTTTCCAGAGAAGCCTAAAGTTTTTTTTACTTTTCAATTAAGGCTTAAAAATCAATGCAAAAATCAAGCATTTCTTCACATCAATGGTGTAGCCAATTTTATTCTGTAAGTGCATAGTTAACTGAACAGGCCAGAAAGTGTTAACTGTTTCAGTTTACTATACATATGGCTGATGTGGCACATTTGGGGACATCATCGGTAACCCAGATGTGTAGGGTAACTAAGTTACACTTCATCTATCATTTGTGATGGATGAAAAAAAAATGGACACACCCTTAGAGGCTTGCTTCCAATGTTTAATATTCAGAGTTGAATGTAGCAAATTACCTGTCAACGTCTACAGATTACAGTACAATAGGTTGCATCTTCTTGAATCCTATCTTTCTGACTGTGACTATGCAGTGAAATAATATTGACTGATAGGATAAATTGGAAACAAGGGTATATTTTGCCCAATGGATTATTTATGAACAAATTACTGTTGTGCCAACCAAAACTGACAGTGACGTAATATTTTGTTTACAATTGTTGAGTAAAACATTAACTTGTACACTCCACTTGAGCTAATGCAAATCGATAGATCACTTGTGTATTAATCCTATCCGTAGGAAAGAATTAATAAGCAGGTGATCTATTGCTTATAAGTCCCTGATAACTTTGTAAACAACACATTACGCCACTGTCACTCTTGGCTGACAGGACAGTACATGTAACAATGGTTTGTTTGCTCTCTCCTACTGTCTGCATACCATACTCAACCTAATATGCACACTGAGTGCAAAAGTTTTTTTCAAATTCTAGAACTTAAATAGAAAATGGTGTAGATCCTGAGCAGCAGGCTTCATGAAGCCAGCTGATCAGGATCCACACTTTTTTTATCCTTATGATGAATCTAGATTGATTATGGAATTGCACAACCAGATTGTATGAAAACTAGTTCATATACCGGTGTGTAGTTAACATTAAGCAACATAAAAAGTACCTGATGTGCACTTGGTAAGAGTGTGTGCATTTATTAGGTTAAGAATTTGATGAAATATTCACATTTTAGCGAGACCATTGATATGTGAATTGATAAATTTCATCATCTGCATACATGTACAAGTTTCAGCTGAGAACACCAGTGTTTGGTCAGTCAGCTAGATTCCAGGCCAAATAGCTATTTAGGTATTCTGTCCCAGGCAAACAACAGACTTTATGCTGGAGAAGGCAAACAAAAAATGAGTTGTGACATGTGATTTCCAAAAATGTGGCATTTTGACACGTGTAGACTCAGAGGAGCCTGTGCAGCCTCCTTTTAAGCTGATAAACTCCAAATGATGTTCAGTCAGTAGCTTAATATTCATAAAATATTCAAGCGATCAGCATAGGCTCTGATCATACTGCACATATGCGCAGGCTGGTCTGAGCCTTTGCTGGTCTCACATACCACATTGTTGACAATCTCATGTTGCAGATCAAATCAACTGTGTTTAATATTATTAAGTACTAAAATAAACCTGGAAAACTTGAGAAGTTTAGCTTTTTTCTTCAGCTTCACAAGAGCTGAAGATTTTTGTCTTGAAGCTGGTTTTGGTTCTGCATCTGTGACAAAAAAGGCCATGAGAAAACATATCAATGGGAAACAGTAGAACCCTTTTCATTTAGATAGATTTTCCTAGGCATGTTGATAGAATAATTATGAATTGTCCATTTTATATTTTAAGGGACCACAGGTAGAAATTTCTACATTATGATGTCTTTATGTCCCTGAAGATTATTATCTTAGTAAACAGTGTAGATGCTGATGATATGCCACTTTATACCACCCTTACCAACTTTAGAAGTAAATAGCTCATGATGTGCACGGTCTACACTGATGTAGGTGGTATAAAATAATTATACCATGGGTTGTCCACCTGTACGTAAGATAATCCACTCGCTAAAGCTTGTGGATTATCTCCACGTACAGGCGGACAACCCATGGTGTAACTATTACTTAAAGGTCATGTGAACCTTCAAAAAAACTTTTTTTAAACTCCTATTGATTGAAAAGCCAGTAATGAGAGAAACAGAATGCCGAAAGCCCCATCAAGAAATTCAAAATAGTTACCGAGTTATGAAGGTTTCAAAATTTAATTAGATGAAAATATGCGAGAGGCTCATATGACGTCATTTGAGCTTTTTGAAATATTAAATTTAATATATTTCATTTATTTTAACACTATTTAATACTTTTTTTGCTGAAAATGATTCAATATGATAAAATACAACATTTGCATATAAAAGCTAAATTGTACTGTTTTTAATTGCTTAGAAATCACACTACATCATAAAAAGACATTTTGAAAAAATCATCTCGAAACAATAATGTGGGCAGGGCTAATATGCTAATTTGCATAATTTTTAAACTTGCATAACTTTTGACTCGGTTGGAATTTTAAGATGGGGTTTTCAGCATTTTGTTTTTCTCATCATTGTCATTTAAATAATGAAGAGTTTCAAAAATGTTTTTGAAGATTCACAAGACCTTTAAACAGAATTTCCCCAGATTCAGGCCCCCAGAAAAATGTGCATACCTGAAAATTATTTTTCTTATTTCTCAAACAAAAGATACTTTGTGGCTACTCAAAAGAATCATCTCGATAAGACAGTTCTTTTCGGTGCCCAAAACATAATTTAGATTGCTGGGTAATAAAATAATTGCAGTTTTCCACTCAAAAATTTTGCTTTAATAACTGGATCAATGATCTGGGTCCACTGTTTGCCAAAGTAGCTGTTTACCAGTATCCAGAATGAAAAGGGTTAATATAACTCTAAATCTAGCTGACAAGGTTCAGTTGATCTGACTTGTTGAACTTTGAAGACACTAAGAACACAGAATTTTCCTTTTTATGTTTGAGTTGATGTTTTACGTTCCAGTCAACAAAGTTTCAGTTGTGTTGGGATTTTTTCCTGAGTTCAACCAGGGCTATAACTTATAAGCAGTGTTGATAAAGTGTCTTGCTCAAGAACACAAGAGAGTGCCTTCAGTGAGGCTTGATCTAGGGACCCCTCAATCTCAAGTTGAGTACTCTACCATTGAGCCACGGTGCTCCTCCCCTGCTTCTGACATTTTTTAACTCTTTTAATTTGCATGCTTTTTGTCAACTGCAGTTTTTAGGTCTAAAATTTTTTTTATTGTGAATAACCAATATTAAGCAATTTGACAACATTAAAATGTATTTTATATTAAAAGTAATGTCACACCAGAAGCCAATTTTCATAGGACTCGCTGGGTACACTACTTTTAACTTCATACTATCCGTAGAGTTTAGACTCCAAGTCTAGGGATACAGGGGCATTACACATTGTCATAATATCACAACCCAAGCCAATGGTACTACCACTCAAAGAAAAAATTACAACTTGCATGCTTCTCATTCTCAACAATGTCATCATTACTTGCTTGCTTCTCAACAATGTCATCATTTTACAAAACACATTTGTGAATGTTGTATTAAACTGTCAGTATCTCAGTGCCAATAAATTGTTGGTGTCAGTTAACCGCCACCCCAGGCAGCCCCTGGGGTCAAACTACTCAGTCTTGACAATGGATAGAAACACCCTTCCAGAAAATGCAAATAAACCATCTATTATCTACCAATTTGTAATTCGCTTTACTGGAATTGCAGATGATTATTGCTAAGTTTGATTTGGGACTAATTTCTCCAATTACCATAATTACAGGTTCTTTTGAATGATCGTTAATTTTTGGGGTTTCACCAGTAATCCATCTTGATCTTGACATCTTCATCTTCCAGTATTGAATAATGCACGAATATTATCATGCAATCTAAATTACTAATGCATGTTTTGCTGTGATATTTACATGTAAGGCAGAAGGTGCAAGTTAAAACAGGATATTCTGGTTTTAGGAGCTGTGGGGCCTAACCTTGCCTTGAAGACATACCGAGAGTAAATATACCAGTGTAGAAAATAACGTGATAAGAAGACCGTACCTGTGTGAATATATGGCCTGATGGCCTAAATACAGAAATACAGAAATACAAGGAAGGTGATTGACTGCTGTTGTAGTCAAATGTCTGGGCACCTTGTTTCAGCTTAGGTGTTTAATAGGTTCCATAATTGGATTTTAATTTAACAATAGACAGAGCTATTTGCGTATCCGAAGAAAGAATTGGGTGCGCTAGACCTTAGATCATTGTGTGAAAGTGCTTGAACATATAACACATGGGGTGAAGTACAAGGGGATCCATGACATTTGGTCGAAAACCATTTCGTCGAAACGACGTTTGGTCGAATGTGACATTTGGTCGATACGACGTTTCGCCGACTACGACGTTTGGTCGACTACGACAATTGGTCAAAAATTCGTTTAATTACGTCGAAATTTAGTCGAAATTTGGTCGAAAACTGATTTGTTCAGAAATTATTTTTTTTTGCATTTACAGTTCTCACATCTCCAATATATTTTCAACACACTAATGACTTTTCTAACAACAGAAAGAAAGAATGAACATCCAATCATCTCACAAATGTGAGTTCTACTTACCTTTAAAACATTTCACTCAAAGATCGATCCTGAAAGCTTTGGACCACTGCCCATTATTAGAGTCATTATATACTAATTAGCTTTGAAGCAACTTTATAAAATTAATGGAGCGTGCCTTTATTTAAGAATTGAAAGTTATTTTTCTGCGTTTCACTGAGGTATGAAATGTCGGGAAAATTACATCTAATTTGCATGAAAACCGAAGGTTTTCATGCTAAAATTAGATGTAATTTAAACGACATTTCATACCTCAGTGAAACGCAGAAAAATAACTTTCAATTCTTATAATTACAACTTCTTCTTTATTCATTCTTATGCAGTATTTATAATTATGTTTTCCTTAAAAAATACCTTTCCAGCTAATATTTTGTTTCGCGCATTTAGACTATGACGTGCGTATGTAGATGTCACGATCGCGACGTTCAAAAAATCAAAATGGCGGCCGTTCTCCAACTGAACATAAACAACTACATTTTAGAAACTAGAATCTCGTTTTTACATAGTGACAACCGAAAAAACTTAACATCGGTGTACATTAGAATGTGTACGATAGTTACGTCATCGGATGTGACGTCATTCATTTACATTGGTGACGAAAAGCATCATCTGTCAAAATGGTTTGGAAATGAAAAGAAATGACCCCCAGCAAAAAGAAATTGAGCTATCTTTATTGAGTGATTGAAGAAAGCAAAGACGAATTGCAAAAGATGTTGGATAAACCAGGCAACAGTCATGCAGTAAGTTCAAGAAACGATTTTATTGCGGGGCTCAACTGAAAACATACAACGAAGTTGCTGGAAAACAAGCACAGACCCGTGCAACAGGCGATCGCATCATTTTGCGGACTTGGAAACTAAATAGATCGCAGCCAAGTGCGGATCCAGAGGGGGTGGCAGGGGGTCCGGACCCCCCCCCCCTGGAAAATCACAAGTTATTTATAGGGAATAAGCAATGGACCCCCCCCCCCCCCCCCCCCGGAAAAAGTTGCCCCCCCCCCCCCCCCCCCCCCCCCCCCCCCCCGGAAAAAGTTGGACCCCCTCTGGAACCTTGAAAGATGATATTTTTCTTTGAAATTAACCATTTGACTTCTATAAAATAAGCCGAGGACTAAGAAAAAAGCAAAAAACAAACAAACAACGCTGTCTGATTGACGTGGACCCCCCCCCCCCTAACGAAAATTCCTGGATCCGCGCATTGCAGCAGACAGCTGATCGGTATGACTACTGTTAATTTAGGCGTCGTACATTGTATGTAAGTTAATCTTTGCTTTTCTACCTGAAAATATAGGTGTAAGTGTAAGGTAAAGTGTCAGTAGTTGCAGACTGTCCATTTCTCTCACAGTATCACAAAAGTAGTTCTGTCGTGAATGGCCCCGCCCCTCATGAATACGGACCGGGTTCATTGAAAAATGAAATACAGGTCAATGCGATCAGATGACCGTTCTTGACCAATCAGATTAGCGGATTTAAATAAATGTTATGACAGTTGTAATTATAAGTTGTACGTCTGGTATAAACAAAGTGAATTTCTTATTATTTTATTTTTTTAAATATCAATGACATTTGGTAGATGTGACGTTCCATGGAGTACGACGTGTTGTACGTCTGGTATAAACAAAGTGAATTTCTTATTATTTTCTTTTTTTAATATCAATGACATTTGGTAGATGCGACGTTCCGTCAAGTACGATGTGCCTTTTATAAGTTGTACGTCTGATATAAACAAAGTGAATTTCTTATGATTTTCTTTTTTTTAAATATCAATGACATTTGGTAGATGCGACGTTCCGTCGAGTACGACGTTTGGTCGAGAAACAATGACTTGACAATTTCGACCGAATGTCGTACCTGACTATTTTTTTCGACCAAAAGTCGTACTCGGCGAAATGTCGCATCGACCAAAAGTCGTATGCGACCAATTGTCGTATCGGCGAAATGGTTTTCGACGAATTGTCGTGCACCCAGTACAAGGTTAGGATTCTTGGTAGCAACATAGAAAGGCAGGCAAGTATCTGTTAAAGATATTGTTATATTGCAAATATTGTCCATTTCATTTAAGTGACATTAAGGCTTCTTTATCTTTACCTAAATAACATGTATTTCACTTTCACATATGAGTAAAGGGAATAAAAGAAATATGTTGTTTCCTTAAGGCAAGAGCATGAAACAGGGCATTTAACACAAGCAAACATTTGCAATAATGATTAACAGTGTCATTTAAACCTGTGATAAACAAATGGCATTTGATTATTCACTAAGACAATACAAGTACTTACTGAAGGGAGATAAACAATAGCCTTCTTTAACACGATTATGATTATATTCAAAAAGGATTAATTATTGTGTCATATGAACCATAAATCCCATCACCATAGCAGGACAAAGCTTGTTCAGTGCTGACACGCACCAATGGTTCACAAAGAAAATTGCAATCAACTTACCCAAGTTTGTTGACATGTCTCCAAGTGATCAAATGTGGGCGTGTACGAACAGACGAAGCGTGAATCTGCGGGAAATTCGACTTCTATACAATTTACATATATTTTCACGGAGTATAACACATTTATGCAAAACTCTTTCGATTAGTTACACATGTGCTTTAATCTTTTAAATATGCAAGCACTTGTTTCCTTCAAATCGGTCTGTATTTAAAATCAAATCGATTTTGTTTTGGTCAACGAAAAAATACTTTCACTTAGCCGCCATATTTGTTGATAGATTGGTTCTCAAACGTAACCAGCGGTTCAATGAAATTGAATGTGACTACTAATCTTACTTTACCTCGGGGTGCACCAGGGCCTAAAGGATGTCACACGGGAGCCCTATCCCTTTCTAGACACGATTGAGAATCCTTTCCATACAAAAAAAAAAACCAGATAAAAATACATACCCCATCGTAGAAATACTCTATTTTTACCTCATAAGATAAGAAAATTAATTTAAAAACGGCATGAAAGTACATAATGCATATTAGAGTCCTAATCTGCTGTTCGAAGTCCCAGGTTATAAATCCACTCGCACGACTTTTTTTCTCATTCACAATGTTATCTTTTAGTTTATTTCTTGTCTTTAATTCTTCACCACCTTCAAAGGCGAACCCCGTATTTGAGTAGGTAGTACCGCTCCTGAATATTAAAATCCAACAGCCCCACCATAAAATTCACACAAGTTAAAAGGCTGTGCTGATATGTAAATAAGTACATGCAGTTAAAAATTTATATACCTATGAGTCGGTATATATAAAAACGGTCACTACTATATGACTATTTATTTTGAAACAGCTTTCCAGATAATTTAAGACAAGTAAGCATATATAATCAATTTAAAGCTTTAATGCATCCTCGTTAACCCAGGCGTTGCCAATTCCGTTACACTGCATTCGTGATGAAAGAAGTGAAACGTAATGCTTTGCCACTGGGTAAACGAGGATGATTGGAATTGTAATGACTGCAACTGCAACCTATGTAAGTAGCTGTTCTGCATAAGACTTGGCTATCTGTCAGAATTCAAACACATTTTGTTGTTGCGCTTTCTGTGTTGTCAGCTTTCAGGGACATTTTCTTTCAGTTGTAAATTATATTGCTTTGTTAAAAACAAAGAACAGAACCATGGATAAGTTCAGAAATTTGAGATTTAATTAGACAGAGGGCTCTTTACTCATACCAATTTTTAAAATCAAAAGATAAGGATGTTTATAGATTATTTTGTCAGTTTAGAAACAAAGTCCAAAAAGAAATTAAAATGGCAAAATCTGATTTTTTTCAAACAAAATTGAAAAAAAATAAGAACAGTCCCAGAAAGCTGTGGCAACAATCGAAAGATCTAGGTTACAAAAATAAGAAAAGCGAACCCTCAAATTTTATTTAAGTCATGTATCTGAGGAGATTGTACTCAAGGAACTCAGCCAATTAAATCCTTAAAAAGTACTGGTTTGGATGAAATCTCAGCATGTTTTCTATAAGAAGCACCTTTCTAAAAAAAAATCCCGTAACATTTTTAGTAAATATGTCAATTTCTGATAAATGTGTACCTGATGACATGAAAATAGCTAGGATTAAACCATTACATACGAAAAATAGTAATCAGGATGTTGGAAACTACAGACCAGTAAGTATTCTGAGTGTTATTTCCAAAATTCTTCAGGAAGCTATTTATATACAACTTGAAGTTGATTTAGTTTAATATTATTTATAATTACCAATCTGGGTTCAGAAATTCATTCTCTACAGATACTTGCCTTATTCACTTGTTAGATCATATAAAATAGAAAATGCATAAAGTCTGTACACGGGTATGGTACTTTTAGATTTGTAAAATTCTTCAGGAAGCTATTTATATACAACTTGAAGTTGATTTAGTTTAATAT
The DNA here is from genome assembly GCA_964019695.1 of Loripinus fragilis. Classification (NCBI taxonomy): domain Eukaryota; kingdom Metazoa; phylum Mollusca; class Bivalvia; order Lucinida; family Lucinidae; genus Loripinus; species Loripinus fragilis. Next base: position 21,503,496 of record OZ026519.1, on the reverse strand, counting down.
TATTTATAATTACCAATCTGGGTTCAGAAATTCATTCTCTACAGATACTTGCCTTATTCACTTGTTAGATCATATAAAATAGAAAATGCATAAAGTCTGTACACGGGTATGGTACTTTTAGATTTGTAAAAGGCTTTTGACACTGTTGATCAAACATTTTATTCAATAAATTGAAACTTATTGGCGTTAGGTCAACAAAAAGGTTTGAATCTTACCTTGGTAATAGAAGTCAATTGGTCAATATTGGAAAAACTCAGCAGCTGTAACTTGTGGTGTCCCTCAAGGGAGCATTTTGGGGCGTTTGTTATTCTTGTGCCATGCCAATGACATGGTGATTAGCATTGATCCAGACTGTAAGCTTCATTTATATGCCGATTATAGCACAAAACGATCAAGAAATACCACAAACACAAACCGCAGACAAACCCATGGCACCGCGGGGAGGAGCCACACGACCATCACGAGACACCAGAAAGACAAACTAAACAAAGCAACCAGCTCTCTCTTCCCCATCAAGATGCTTGCAAAACTAGAATGAACATAGAGTAACATACAACAACACATATAACAATTACAGACTCCCACAATGATAGTAACAATAAACAAAGGCAACAACAACAGAACCACCGCCTTAGAACAGACAGCAGCCTAAGCCACATTGGCGCATTTTACTGGTACCAAATCTTCGCCCTAGAATCTGCTGTTGTTGAATTACAATAAATGCTTAGCTCGCATGGAAGCCTACTAACTATTACAATGTATCATCATGGAGAAACACTCTAATCAAATTAACACACCATAATGAAACAAAGAAAAGGGCTCACGACTCATAGTCTGAGCTAAAGAAAACATCAAATTGAGCCACGGTTGGCCAAGCTACAGATAAGCATCAGGTACGAACCCACCGATTAAAGCTTTACGTCAGAGCCAACATTGAGTTTGAGGCCTGATCCACCCTCGAGCAATTAAAGAGGAAACATGGACAGTGATTCATTTACAATTTTGGGCTTATGGGTCCTGGGACTCGCTGTTTCCCATATCAAGGAGTCCAACTGCAAAATTATGAGTCCAGAACACTATTTAATGACAAGTCTGCAATACTATTGCATCCTGGGACTCGCTGAAAAAAATTGCACCGCAGAGACAAAATTATGCACAAAAGATGCAGGATGCGCAGGTAACAAAATTACTGAAACCATAGCTAGAAACCGTGATTGGGTTTAAAACCAAGCATGCAGACTGCCACATGACATCCCAGTTATATCCAACCTTTATATAACGTTTGATAATCTTTTTGAATTAGTTTGAAAACCCAGGTTAAGGTAGGTAGGTAGGTTTATAGGTAGGTAAGGTAAGGTAAGGTAAGGCTAGGCTAGGCTAGGGTAGGGTGTAGGTAGGGTGTAGGTAGGTAGGTAGGCCAGAAAACTTCAATACACGCCCTTCACCAGTACTGAATATGCATTTTGAGGGTCCTAAAAATATGATTCAAATGAGATCACCATTTATGGAAAAGGGAGAAGTTTGTTCATACTTTCTTCAAAAGGAGTTAAACACTATAGTATAATCTTGATCATACTCATAGCGCCACGAAAGCTAGGTAACCACCCTATGCAACTGGAGCTTCATAGTTCAGTATTGAAAAACTCAAATCTTTCTATCTATCGATATATCTCAACCACCGAGTGAGACACCAGATGGGATTCGGTGAACCAAGTACTGGGAAGCACATTTTTGTTGTTTTTAGTTAAGTAGTTATTTCAAAATGTTAGTTGTGTTAGTAGTGAGTGAGATAAGAAAATCCATCGCATGTCTTAACACTTTCACTGCCAAACGCGACTGTAGTCGAATTCACCGTTCACTGCCAAACGCGACTACAGTCGAAATTTAAAGGCACATTTCATAGCTGTATATTTTTGACCGTTATAAGGAACGCAGCTATTTGTTCTTTATTTCAAATGTACAGGGGACATAATAATATCATATATGGAGGGCTATGCAATTTTTCTGTGCAAGAATGGACTTTACACTCTTTCTTGTAATGTCATTAGATTTCGCGGAAATCAAAAATATCAAAAACATGTCCATGGGGATGATAAAAAGGATGCATTAAGCGCTTCAACTGCTATATTTTGATTTATTTCTGATGAAACAATATATAAGAATAAATCCTGATGTTTGATACTGGATGTAGATGGATGTTTTATCTTTTTTTGCATAAAATAGTTGTTTATAGGCATTTTACTTATTTTCAATATGGCAACCAAAATGGCCGCCAAAGGTCACGTGACTATCTTTTTTATTATTGGTTCAAATAAAAGTTTTATGTATTAGCAACATTCTGTGAAAATTTCACAGCGATAGGTTGAATGGTTCTTGAGATACTCTGTGTTGAACCCATAAACCCTTAATATTCAGGAGTCCTTAAAACATGCTTGGCACTGAGGTACTGGTTTTTTGAGGTGCTTGGCTGCGAAAGTGTTAATGTGCTGAGAATTAAGCATTGTAGCAATTGGTTCCTTTTTGAACCATTTAAGTGTGACATGGCTGGTTTTTCCCAACCTGCGACCACTATCTCTGGAAACGGACGCCCTACCACTTGAGCTATTGTGACCAGTCAACAAGGGGGAACTAATTGGAAGTGCTACTTATAGCAGGGCCTTGTGGTCACCTGCTGGGAAAGGGCTGACCACTTGGCTCTCGTTTGTGATGTTAAATTGTGTATTTGTCACTTTCCATGTGGTATCCTGGGTCAGATGTGGTACTTGATTGTCGATTCCTGATCTTTGTCCCTTTTATTACATTGTACGAAGCAATATGCATTGTCCAGTATTCTTTTTATGATTTTACTTGAAAATATAGTAGTTCGACAAAGATCTAATTTTATTCAATTTATTCACATTTCCTTTAAAGATCCCCGATTTATTTCATCTGACCATTAAATCGTACCTACATTAATTATAATAGGTATTTGTTTTGGTGTCAGAGTTTTGGTGATGATTCGCCTTATGTCTGTTCTTTATACGTGAAGTTCTGTTTGGGTTGCTGCGTGGCCACCTTTTGAGAAATAGCTGCCCACTAGATTGGCCATTTGTTCTCATTGTATTTTGGTCTATTTGTATTTTTTAATTATTATCATTTTGGTTTAAAGAGCGAGATGTGGCTTTTGATTGCCCCAGTTTCTGTTTATTGCTTTTCTAGTACTTACATAATTCATAGCTTATAATGTGATTGTAGTGCAAACAAGCTAACATCTATTTGCATTTTACCATTGTTTGGCGGCGGCACTGCATTTAAGTCAGTTTTACTTACCCCCCCACCATTTCTGTCCCTTTTAAAACTAATTCTTTAATAATCAGAAAGGGCTGATTCAAGGTAACCAATATCATTTTATGATATATTTCATCCAATTAAACCATTTTAGATGTGTATCATGTAAAATCTTCATTTCCTGATCTGACGGGTTTTTTTTGCGGCGGCCATCTTGGATTTTAGTACCGCCATCTTGAAAATAGGCCAATTTCGATTGGCTAATGATAATTATTCAAATTACTTATGCTCATGAACGTTTTTACCAAGTTGCATGCTTATATCTGCATGTGCCTTCTTCTTGTCACTTTCCACTCTTTTTTTTACATATGAAGGACCTCGGACAGTCTTAATGAAGGATTGCCCATAAAAATGACCAGAGACAAGTTTCAAAGAAAATTATATTTTTTCTATGAAAAAGATAGTAGGCTCAACCCTCTACTTAGCCACAAAAGCCATTTTCTCATTGGACAAGTACCAATTGAAAAATATGGGTTGAAAACTCTGTTTTTGCTATTCAACATATAGAAAATAGAAAAAGTTTTACTAAGGTGCTTCCCCCCCCCCCCCCCCCCCCCGTGACCAAACTAATCCTTTTGCATACAGTTGTAGTTTTACATTTCACACATCATATAACAACGGCATGAATGGTCACGGGGGGAACGCTGTCAAAATGCTCAAAAGCACTTTATTATAAAAACTTATTAGAAACTTATTTTGTTAAAACCTGTAGGTAAATATCAATTTGCAATGGCATGTATCAGGGCTTTAGTTATGAGTGCTTACAAAGTAATTAATTGTCTCATTTCTCGACCAAAACATATATTGTGGGTGCTCAAAAGAACCGTCTCAATGAGACGATTCTTTTAAGCACCAAATTATAGGTTAAATTTTATGTGTAAGAAAATATTTACGATTTTACGGCAAAAACTGTGTTTATCTGGACTAAGATTTATACAGTATGTAGATATGATACAACTCAGTGCACAAATCGAACCGGTTGACCTTGAAGCATTACAGGTAATAGTCAAAAGTGATTGACAGCACACTTCTTTAGATGAAACAATGAAATTTTCTCAAACCGAATTTTATGCAAACGCATCACTTTCGTCTCAAGATTTATGCCGCAAACATAATATTTACATGTATTTACGTGAATACTCGACGAAACTTGAACTTTCCGTGAAATAAAATTTGGTCACAAAAATCCCCCCATCCCATTAACCCTAGAGTCCTGGCATAATTATGCAATATTTTCAAAATATTTTTATTTTGCTAGGTGCACTAAATGTAAAATTTGATTTAAGCACAAAACTATAGTTGTCAGTCATGCATTATCCTAGCCACAGACTGTCAAAGTTTGGGCAGATTGAATAGGAAACTGTCCGAGGTCCTTTGGCAGCCATCAATGATACCAGATTGCATCTAAAAACGAAAAGGCCACATAGAGACCTTACAACTGAGCTGGATACAACGTACCGGCTTGCATCTGAAATTGAAAAGGCCAATTAAAGACCTTACCACTGAGCTAGAATCCAGATCAAACATGGAGCCTTCGGATTTCCTAGGCTAAGTGTGACGAAATAACTAGATTTAGATGGGTCAATTTCAATATGCCCACTAGGCGTAATGTGCATTGACTTCGATTGAGGAATACGGCTGTATGACCTGTATATACTATTGGGGAGGGGGCTAACTCTACCACTATTCAGTGTGTTCGTGAGCAGAGTATTACTGGAATATGCATATTTCCTGTGTTTTATTTGCTTCCAATGGATCACCTATGTACAAATCGTTAACAAAAACCAAAAAGTACTCAGAGATTAAAACATGAAATACACTGAAAAGAGTGGCTTCAGCAAACGCAATATTAAAACACTATAAAAGTTTTTTTCTGTATAAATGTTAAACGCCATGCGATGGGTCTAAGCTGTTTTAAAAGCTAACCTTGTCCATTTTATACCATTATCCTCTGTTTTTATTGTTGTAGTATTATCTTATCTTAAAAAAAGAATGTATGTTAACTTACAGACGTTTCAGATGATTGCTGTGAGCAGTGATGCTTGTTATCAGATCCCGTAATGTGCTTGTACATTAATGTATTATTTACTCATGCTTTGTATTTTCGAAATAAAATATTGTTTAAGCTAACTTATAGACGGTCAAGAGCTCATTAGAGCTTATGTTTCTTTGTTTTATTGTCATGCATTCTTTAAATAAAATTTCTTATCTTTTCCAATTTATATGACTTGGCTATAAATTATGCTTAGCCATACGCCGTTCTCCTACATGGGGGCATAACAGTTGACCTGAATGCCAGAGTAGCAGTCAGATCTCTCGAATACTCGCACTTATATTCAAGGAGTCATTAGCTTGATGACTGGAGACAAGCAAATGTTTCCCGGTCTTTAAAAAGGGCAAAAAATATGATGTTGTCGCTCACATGCATCTGTTGCGAAACCCTGGATCATATTCTTGTAAGCAACACCAACAAACACTTAGCCTTAGATAGCATACTTGCTGACTCTCAGAATGGTTTCCGAAGTCAGAGGTCTTGGTTTGTGCACATCATCAGCAACTTGAGTGTGGCTGTGAATCGTAGGCACAAACAGACAGATTTGATCATAATGGATTATGCTAAGGCCTTTGACAAGGTTCCACTAAGGATGCTATAATTACAGAAACTAGATAATTATGGGATGAGAGGGTCAACCCACAGGTGTATTAACTAATGGATCTCTGGGCGCACTCAAGAAGTAGTTTTATACAGCCAAGCCCCTGATCCAGTCCCAGTGCTATCCCGTGTGCCCCAGGGATCTGTCTTAGGTCCGACCCTGTTCCTCATCTTCATAAACGATCTGCCGGATATCATCAGGTCTTCTGTTTGCCTGTTCGCAGACGACTTTGTCCTGTATATTTGATTTTGTTTGTTTATTTGATTCTTTACGTCCCATCAACAATCTTTCAGTTATATAGGGACGGGTTTCCTGGGTTGAACCAGTACTAAGCTAGGATAAATGTGTCTTGCTCAAGAACCACAACACAATGACGCCAGTGAAGCTCGAACCCACAGCCCTTCGGTCTCAAATCAAGCACTCTACCACTGAGCCTCCTTTGGTCTTGTATAAGAATATCTATTCACTTCAGGACTGTTTGATCTTGCAAGGGCTCAATAGCTTAGGACAGTGAGAAGCAAATCGGCAAATGAAATTAAACGAAGCCAAATGTCACTCTATGAGAGTGACTTGGCATCAGCATCACAAATACTTTTTGGCTGTTCACTACACAATCGAACTTTGGAAAATGTTCAGTTCGCAAAAAAACCTTGGTATAACCATCACTGATAACATGGATTGGGGTAAGCACATTTCAGAAAGTTCTTCCAAAGCAACGAAGGTGTTTGATTTCTTTCGCAGGAACTTGGCTTTTGCACCTTGGAGTACTAAGGAAGTTGCATACAAAACTTTGGTTCATTCTAAACTAGAGTATGCAGCACCCTTTTGGAGCCCTTACTCAATACTTCATATTAATCAGATTAGGAAATTCAGAGTACAGCGGCCCACTGGACCAGCAGATGGCGAAAAACGAGTAGTGTCAGCGAAATGCTTGATGAACTTGAATGGCCATCTCTTGAGGCCCGTAGGGTAGGGATCAGTCCTACCTGCTTCTCTTTCATAAGATTCATTGTGGAGCAGTGTCTATTGAAAAAGACAAGTACATAACCCATGCTCACAGCTTGAAAACTAGCAGGTCATCACATAGTGCTCAATATTGTAGATACCAAACGTACAGTGCTGCCCTGAAGACTCTTGTTACCCCGAACTATTTCACATTGGAATATCCTGTCTCCTTCTGTGGCCAATACCCACAGAGGAGTTTTGGGCACTCCTCATCTAGTCAAAACACAGCTAAAAGTTTGCCACTTTTTTTTTTTGGGGGGGGGGGGTCTTCAAAATCGCACTTCCTGGCATAATGTTTCAAATGGAGCAAGCCAGTAGATAAATATAGAAAGTGTCACTCTCTTCCCTTCTGTTCCCATGTTACCCAGCATTTTATATCTAGCAACATCCACCTTTTTCAGTGAAATTCAATTTCTGCAGTTGTTCAATTTTTACTTTGCCAATGTTGGAGCAGTCCAATATTTTTTATCTGGTACTCTTGTGATTCATCCCTCAAAAATTTCCCAGTTGTGTGCCTATATTCTGTTTCTATGTCGTGTAGTACAGGTAATCTTTGTTTGTTTGGTTTGATTCTTTACGTCCCATCAACAATCTTTCAGTTAAACAGGGACGGGTCTTCCTGGGTTGATATAGTAGGAAGCTAGGATAAATGTGTCTTGCTCAAGGACCACAAAGCAGTGACGCTGGTGAGACTTGAACCCGCTGCTCCTCGGTCTCGAGTCAAGCACTCTACCACTGAGACACAGCACTCCCAATACAGGTAATATGACAATCTCTAGTGTATCACAGGTAATGTTGAATGAAATGGATCACATCCTCCTCACCACAACGACAGAGCATACAAGTAGGGTTAAAAGGCCGCTCTTATCAACTGAAGTAGGTATGTTCCTCTTCATTAGTATTCAATTTCCTGAGAGTCTAGTTACTTCGCGGAATCATTTGTATACTTTTGGTAGAGGGCATCATGAGGAACGATTCTGTGAAATTATCTTGCATTTGGACCAGTGGTTCAGGAGAAGTTACCATAATTTCTTATCTAGAGCTCTAGCGCCCCCTATATTCTGTAGAGCGGAACCATTTATGAAATTTTGGTAGAAGGCATCATGAGGAACATTTCTGTGAAATTATTTTGAATTGGACCAGTGGTTCACATGTCATTTAAAGATATTTCTTATCTAGAGCTCTGGTAGCTCTTTTGTTCAATGGAGCGGAACAATTTGTGCAATTTTGGTAGAGTGTATTAAGAGAAACAGTTCTGTGAAATTATTTTGAGTTTGGACCAGTGGTTCAGGAGATGTTGTTTAGAAGATTTCTTATCTAGAGCTCTGGCAGCCCTCATGTTCAGCGGAGCGGACCCATTTATGCAGTTTTGGTAGAGGACATTATGGGGAACATTAAAGTGAAATAAATTTGGACTAGTGATTCAGGAGATGCAATTTTCAGAAAAAGTTTATGCACGACAGACAGAGGGCGGAAGAAGACCGATCACAATAGCTCTCATTGAGCCTTCAGCTGGCTGACTCATAATTTATGGTGTGTATGTATGTGGTGACATTTCATTGTCCAAAGGGCATCTGAGGTCAAGGGAGGAAGTATCTAAAAACAAACTGAAAGACAAATTTCAACTTTTCAATGACAAATGTTGTGTTCTTTCGTATGTGCAGAAAGAAGACATTAGTCTTTAGGATTTAAAGAGCATTCTGTCCTTAATATTTTGCCACTTTATCTTGTCTGAAACCATAAGCCCTCGATATTTGGTACATAGCATCATCTAATAATAATACTTTACTAAGTTAAGATTATGGTTCTGTGGCCAAAAATAGCTCCACCACAAGGGTCACATGTATTCCTTTTACATTGTGAAAACTTATTTTTTTAACCACAAAACATAGGGACTTGGTATTTAGTGAAGTATCACCCAGTGGACCTCTACCAAAGTTATTCAACTTATGACCCTGGGGCAATAAATGGTCCTGACCACACATGTTTTATACATGAAGAAAACATAAAAAGATCTTCGTCTGATACAACAAGGCCCAGCGCCTAGATATTTGGTATGTGACATCACATAGTAGCACTTTACCAATTTTGTTCAAATTATGGATGTAGCCAAAAATAGCCCTATCCCAGGGTCACGTTTTGCATTGACTTATACAATGAAAACATATGAAAAACTTTGTGTCTGAAACCACAGCTGTACTAATATTGAACTTGAAGAGAGACACAGTTTTTCATATTTTTTTTTTAATTTTAAAACATTTATATTGTTTTTTTGTTGGATCTGATTCTTTAAGTCCCATCAACAATCTTTCAGTTATAAAGGGACAAGTCTTCCTGGGTTGAATGAGTACTAGGCTAGGATTAATGTTCTTGCTCAAGGACACAACACAGTGACGCCGGTGAGGCTCGAACCCGCGCCCCTCGGTCTTGTGTCAAGCACTCTACCACTGAGGCACTTGGCTCTCAATATATTGTTTGTAACTGCATGTATGATTTCAGCCTTTTCATTCAATGTCTTCAATTTCATCTTTGAAATTTAAGCTACAAAAACATTATTTTCTTTTGCTTTTAATGAGCACTTTTACATGTATAAGGTGACATAGGCAAAATATACATTTTAGCTTGTAAGCAAATAAAGAACCTGCAAATATATATATTATATAAAAGTAAAAAAAAATCAAACTAATCTGTACCCATTCCAATTTTTCATATACAGTAAAAGCTTGGTAATTCAAATTCTGATAGATCGAAGTGTCCATTAATTCAAATTATAGTGCGTCCAGCTAATAGAGACTGGGCGTGTCAGAAAGAGCGCTGTCATACACTGTCAAATAAGACAAGTCTACAGTAAATCGGGTGTAATAGCCTATGTACGCTTTACTCGTGCAACCAACTGAAGCGCAGACGACAAGGGCGACCAACTTTATACGTTAGCATGCCTGGTAAACGGTCATCTTTAGTATGCTGCTGGGGACCTTCTGCATTTCATTTTCCGGGATGGATACGTTGTAAAAGTTTTTGGGGAAGGTAGATTTGCACTTTCTTCAAATTCTGTCTGTATGGCAAAACTGGTTCGATTTTTAAGCCTGATACAATAATAAATCACCAATTAGAATTAAGCGGGACAAGGGTTTAGTATCTGGATCATGAAAAAAGGGCATACAAACATGAGATTTGGTCTAAAAGCCTCTTATAATCGCTTATTCTGGCGTGTCCAGAGAGACTAGTTGTCTAAAAGTTGTTCGGAGTCTTCTTCAACTTGCATATTTTGTTTATGCGAGAAGCAAAAGCCCTCGCGAGGTCATGCGTACATGCAGGCTCGTCGGAGCCTTCGCCACACATCGATGTAATAAGAAACATCATCTCGTGTGCTGACCAATTTGTAGTATTAATTTTTCATTGCGGACCATTATTCTATTTTTCTTATTCATTATTATTTGAAACATTGTCAGAGTGCATATATATAGGCTAGTCAGTCTCCTTGTTATCCAAATTTTTATCCTTTTTCTCACAATGGGCTCAAAACTACAACAGGTATATATACAGGTGTACAGCAGTAAAGCGTTTCACAGGTGAATAAATACACCCTGTCTTACCAATTTTGAAATGGAAATGTCCTTGGGTGTGTCTTTGCTAAGAACCGCCCAGTCTCTCTTAACTGGTCGGACTATATATGATTCAGAAATTCCTATAAAAACATGTTTTGGATGCTTAAAAGAATATATCTCAGTAAGGGTTTCCTTTTAACTCTTTGTGTACTGGTTACCCCTAAACAGGCACTTGGGCAAACAGTGAATACCCAGATGAAATGCAGCATAATACTGCATTTCATCAGGGTCTGCACTGTTTGCTATTAAAGATTAAAAAATCCATCAGAATACAAAGGGTCAAGCACCCAGAACATATTTTTTGATAGGAAATATTGAAAATAATAATGTTTGGGGTTACTTCAAATTGAAAAACTCTGGTCCCGACTACTTTGAATTAACAAGATTTGACTGTATAGATAGAATTCATGAACAGCCCAGGCCCCGAGGCTATAAAACTTTTTCCATGCTTAACTCAGCTGAGCACGAAATTTATCCTATTCATAAATATTAAAAAATACCAACAGTTGTTGGCATTTTAACATTTATTAGCATGATAAATACAACATCTGAGATACTTAAAGCAATAAACTTCTTCATTTGTCGGTAATTTAGTTTTTATGAGCAGTTGAAATTTCGTGCTCATCTGAGTTGAGTACAAAAAAGTTTTACAACCTCGAGGCCTCGTGCTGAGCCCACTGCTCCTCATGCTATTTAGAAACACTTTTGTGTTATCAAATGAGGGCCAAATGAACTAAAGGTATTCTAAAATGAAGTTATATAAATTTATGACATGCATTAACCTAACCTTAGTTCACTTTGAAAATGGACTTTGGCATAACAATGGGTATACAATGGGCTACACTTTCAGCAGACAGTATCAAGAGTTATTAGGGACTATGTAAGAAAGAAAGAAACTAACTAGACAATCAGATAGTGGGTAAATTTTACAAGCTATACAAGCTACTAAATATAATTATAATAGATCCATATACACATTTAACTGTTACAAACCCTTCTCTTCAAAAATAAGATTACATACCATTCACTTTTCATTTTAAGCCCTCAAATGGCACCTAACACACTATACAAACACAATATACAGTCAATTCTCCATTGCTCAAATCATGATAACACAAAAGACCTGCTTAAGTCAAAGTTTTGGTTTGGTATGATGCTTTAAGTCCTAGTCAACAGCTATGGTCATGTTGGGATGGTCAGTTCACCTAAACACACTTTTTTCCTAAGCAAGCTTGACTAAGTTGTCAACCAGTACTTTGTGCACATACTTTCTCTTGTTACTGACAACAACCCTTCTTGAGTCAGCGGAAGGAGGAGAATGGCCGTAGAAATTATTTCATGATCAATCTCCATGAAAGTATGGAACTTGGTATCAGCAGGCGATATGAGTTATCACTAGTGTGGTAAAGAGTTAAGACCCCTTTTGATAGGATCTTTGGAGGGGGGGGGGGGGGGGGGGTGATATATCATTACATTACTCAGCTCCTCTAATCTCAAACTACTTATGGTTTAAATTGAACTCTGAATAAGTTGAATTTAAGTAGCCGAGAGTTGACTGTAGTAATTTTAATCCTAAGACACCCACTTTTGCAATCAAACATACAGCATGGGAAGCATCTTAGATACAAAACAATAACTTAGCATTTAAAATTTTAAACAATGCATCACATGCAGACAGCCCTTTACAAGATAAGAACCAGATTAGCCACAAGCAGACACATTAACCCTTGTCCTGATGGACCCAGATTTATCCTTTTTTGAAAACACTGCAAATCCAGATCAGCTGGCTCCTAAGGAAACCATCTAATTTTTGCCCCGAGGTTATAAAACTTTTTTCATGCTCAACTCAACTGAGCACAAAATTTCTAGTGCTCATAAAAACTAAAATACCAACAAATAAAGAAGTTTCTTGCTTTGAGTCTCTCAGATGTTGTATTTATCATGCTAATAAATGTTAAAATGCCAACAATTGTTGGCATTTTAACATTTATGAGCAGGATAAATTTTGTGCTCAGCTGAGTTGAGCATGAAAAGGTTTTATAACCTCGGACCCTGAACTTGATTCACACAGTTTTCAATTCTGATTGAAATTACATGCTTACTGCTGGAATGTTGCAGGTTAACAGCATAAAAATTTGGAAGGAGTGTTGTACATGAAAACATTCAGCATGATAAGGGTTAATGTCAGCTGTCTGGTCAGAATCAACATACAGACAAAACACTATAATAAGGTATCAACCAGCTCTTGAGATATGATACATATCACATGTGTTAAGTCACACACAGCTATCTAGTAGGCAATGATTTTGTTACCTGCACATCCTGCATCTTTTGCGCATAAGTTTTTATTTCAGCGAGTCCCGACGAGTCCTGGGATGCAATAATATTGCAGACTTGTCATTAAAAAAAGGGGTTATGGACTCATAAGTTTGCAGTTGGGACTCATTGATATTGGAAACAGCGAGTCCCAGGACCCATAAGCCCAAAATTTTAAATGAATCACTGTAGTAGGGCTAGCCTAACTTTTGGCCTCAGCCTTCATTTACTTCGGTATGTTGTATGCAAGCAGTAAACTACAATAAAACCTGTGTAAAACAGCCACTCAAAAATACACGAAACAAAGATCGTAATGACAAATGGTAGCTTAATGGAGGTCGAAAGCATTGCAGATTGCTCCCCTTGGATCATTATGCAATTCTTTTGACCTGCATTATGCGATAATTGGTCTTGAAAACCAATTTTGGGTATTTTTGAGAGTGGCCGTTTTACACAGGTTTTACTGTAACAGTAGTAAACTGACTTATACAGAACTCCTTTCAAATAAAACTTCATATTGATGCTATTGAGTGAAAACTTCAGCTATAGAGCCCCAACTGTATGTTATATTCTACTTCATGGAATGCAAATATGAAGACTCAAGCTTCTTCCTCACTCATGCTTAATATCGGTGAATACAGTAAAACCTGTTTTAAACGGCCACTAAAAAAGAAGACAAAAATTGTTTTCTAAAGACCGATTATCTCTTAATGCAGGTCAAACGGATATCCAAGGGGAGCATTCTGCAATACTTTCGACAATTAAGCTACCTTTTGTCATTAAGATCTTTGTTTTGTCTATTTTTGAGTGGCTGTTTAAGACAGATTTTGCTGTATTAGATTTGTCAATAGAGAGGCTCACTGGATTATTTCTTTGAATCAGTAAGTAAACAACATAGGCACTGATCAGACACTAGCTAGTTGGTCAGGCTTTACATTCCTTTTTCTCATGATAGGGCTCATATTAAATCCATAAAACAGGGTAGATGTAAATCGAAATGCTTACAGCAGTCTGATTTACGTTTACTCTTGTTTGCCATAAAGTAACTTGATTTGTCAACTTTGTTTGTCAATCAGCAGAATCTTTTAAAGATACAGGGCAGTCCCTGAATAATGCTATGTTTGGGCTCCATATGAATGGACGTGTTATAAGTGAAGCATGTTATAAAGGGACATTTTTACAAAGGAATTATACGAAAATGACCATCAAATGGTCATTTTCCTATAATTCCTTTGTAAAATTCCATGCAAAAAAAGATTTGAGTGCCACACCATGACCGTGTTATATCCAAATCTGTGTTATAACAAGGTGTGTTATAAAGGTACAGCATTGTATATCACTAGGCAGTAGGCAGTCAAACTGCCTTGCATATTTTTTTAATTTTACCAATCATCAAAATATTTTTGTAATTACACTAAACAACAGTTTCACAAGAGAAACGGAAGTTAATAGGCGAATCTCTGTTTAGCACTGTATCCTAGTTTATCAAGATTGGGAAGACAGGCAAAGTTGATCATAGGTGGGGGACCACACATCAAGATCAGGGTATCATCACTGGGTTCAGGTAGGTGGTCCTTGATCATGGTATCATTGATAAAACCAGTACTGTACTTCCAGTCTGAAATGATATAAACAAAAAGTTTATCATAGGTGGGGGACCACACATCAAGATAAGAGTATCATCACTGGGTTCAGGTAGATGGTCCTTGATCATCGTATCATTCATAAACCCAGTACTGTACTTCCAGTCTGAAATGATAAACAATAAGATAAGAGTATCATCGCTGGGTTCAGGTAGATGCTCCTTGATCATAGTATCATTGATAAACCCAGTACTGTACTTCCAGTCTGAAATGATAAACAATATGATAAGTGTATCATCACTGGGTTCAGGTAGATGGTCCTTGATCATCGTATCATTGATAAACCCAGTACTGTACTTCCAGTCTGAAATGATAAACAATAAGATAAGAGTATCATCGCTGGGTTCAGGTAGATGCTCCTTGATCATAGTATCATTGATAAACCCAGTACTGTACTTCCAGTCTGAAATGATAAACAATATGATAAGGGTATCATCACTGGGTTCTGGTAGATGCTCCTTGATCATCGTATCATTGATAAAACCAGTACTGTACTTACAGTCTGAAATGATAAACAATAAGATAAGGGTATCATCACTGGGTTAAGGTAGATGGTCTTTGATCATGGTATCATTGATAAAACCAGTACTGTACTTCCAGTCTGAAATGATAAACAATAGGTTTGAGAAAAAGGTCATTATTTAGAGAAGTAGATTTGCAGAAACAAAACAATCTCAAAGGAATTTTGGGGAGTGTCCCACTGGCATATGTTAGGCACCTTTCTCAATGGGAAATATGGGAAAAAATCCCAAAATAACAAAAAAAAATCTAAAAAAAAAAATCCCATATTTTAAGCTTAACACCAAAAAAAATCCCAATCCAATGGACCCCTGATGTCAATACCAAAATGGGATTCAGAAGAAAATCTTTGAGTCCAGTGATTCATTTACAATTTTGGGTTTATGGGTCCTGGGACTCCTGATATCCATATCAATGAGTCCAACACTAAACCTTTGAGTCCAGAACATTACTTTTCATGGCAATTCTGCAATACCATTGCATCCTGGGACTCGCTGAAATAAAAACTTTGCATCCCAGAGACAAAATTATGAGTAAAGATGCAGGATGCGAAGGTAAAAAATCACTGTTTGACTTATGTGAATGTTCTTTCATGCATTTAACTTTTCTGCCATATTTAGAAATCTGTAAGAGGTGGAATAATCCCAGACAGATTTGAAAGACTTTCTTTTAGGGAAATATTTCTTTACCATTTGATGACTGGAAAACCCTAAATGGCTACTTTAACAAACAGTGAATACCCAGATGAAATTCTGCATAATAGTACAGCATTTCATCAGGGTCTGTACTACAGTAAAACCTGTGTAAAACGGCCGCTCTCAAAAAGACTGAATATTGGTTTATATGACCAATTATCGCTTAAGGCAGGTCAAAAGTATTGCAGAATGCTCCAAGGAGAGCATTCTGCAATACTTTCGACCTTCATTAAGCCACCATTTGTCATTAAGATCTTTGTTTTGTCTATTTTTGAGTGCCCAAACTGGTTTTACTATACTTGCTAAGACAAAATTGATCTTCAGAGAAAGAAATGTAATACTTTTTGGCAGATTTAACCTGTCACCCCTCAATATACAATGGACCGTCCTGATTTAACAATCAAACTTTATGCAAAATCCGATTGGTTTTAAAAGGGCTTATAATGTTCCTAAGTTAATTACTAACCTGCAGGTGGTTTATCCAGGGTGAACCACAACTTGAATCTGTTTCCATGCTCATTCACAATTTCCTCTAATTCTGGTCTCAATAAAATATCTTGGTCAGTCTGAAATACAGGTATAATATAAAGACCATTCCATGATTTTGTTTGTTTGGTTTGTTTTGTTTTGTTGCTTTACATCCCAAGTCAACAGGTCATGGCGGGACGGTCAGTTCACCTAACCACACTTTTTCCTTGGCAAGCTTGAACAAGCAGTAAACCAGTACTTCGTGCACATACTTTCACTTGTAACTGACAACAACCCTTCTTGAATGATTCAGTGGAAGGGAGGAGGATGACCGTAGAAATTATTTCATTATCAATCTCAATGAAAGTATGGGACCGGGCCAGGATCGAACTCGCGACCCCTGGATCTGCAGTGAGACACGCATCTGTAGCCAAACACGTTATGGACAGCGCTACATGGCTCGGTAGACCAGTCCATAAGACAAGAGGGCCCATGGGCCCTGAATCACTCACCTAAGTTATTGTCATGAGGAGAGGATATTAACCATAAAACATAAATCCCATTTCTCAAACACCTTAGTCTATCTTGGATATCACTCATCCATAATCAAAGACTACCAATTCACTAAGTTCAATCAAAATATACTTATCTGCACAATTTCAATGTCTGACCTATCAGGGGTGTACATAAGGTCAAACTTGCATAATGTTCTACAAGTCTTTCCCTTTAATTTGATATAATATGCATCATGACCTTCTCCAGAAAAAAATGTTTTGACCTTTTGACCCCATCTGGGGGCCGTGAGTGTATAAAAGGGCAGAATGTTTACTTGCATTGTGTTCTTTGCCTCATTCTCATTTAATTCGACATGCAACATGACTACCTAAAGAAAAAAATGACCTCTTGATCCCCCAGGGGTCAAGGATGTATGTAAAGGCAAAACATTTGCTAGCATGTATGTATGTTTCATTCTTTTTAGTTTGATATGCAACATGACCATATTCTGTAAAAGTTAATTTTATATAAGCCTATGGGACACCCAAGTCCATTTTTGGCCCCAGGGGCATAATTTGAACAAACTTGGAAGTGGTCCACTAGGTGATGCTACATATCAAATATCAAGGTTTAAGTCCTTGTGGTTTCAGACAAGAAGATTTTATCATGTTTTCCCTATAAAAATAGTCTATGTAAAACATGTGACCCCTGGTACAGGCCCATTTTTGGCCCCAGGGACATAATTTGAACAGACTTGGTAGTGGTCTATTAGATGATGCTAAATACCAAATGTCAAGGATTTAGTCCTTTTGGTTTCAGATAAGAAGATTTTATCATGTTTTCCCTTATATAAGCCTATGAAAAACATGTGAGCCCGGGGTGGGCCCATTTTTAGTCCTAGGGGTATAATTTGAACAAACTTTTTACAGGTTCACTAGGTGATGCTACATACCAAATATTAAGGCTCTAGTTCCTGTGGTTTCAGAAAAGAAGAGTTATTCAGGTATTCCCTAGAAATGTCTATGCAAAACATGTCATACCCTGGTGGGCCTATTTTTGGCCCCAGGAGCATAATTTGAACAAACTAGGTAGAATTCCATTGATTAGATGATGCTACATACCAATAATCAAGGCTCTAGGCCTTATGGTTTCAGACGAGAAGTTTTTTCATGTTTTCCCTATATAAGCCTATGTAAAACATGTGACCCCTTGGGCGGGCCCATTTTTGGCCCCAGGGGCATAATTTGAACAATTTTGGTAGATCCACTAGGTGATGCTACATACCAAATATCAAGGCTTTAGGCCTTGTAATTTCAGATAAGAAGATTTTTTCATGTTTTCCCTATATAAGCCTATGTAAAACATGTGACCCCGGGGCGGACCCATTCTTGGCCCCAGGGGCATAATTTGAACAATTTTGGTAGTACTCCACTAGGTCATGCTACATAACAAATATCAAGGCTTTAGGCCCTATGGTTTCAGACAATTTTCATCTCTAAAATCTAATTTAAGCCTGTGCGACTTAGATATGCAACGGACCTGAACAATTTGAACAGTTATCAAAGAGGATCATATAAGGATCATTTCTGTCAAGTTTGGTCAAAATCCAACCAGTATTTTAGGAGATGTCATTTAAGTCAATTGTTAACGGACGACAACGACAGACAAAGACAGATCACAAAAGCTCACCTTGCCATATGTGAGAGCTGCTATGCCTGCAGCTAGCCAGCTACCTCGAAGTGGGCCCACTAATGTAGATGATGCCCCTGAATCTGCATGTCAAACCTAAATCTGATTATGATAATATACAGATATCATAAATTTGATATGGTACTTTGAAAAAGAAATCAAAACTATACACACCTGATTGGCAAACAAGAGACTGACTTCGGTTTTGTCTTCTTTATTTTTGAGAATTTGTCTGATCAGCTGGAGCATAGGTGTGATGCCAGTGCCGCCGGCTATCATACCGACCTTCTTCACCTCCGTGGGCTGTGCTTCACTCTTCTTGTCCGCACGAATCATAAACTTGCCTGAAAAGTACCATACATTAACTCTTCGCATGCTGGGAAACTTGAATGTTTTTTCGTCTGCTGATTTTTTTTTTTTAAATCAACTTTTTTGAAAAATTCTTTCAGGAATACCATCAGTGTTAAACAGTTTGGATCCAGATCAGGCCCGACATTTTGTGGGGCCTGATCCTGGTCCAAACTGTTTGCAAAGGTTATCAGCAGACAACCCTAGTAGGTAAAGAGTTAACTCTTTGGAAGTTTGCAAGCTAGAAAATTTGCATGCTGTATTGTTATCTGCAGCTGTTACGTCCCAGCCGATAATTTTTCAGTCATCAGTGCTTCAGATAATTTTGACTACCATCAATCAGTACGGGTACTGGTCAAAATGAAACTTGATCCGTACAAGCTATTTTCAATCTGTACATGTATTAATTTTTTATAATATATGCTTTGCCAATTTTTTTATGAAAGCTTACACTTGTATTTAAAATAGGTTGTTGCTGTCTTCATGTACAGTTTGATCACCTATCAATCAAAACGACAATGTCCCTATGTACATAGGCAAGAATATTGGAACAGGAATGATTGTTTTATTGCCATCTGTAAACAAAGGCTCTGACAAGACTGTGTGAATGTGCAGAGCCTTGGATGGTTGCAGATACAGTATTAAAGTGCTAAACTCTTTGCTGACCATGCCTCAATTCATTAATGTACTCTCCATACTAAATCAAATTATGAATGCATTCAAAATTTATTTTCTTTTAGTTACACCTTTTTGAGGGTTGAAAAGTGCTTTTGAGCTGTGCAAAACGCAGGGTACAGTGCAGTCGCCTTATAATGCTATGTTTGGGGTCCATAGGAAATAGACATGCCTGCAGACAAGTACCTGACACCTGCATCTTCACGGACTAGCTCTCGTCACTTTCTTAAATACAGACAAATTCCCACTTCCAGTGACTACTACAAACACAGCTTCTTCCCTCAAACAGTTTGTCTCTGGAATTCCCTTCCAGCCACAGTGGCTGAGGCTCTCGGTTTGGTACCTTTCAAACGGGAGCTCTTTAAGGTATTATTCTAAACAATGCAGGCCCGGCCAGATGTAAGTAAAGCCTAATGATTTCTTGTGCTATGCTGGCAGGGACTTCATGGGCCCTGGCACCTCCAAGGAAGCTAGACTGGACAAGATTGAAGGGATGAAATGCATCTGGTCAAACTTTATTTTTCTTCTACCTTTCCTATCAAATCTTCTTTTTTTTTTCACTTCTGACTTTTCTAACGTTTCTCTTTATTCTTTTTAAGACGCAACAACCCGCGCTACAGAAGTCATGATTGACGGCGGCGTGTAACCATGTAGATGTGTAGATGTAGAAATAACCATGTTATAGGTGAATTGTGTTATGAAGGGACAATTTTAAAAAATTGTTTTGTAAAATTCCATGGTAAAAAAGTTTGGGAGCCCATGTAACATTCAAAACCATGTTACAATGTGGAGTGTTATAAACTCAGCAGGGATGTGATTGCCCAGAAGAAGGAGGGTAGGAACTTTTGAACACCGAAGGTGTGAACGCGAGCGCCGCAGGCGCGAAGCTGTGCTAGGGGGTCGAATTTATCGATGGCCGAGGTGTATTTTTCAATATCTACCGCATTAAATTATTTCGCTAGAATCTCCCTTCAGAACAAAGCAGTTACATCCATATTCGCAGTCTCTTAGCATTACTTTTGTAAATTGTGTACCAGAAAACACGATTTTGTTTTTGTTGTTATTCTAAACACACAACTACTGCGGTAGCCATTTTTGGCAAAGGGAGACTAACCTTGCAAGTCCGTATGGGGTCGGGGTTTTCCATGGCGCTAAGGGAGAATAATTCAACAAGTCCGGTTTTAAGTAGAATAGAACAGAATTGTTTCTTTTCTCCGCTAGAAAAACGATTAGGAAGTTGCAAATCTTCGATTAAAATCCTTTTTACATTATTGAATAAATTTGGTCACAATATCGAATTTTAAGGGAGATTGAGGTCGATACAGGTGAAAAAGGCAGTTCCACCCCCCTCCAATTTTCTCCTTGGAT
This sequence comes from Loripinus fragilis, assembly GCA_964019695.1. Classification (NCBI taxonomy): domain Eukaryota; kingdom Metazoa; phylum Mollusca; class Bivalvia; order Lucinida; family Lucinidae; genus Loripinus; species Loripinus fragilis. Next base: position 21,482,686 of record OZ026519.1, on the reverse strand, counting down.
TTGCAGGAATCACAAGATCATCAAAATCAGACTCCCGATCCGCCGAAATCCACGTTTCCGCGGAACTATCACATCCCATTATTAAAGGGACTGCACTGTAATTTTATGGATTACTGAAGCTTTCATACCTTGCCCTTCATAGGTGAGTAGCCCATTAGGTCCTCTAACATCAATAAAGTCTCCCAGCTCCATCTTCTCCAGGTGTTGAGACATCTTACCACCATCAGGAAACTTAGCATTCACACCTTTGAAGTATACCTGGGTTATACAAAAACAGAGAATATTGGAATGTTTTCTCAGATCTTTCTTAGGATTCACACCTTTGAAGTATTCCTGGGTTATACAGAGAAGATTGGAATGTTTTCTAAGATCTTTCTTAGGATTCACACCTTTGAAGTATACCTGGGTTATACAGAAAACAGAGAAAATTGGAATATTTTCTCAGATCTTTCTTGAACCACTAACCATGTAATAATGGATTCTTCCTTCTGGTTTGACACAATTAACTTGGTATGTTCCATTGTATATATTGAGGGGTCACAGATTATAATTTCTTGTAAAATTGTATTTTTTTCTCTTAAGATCGTTTTTGCCTTAACAAACAGTGTTAACCATGATGAAATGCTGCATCATATGGCATTCATCAGGGTCATCACTGCTTGCAAAACTATGCATTTAGGAGTCACTAGTTAACACTATTAGACTCCATATGCCCAGATAGTCAAACATTTTGAGCATAAAATTCCAATGAGATGGTTCTTTTGTGTACCCAAAACATATATTTTGTTTGAGAAGTAAGAACAATGTTTTTCAACTTACAAACTCTTATCCGTATGCCTGAATACATTTATCTAATGATGTGTCTTTGGTTTGATATTTTCATGCTGGATATTTTTATGCAATACGCTCCTCTCAAAATTCATAATGCCACAGTGTATATGCCTTGACATGAGAAAACCTGACTTTGGTGTATGCTAACAACAAAGGCTCAGACCTGTCCGTGCTTCTGCGCTTCTGTTATTCACTCTCTGTAAAGTATATTAAAATTTTCGAAACAAGCCTTTAATGAATCTTTAGATTTTTGAAACCGTTCAAAGCCTCATGTATGACACAAATTTGAATGACAGCTGCCAAGCTGACCTGCCCATGTATCGAACCCATTCGCCAGAAGTGATATTTGTGTTGTGATTTACAGCGAGCCACACCCGAGTGTTAACATATTAACATTAACTATACATATACATATTAAATACAAAACTGTTTTGTTTCCGAAATTATGAATAATTTTTATAATTTAGAAATATTTAGTAAAATGTATATACGAGGGCTGAGCAAAAAGTTCGTAGAATTTCTTCATAACTTTTTTATTTGAAGTCCCATTGTCTTTAGATTTTCACATGCTTAAATATGGTCTAATATCAATTTCCAAATAAAGTTTCATAAGTCTTAATCCACTTTAAATATTTTTATTTAAACCTTAAAAAGTGCAGGGTCCACTACCCCAGAGCACGCCGTTAATTCACTGATGTCATGCTTTAAAAAATCATCAAATTAAAAAATTGTCTTATTCAAATCAACTGAAACTACATCAACGTCAAGGATGGTGCCATTTGTTGTTCCATACTAAATTTCCGACGTCACTTCCAAAAAATAAAGGAATTGCGACAGTTTTTGTAAGCCCTGTTGGAGAAAAATACAGCAAAATGTGGTTTTACGGGATGTGAAAGAAACTCGCACAGCGATAAAATTCTTTTTGAATTTATGATATTTGCCAACTGAAACCTATAATTTATTACAACGAGCTGAGGAATCATCAGAAATGTAAAACATGACAGTGTTCAAGTGGCGAGAAGGTTTAAGCGATGAAGAAAGACCTTTGCATAAGCCCAAGGAGTGTGCGCGCAAAGATAATAGGCGATAAACTTGTGACGAGTATCTGTGACGGCGTGAAATAGAGCTCATGCAAACATTTAGAGAGCTGTATAATCCTCGAATTAAAACATAATAACTTTTTAGCATGATCTCTTGCACATGCATCATCTATTCACACGATGGGTGCTAAATTTATTGTCATTTGAGGAGCAGGAAAGAACGGTTATTGTCTGTAAGTATTATTTGACGGCCAAATACGCATGAAGCTGATAGGTTCCTTAACATGATTATCATGTGTGATGAAAATCGGCTTTGGCATTTGGGCTCCAAAATAAAGCAGCAAACTTAACATCAGAACAGAAAGAGCTGGAGGTCCAAGTTGCTAAGAGTTGAGAGAGTTTTAAGTTAAAAAAAAGTGTGGATAAACAGAGAATCTTGTTATGCCAAGCTGTTACCATGAGGGTTACGGTCAACTTACAGTATTATGTAAAAGTCTTTAATTTATTCTATAAATTTTGATCGACTAAAGATATAAATTATTTTACATTTAGATTTATAAATTACAGCTTATTTTTAGGTACATCTAATGTCAAACATGCAGCAAAGCCCATAATTATATGCTGATAGAGAATCGTCACAACGTTAAAATATTGTCAAATGACGTTAACATCATGGCGTGCTCCGGGTACACTTTACATACGTTATAGAAAGAGTCATAGGGACAAAAGTTTTCTAGCGATTTGTCAGAAACTTTCAAATTTTGTCAGGTTTGAATGAATCTTAAACATGTAAAAATTTGAGTACAACAACACTAGTACTTTTGGTTTTGTTAACAAATTCTACGAACTTTTTGCTCAGCCCTCGTATAATCAATAAATTCAATACTTCGGGTCTCTTGCACAAATGGCCCTTCCGGCTTCACTTACTTTGCAAGAGACCCAAAGTACTCATGATTCCATGAACAGACCAAAAATTGAATTCATTTCTTAAATAGCTACACTTGCTACAGGCTAAATTTCAAGATCATAACTCTGTAACTCTGTTGCAAACCTGTAGGTTTTCTCACGGCAAGGCCTATATATAGCCGATATACCTCAGGGGACAAAAATTCCACTCGTCCACTCGTAATTACAAGTGAAATCTAGAAAGGACGAGTAATTCTTCCCAAAGCACTCGTCCTGTAGACGAGTGCTTTGGGAAGAATATACAGGAAGAGTGCTTTGGGAAGAATAACTCGAGGTATTACTCCCTTATGTTCTTTATTGCATACACTTTTAAAGGACAAGTGCATGACATTGTGTTTGCAGGACCAGTGAAATCGTCCTGCAGGACAAGTACAATACTGAAATATTTTTGTCCCCTGTACCTTTATAACCAGATCCATATATCCTTTATCATCATCACTAGAGACAGGGGTGTAGGGACGGATAACTAGCTGACCATCTATACGAGCTGACAAGTATATATGTTGACCTGAAAAAAAGCAAATTAAATTTCTTACAGCACCTGCAGAAGACAGGCTCTGAGGTTTTAAACTGTTTTCGTGCTCAACTCAACTGAGCATAAAATTTATCATGCTCATAAATGTTAAAATGCTAACAATTGTTGGCATTTTAACAATTATTAGCATCATAATTACAACATCTGAGAGTTTGAAAGCAAGAAAAGTCTTTATTTTTCACCATTTTAGTTTTTTGAGCAGTTGAAATGTCGTGCTCAGTTGAGCATGATAAAAGTTTTATAACCTCGGGCCCAGGTTGCATTGCAAGTTTCATTTCTAAATTTCTTGATTTGTGACCATTTTCCAGACCATGCTGGTGATCACCAAATCATCCCTTATTACAACTGTTCTCATCCACAAAAAATATTTCTGTATACAGGCACATAACTATTTCATAGAAAATATTGAAAATCGCTTTCTCCAATACAAACCAGAATTCCCTGAGATAACCCTGCCCTGGAAAAAATCCAGACTTCTTCCAGAACATGGCTACCCTGAGAGAGTTAAAAAAAAAGCACACATCCAAACCAAAGTCATTCATTTACATTTCCTCTATATAAAGATGAGAAGAATTAAATGGCATTCAATGATATAAAGGATAATTCAAACTTTTGGAATGAGTATGCCATTTATTTCATGGAGTGAAGCGAAAAATGCATATTTCATGAGAGGCGAAGCCACAAATGAAATATACATTTTCTCGCTTCAAGAGATGAAATAAATGGAATATTCATGACAAAAAATGAATTTTCTTTTTATTTTATACAATTTTAAGCATGACAGATTTTTTTTGCACTAAATGATGTCATACACATTCACACTTTACATCATATTAATGATGACATTGCATAATGTGCAATGTCGGGCAAAACTGAAACCATCTAGAAGTAGGAGTAGAAAAAGTGAAAATTCCAGCAAATCCCACCAATTTAATTACCGAAATTTTCCTTGCGATCCAACTGAGAAAATGAATACCCACACTTTGTGTTTTTGTCCACTAATAAGAAAGTTAGAGGTGTTTGAAATTCTAAAGTGGGCTCAAGGAAGTCAATGGAGAAAGTAGAGGACATCCAATTTCACTGGTGAAATACAACTTATATTTTCACGGCTGTGAAATACAACTTTTTTATATTTTCACGGCTGTGAAATACAGCTTTTTTAAAATATGCATTATATTTAATCAATATTTTCCTGTATTCCATTACTTTGTATATAATAAATAGTGATGCCTGTTTGTTTGGGCTTTTTTTTAAAAAAACCTAACTGCAGGCTTTTCCAATCAAATTCATCATTATACTAAGTACTATCCCTTTTTGGCAATACAGACCATGACAGATACTGTTGTAAACAAAGACTAGAAGACCCTCATGAGACAAATCAATTTGCTATTTTATTGTCTTAAAAATGAACAGTAATCAATGCAAACTGACACCAGATATAGTAAGACTAGATGGAGACTTTGCTGTCTAATCAGGCCTACAGATAAGAGGGGGTACAGTAAAACCTGTCTTAAGAGGCCACTCAAATAAGACCAAAGATTGGTTTTTCAGGACAGATTATCGCTTAATGGAGGTCAAAAGTACAATACTTTTGACCTGCATTAAGCTAACATCTGTCTTTAAGAACTTTGTTTTTCCTATTTTTGAGTGGCCGCTTAAGACAGATTTAACTGTAATTGTAATTTATTTTCCTTGTTTCTCAAACAAAGCATAATTATTATGTTGTGGATTCTCAAAAGAAAGGTAGTTCTTTTGAGCACCCAAAACACATGTTAAAACTGATGGATTAAAAAAAAAATGCTCAAAAGTTTCCTTGTCTTGCTACGTCAACAAGGCTGAAATGGAAACCCCGAGGGAAAAGCCCATGTTAAAAAAATACATGTAATGTTAATACAACAACTTACCTACTGGCAGTCCCAATATATGTTCCATAGACGGAAGAGCAAATCTGAATCTTCTAGTGTCATGACTTACTTCCTGAAATGACAAAGTGAGCAATATGTCAAACAACTACATGTATAGTGCAAACCCTTTATGTAATGCACCTCCTTATAACATATATATGGACATGCTGTGGCTCTGATATTTTCTACCATGGAATTTTACAAAGAAATCATAGAAAAATGACCATGAAAATTGTCCCTATATACATGTAATAGCCTTATTAATAGGGTTCACTTATAACATGTTCTATTACATAGTACTGCACTTTGTGAACAAAAGCTTTCGGAACATAGAATTTACCTTTAAATATACTAAACTGGTCAAAATAAGTTAAGCCCCATGTCAATTTTTTCCATAGGCATCATGTTAAATTTCCAAAGTTTAGTTGATTATTTCAAAACTATCTAAAACAAATGAAAATTCTTACTCAACTCAAGTTAGACAACAGTATCTTAGGTGTTAATATAAGGGAATAATTGTCTCACAGCTGTCATTTTGTCAAAAAAAAAAATTCAACCAAACTCCTTCATGCATATAATCAATGTGTCTACATTGTATCGGCAAAGTATCAAATTGTTCCATCAAAAGCTCAAGTAGGAGTTGATCGGCCCATGAAGGCACCATCTATGCATATACAAAAGCCTTATTAGGGAAAAATTGTCTAAGTTCTCACAGCTGTCATTTTGTCAAAAAAAAAATCTTAACCTAACTCCTTCATGCATATGTTCAATGTGTCTATATTGTATAGGCAAAGTATCAATTGCTCCATCAAAAGCTGTGATAGGGGTTGATCGGCCCATGAAGGCACCATCTATAGATATACAAACACCTTATTAGGGAAAAATTGTCTAAGTTCTCACTGCTAGGCCAAAAAAAAATATGCCTTATTTCCAGTTACATGTCCAAAATTTTTAGGGTCAGTCGGTAGGCAAAACTTTTTTTTATAAAAAACTTTTTTGTATGGAAAAGGTATGAAAATCCTTAAAAAACAGTCTAAAAATAGACTTTATTATCCGGAAAGTCTTAAAAAAAGTTTGAGTTGGCCCCAAAATATTAGGGTCTGTAGGGTAACCGGAAACAAGACATTTTCTTTTTTTGGCCCTATCATTTTGTCAAAAATTATTTTTCTGAATCAAACTCCTTCATGCATATGTTCAATGTGTCTACATTGTACAGGCAAAGTATCAATTTGTTCCATCAAAAGCTGTATTAGGAGTTGATCGGCCCATGAAGGCACCATCTATGCATATACAAAAGCCTTATTAGGGAAAAATTGTCTAAGTTCTCACAGCTGTCATTTTGTCAAATATTATTTTTTCTGAACCAAACTACTTCATGCATATGTTCAATGTGTCTATATTGTATATATCAAATTGCTCCATCAAAAGCTGTGGTAGAAGTTGATCGGCCCATGAAGGCACCAGCTATGCATATACAAAAGCCCTATTAGGGAAAAATTGTCTAAGTTCTCACAGCTGTCATTTTGTCAAAAATTATTTTTTCTGAACCAAACTCCTTCATGCATATGTTCAATGTGTCTACATTGTATAGGAAAAGTATCAAATTGTTCCATCAAAAGCTGTGGTAGGAGTTGATCGGCCCGTGTATGGCCTATAATAGCATAAGCATAAATTCCTTTATTAAAAGCCATTTAGAACTACAAAGGGAAATAACTCTAATAGAATTGGCCCCTGGCCCTTACTTTTTTATCTAAAGTATTTGTCTTGCATTATGAACATGTTTGCAAGGTTTGGTGAAAATCCAGCGCTGACTCTTCAAGAGATTAAGGAAACAAAACGTTATGGATGCACGGATGGATGGACAACGTGAAAACAGTATACCCACCACAAACAAAGTTTGCGGGGGGTATAATTACACAAAGTTTCAATTAAAAATACTGATTGTCTTTCGATATGTGCTTAATTTTCCAAGAGTATCCAGTTTTTTGTCAATTTTACTATAGGAATGATAAGGAATGAAACAGGGCATTAACTGAACATTTTTACGCAGAATAAATCAATTTCAAAATTGCTTTGGTGTTATAAGATACATAGAATCTAACATTTTAGTGCTCAGAGCTCTCACTAGGATTTTGAAAACAGGAGTTCAGGACTCCCATCTGGCAAAAAGTAGGAGTCCCACTGGAAAAAGTGGGAGTCCCACTCAAAAAAAAGTTGGAGTCCCACCAATTTGTGCATACCGTATATCTTTTCCATTTTAGCCGGAAGTGATACATTTGAATAATTTTTAGATTGACTGATTTTAACCCTTTTATCATAAATGGATTGTTCCTACTTAACAAAACAAAATATTTTGCTATATTTTTTCATGTAACATCAACACACAATTTTTTGTTTGGCCTTATCAAAATAAAAGATTAAACTGTTGGTACTTGTTTTATTCAGTAACAAGACAGACAGACAGACAGACAGACAGACAGACAGACAGACAGACAGACAGCAGTCCTCTGTTTTGTATAATCTTATGCAGATGGAAGTCTTCTTTTTTCTAATAAAAACGCATCTTGCTAGTGTCTACGGCGATTGCAATGAATAGACTGACATTACTTAGCCATTTAACATTTAGAATGAACGATTTTACTTGCTGAAAGTGATTTGTTTGTGTTTATTCATCTAGACAATCGCTTGAAACCAATGATCTATTTCATCGCACGGCTTGTAGTGTAGCTTAGTTTGTCGGACGTTACCGTATACGGCTTACCGCTGTACTGTTTTTTTTTCAACAATTCTCAGACTCTTTTGTTTGCCGTAGCAATGAACAAATAACGAAATGCAAATCCGTAAACTTATTATTTTCTCTCCATGTTTATCATGTTGCTCAAATCGCAAACGAATGCAATTAAATATGTTTTCTCTTTCATCCCTTATCAGTCGAATTCGGAAGTCCGATGTTGTTTACAATTCCCCATAAGTTTTTCTCCCTTTAATTAACGGTAAATCGGTAGCGCATCTGTTTCAAACAATTATCTGATAATCCTTGCTTAATAACTTTATTAATCACCTCTATTAATCACACTGTCCCGCATTGGTAATCCTGTCACTCACCTGTCAGAATTGCTACACTGCAGTCCGAGTCATACGATTGGTCAACAGAGACAGGACACTTATCACGTCTCCCGCGCTCGAAAAGCGTGTCGCGATCGATAATATCAAAGGGCTTTTGATCTCCGGTGTTTATTTATCTGTCAGCTACTGGATTTTTGGTGCATGCCGACTAAAAAAACATGCGTACGCGGAACTCCTGCCTAGCGGAAAACATGCGTCCCAGGGAAAAAACGTGCGTACCAATAAGCGTAATTTTGCGTTTCCGAGAGCTCTGGTGCTCCTGTTGTACTGAATTTATTAAACTTGCTATGAAATAGGGATAAAATGCTCTGCAAAGCCTCGCTTTTTTATCTCTTTTCCCCAACTTAATTACTAAATTTAGCAATACAACAACACTTCTGTTTGATCCTCTATTAAACCTTTTTAGACCTATGGAATTTTCAAGTCAGGATGATGGTTTTGAGGGTCACATGTTATAATTTAAAAAAATATTGTATTTCTTTCTCTGAAACTTTTGTTTCTCTGAAGATCGATTTATCAGCATTTCATCAGGGTCTACTCTGTTTTTCCATTTAGGGGTTTTCAGCATAATGGTTTTTTTGGCGACTGGGATATTGTATGACTCTGTACATCCTTCTGTCCATTATGCTATATATTTCATTTTTTTCAAAAGCCATGTTAGAGTGTTGGGGGAGGGGGATAATGTATACTTAAGGAATAATCAACGCAACAGACAAAAATAAAATTTTTGCTTGTTTAAATGACGGTTTGGTGAAATCTCTTTTGAAAATTTCTTATTGAGTTTTTATAGCATGTGATGAAATACCAAAACGTCATTTTAACACTACATTTTACGCTACAAGTTGAAAATCTATGAGAACCTAAAATGTGACGTCAACGTCAGAATAGAGATCAAGAAACCCCGTCTTTTCCATGTTTGGTTATTTGGCATCGACTTGACAATGTGCAAATTAAACAAACGTCCAATCATATTCGTAATGCAGTCAAATATTGCGTCAAAACACGCTACTTGAATGGCAAGATATACAATGGTAGTGAATAAACAATAAATGCCACTTAGGGTTTGGGTCCCTGGTGAATATATGGGATAAGATAAACCTAGAGACATCAGAACATGCTTTTTTGGAAAACTGATTTTTTCAGATACCTTAGAAATACGCTGGTAAGGTGTTTATATTGACGTTAGCCAAACAAAACATGGCATAATGCAAGAAAAAACATCTGATTACATGCCAAGAGTGGTCACCAAACTTGCTAACTGTAACCTAAAATTTGTCACTGGACCATTTTATCATTAGAAAAACACACAAACATCATGGAAAACATTAAAACGTAGGATATCGAATTTTGAAGTCAGAATTGTGTTTTTTGACGTTTGAAGAGCTCAAGTCAAAATTCTTGAGCAAAACGTCCTTGTAATGAATAAATCTCAAGCAGAAAAGAAAGTTTGCACTTTTCACGCAGTATTCAGAGTTGACGTTAATGACGTTAAGACGTTTCAGAATCCTACAGAAGCGTCGCCATTTGATTACTTCCTTCATCCGCAATCTATGCCAAGACTTTTTAAAACAATAAACCGATGGTTGATTCAAACTTTGCTTTTATTGACCCTACTTCAGCAGTTTGCTACGGGGGTCAGGCTGGTTACGGGCATACCAAAATGATTACATATTCGATAATTACGTTTAACCTGCTGTAATTTGACGGACACATACTGCTCCTATGGATAAATATCATTTGCACTAAAAACTTGCATCATATTGTATGCTTACAATGATTCGAAGTGTTTGTTGCGTTTCTTTATTCCTTAAGTATATATATCTTCAATGCTTACCTCCCTATCAATGAGCTTGAGTGGATATTTCACTGTGGGATCCTGCAGGGTGACAGGGGCCTTCTTCTTCTTGTCTCCGAACAGAAACATCTTAGCAAGAACTGCTGTCACTGCCACAACGGCACCACCCACCAATATGGGGATACCCTGAAAAAAGAATCATTACATTAACACTTTGCATTCATGCTATAATGAGTATTGTTGTCTTCTGACTTTTTTCAAAATTACTTTTTAGAAATTCTTTCAGGAACACTATTAGCCCTTAAAGCGCCAAGAAAAATGCATCTGAAAATTTCATCTGCTGAAGTTGTCTGTTGCAAATAATTGCCTAACACCACTGGCGAATTTAAGTATACAAGCAAAAAGTGTGGACCCAGAACAGACTGCTCCTATAGGAGCAGTCTGATCTGGGTCCTCCCTGTTTGCCATTGAGGCCTCTTAACATTTCAGCAGACGAGAAAAGCAGATGACTTTTGTTGTAATTGGCGCTTTAAGAGTTAGTGTTGAATGGTTTGGATCTAGATCAGGACCAAAATTCTGTCCAAACTGTTTGCTTATAGGTTATGGGCAGACGACAAAAGTTGTCACTAGAATATAGCCCTGTCTTTGAACATTGAGATACACTTTCATTTGCTTTACCGGCTTGCTTCATTTTGTAGATAAATAGCAAAAGTTTAAGTGTAGCGTTTTCACTTTTTTCAGTATTACTATATTTATAGGGAGCGCAGTGGCTCAGTGGTAGAGTGCTTGACTCGAGACCGAAGGGCCGCAGGTTCGAGCCTCACCGGCGTCACTGCATCGTGGTCCTTGAGCAAGACACATTTATCCTAGCATAGTACTGGTTCGACCCAGGAAGACCCGTCCCTATATAACTGAAAGATTGTTGATGGGATGTAAAGAATCAAATCAAACAAACAAAACTATATTTATACTCTTATGAAATGAAAGATGGTGATATTTTTCATATTTCTCTATGAAAAAAACTGTTACCATTCTCAATGAAAGTGTCTCATCTATAATGCTTTGAATGAGAGCCAAAAACAAAAGCAGCGATGTTTGCTAACATTTTGACTGTCAATAGCAGAATATTATGATTTGATGCATATACATTTTGCCAGGCCTTAAATCTAGGGGCATGTAGGTATGTCGATCATATCGGCTTATGGTCATTCAGGATTTCTATTCTAGCAAGTCTTTATCAGAGTGGTCGACGGAGCATCTTTCTAGAACCAAATAACTCAAAAGCATGTGTAGAAGAATCCATCATGAGTGTGAGGGTGGGATAGAAAAATCAGTCCCGAGGATCACTGATTTGCATCACGAGGCTTGCCGACTGATGACAAACACTGATCGCAAGGGACCGATTTTTCTACCCCATCCTCATACGAATATTAAATGGATTCTTTTTCTTGCTGACCTGTCTAAATCAGAGATGAGAACAGTCAGCCATTCTCAATCAGGAAAATATGTCGGTTGACTCCAAAATGGAGAAAAGCAATTTTTAAATCACTTATTAAAGGTTTAAAATCACAAAAGATCAATAGAAAGCAGTCAGTTTATGCTTAATTTATATCTAAAATTGAGTTTAACTTCATTCAAAAATAAATTTCAGCAAAAACAACTGGCATTATATAAATTATATGCCAGTGCTCAATCAGGAAATCCTGATCAATCCTGAACTTTCTCATGCCTGTAAATACCTCATTTTATATTAGAAAAACATGTAAAAGACTTTTAAAAAATCCTGAATACGCTGAGATGAGACATGGTGACGTAATTTAAATACTATAATGTCACGGATCGAGGTGCGGCCAACGTGCGGCTGTTCAATTTTTATCTTTCTCACGGGCTGGTACGGGTATGTGAGATCTAACATGGGTAAAAACAACAGAAATCCTGATCTGGTGTGCGAGAAAAAATAGTACAAGATTAGCCTGCTCCTAGGAGAAGTCTGATCAGGGACTTAACTGTTTGCCTTGATATCTAAGATAGATTAGCCAGTTACTCAACTGCAAGATTATCCACGTCAGAAATTTAGCATTGTAAAAAGATTGGTATGTTTTGATGAAAAAAAAAATTAACTACAGATCTGAATAAATAATTCCTCATCTAGAACTTCACATATAGCAAGATCTATCAAATATATTAAATTACTCATATTACTATCTCTATATTTTCTGCATACTTTGATGCAATATTGATAAACGGTACAATTACAACAAGATCGTGAACAGCTTGAAAGTTAATCATCAGCCGTTTACAAAGAGAGCTAGTATATCAGCCCAGGGGAGGATCCAGGATTACTGTAAAAGGGGTTCATGTGTTTAAACGTGTGGGTTTTGCTTTGCAGATTTTAACTCATTTTTCTTTACCCTTAAAGCGCCAAGAAAAAAAATGCATCTGAAAATCATTTAATGTCGTCTGCTGAAGTCGTCTGCTGCAAATAATTGCCTAACATTACTGACGAAATAAGTATAGAAGCAAACAGCATGGACCCAGAACAGCCTGCTCCTATAGGAGTAGCCTGATCTGGGTCCACACTTTTGCCATAGAGGCTTCTTAAACATTTCCGCAGACGAGAAAGCAGACTACTTTTGTTGCGATTGACGCTTTAAGGGTTAAATATCCCATGAAAATGGTATAATTTGGTCTCACTGAGACCAAATTATTACATTTTCATAGGATATTTAAAAACAGGGGGCAGATAGGGGGTTTGCTTGAACCCCTTACCCCCCCTGGATCTGCCACCGGGCTGATGTTAGGGGAAAGACTTAGGAGAAATAGTCTCCCAAATCTGACTTTCAACTGAGGGACAAATTAAATCTATAGAACATAAACTTCTCCGAGTCTCTAAAACATAAAGCTGTTTAACACTCCCCTGTCTGAGAACCCCTACCCACAATCAAACTCAAACTCTTTTACAAACCTAAAAACTAGTAAAATGTCCACTAAATCTTATATACTTCCTACACCAAAATAAACTAAATATAGATCGAGAGGTGAATGTAGTTTGGGTTACCAGTGGTTTACTATGGTATGAATGCAATTATGATGATAAAAAAAATCATTGAAAATGAAAATAAAGACTTTTTACGATTTTTGCTACCATTTATTAAATAGAGATTTGGTTATTAGTCGTTACCCTAGATATTCAGACAGCCTATTTATCTTCACCCCTACTATGCTAAACCAGGATACATGTAGGTGTTAGGGTTTCGGTTTGGTATGTTGCTTTACATACCAGGCAACAGCTATGGTCATGTGGGGACTGTCAGTTAACCTAACCACACTTTTTTCCTCGGCAAGCTGGAACAAGCGGTTAACCAGTACTTCATGCACATACTTTCTCTTGTAACTGACAACAACCCTTCTTCAATGAATCAGCAGAAGGGAGGAGAATGACTGTAGAAATTATTTCATGATCTATCACCACGAAAGTATGGGACCGGGCCTGGATCGAACTTACGATCCCTGGATCTGCAGTCAGACATGTATCTGTAGTCAGACATGTTACAGACTGCACTACGCGGCCTGGTACATGTAGGTGTAGATCCATGATCAGCTGGCTTCTGAGAATGGTGGGCCTCTAATTAACACCCATGCTGACATATCCAGTCCGGCAAGAGTTATACATTTTGGTCTGAGCCTTCATCTGCATTTGAACATCCAAACTTTTGTGTTTGCAAGCAGCGATTTGATTGTTTGATTCGATTCTTTACGTCCCATCAACAATCTTTCAGTTATAAAGGGACGGGTCTTCCTTGGTTGAACCAGTACTAAGCTAGGATTTATGTGTCTTGCTCAAGGACACAACGCAGTGACGCCGGTGAGGCTAAACCCGCGGCCGCTCGGTCTCGAGTCAAGCACTCTACCACTGAGCCACAACGCTCCCTTTGCAAGCAGTGAGAGCTCTGGCGAGGCTGCACATATGCTATAAGATGCTCCGCCCACATGATGCATACATGTACATGTCTCCAAATTTATAGAGGAAATACAGCACAGTATAACCTTGGAGGTTAAATATTTGTATCAAAGTGAATACCTTTGCTCAGAGAAAGTCATATTTAAATCCATCAACATTCAATCATTTTGACCTTTTAGCCCTAAAACTCAAAACAATATTGTCATAAGGAATAGAACATTTCACCAAAGCTATTAGAAGATAATTTTACATGTTTTATGTGACATAGGCTAACAGTCCAAACCCTACAGAAAGTGATTTCTGTGGTCAGGGTCTTCACTGTGTGAACACAATATGGTATATTAGAACCATACAAATGTGCCCTGACATGAGATTTCCAACAATGTGGTATGTGCGACAAGCAAAGCCTCAGATCAGCCTGCGCAGGTGCGCAGTCTGATCATGAGCCGTTGCTAGTCGCTTGGATATTCTATGACTGCTAAGCTACTGACTGAACATCATTTGGAGTTTCTAAGTTTCTAAGGAGGCTGCACAGGCTGGTCTGAGTCTACACTGGTCAAGTCTGAGTCTACACTAGTCAAAATGCCACATTGTTGAAAATTACATGTCGCGGCTCAAATGTACTTGTCCAATTGAGGATTGGAAATTTTTAAAATGAATTTATTATTTCTCAATCAAAACATGATATGTTGTGGGTAGTCAAAAGAATCATCTCAATGAGACGATTCTTTTGAACACCCAAAAAACACAGGTTTAAAATGATGGAGAAGACTTAAGACAGAAAAGATTAAACGTTATGGCTGCAAGGTAGAACTTTAAATTCTAAAAATTAATGTCGAAATAAAAATAAACCCAAAACCCTGAAATTTAAAATGTAGCGGCCAATGGGATTAAGAAACATAAGAATGATCAGAATGAAATGTTTTACTGCAAGGTAAGTAACACTTTTCCAGCTTGTGGGGACTTTTGTTGTCTGCTGATCAACTTTTGCATACAGTTTAGACACAGATCTCGGTCCTGATCTGGATCCAAATAATTTTTTGACACTTTAATGGTGTTCCCTATAAAAAAATTTGGAAACATCAATTTTGAAGAAAAATCAAAAGTAGTATATATGCAAAATTACCCAGCATGCAATGAGTTAACCCTTAAAGCGCCACCTACAATTTGCAGCAGACGACAATTTCAAATTTTGAAAAATTCAAAAATAACAAGTCAAAATTCAAAAATAACAAATCAGGCATGATTTTCATGAGAATTGTCTGCCAGCAGACAATTCTCATGAAATATCATGCCTTATTTTTTTCGAAAATTAAGAAAGATGTCACAAAATTTGTCGTCTGCTGCAGTCGTGATTGACGCTTTATGGGTTAAAATCTAACATGATAAATGTTGATAACTTACAGGTAATGAATCCATCTTTAATAATAGCAGGGATTTATCACTCAAAGATTACGTCTGCATATCATATAAAACATAATTCAGCAAGGGATGTAACATCAAACGACAGTATGACTGGTTATGGCTCAATAAGCAAGGAACACATTCCCCATATATTACGCACCTAAGACATGAGAAAATCTGTTTTAGCCACATACAGACGACAACAGAGCAGATCAGATAGTCTGGCAGCACAGGTGAGCAGTTTGGTCAAGTCCATAATCTGCTGCTTATAAACTACATCAAAAATATCAAGATTCCAGCTAGTGTCTGTAGCTGAGCAGGGCTGTTTATGAGTCATACCTCGTCGGAAATAATGAAAACAGGTTTTCATATGGTGTGGCTCTCATATTGCCCACGTCTGCATATATTTGTTTTTAACCCATTTCCCTGCCATTCACGATAATTGTTGTCTGCTCACTTAACTGCTTCTACAAATTAGAAGCCTATATTGCAAACACTATGGACCCGGATTCATCATGTTTGATTCCATGACCAAAGCAGTTTAATAGACGTAACAGGGTTCCCACAGAAATTCAAAAACACAATTCCATGATTTTTCCATGATTTTCCATGATCAACAATGTAATTTCCATGACTATTTAATGCATGGCCTCCAACCTCAGCAGTTTAAGCGACATCTTCATTTCTTCACTGCGCTGAGCATAAATGCAGAATGCAGCAACAGTGATGTATTTAAATAAGCATGTTTGTAGACCATGCATGCATTTTGAAATAATTAAAACTTGAAACCACCAGTAGCCAGAAAACTAGCTGTCAGACGCACAAGTTTTGTGTGTCTGACAGCTAGTTTTCTGTCTACAGGTGGTTTCAATAAATGATTTCACAAAATTCCATGATTTTTCCATGATTATTTAGGTTTTTGCAAACTCCATGATTTTTCCATGCATGGAACTTTTTTCGTGATTTTCCAGGTTTTCCATGATTTCCAGAGCTTGTGGGAACCCTGACGTAAAAGCTGGCAGGGGCAAAAAGGGATATAAATGCAGGGATTTTTTTTGTTCCAAGGGGCAGAAATTCCTTCCCATTACCAACCGAATTTAGGTTACTTTTTTCCCAATTTTCAAAAAAAAATCCCAATCTTCAAAAAAAAAATTTTTTCTGAAGATTGGGATATTCATCACTCACACGCAAGCTACATGGTGACATTCTCCTTCAATTTAATGGCAACAGTATGTGCAATAGCTAAAAAAAATTATTGACCAAAAATGACATAATTATGCTATATAACACATTTCCCATTTTAGTGGTTTTGTTTGATTTGATTCTTACGTCCCATCAACAATCTTTCAGGGTCTTCCTGGGTTGAACCAGTACTAAGCTAGGATAAATATGTCTTGCTCAAGGACCACAACGCATTAACGCCGGTGAGGCTTGAGCCCGCTGCCCTTCGGTCTCGAGTCAAGCACTCTACCACTGAGCCACTGCGCTCCCTAGCCCCCACTCCCCCCATTTTATTGCTACTTTTCTCTAGGGCCACTTCCCAAAATTGAAAAAAAATCTCTGAAATGCCCAATATGAAATGTAGACGGGTACAGCAGGACAAGTGAAAGTTTAATGGACAGGTTTAATGAAACCCTTTCAGTGTCAAGCAGACAAGTATTTATTCTATGTGCACTTGGCCTGCATGTGAAATCTTTAGTCATCTGCTGATGACTTTTGCAAACAGCTTGGACCCAGATCAGGCATAATTAATCTAGATCCGAACTGTTTGATACGCCGATGATATTCTTGAAAGAATTTATTGAAAAAGTCTTGAAAAAATCATCAAGCATGCAAAATAGCCCAGGGATCCAACTTACCGCTTGCTAACTTGCTAAATGCTAGTAATTTTTCCCAAAAAGCAAGTTGAAATTACCATCACTTGCTATCTTTATTTTAAGCAAGTATTTAATAACTACAAGTCGTTCTCACATAAACTATATAATTCCCAAAATATGCATAAACTGCTTGATAAACAGTGTAGATCCAGATCAGTCAGCCCTTCTGAAACAGTGTAGATCCTGATCAGCCTGCTTCTTCAGAGGCTGGCTGATCTGGATCTACAATGTTTGCAAGGTAGCCAAAAGGCGATATTTTAAATAAATTTTTGCCACACATCTTGTTCAAACATTCAATGAGACGGTTCTTTTGAGCACCCAAAACATATGTTAAAACTGATGGGTAAGAAATTATTTACAATTTTACGCTCAAAAATTTTGTTTATCTAAACCTATGGCACTTCAAAGGTTGGCTTTCCCTCAGGTAATAAGAAGGATAAACAAACTGACATCACAAAGGGTGACATAGGTCACAGCAGTCCACCTTTTTTATATAGAAGTTACCTTCAACTCTTTGTATGCTGGGTAATTTTGCCTGTGTTTTTGTCTGCCGATTTTTCCGAGAGTTAATGTTTTGCAAAAAATTAGTTTAGGAATACCAGAGTGTCTAGATCACATCCTGTCTTCGATGTTTGCGAACAATAAAGGTGCAGACCAGCATGCGCATCTGCACAGTCTGATCAGCGCCTTTGTTGTTCACTTATTGGAAAGTATCATATCTAAACTGGCTGCAAGCGAAATTTCAATTTTTCTAGCTAGTTTCTGTAGCTGAGGAGACTGGTTTGAGTCTTGCTTTGTCGGAAATACCGAAGACAGGTTTTGTAGAATCGAGGCTCATATGTAATGTATGAACATGAAATTATTTTCAGAATCGGACCAGGGGTTCAGGAAATATAGAGTAGACACAAATGCTGCACAAGTGACTTTTGAACACCCGTTATGACCTTGGCCTTGTTTTTTGTTTGTTTGATTTGATTCTTTATGTCTCATCAACAATCTTTCAGTTAAACAGGGACGTACGGGTCTACTTGGGTTGAACCAGTGCTAAGCTAGGATAAATGTGTCTTGCTCAAGGACCACAACGCAATGACATTGGTGAGGCTCGAACCTGCGGCCCCTCTGTCTCGTGTCAAGCACTCTACCACTGAGCCACTGCGCTCCCACCTTGGCTTTGGAGCAGGGCCACTAAACTCTTCGTTCTCATTTAGGTGGACCTGCGAGAGAGAAAATCTTTTAGAATTAGACCAGCCTTTCCATAAGTTTTGGGTTCTCAAGAGTCTCATTGAG
This sequence comes from Loripinus fragilis, assembly GCA_964019695.1. Lineage (NCBI taxonomy): Eukaryota > Metazoa > Mollusca > Bivalvia > Lucinida > Lucinidae > Loripinus > Loripinus fragilis. The sequence continues at coordinate 21,463,960 of OZ026519.1, read as the reverse complement.
ATGGTTCTTTTAAGAACCCACAACGTACGACTGTTTTGGTAATGAAATAAGAAAATTAAGCTTTAATTACAACTTAAATTCTTATCTATGAGCCTGAATTGGTAAAGCTAAACAAAATGCGGTCTATGCATGTATATTAGTAGATAAAAATTCAATTACACCCACCACACTGTAGTCATACCACTACGGCAATTTGGGTCTCGTCACTTATTCCGGTGTTACGGTAACTTTTTGATCTTGTTCAATTTCTTCATTTAATCACAGATAAACGCCCCAAAATGCTTGGGTTCCGATTGATTCTTGTTCATCAAATTCACATTGTATCTCTTAGCTTTAAAATTATACAAAAATTTTAACGTTTGATGTCTAGGCATGAAACAACTAATTACGGTTTCGTCATCGTGGACAATTAATCAATGACAAAACCGTAGTATTATGACGATACCGTAATTGACATTTTTTAAATATAACTGTGAAAAAACACATTTAAAATCTGATTTTATCTCCGTTTTGACAAAACAACACAGAGGTTGTTATCTAGACGATGCAATCTCGAAGCAAGCATAATTGAAAGCTCTCATTTTTGTCAGTCTTTATTTGAAGGTAATCTTACTATAACACCGGAGTGGGTGACGAGACCCAAATTGCCGTAGTGGAATGACTACAGTGACCATCCACCTCTCCTACATGACTCAATCATCATGAATTTATAAATGATTCTACTATAAGTACTTACAAATAACAAGGCTCGACTCATGACTTGAAGGCTTTGATATTAATTTCCTATAAATACAATGTGTATATATTTTCATTCAACTGTAATATATTTAACCTTGACTGCCTTACAACCTTAGGTTATGCAGCTTGGCTGCCAAAATTAATATGAGGGAAAATCACATCAATAAAATCCATATACACATGGTAGCTAAAAATAAAAGTATACTGTACAATTTTGTGAAGGCCAGGACTACCTTACCTGTTGGGACTTTTCAGAGATAATATTAGATCAGATAATAAAAGTGTCACTGCAACCTGCATTGAAACCAAACCAAAACCGAACTTTAAAAAATAAGGGTTTTTTTTTTGCATGCTTAATGATGACCGATATATCAGATCATGTCTCGAATAGCAAAAAGTATATGTTTTCCCCAATTTCAAGGAGAAAATTACTAATTCAAGTAACCAAAAATTATTGCCATTTTGTGTCATCTTACCTACACAGCACCACAGCAAATTGTGGTTATGAGTGAAATGTATAAAAAGGAGTTGAATTAACCAAACATTTGATTTTTATGTTTTATTTGATACTATAAGGTGTTCCCACTTCACCTGCACGTAATCTCCTAGAGGGGGTGATGCAGTAGAGATAGATAGATAGACTTCGTATTAAACATCACAAAAAATTCCCAATTGTTTGGGTTGGGTAAAAAAAAAAAAAACTGAAATTAGAATGCATAAAAATTAAACTATAAAGTCTCATAAGCCGAAAATTAAATTTTTGTTACGCACTCTTAACAAAAGTCCTGATCAATAATTATACACATGTCCATACACAACCATACGCATTGTATATTCATGAGAGACCCGAAGGACTGTCCCGCAAAACAACAAATGTGATTATACCCGCTTTTTCTTAAGAAAAATAGGGGAAAAATAGCTAGGGTATTTGTTTGTTTTATTTGATTCTTTATGTCGATCAACAACCTTTCAGTTATGTAGGGACGGGTCTTCCTGGGGTGAACCAGTACTAAGCTAGGATTAATGTGTCAAGCTCAAGGACACAACGCAGTGAAGCTGGTGAGACTCGAACCCGCGGCCCCTCTGTCTCGAGTCAAGCACTCTACCACTGAGCCACTGCGCTTCCTGCTAGCTAGGGTATATTAATTTTGTACCAAAGTCGGTCCGTCGTCCATCTGTCCATCACGTTTCTTGTAATTGTATCTTCTAAACCATTGGATGTAACAACTTCAAACTTTACAGGTGCATAGGTCACATGATAGGGCCCCCAGGGGTTTTGGGGAGCTGGGGAGAAGGGCTATTTATTTTCAGGGAGCTGGGGAGAAGGGCTATTTATTTTCAGGGAGCTTGGGAGCACTGGTAATTATTTTAGGGGAGCTGGAGAGCAAGCTCATAGTTTTGTAGATTTAGGGAGCACTGCCAAAAAGTAAAAAATAAATTTAAAAAAATCTCACCTTAAAGGAAAAGCCTCCATTTTGTTTGATTTTTTAAAATTTCTTTTGCTTCCACTTGACCCCACTTGTAAAATATAAATGTTTTTATTTTCACACTAACATGCACATCTGTTTGATAATGGAGAAAAATTGGGCGAATAATTTTTGTTGTTGTTGGTTTATTATCCTTAATATTGTTGATTTTTAGGTCCATAATAATGCACTTTGGAACGCTCAGAATGCACCAGATGGCACCATTTTATCATTTTTTTTTCGGCAGGGGAGGGGGTACGGTAAATGTTCTAAAATTTCGAACACTCTAAAATTACGAACACCTAAAATTATCGCCGAAAATAATTTTTAAAACATCCTAAAAAATCGAACACTGCCATTTTTTGGAATAGTGAATTTCTAAAATTACGAACACACGTTATTTTCGGCGGAAAATCGATGTCCGTTTATCTGTTTGTCCCATCTGTGTTCGGTATACTTCTACCGTACAGCACGTGAGCGGTAGCAACATTTGGAAGGTTCCATTCTACTTAGATGGGTAATCTGTCACATGACGTTCTATTTCGCATGCCAGCGCGCGACGGTATACATTATACATTATTCAAGGTCACCAGCATTGACGAACTTGTTGCACGGACAAGTTCCTGCAACGATTCCAAACTGCTTGAGTCCATGTATCCACCCATTATTTATTACTGACCAAACCTTGACCTTCACGTGAATTATGCACGTTCACACACGCAGAGCAATTCTCAATAGTGTGCTGTGACACGTACTCGTTTTTCCCCCTAAAATACCAGTCCCGAAGTTGCGGAAAATGAGACAAGCATGACTGCAAGAACTCGCATGTGGTCATCATCTCATTTGTATTCAGTTACCTCACGTTAACTTAAGGCTTAAATATGTGTGATTCTCAGGTTATCCGACTGACAACCCCTACCCTCCCCTCCCTTTTAACCATTTTAAAGGATCTCCCAGTTCGGCAATATAGTTTCCGAATCTGCCCAAGCCGCGGGCACTTCTATCATCCTATGTGTGTGCTCTTTTCTTGAACACAGCTCGGACCCGAGCATGAAATCAACTTGCGCGGAGCCCCAGACCCTGCTGGTACTTACGACAGATGTGATCAGCGAAGGCTCAGGAGAGCATTGTGCTTTGCACAATCTCGTCAGGGTCTCGCTCACTAACGGAGTTTGTGTTTAAAATACATCAAACTCATCAAAATGGAACATTTTAATAAACTGTTGAGCCGATCGCGGCGTGTCTTGCTGTCCTCATGAAACTGCACATGGAAGGTCCTACGAGCGCATTACCGGGATAACGTACGCACAGAAGCACATACATGCGCCAAGATATAAATTGATTGTAGCACGATTCTGCATCTTGATGAATTTAATATTTACATATTAATTTTCATGAAATAAGCCAGTTCATGAGATAATGGTACCTATCGCATATGCGAGCAGCAAAGGCTCAAACGAGCCTGCGCAACGACTGAAAATCGCCAGCGCCTTAACTGCCCACATACACATTGAAGGAATATAGCTGAAGGTGCACGTCTTAATTTAGGGTAATATAGCCCCACTAAGTGGCTGTGAATTTAAAAACAGTAAAGTAAAGCCATTGAGATGATCGCGACATCTCCGAATTCGCTTTATTTACCACACGTCTGTAGATGCATGTACTCCGACTTTGTTACATGCGAAGATCAGCCTGCGCACAGCACAGTCTTACAGCGACTTTGTTTCTAGAAGAAAACATTAACCATTTTGTCGGACCAGATCTGGGCCCAAACTGTCTGCTAAGTTAGTTCGTTACAGCCTCTTTTTTGGGGGGGGGTCTCCCAGGCCCCACCCTGGGTCTGGCACTGCTAATAGTATCAGCCGCAGACAAAGGGACAGGGTAATGGTTCACGGACATGTTTGAGATCAAAGAAGCCGACTATCAGACCACGTGTTGTTGTTGTTTTAAGACTCGGGTAGCACGCGGTGGGCTTGACGCACGAAAGCGGACTTAGCACACTAAACATAACTGCCTAGCTGTGTCCCCTTTTCATGGGTTTGCATGAAAAATAAAATAACAATTTCAATGAACTCGAGCATGAAACAGCGCACTGCATGCATGAAAAACTAGATTTGTGGTACGTACTTGTTTGAATTTTTGCTTTTCTTTGAGATATGAATGTACCCAGCGTATCGTACGATCGGCTCGAAGCCAATATCAGAAATATTCTTTCGAGGCATCGGACGCAAAGTCGGACGTTCGCTTACTAGATTAATTCTTGGTATGCCTGTTTGCCCCTGATTTGGTTTGGCAAGACATCAGAGGTCTTCTGGATCCAAACTATCTGCAAACTTTGAAAAGCAGGTGTGTGAGAGAGAGAGAGAGAGAGAGAGAGACTAGCGCTTGTTGAATAATAATCTCTTGTTATCTCGAAAAATACTACGTATCAGTACTGAAAATGATACTTTGAGATGCTTCTCGTGCGCATCAGCTTTTGAAAGTCAACAGTATTGATGCTTTGCATGCTTTCTATCGCATGCCCAAATGTTTAAATTGAATTGACGAAACATTATTTCCTAAATTTCATTCGGATCTGATCTGGATCCGAACTGTTTGTAAATGTAAATAGAAGTTGAGAGAGAGAGAGAGAGAATAGGAGTTACAATTACCGCGAGAAAACGCCCATATAAGCTTATGTTCACCATGAAGGACTTAAGTCATACGCTGCCTGGTCATCTTCATGTCTGTCCGTCAAAATTAAACATACCGGGCCGCATAGCGCAGTCGGTAACGTGTCTGGCTACAGATGCGTGTCTGACTGCAAATCCAGGGGTCGCGAGTTCGATCCCGGCCCGGTCCCATACTTTCGTAGAGATTGATCATGAAATAATTTCTACGGTCATTCTCCTCCCTTCCGCTGATTCATTCAAGAAGGGTTGTTGTCAGTTACAAGCGAAAGTATGTGCACAAATTACTGGTTAACCGCTTGTTCAAGCCTGCCCAGGAAAAAGTGTGGATAGGTGAACTGACCGTCCCGCAATGACCATAGCTGTTGACTTGGGACGTAAAGCAACAAAACCAACAAAAAAAAAATTAAACATTTGCAAACAATAGATGTTATATCTTTTTAAAAAAGCCATATAAACCACAATAGAGTAAATTTGCTAAGTTTGCTTATTATACAAAAGGGCCTTTTCCCATGTTGTAGTTTGAGACTAGGGGACACTCTTTCCTGAATTCCATTCGAGTCTATCTAGATCCAACCGTTTTTTGCAAATGTAGATAGGGGGGAGACTGGTGCATGCACATCCTTTCGGGAAAATCAAAGTGCATCGGGCGGATCGAGGTGTGTGTGTGTGTGTGTTTGTGTGTGTGTGTTCTTTCTGAATCTTGTCATTTTTTAACTCTGAGATTTCAAAGTTTCGTCTGCAGATCTTTGCAAAAAAATTCTGATCACACGAGATGTCCTTGAGTGACTGTCTGGAAGTCGAAGTCGGCATTTGAGCGCGAAAGCGTTTTGGTTTTCTGAAGTAAACGAAAGGGTAGCGATTCATCAGTAGTCCGAGACGAGTTAACATAGGTGACCTGGCTTATCGAATATTTAAATAAGTGGATTTTTACGACTTGTAAGTACATTGAGTAACATAACATGCACGTGCCTGGCTCTCAACTTGGCAATTACCGCACGCGCTGGACATTTTACTGACTCAGTCCGCAAGAATTTAGCGGCGGTTTTAATAAGTAGATAGCGCAGAATCATATCGCCGTGTTTTCTACACATTTCTACCACATTTTTACATGCATATATACCGTTTTTGCTCGTTATAAAGACCACATTCTAAAATTACGAACACTAGCACTTTTTCTGAAACGTAATTTCTAAAATTACGAACAGCGGAAAAAATAATTATTTTTTAGTGTTCGAACTTTTAGAACGTTTACCGTAATCTTATAGAAAGAACAAGACCGAATTCTGCTCTGGACCTGCGGTGCATGGTCCCATTTCTTGCCCAAGACCTACCTGGCTGTCATGCCAATCACTGCCCAACATAGCACGAACCATCCATGCTACTTTTCTTAAAGTAAGACTTGTTCAGACATAGGTCACATAACAATTTAAATGTATGCTTAGCCACCCCAATAGCTCAGTTGGTAGAGCATCCGCTTTCGGAGCAAGAGGTCACAAGTTTGAATCTGGACCAAACCATACCAAAGATGTAAAAATGGTACAGGCATCTACCAGTGATAATTTTTCATTTTGAAGGAATGAGTTTTTCAAGTGCACATGATTTGAAACAATGGGATTTTTTGGATAACAATGAGATTTTTTCAGAATTTGCACAATTTATTCGTATTTTTGAAATTTCTGTTTTGACAATGTTCTACCATGCCGTTTCTTTTCCCATGCTCGGTACAGATATTACAGAACATAAAATCCTTTTCTTGGTTATATTTAAGCCATGAATATAATTTAAACCATTTAGGAATAAATTTATTGGTCGGTGGTTGTTTCGGCGTATCTTCCAGGGGGGCTGGTTTTGTTTGGTCATTTGAACTATTTTCTGATTCATCAGAACTACCGCGGAATACCTCAATAATTGAACGCTGATCTTTTGATCGACAAAGTTTCTTCTTTGGTGGCATTGCAGACGATTATTTGACTGACTACTCAAACCGGAACCATGCGAAAAAAATTGAGATGCTTACCTGCTTCGTAATTGTTCTAAATACAATAATCTCGCGAGCTGGGAGACATCGAAGTAATGTGCAACAAAATGCGTGACGTATGCGATTTTGCTAAGCGGTGTTAAAATTGAGATGCTTACCTGCTTCGTAACTGTGTCAAAGTACGACATTCTCGCGAGTTGGGAGCCATCCAAATAATGTGCAACAAAATGTGTGACGTAAGCGATTTTGTGAAGCGGTGTTACTGTAAATATTACACGCTAGGCAGGATACGCTCACCGAAGGATTACAACAACTCTGGATATGAGTGCGATTTTTTCTCGCACATCTTAATGAATAATGCGATATTTAGGAAAAATATGCGCTATACGCGCAAATCGCACATGAAAAATTATCACTGCATCTACCTTGCTGACGCTCGCATAAAAGGGGCTGTGCTAGTAAGATAGTTTTAAAGTCAGGTGTAATTATCTGTTAAAGATACTGTAATGTCACAGAATAGCTCGCAAGCTAATCAGGTCTGGGAAATCTCCGAAATATTGTGTAGATGTGAGACAATAAACTCTCCATGTAAAGGGAAGTCACTCCAAAGGACATTATATAGTCCAGATCAATTTGGTTAGTAGCTCATTCCCAAAACAGCGCCGCAGGGGTGTGGTTTCCAGCAGCCAGGTCCCCCACTTTAAAAACAAATACAACCCACAAATAACCTAGAAATGTGTCCATGGGACACGGATGCCCCCGCTATTGCCAAATTCATATAAATAGGGAATTGTCATTAACAAAGGGCAATAACTCCTTAAAGTATGGTGCCATATAAACCATAGAATTCTGATCAAAACTATTCGACTTAGAGAGCATACATCGTTTAAACGGTGATTTTTTATAAACAAAGGGCCATAACTGCTGAAAGCATGGTGCGATATGGGCCATTATCAAACCTGAAGAAGACATCACTGTACTTAACACTGTGACCAAGTTTCATAAAATTCTGATAAAAAATATTCCACTTAGAGAGCGAACTTTTTTTAAAATGGTGAATTTTCATAAACAAAGGGCCTTAACTACAGAAAGCAGGGTGCAGTATGGACCATTATTGAACTCGAAGAAGACATCATGGTACTAAACAATGTGACCAAGTTTCATAAAATTCTGATAAAAAATATTCGACTTAGAGAGCGGACATTGTTACAAATGGTGAATTTTCATAAACAAAGGGCCATAGCTCTTGAAAGCATGGTGCGATATGGACCATTATCGAACTTCAAGAAGACATCATGGTACTAAACAATGTGACCAAGTTTCATAAAATTCTGATCAAAAATATTAGAGTTAGAGAGTGGACATCGTTTAAAACGGTGAATTTTCATAAACAAAGGGCCATAACTACAGAAAGCATGGTGAAATATGGACCATTATCAAACTTGAAGAAGACATTATGGTACTAAACAATGTGACCAAGTTTCATAAAATTCTGAAAAAAATATTCGAGTTAGAGAGCAGACGTCGTTTAAAACGGTGATTTTCATAAACAAAGGACCATAACTCTTGAAAATGTCTAATAAGACTCAAGTTATTACATTGGTGACGAGGTAAAAGGAAAGAGAGGGTGATAGAATGTTGGCTGAGACATACTAGAAGAATAGATTTTTTAAAGGCAGAGTTACAGATGCAGAGGAATTAAGAAGGAAGAGAAAGAATATGAAGAAGGCCGAACAGTAAAGAGAGAGATAAGTAGCTATGTCAGATTAGAGACAGAAACAAGCAAAAAGAGATTTGATCAGCAATTTATTGTCATTATAGAAGTGAAAATGAGCAGCGCTGATAGAATAAGGATTGTTAGCCAATCCAGAGATTTGAACTTTTTACCTTTTCGGGAAGCAGAACAAAAGCATTCTAGAGGAATACACTGGACAGAATGGCTTGAAGATATAGAGAGACAATTTAGATATTTCAAGATGCATGATTCATTTCACCAAAAGGATGCTCTGATGATATATGGAGGGAGAGAAATAGCAAGATTAGAGAAAGCTTTGGCTGATCCATGCGGGGAGCTGAATGAATATGAGAAGCTGAAAATAAAATTGAATACATATTTCTTGCCTCAAAGGAACAAATATTATGCTTGATATTTATTCCTTAATAACGTCAGTTGCTATTTAAAGTAATGTCACTTCATTAATTACTTGTCAACCATATTTACTGTTCCATTTAATACATTAACCAAGATGACTTAAGATATTTCACAAGCTATTGCGTACCTGGTCTTATGGCACAATCTTCAATCTACGCCGTTACAGGCTGAACTGTGGCAGTGATTGCACTCAGGTATTCTTCTCCAAAGGTAAGATCTAGCTCTTCGGTATTTTTCTCTCTGGTAATTTTACACCAAATTTAAACTGTTATTTATCAAAAAGAGATCTTAAATAAATTATTGGAATAAAAAAACTATTGAGATGCAAGTTTCTGGTCCTTTGTTTCTTTAAATCTCTCGGTCCTCTCAATGTAGCCTCCTACTTCTTCACAAATCAACTCCCTCCAGTTGGAAAACTCCATCGGACTGTCATACCCTAACAGGGTGTAGATATTAGGTGCATGAATTCCTAGCTGTTCTCTCAGTCTTTACATTTAGAGTGTATCAGGCTTCATCATACAATGGACACTCCTGAAGGTAGTGTTGTACTGTTTCAATTTGCCCACACTAACAGAACCTTGTTTCCACCTGACCAAGTTTATGTCTGTAATCACTCAGTTTACTGTAGCCAGTTCTTAATTGTAGCATTTACTTGTAGACTTTTATATTGGGATAGTCCATGCGAGGATTACTTTTAAGGAAGGGTTTGCAGAGGTAGAAATCTCGCCAAGACTCCCCAATATCTAGCACTGAATTCAGGGCGATATGATGGATTTTTATTTTATGTTATCATATAGCCCTGATTTTTTAAGCCTCTATCTTTTCCCTTACTGTTATCGTGGACGTAAACCAAGTTGAAAACACAATTCCAAACAGTGTCTTCCTCTAACACTGCTCCATTTTGTATGTTTATAGGTTTATCTATATTTTGCTATTTAGTTTGCCGCTGATGCATACCTGATTTGTTCTAAAAAGATAAAATACTCCTGTCCACACAGAATGTTTACACTATTTGTTTTCAAAACGTGGCGTCACTTTTGTCTTCTGAGCTGAAGAGCATGCTTTTTCTGTGGGTACTAAAGTCACGCACGAATTTGTTTTGGTATTTAATGTACCGACAATGACCCGTTACTTTCCGTTTTCTGAATACACAGATGTTTTAACAACATTAAATACCAAAATCAGACTTATATAATGCTTTCTTTTACCTTCCTTATAATCATAAATGGCCTAAAAATGATCATACCTGGTCTGTTGAGATGAAAAGAATCCAATACCATCTCACCATACATTTGTTACATGTAGATATTTGCAAAAAAAGATGACCAATTACCGATCTAACTGGGGCCGCCTTTTACCAATTTGTTGCCATCGAGAACTACCCAGTTGGATATGTACAAACTGTGTCGGAGGAGTTCTTAATGGCAATGGATGGGATCCTTTTTGTGCATACAGGTTGATTTTTATGGTGACCTCTCTCACCATTTGTAATAGGTTTTCTTTTAATATCTTGATGAATCAACGCATAAAGGTCAATCTTCAACCTAGTATGCAAATTTTTCACCCTGGTTCTGTATTCCGACGGATGTCACTGGATTGAAAATTGACTATTTTCCCCACTTACGCTAACAGGAAATACATAGAAAAAAATCCAAATGGTTTTGCATATTCAAACAATAACATCATTATACAATTCTAATCACAAACTATTGTGCACATGTTCAAAAAGAAGGTCAAAACACCCAATGTCTCTATATAAGATTCATGTGGCGCCTTAAAAACGATGGGTACCAACTGTGTGTATTGACTGATAGCCTATTTGAACATAAGCGTGTGATAGTAAAGCTATTCAGCGTGCAGCAAGGTTAGCCATGAAATAAAAAATATTTTCTTTCACTAATATCTTACTGATCACTGTGCAAAAGTAATTTGATTCTGATCTTTCCAATCCATCGCTTCTTGTCGTAAACAAGCTGACCCTCTCTCGGTTCAGAGGTCAATGTACTCTTGCGTTAGCTTCCTACTTTTGGCGGGAAACTTGTCACGTGAGCACATGATCAGAATAACAATTGTCCGCCTTGTTGGAAAAGTCCATTTTCGGTCTGATTATGACATTTTGGGACATGACAAAGCTTCCTTTCCGAAAATTAGATTTATACGGGTGGGGTATGTGATTGTTAAGGATTTCTGTCAAGTAAGTATCTCGTTTTCTTTGGCATGCTATATTAAATTGAAATCAAACCATTCTTGGAAATCGACTTTCATTTTCTGAAATAGGTCATTACTCGTTATAATTTAATAGAAAATAGGGGGCGCTACAATGCACAATAATACAGAAAGGTGACTGCTGCGAGCGTACCAACATTGAGTAAGTTAACAGAATCAATAGCTTTAACAATTTTGCCCTGATTTTCAAAATTCAAACACCTACTTGTTTCTTATAATGCCCAAAATCCACTGTTAATCTTATTATAATAATGTACTGAGTTTTTGAAAAAGTGCTGACATACCTTACCTAGTCATGGGGAGTATAACCAGTACCGGGTTTTATTATAATATTTCTCAACGTTTTATTAAATTCGTCTCATCAATTCAACATCTGAATTTTATTGCAAAAACGTCATCACCCCTAGCTCGTGGAAAGCATGCAAAATGGCTGCGATGAGCCGAAAAACAACAACAAGAACTTACAGATTGCATTGATCGTGTCATAATAACGAAGTCAATGGTAACATTTTTATAACTTTGGTTGTGTGTGTAAAACACATAAAGAAGTCTAAATGGTTGAATTGTCAAGGAAACGAGTTTTTCCCAAAACAAAAGGGGACTCCATCACTGGTCAAGATAGAGCACAAAAACACTGCGACTTTAGATTCAGCCAGATCGAAAAAAAAATCTAGTCGCAGTTCTGCAACTACCCAATATCCCATCTTTGCTGCCACTTGCATCTGATGCTGACTCTTGCATGCCTCTAAGTCTTAACATCTTGTACAGTCACAATACTTGTCTCCTCCCCATTTCTTTTGCCTCCATTGCTGCTTTATCGATCGTCTTTTTGTGAAAGCTTATACTTGTATATGTATACCCCACCCACAAGTAGATTGTATTGAATGGCTCCCCAAGATCGCGTCGTAATTACCAAAGACAACTCTTTTTTTCTCAGTTACTTCTATCTACCCATATTTCATCACTTACCCAAACCTCTGTTGGTGCCATTTCTGAGAACTCTGCAAAATATTCTAATTCCTCTGACGATGATTTTTGACGTTCCAGGTCGGGTGAGGACACGACTAACTGCTTCTCGAGAAATTACCTATTTTTTGCGTCTCAAATAAACGAAAAGAGAAGCAGTCTATTATAGATTATACAACTCAAAAAAGTTATCGTTTTTTTCAACTCGGACACAAAACAAGGCCAACGTATGCTAGGTCTGCGTCATGCGCGGATCCAGGAGTTTTCGTCGGGGGGGGGGGGGGGGAGGGGGGGTCCATGTCAGTCTGATAAAGAAAAGCTCTGACGCTTGTTTTTTGTTTGTTTTTTTAGTCCTCAGCTTAATTTACAGAAGTCAAATTGTCAATTTCAAAGAAATCTATCATTTTCAAGGTTCCAGAGGGGTCCAACCTTTTCCAGGGGCGTCCAACTTTTTCCAGGGGTCGGGGTCCAATTGCTTATTCCCTACAGAAACCCAATATAAATTTTGATTTCCCAGGGGGGGGGGGGTCCGGACCCCCTGTCCCCCTCTGGATCTGCACTTGTGCGCTGTGTCCAAGACGTTAAAATACAAAAACTTGCAAACATATATCTAACGTAGGACTAGTAAAATAGAAAAATAAACACCATATGTGCACGAACTCATAAAAAGCGATAAACAGCTCGGACCCAATAAACACGGACTGGTCACTTTAAATACGTACAGGTAAACGTATATGAGGGTCTGGATGGGGAGGGGGGTCTGGTATTCACTATTCATTAAAACATACGGGACTTTAACGGACATCCAGGTATCTGCGATGCGCTGAAGCGGTAATAGGGAATTATAATGGAAGGTGTTAGTTTTTATACTATATCTTTTGAAATTATAAAAGCAGAGTTCCTGTGCAAACAAATGTTTTACCTAAATATCTCACGATTATTCTGATATAATTTTTATGAATTTCCCTCTGCAAACTCTTCGTCCTTTTTGATGGTTTTTGATAGAACCCTAAGAATGATTAAATTATATAGTAAAACAGGCTTTTTTAGATCTGCTCATTGGTAGATATTCTGTCATAGTTATTAAAGTATTCAATATATTTTCTCTGTGCAAACGGGACACTATGCTCAGATCAATTGCGAACAAATTGGTATATTTTTCATACAATTAAAATAAAATTTGATGTAGCCTTTTGAATTTTTCCTGGTACAACCCCTACTTCTTTTTCACAAGCTTCCCACCGATTACGGAGGTATAATCTATTTTTAGCAACTGTATCCAAGGTAACAACAGGTACTGACCACACATCAGTAAAGTAATCGCGTGTCTATAACTAAGCTTTTTGAAAGTTAAGCTTATTTATTTATTTATTTATTTTTTATTTATTTATTTATTTATTTATTTATTTATTTATTTATTTATTTATTTATTTACATAGGTTTAAATAAACAAAAAAAATTAGCGTAAAATTGTAAATATTATCTTACCAATCAGTTTTAACATATGCTTTGGGTGCTCAAAAGAACAGTCTCAGTGAGACGGTTCTCTTGAGTACCCACAACATATGTTCTGGTTGAGAAATAAGAAAATTAATTTTTTGGTACGCACTCTTAAATGCTTAAGTCCTGATTTATTTATTTATTTATTCTATAAAGTTGCATTTGATCAGGGTATGCACTGTTTGCATGAAGAATATTCTATTAAAATTTAAATGAAAATGAAAAATACCACACAACTTAATACAAAATGGACTTGCCCTAATGCCAAGAGTGGGAAATTCTATTGACCTAAATTGGTTATGATTCTTCACTTGCTAGTGGCTCGAAAGAACATACATGCTTCGAGCTAGTGGCGATAATTTTGGTACAAATAGTTTGGATCCAGATCAGGCCCGAAAAAGCGTCGAACTGAACTGGATTCATACTGTTTGAGTGAGAAATTTTGACACTGTGTTGGTATTTCTGAAATGAAAGGCAAAAAAGAATTTGAAATATTGTTTCAAATGCCTATTGAAAAAGGAACCGATGGTATGCATTACTTGTTCTTGTTGAGGGACATAGAAAAAACAAACATTGCAGACCCAGATCAGACGCGACAGAACGTGGCCTCTGATCAGGGTCTCCGTGGTTTCTTATAAAATGTTCTATTAAAATCTGAATAAAAAATATATATATACCACCATGCAACCCTTGGTTCAAAAATGGACTGGTATAACTGATAAGAGTGGGAAAATCCATACAGCTAAAATCGGTAATTACCTGTATTTCTATTTCATATAAATTATGAAAGTACGGCATACATTGTGTATTACCAATAAACAAAGATTAACAGAGGACCCCATACAGTGTGGCTGCGTGGGGGGATTTTTATTGCATGCGTGTGTCTTCTGGTGATTATTTTTCCTAAACAAATGGACCCAGATCAGGCGCGACAGAATACGGAATTTTAAATGAATCCAAACTGATGGCGTATCTGAATATATATTTTTGAAAAAAGTATAATTAAATAAAAACCTAATTATTTTAAAATAATGCCAATGCTGCGTGTGCAGGCTAATGCTCTCGTATGGTACATGTATTAAAATATTTTAGCTTAATGAGTTTGATTGATTTGGATCTACACGGTTTTCACTAGAGTGTTTAATCTGGTAGTTTTTTTACAGCTTTGCATTGAATATCTGGCTTTGGTTACGCTAGCATGGGTGTTCATCAGGGGCATCAACGCATGTGCGATAAGTTCCAACATGAGCATTTTATATTTCAGGGGCATTTGCCAGCGCAACAACATATATCTACAAATATTAACTAAACCTGTAGACGTTGGATCTTTAACCGCTTTAAACTACTAAAAATAATTCAATATTCCATACAGTAAAGTCAGGATGGCCCATTGAATTTCTTGAGGGATTACAGTTTATAATATACCTCTTTCTCTGATGATCGATATTGTCATAGAAAACAGAGCAGACTCTGATAAAATGCCGCTTATGCGGCATTTCATCTGGGTTTTCACTGTCAAAGTACTTCGTTGAATACGTCACTTACGTTAACATGGGCGTTTATGAGGGGCATTTTCGCGTGCGCGATCAGTACCAGCTTGTACAAACAAATAAAGCATGTGAACGTTGGATTTTAAACTTTTAAGATCAATTGAATGGTCCATAAAGTTTGAATCAGTCCGGACGGTCCATTTCATATATTGAGGGATGTCATAAAAATATTATATTTCTTACTCTGAAGATTGAGTTTGTCGTAGAATACAGTATTGATCCTGATGAAATGCCGCTTGTGTAGTATTTCCTCTGGATCTTCACTGTTTTTCATAGTCTGCGTTTACCTCAAAATGAACGAAATCTTTAATTGCGCTACAAATGCGTGTTATCAAAGGATTCGCTTTATTTGACGCGTCGCATCTGTAAAATTGGCGTTGCACTTTTTACGCTAGTTGATTATATTGCGAACAAGGAGCAGTCTGATCCGGGTTCATTTTGTTTGCTTCTATGATAAAATAAGTCTGGTGTCCCTTATTGAGGATATTAGGGACCAAGATCAGATTGCCTCATTAGGTGCGGTCTGGTCTTGGCTCACCCTTGATAAGTAAGTCCGGTGGCCCATATTGCATACAGTGTGGGTCCTGATCAGACAACTCCCTAAGGAGCAGTCATTTGAGTACATACGAAATAAGCAGACGACATCCAAATAAATATACTTATCTTATGTAAGACTGTCATAAGCATTGGTGGTAAGGGTCCTTTATCATGGTATGGTACATGTTAAATCAGGTCGCTGAAACGTGTCATAATGTACGCCCTGCGGGGTCTGAGATCAGCCGATGCAGTCGATTGTAAGCTGTTGACCAGCGTTAATTAATACAAGATGGTGAATGACATCTAAAAATATAATGTTTAAGAAGCAAACTTTCAGTAATACCACCAGATATCCAGACCCGGATAAGAGGCCACAGAATGCAGCGTTTAATCATGGTCTATTGTAGATATTTAATTTTTAAACTACGTCACGAGAAATATATCTTTGACTAATTTGAACAGGTTGAGCGTCCCTTTTGTGGGACATAGGTGAACAGTACAGACCCAGATCAGAGGCTATAGAATCATTTATCCTAGCTTAGTACTGGTTCAACCCAGGAAGACTCGTCCCTATATAACTGAAAGATTGTTGATGGGACGTAAAGAATCAAATCAAACAAACAAGAGGCTACAGAATTCAGCGTTTATCAGGGTCTTCACTGTTCACGCACACAAGGTTCATCCCTGATTGGCATACTATTCTAATGTAGTCTAAATAATTTCAATAAACTGTGAAAACCAGTCTGGTGGATAAAACGCCCGTAGCTATGGTTACTCCGTCGTCCGCTTAGAGATAAAATTAATACAGGTAATGTGAAATAGGTGCCTCCTGGAACACGACAAACGGTCAGCTTGGAAAAGGCGATGTCCGTTAAAGTTCGACATGTTTAGCCCTTTCTTCATCTCGTTAAAATTTTGGGTTATTCAATAAAATAAGACCTATCAATTAAAAGTTAGAAAGGTGGCAAAGAAATCTGATTCATTAATTCTTTCTTCAATTCATTAAAAAAATAGGATTATTCATTATTTTTTAGACCCTCATTATTCGCTATTCATTTATTTTTTGGCTCACTATTCACAATTCATTATAATATAAGGCCAGTATTCACTAATCATTATACCCCATCTAAGAGTTCAACGTCATATCTCCGTTATTTCTCTGTATATCTTTAAATCCTTCAAAAAGCAATGGTTCAATATACTATCTTTAAAACTGTATTGTTATATATTTATTGAAAGTTTATCCGTCTTTATGAACATCAGCAAGAAACCTAGGTACCATCTCGGACCCAGTGGGTCCGAGGTACCATTTTTAGCTATTTTCAGCACTTTTAGCCGAAAATCATCAGAAATCAGCATAAAAGATGAGAAAACTTCAACTTTTTTTACTGTAGCTCGTAATATTTCATCTTCGCATACCGGGAGAAACCTATAAGCTCGTGTATGTTCAGAATCAATTTTATTTATACCAGAGAGATTTCAAATCGACAAACATTCTAAAAACCTCTCTTCATTGAAGCACCCCGCGCCATCGGACCGTCCGTGTAGCGAGAACGGGACCGCCCGATGGCGCGAGATGCCTCTTTAGGCTTATTAACCTATCCACATTCCGACTGCATGTGGAAAGGTGTGCATACTATGCATACTATGCGATATGTACATGTAAAACAAACAAACAAAAATAAGCTTCTGATAACTCAAACACGCCAGATTCGAGTTAGAGCGATAACGATCGAATCTACAAGATACAAGAAACTTTAGTTAACGTCGATTTTCAAATGTACAACAGAATAACATTAGCCATCACAAACATGATATGAAAAGACAGTACATGTGAAAACATTTTAACAAGAATCACAGACCTGAAACGGGTCTAGCGTGTTTAAAAAAAACAACAAATATCGGTATCAGGCTGATTTTACCATGGTACAGTCCAATCTGGACTACTGTTCTACTATCTGGAGTCCATACCAACGAGACCAGAAACGCCAGATTGAAATGGTCCAGAGAAGATCATCACGTTTTGTCACCAATCGATGCAGGAACACCAGCAGCGTCACCAACATGCTTGGGAGTCACATGAGATGAGAAGAAGTAAACTGCAGCTGATTGTTCTTTACAAAATTGTGCATGGACTGATAGATATCCCACCCACAGACTTCCTGACACAGACTAGTTCCTGGACCAGAACAACTCACAAGTACAAGTATCAGCAGTACTCTACATCGACCGACTTTTTTAAGTACAGCTTCTTTCCACGGACAATCACGCTTTGGAACAGACTACCAGCAGCAGCAGCTGAGGCTCCCTCCTTGGTATCCTTCAAGAGGGAGCTGTCTAACCTAATAGCCTTCTAATGGGGATTCCTTCCCCGGCCATGAATGTAACCCAGATGAGGAGTGGTGAGCTGTGTCGTCGGGTCTTGCACCCAGGTACCCCCAGAGAAGGCGGATTGGTCTCACTCTGATGGGCGAAAAGTGGCTGCATGGGAACAACTTTTTCTATACTTCTTTCCTTGACTAGTGCATTCTTACGCCCTCTTACAGCCTCATCTAATGCTTCTATCTTTAACTATTATTTTTCTCTTTAAATTTCTATCTTGCGCACCACTAAAGAAATGTCAAGTTTGACAGCTTAGTGTAACGATGTAGATGTAGAGAAAATTTTGTGGAAAAATCATCACTGCTTGGGCGTCTCGTGACGCGCGAGCTTCAGAGAAGACACCTCAAATGAACCAATCAAAAAGCGAGTAACATTTCCAAGATAGCTGCTTAACTGGTCAAGTTTACCCGCTTTTAAACTTGAGTTCTGGGTGCTGATTCGAGTTTAACTGATTGCATACGGGAGAATGGGTGTCGAATTGTGGGATTTCACCTTTATTTAAGAAATTACATATATTCTTGATATATATACAGTTTAAAATTGACTTGAAAATCGCTTCCTAAGCACCTAGAACGACCTTGGACTAGATGTACCACGTGACGCGCGGCATTAAGAGAGAGCATCATTTTGCAAACACTCACTTAAATGATAGTCAGTTATTCAAAAAGGTCTGCTTTTTGTCATTTGCTGACTACCAACACGTAATTCTCGCTTTAATGATCGACATTTATTTGAAAAATTGGATCATATCACATGTACAAAAGATATATTATATATGTAACTAATAAAACTTTCATTTCAGTAGTAGACAAGCGAGGACCCACCCCTTACCCCACCCAAAATTTTGAACCAAGCCGAAATTGGCAAGAAACGCGGGTTAGATCATCATTTACCGTATAACCCCACAAATATCAAATTATCCCCACCGATGGCCGTCATTTCCGATTTACGGCCATCACACACATATGCCCAACCCCCAACCACCAAACCATAGCGCGTAGTAGAGCAACTTTTTGGATATTTGGAATTGGTAAACTGGTTAACTCTCAAAGTCACTTCAGGGCATACAACTGCATCTGAGTCGGTTTTTCTGTTGGTATGTCGGTTGACGTTACGGCACAGCTTCAATACCAACGATGGATGGATTTTGGACCAACAGGAAGGATGGGAAACAACATATAGAACAGATGCTCAACACAGTTGAAGACTGAAATTTAGAGGACTACTGTCAACTTAAGGGAATCTGTTGTAATACTTGGAGGACTACTGTAAACTTTAGGGACTCTCTTGTAAGACTTGGAAGACTACTGTCAACTTAAGGGACTCTCTTGTATGACTTGGAAGACTGCTGTCAACTTAAGGGACTCTCCTGTATGACTTGGAAGACTGCTGTCAACTTAAGGGACTCTCCTGTAAGACTTGGAAGACTGCTGTCAACTTAAGGGACTCTCCTGTATGACTTGGAAGACTTCTGTCAACATAAATGACTGTCTTGTTAGACTTGGAAGACTACTGTCAACTTAAGGGACTCTCTTGTATGACATAGACGACTACTGTCAACTCAAGGGACTCACTTGTAATACTTGGAAAATTCTGTCAACTTAATGGACTCTCTTGTATGATTTGGAAGACTACTGTCAACATAAGGGACTCTCCTGTATGACTTGGAAGACTGCTGTCAACTTAAGGGACTCTCTTGTATGACTTGGAAGACTACTGTCAACTCAAGTGACTGTCTTGTTACACTTGGAAGACTACTGTCAACTTCAGGGACTCTTTTGTATGACTTGGAAGACTACTGTCAACTTAAGGGACTCTCCTGTATGACTTGGAAGACTACTGTCAACTTAAGTGACTCTCTTGTTTGTCTTGTAAGACTACTGTCAACTTAAGGGACTCTCCTGTATATCTTGGAAGACTATTGTCAACTTAAGGGACTCTCTTTTATGACTTGTAATACTACTGTCAATTTAAGTGACTCTCTTGTAATACTTGGAAGACTACTGTCAACATAAGTGACTCTCTTGAATGAATTGGAAAACTACTGTCAACTAAAGGGACTCTCTTGAATGACTTGGAAGACTACTGTCAACTTAAGGGACTTTCCTGTATGACTTTGAAGGCTGCTGTTAACTTAAGTGACTCTCTTGTAATACTTGGAAGACTACTGTCCACTTAAGGGACTCTCCTGTGGGACTTGGAAGACTACTGTAAACTTTAGAGAGTCTCCTGTATGACTTGGAGGACTCTTGTCAACTTAACGGACTCTCCTGTATGACTTGGAAGACTACTGTCAAATTAAGGGACTCTCGTGTATGACTTGGAAGACTACTGTCAACTTAAGGGACTCTCTCGTATGGCTTGGAAGACTGCTGTCAACTAAAGTGACTCTCTTGTAATACTTGGAGGACTTCTGTCAACTTAAGGGACTCTTTTGAATGACTTGGAAGACTACTGTCAACTCAAGGGACTCTCTTCTATAACTTGGAAGACAACTGTAAACTTTAGGGACTCTCTTGTATGACTTGGAAGACTACTGTCAACTTAAGGGACTCTCTTGTATGACTTGGAAGACTACTGTCAACTTAAGGGACTCTCCTGTATAACTTGGAAGACTACTGTAAGCTTTAGGGACTCTCTTGTATGACTTGGAAGACTACTGTCAACTTAAGGGACTCTCCTGTATGACTTGGAAGACTGCTGTCAACTAAAGTGACTCTCCTGTATGACTTGGAAGACAACTGTCAACTTAAGGGACCCTCTTGTATGACTTGGAAGACTACTGTCAACTAAAGGGACTCTCTTGTATGACTTGGAAGACTACTGACAACTTAAGGGACTCTCCTGTATGACTTGGACGACAACTGTCAACTCAAGGGATTCTCCTGTATGACTTGGAAGACTACTGTCAACTTAAGGGACTCCCCTGTATGACTTGGAAGACTACTGACAACTTAAGGGACTGTCTTGTTAGACTTGGACGACTACTGTCAACTTAAAGGACTCTCCTGTATGACTTGGAAGACTACTGTCAACTTAAGGGACTGTCTTGTTTTACTTAGAAGACTACTGTCAACTTAAGGGACTGTCTTGTTTTACTTAGAAGACTACTGTCAACTTAAGGGACTCTCTTGTATGACTTGGAAGACTACTGTCAACTTAAGGGACTCTCCTGTATGATTTGGAAGACTACTGTCAACCTAAGGGATTCTCTTGTATGAATTGGAAGATTACTGTCAATATAAGGGACTCTCGTGTATGACTTGGAAGTCCGCTGTCAACTTAAGGGACTCTCTTGTTAGACTTGGAGGACTACTGTCAACTTAGGGGAATCTCTTTTAATACTTGGAGGACTACTGTCAACTTGAGGGACTCTCCTGTATGACTTGGACGACAACTGTTAACTTAAGAGACTCTCTTGTATGACTTGGAAGACTACTGTCAACTTAAGGGACTCTCCTGTATGATTTGGACGACAACTGTCAACTTAAAGGACTTTCCTGTATGACTTGAAAGACTACTGTCAACTTAAGGGACTCTCCTGTATGACTTGGAAGACTACTGTCAACTTAAGGGACTCTCTTGTATGACTTGGAAGGCTACTGTCGACTTAAGGGACTCTCCTGTGTGACTTGGACGACAACTGTCAACTTAAGGGACTCTCTTGTATGACATAGATGACTGCTGTCAACTCAAGGGACTCACTTGTAATACTTGGAAGACTACTATCAACTTAATGGACTCTCTTGTATGACTTGGAAGACTACTGTCAACTTAAGGGACTCTCCTGTATGACTTGGAAGACTACTGTCAACTAAAGGGACTCTCTTGTATGACTTGGAAGACTACTGACAATTTAAGGGACTCTCCTGTATGACTTGGACGACAACTGTCAACTTAAGGGACTCTCCTGTATGACTTGGAAGACTACTGTCAACTTAAGGGACTCTCCTGTATGACTTGGAAGACTACTGTCAACTTAAGAGATTCTCCTGTATGACTTGGAAGACTACTGTCAACTTAAGGGACTCTCCTGTATGACTTGGAAGACAACTGTCAACTTAAGGGACTCTCTTGTATGACTTGGAAGACTACTGTCAACTTAAAGGACTCTCCTGTATGACTTGGAAGACTACTGTCAACTTAAGGGACTCTCCTATATGACTTGGAAGACTACTGACAACTTAAGGGACTGTCTTGTTAGACTCGGACGACTACTGTCAACTTAAAGGACTCTCCTGTATGACTTGGAAGACTACTGTCAACTTAAGGGACTGTCTTGTTTTACTTAGAAGACTACTGTCAACTTAAGGGACTGTCTTGTTTTACTTAGAAGACTACTGTCAACTTATGGGACTCTCTTGTATGACATGGAAGACTACTGTCAACTTAAGGGACTCCCCTGTATGACTTGGAAGACTACTGTCAACATAAGTGACTGTCTTGTAAGACTTTGAAGACTATTGTCAGCTTAAGGAACACTCTTGTATGATTTGGAAGACTACTGTCAACCTAAGGGATTCTCTTGTATGAATTTGAAGATTACTGTCAATATAAGGGACTCTCCTGTATGACTTGGACGACAACTGTCAACTTAAGGGATTCTCCTGTATGACTTGGAAGACTACTGTCAACTTAAGGGACTCTCCTATATGACTTGGAAGACTACTGACAACTTAAGGGACTGTCTTGTTAGACTTGGACGACTACTGTCAACTTAAAGGACTCTCCTGTATGACTTGGAAGACTACTGTCAACATAAGTGACTGTCTTGTAAGACTTTGAAGACTATTGTCAGCTTTAAGGGACTCTCTTGTATGATTTGGAAGACTACTGTCAACCTAAGGGATTCTCTTGTATGAATTGGAAGATTACTGTCAATATAAGGGACTCTCGTGTATGACTTGGAAGTCTGCTGTCAACTTAAGGGACTCTCATGTTAGACTTGGAGGACTACTGTCAACTTAAGGGAATCTCATTTAATACTTGGAGGACTACTGTCAACTTAAGGGACTTTCCTGTATGACTTGGACGACAACTGTCAACTTAAAGGACTTTCCTGTATGACTTGAAAGACTACTGTCAACTTAAGGGACTCTCCTGTATGACTTGGAAGACTACTGTTAACTTAAGGGACTCTCTTGTATGACTTGGAAGACTACTGTCAACTTAAGGGAATCTCATTTAATACTCGGAGGACTACTGTCAATTAAGGAGGGACTCTCTTGTTATACTTGAAAGACAACTGTTAACTTAAGAGACTCTCTTGTATGACTTGGAAGACTACTGTCAACTTAAGTGACTTTCCTGTATGACTTGGACGACAACTGTCAACTTAAAGGACTTTCCTGTATGACTTGAAAGACTACTGTCAACTTAAGGGACTCTCCTGTATGACTTGGAGGACTACTGTCAACTTAAGGGACTCTCTTGTATGACTTGGAAGACTACTGTCAACTTAAGGGACTCTCCTGTGTGACTTGGACGACAACTGTCAACTTAAGGGACTCTCTTGTATGACATAGATGACTACTGTCAACTCAAGGGACTCACTTGTAATACTTGGAAGACTACTATCAACTTAATGGACTCTCTTGTATGACTTGGAAGACTACTGTCAACTTAAGGGACTCTCCTGTATGACTTGGAAGACTACTGTCAACTAAAGGGACTCTCTTGTATGCCTTGGAAGACTACTGACAACTTAAGGGACTCTCCTGTATGACTTGGACGACAACTGTCAACTTAAGGGACTCTCCTGTATGACTTGGAAGACTACTGTCAACTTAAGAGATTCTACTGTATGACTTGGAAGACTACTGTCAACCTAAGGGACTCTCCTGTATGACTTGGAATACTACTGTCAACTTAAGAGATTCTCCTGTATGACTTGGAAGACTACTGTCAACTTAAGGGACTCTCCTGTATGACTTGGAAGACTACTGTCAACTTAAGGGACTCTCTTGTATGACTTGGAAGACTACTGTCAACTTAAAGGACTCTCCTGTATGACTTGGAAGACTACTGTCAACTTAAGGGACTCTCCTATATGACTTGGAAGACTACTGACAACTTAAGGGACTGTCTTGTTAGACTTGGACGACTACTGTCAACTTAAAGGACTCTCCTGTATGACTTGGAAGACTACTGTCAACTTAAGGGACTGTCTTGTTTTACTTAGAAGACTACTGTCAACTTAAGGGACTGTCTTGTTTTACTTAGAAGACTACTGTCAACCTATGGGACTCTCTTGTATGACTTGGAAGACTACTGTCAACTTAAGGGACTCTCCTGTATGACTTGGAAGACTACTGTCAACATAAGTGACTGTCTTGTAAGACTTTGAAGACTATTGTCAGCTTAAGGGACTCTCTTGTATGATTTGGAAGACTTCTGTCAACCTAAGGGATTCTCTTGTATGAATTGGAAGATTACTGTCAATATAAGGGACTCTCCTGTATGACTTGGAAGTCTGCTGTCAACTTAAGGGACTCTCTTGTTAGACTTGGAGGACTACTGTCAACTTAAGGGAATCTCATTTAATACTCGGAGGACTACTGTCAATTAAGGAGGGACTCTCTTGTTTTACTTGAAAGACAACTGTTAACTTAAGAGACTCTCTTGTATGACTTGGAAGACTACTGTCAACTTAAGTGACTTTCCTGTATGACTTGGACGACAACTGTCAACTTAAAGGACTTTCCTGTATGACTTGAAAGACTACTGTCAACTTAAGGGACTCTCCTGTATGACTTGGAGGACTACTGTCAACTTAAGGGACTCTCTTGTATGACTTGGAAGACTACTGTCAACTTAAGGGACTCTCCTGTGTGACTTGGACGACAACTGTCAACTTAAGGGACTCTCTTGTATGACATAGATGACTACTGTCAACTCAAGGGACTCACTTGTAATACTTGGAAGACTACTATCAACTTAATGGACTTTCTTGTATGACTTGGAAGACTACTGACAACTTAAGGGACTCTCCTGTATGACTTGGACGACAACTGTCAACTTAAGGGACTCTCCTGTATGACTTGGAAGACTACTGTCAACTTAAGAGATTCTCCTGTATGACATGGAAGACTACTGTCAACTTAAGGGACTCTCCTGTATGACTTGGAAGACTACTGTCAACTTAAGGGACTCTCTTGTATGACTTGGAAGACTACTGTCAAATTAAAGGACTCTCCTGTATGACTTGGAAGACTACTGTCAACTTAAGGGACTCTCCTATATGACTTGGAAGACTACTGACAACTTAAGGGACTGTCTTGTTAGACTTGGACGACTACTGTCAACTTTAAGGACTCTCCTGTATGACTTGGAAGACTACTGTCAACTTAAGGGACTGTCTTGTTTTACTTAGAAGACTACTGTCAACTTAAGGGACTGTCTTGTTTTACTTAGAAGACTACTGTCAACTTATGGGACTCTCTTGTATGACTTGGAAGACTACTGTCAACTTAAGGGACTCTCCTGTATGACTTGGAAGACTACTGTCAACATAAGTGACTGTCTTGTAAGACTTTGAAGACTATTGTCAGCTTAAGGGACTCTCTTGTAAGATTAGGAAGACTACTGTCAACCTAAGGGACTCTCCTGTATGACTTGGAAGTCTGCTGTCAACTTAAGGGACTCTCTTGTATGACTTGGAAGACTACTGTCAACTTACGGGACTCTCTTGTTTGTCTTGGAAGATTGCTGTCAACTTAAGTTACTCTCTTGTATGACTTGAAGACAACTGTCAACTTAAGGGACTCTCCTGTATGACTTGGAAGACTGCTGTCAACTTAAGGGACTCTCTTGTATGACTTTGAAGACTGCTGTCAACTTAAGTGACTCTCCTGTATGACCTGGAAGACTACTGTCAACTTAAGAGACTCTCCTGTATGACTTGGAAGATTACTGTCAACTTAGAGGACTCTGCCATATGTCTTGGAAGACTGCTGTCAACTTAAGTGCCTCTCTTGTAATACTTGGAAGACTACTGTCAACAAAAGTGACTCTCTTGAATGAATTTGAAGACTACTGTCAACTAAATGAACTCTCCTGTATGACTTGGAAGACTACTGTCAACTTAAGGGACTCTCTTGTATGACTTGGAAGATTATTGCCAACTTAAGGGACTTTCCTGTATGACTTGGAAGACTGCTGTCAACTTAAGAGACTCTCTTGTAATACTTGGAAGACTACTGTCAGCTTAAGTGACTCTTGTATGACTTCGAAGACTACTGTCAACTTAAGGTACTCTCCTGTATGACTTGGAAGACTACTTTCAACTTAAGTGACTCTCTTGTATGACTTGGAAGACTTCTTTCAACTGAACGGACTCTCTTGTTTGACTTGAAAGACTACTGTCGACTAAAAGAACTCTCTTGTATGACTTGGAAGACTACTGTCAACTTAGAGGACTCTCCTGTATGACTTGGAAGACTACTGTCAACTTAAGGGACTTTCCTGTATGACATGGACGACAACTGTCAACTTAAAGGACTTTCCTGTATGACTTGAAAGACTACTGTCAACTTAAGTGACTCTCCTGTATGACTTGGAAGACTACTGTCATCTTAAGGGACTCTCCTGTGTGACTTGAAAGACTACTGTCAACTTAAGGGACTCTCCTGACTGACTTGGAAGGCTACTGTCATCTTAAGGGACTCTCATGTATGACTTGGAAGACTACTGTCAACTTAAGTGACTCTCCTGACTGACTTGGAAGACGACTGTCATCTTGACTCTCTTGTATGGCTTGGAAGACCAACTTCGATCAGTTGATTTATTTTCTTCCTTTCTGGTTTTTAACAAGCTTTTGTTTATATTTAAGGACCACATTTTCTCTTATCTGTAACTTATCAGCTACGTACTACTTAATTTTCTTATAATGTAAATTTTGTGTCATTATTTCAAAAGCAAATTTATGGATGTGACCAGGAAACAACCTAATCACACATCATAGATCAACCCACAGCACCACATTGAAGCGACACAGACAAATACACGACATCTTGATCACAATTAAAGTAAAACAACCAGCTCTCTCTTCCTCACCAACAATTAGAAAGAACACGGAGGACTGCATTAATAAACAAGGACTCAACACACAAACCACCCAAACACAATGAGAGTAACAGCAAGCAGTAAATCAGAAACAACAGAATAACCACTTCAGAAGGTACAGCAGCCTGGGTCATTGGATCTTGGAGGGGGCTAATATATATTTTACGGACCAAATCTTTGCACACAGATTATAAGACAGTTAAAACGCCAAACCAGAGCAAAGACGAACAAAGTAACACATATAGATGCAAGCCTGAAATCTAATTTAAAGTAAACGCAATTTATGATTGTCAAGTGCAAATACTGACTATCATCTCATTGCACTCAGAGGACGAGACACAATAACACAATCATAAAAACCCTATCGTTCTTCTCATTGTTATACGTATGTTCACTTAGTAAAGTTGTAATTATATCTGATCGATTAACCCAGAAGAAGTAGTCTGATGAGTGCTTACATCGTTATCAATTCCTACCCTTGAGTGTTCAAACAAAACCAGGTACTGTAAAATTAATTGGTGTTTATGATCTGGAAATATCGAGATCACAAACTGTAGACAAGCCCTTGACACCGTGAAGAAGAGCCATTCAACAATCATGATACATTATGAAGACTAAAAAAGCAATGCAACCAGCTGTCTCTTCCCCATTAAAATAATTGCAAAACTAGAATGGATGCAAAGTAACGCGCAGCAAAACATATTACAATTACAGAATCCCACAATGGAAGGCACAATTAACATTGAATCAACAACAACAGAACCATCGCCTAAGAACGGACAGCAGCCCAAGCAAATTTGGGAATTTCAGCTAGGGTATTATTTTCGTGAAACTTCGCAAATGCGAAGTTTCGTGAAAATAAACCCCTCTTAAAATGGCAAAATTCACTCTGGTGTTAACTGATTTAGGTGTTCATCATGCCCTAGTCGCGAATTTTAACGTCACACATTATGTAGTTTGACGCAATTCGCAAAAATAAAATTCTTGTAAAAATTTCTGAATTTACAGTAGTCAATAGACAAACTCAACTTTAAGAATTAAAATGAATTTAACTCTAGATGTATTTTTATATGTAACTGAGGATACTCTTTATTTCAGACCGTTTGTTCTGGGATTCATTTGATCCCCACAATTTGGCCGAAGGGATGTTTGCTGTTGCCAATGTGATCAGTTTTACAAGATTATCTTATGTTCTACCAGCTAATGAGCTGTTTGGACCAATGCAGATATCGTTAGCTAAAATGATCAGTGTAAGTATAGTTAGGCACAATAATCAACAAGCGTTAACTCACAATCCGGATATCCAAAGGCTTCCTTTTGATACAATAGAAATTTCAGTTAAACGTTGGTCAGTAATTACAACTCCTTCTCATGATATTTTATATGTTTATCGTGTCTATCCATTAGCTTTCTGGAGTTAAACTTTATTTTTTGTGTGCGTTCATAACAGCTGAATTACAAGAGCTGTCATAAATTGTTTTCTTTCTTATAAAGGATACAATGAGTGACTGAATACATCATGGACCAGGGTGTCATGCCAATGATGAAAAAAAGAAGCTCATTTTCCTCAACAAAATTTAATTTAATTTAATGCTTTATTTATTTTACAAGAATTCCAAACAGCCCTGGGGCTACTAGTTGGTCACCTTACATGTAACAATTTACAGACATTTATGACAATAAAGACAATATACATATATACATAATAACATACAGATAGAACTCGCACAAACAGACATACAAACACAGAGACACACAGACAGACAGACACATACATAAACAGACCGACAGACAGGCAGAGAAACAGACAGACAGACAGACAGACACACACACACACACACACACACACACACACACAGACAAACAAATGGACAGACAAACAGACAAATACAAACAAGAGAAATTAAAAGTGTAGGGAAAGGAAAAAGAGCAGTCACCCCATGTTGAAGCAGGAAATAAAAGAACAAGTGTGCGTAATCGTACGTTGCCCCAATAGTGCCAATAACGCGTTTTTAAGGTATTTAACAAAGTTAGCAGTGCTGACACAACCATACACGCACACAGATAAGAAGATAATGACCAGGGCTTGGAATTACAATGCCTCCATAGAACCAAGGAAGACCCAAGTTAAGCATCGATCCCTTAGGACGCGAAGAACCAAAATCAAAATAGATTTAACCCTTCTGAATCTTTGACCACAAATACCGCATCGACCCAGGCAATTTATTTTGCATTTAATATACCATGTTGAAATTCTAAAACTTAGCCTAAGTCCTGCCTAACTCCAAGGAGGCATTGTAATTCCGGGTCCAGGACGGAGATTCCTCAGCAGCACTCAGAACTCGTATATTTATATGAACGAGGAGTTAATTATCTGTTGAGGTGTCAAACATATCTTCAAAAGTACTAAACCGCTGTGTTGAGTCTATATATTTGAACACCTCATCAAAAATCGAAGTATTTTCTTCATATGAAGCATCTTCGGAGCCTTCTAGTAAAATTGTACATATATGATCAGGCATTAATGCGATAAATGTGTTGTAATTTACGTTTGGAAATAACTTACGTGATAAACTTTCGAACAATACGCGTCTTTCGTTGTTGTATCTGGGACAACTAAGAAAATAATGCGCTGCAGATTCTGGGGTTCT
The DNA here is from genome assembly GCA_964019695.1 of Loripinus fragilis. NCBI lineage: Eukaryota > Metazoa > Mollusca > Bivalvia > Lucinida > Lucinidae > Loripinus > Loripinus fragilis. Next base: position 21,434,079 of record OZ026519.1, on the reverse strand, counting down.
TCCACATTCGGGATTTGAACAACTGGGGGAGTCGATAAGATTATAGTGATGCAAATGTGAATTTAAGTGGCTAAGACCTAGACGTATTCTACAATGATTCACTTTACTGAGGCCGTTGCCATAACAATACAATTTGTTTTGAACAATGGCTCATATAAGGATTTAACATCACGGAAACGTCTCCGTGCGAAAAACACCCCAGATTTGCACCTAACATATAGTAATACGAGGGGATCGGTGGGGTTAAAATAGCAAAAAGATAGTGCGTCTAAAAATGAGCTATATTTCCTTTAAAAAAGCAACTACAGCACCCAAAAGATTAAATATATATAGAAACTAGTTAACTGTTTGATTAATTTGATTTTTAATAAAATCAAAACATTAAATTGATATAAAAAATATCATCGCACTTTCATAAATATTACTACGCTGACTCGGCGATTTCCGGAAGCAGACGTGTGGTACGATCGTTTTTAGCTATACCATGGTAAAAGGTCATATTGAGTTTCCAACCAGTATAGAGCGCAAACTGGTCTGATCAGCTGGGATACTTCTAAATTCAATTTGAAATATTTTCATGGATACCAACAGTATAGCTGCAAACCAGTTTGTACAAATGTGTAGGCTGATCTGCACCTTTGCTGTCCTCATATAATAAATCTCAGTTTTCTCAGGGTACGATTCGCCGTTCGTCGCACCGTTCACGCGCTACAGAAAAGGAGCACTGTCACTTATTTAAGTACTTATGAATTAATATAGTTCAAAATCTGTCCGAAAATGCCTGTTGTGTCGGTGGCTGAGACGTCTGAGTCGTCACTGTTTGCCAAAGTAGATATTTACTGGTATCAACGTGTGAAAAGGACGTCATAGCATTACGGTACACAAGTAGGAATGTGTTTTTCATTTGGTACGGCTTTTGGAAACAGGAAGTCTGCAATACCCGGGGCAATAAAATGACATCTGGTTAATACCTCAGTACTGACCTTATAATCGTGTAACGTCTCTTAAAATACACATCACCGAAACTGTGTTTAGATCTGTGTCTACATGTTATTACCCCTTTAGGCACTAATAGATTATTCCATCTGGCTTGATACTTTAAACTTGGGATGGTCTATTGTGTCACGGTAGTGAGGTGTTGCGAATCTATTCCTGAAAAATCGTTTTGTCCACTAGTAGGCACACAGTGAAGACCCTGATGAAATCTAGGTCTTTACTGTTTGCCTAAGTACACGATAAAGAGTTATAGGTATACAAGGGTTGAAACCCAAAATGGAAATAACGCACACAGCGCAGACCAATAACAATGTGGTATGTCTGACCAGCAAATGCTCAGACTTGCCTGCGCATACGCGCAGTCTGATCAGTTACTTTGCTAGCTTTAATATTCTATGAGTGTTTAAGTTACTGACCAAACATCATTTGGAGCCGTAAGCTAAAAAGATGGCTGCATAGGCTCGTTGCATTCACGCCACATTGATGGCGGCAATCTTATGACACGGCTACCGCTCGAGGCAGGGTCAACATAAGTTGCTGTAAAATAACTAGCAATCCCGTATGGCATAACTGGGGTAATAAAACTGCATTGCATTTTCTTCAAACAGCAAAGGGGGCGCAGTGGCTCGGTGGTAGAGTGCTTGACTTGAGACCGAGGAGTTGCGGGTCCAAGCTTGCATTGTGCCCTCGATCTTTGCTCAGTACATGATCAACATAGGTTGGCCCGTCCCGACATAGCTTAATTTTTGACTGGGACGTCACACACACACACACAAAAATCAAACAATACAAAAACAACTATGATTAGACTGGTTTGAATTTGTTTGTGCTAATTCTTTACATAACAGTCAACAATTTTTTACAGTCATGTCGGGACAATTCCCCGTCATCCCGGCTTGAACCAGTACACAGCAGCGGATAAAGTGTCGAAGTCTTGCCCAGTGACTGGTGGGTCTCGGACTCTTCTATCCCTTTCTATCCCCAGTTTGTGACGTATATAGGTCACTGCCGCCAGTCTAACGCTCTACCAGCCAAGTCACTGCCAGGCGGCAATGGTTTACAGGCTGGTTCAAACATATTAAAGTTTTCACTAGGCACAGCTAAATACTGTCTGTCAGTCGCATAGATAATATTTGAGAAAAGAGTCAAACGACTTTGACCAGCCGCCTCTATAGATCAGGCAGGCTCGTTACCGCAAAATTCATGATTTTTTTATGCAACAAACGGGTCAGCCTGCACATCCCTGCCGTCTTAAGATTACTGCTAGTCAAGTCAGTAGAGCGTACGGAAGTTTAGTGAAAATGGGGTGCTAGTTTGAAGGTAGATTTTGTTGGTGCATCATGCGGCATCTGAATGGGGTCTGACCTTCCCGTAAGATGTTCATCTGCGGTAAAGATTTATAAATAAGGTACTATTTGAACAAAGATTTTTAATTAAAAACGATGGGTGTTGTCCCTGACTGATAGTAGACGTACACCGTTTAACCTGGGTTTTCGCTACTAACAAATGTCCTTAAACGGGAATGTACAAAACACATAATCCGATAATCTCGTGATGGTTGAGAGGCTCTTCCTCGCGGTGCCACGGGGTTGTCTGCGGTTTGTGATTGTGGTATTTCCTGATCATACTCACTTACTATTTTTGCTGTCAGTGAAAGGCAAAAGTATGTGCACGAAGTTTTGGTTACCGCTTGTTCAAGCTTTGTTATGTGAACTGAAAACCGACATGATCGTAGCTGCTGACTTGGACGTAAAACAAAAAAAAAAAACCATAAAACTTTTTGTTAGGATACAACACGTCTCTTTTCTTCCATTTATGCCTAATGAAATAATATTTAAATATTAACAGTCCACTTCCGCTGTTGGGCGGTATTTGTCATGTTTATTCAAATTTTAATAGATAATTATGTTTAGCAAACTATGGCTACCCTGATCAGACGGCGAACCATGCGGCGTCTAATCTGGATCAGCACTGTTAGTCAATTTCCCAAAATAAGGGCGGGTTAACCCGGCCTACACAGGCCCTCTAACCTCTTGTTTTCTCCCCTGGAGCATCTAAACACTTTCTTAACCGATGGAACCTTCCTTCTACTTTGTAAGGGATTCTACAAGGTTTTCTGAATTACCGAGACCCCCACCTAATCCTCTCCAATATAAGTTGGGTCTTCAAAAGCATGCGCGGATCCAGAGGGGGTGACAGGGGGTCCGGACCCCCTGAAAAATCACAAAAATATAGGTTTTCTTGAAATTCTCGAAAATTCTCAAAGCTATGAAGCCAGCATTCAATGTGGACCATAATATGCACGCCAGCGAAACGCCATTTAAATGGGGTCGAATTTATGTGCCGATTAAATGCGCAGTTTGCTTTGGGACAAAATGTCCCGGACTCGTTTACAAGTCATATTGTTGGTTTTATTTTAGGAGAAACATGCGCTCAGGGTCGTTCTACACGCCTGTTTCGAGAGACTCTGATGTATTTAGGCGGCTAGTAGCGAAAGTTTAGCGTACTATCAGACTCATTTTTTTTCTTTTTATTTATTTTTCATATAGCCATTGTACATTCGAACATTACCAAGCCAGTTCTCGACATCTACGAGGATAAAGACTCCCCTAAGTAACAAGCCTTCGAATATGAAACGCATTTACAGGAATTTGCACACATTATTACAAAAACAATAATATGGGGAATTAAAGTAAAAACATGCACGCGTGCACGGCCGATGCATTAATATTGCAGCAAAGACTGCTATTGGTTTATAAAGCCAATACTTGTTCTGATACACTCGTTATCGGGTATATACGGAAATCTCCGATAAGCAGAAAGTAGTCCCGTAAATATTAAATTTCACACGGAGCCGTTTCCGTAATGTTTGGTTTTAAAAATAGTCAACGACTGTGATTGTTTTATGCTATTTGCTAAGTTATTCCAATCTCGATTTTTTTTGGAAAAAAAAAGATTTAGAAAACGATTCCCTATGTATAGTTGGTACGAGGAAGGAGTTATTTCTTCGGAGCAGATAATTGTTTGTATTATGCGATGTTAAGTTACATAAACGTTTTAGGTATTGAGGGGCCAAATTATTTAGTATTTTATAAAATAAAACAAGCCTGTGATTTGTTCTCCTGTTTGCCAACTTTGACCACCCTAATTCTTTTAATACTTTTTCATTACTAGTGATTCTAAAAGCACCAGTGCATAATAAACTGGCTTTCCTTTGTAGTTTGTCAAGTCGTTGGCTTTCATACATGGTACAAGAATCATAAATTACATCACAATAATCAAGTAATGGGCGTATCATGCTTTTATATAGCTTATCAAGACAGCTTCTTGGAAGGATATGTTTTGACCTTCGCATAATTGAGAGTCTTTTTTAGCTTTAGCCAGTATTTCATTTATATGGTAAGACCAAGACATTGTATTGCTTATTATTAATCCCAAGTGTTTGTGATGATTTGCTTCAGTGATTTTGGTATCATTTAAAAATAAGTCGGGATGCCTTCCACGTGTTTTTTCTTGGATACTATGATATATTCAGTCTTTAATGCATTAAATGAAATTAACCATTGTGAACCATAAAAAGAAAGTTTGAGCAGATCTTCGTTTATTACTTTGAAAGCTTCATAGTTGTCTAGGCATTTTTGAAAGGATGTGTCATCAGCAAACAAGTTGACGTTGCATTGCAGGCCATTTATAATATCATTTATGTAAATCAAAAATAGTAATGGTCCTAAAATTGAGCCCTGAGGAACGCCAGTTTGGAGGTATTTTAATGACGAGGATGTGCCATTTATCACGACTTTTTGAGATCTAGCGGTAAGATAATGCTCTAACCAATCATAAAGAGTACCAGCGATTCCAAGCTGACGTAGTTTGAATAAAAGGCCCTTGTGCCACACTTTATCGAATGCCTTTGATACATCCAAGAAAACGAGGCAAGTATCTTTGCCGCTATTAATATCCTGATATATTTGATGAACAATTTTTAAAAGTTGATTTACTGTAGAATCTTTCCTTTTAAAGCCAGAATTTTGTTCGATGAGTAAATTATTATCTATAAGATATTAGTAAAGGCGTTTATAAACAATTTTTTCTAGAATTTTTGAGGAGCTGCTAAGCAGTGAGATTGGCCAGTAATTTGTTTTATCAGATCTGTTTTCTTTTTTAAACACTGGGCATACATTTGCTTGCTTCCATTGAGTAGGGAATCTTCCAGTTTGAAGCGATTTGATAAACAATTTTGAGTAGGGCACACTCAGAGGCTTGGCACAATGTTTAAGGACCCAGTTTCCAACACCATCTGGACCTGACGATTTGTGTGTATTGACTCTACGTAATAAGGATTCAACTTCTATTTCATTTGTGGTTACACTATCTAATCTGGTTTCGGTCAGGTAAATAAAATTTGGAAGGTCTGGAATTTGAATATTTTCAGGAAAGGACGATATGGATGCAAAATAGTTGTTGAAAACGGTTGCCTTTGAAAGGTCATCGGGTATAATTTGGTCGTTTTCAATCAGTGGGGGTATGGACCGATCTGAATTACAGCCTAAAATATTTTTGGACAATTTCCAGAATGTCTTAACATCTAAGTTATCTTTGCTTAGATTACTTATCATTTTCTGTTCGTATCTTTTGATAGCATTTCTTTTTGCAATATTTGCCTCACGGCGTGCGATATTAAAATTTAATTTGTCAGCTATTGACTGAGTTCTTTTGAATTTTTTAAAAAACCTATCTCGTCTGCGAAAGAAGTAACGTACCTCATTCGACATCCATGGCTTATCAGTTGTTCGTATAGTAACAGTTTTATGTAATATATGTTCTTGGCAAATAGATTTGATCAACGAATTATTAAAACTAAGAATATCATCAACGTCATCATATAAAGCATAGGACGTATCCCAAGGGGCACTGTGCATAGATTCGTTGATTTCATTTATATTGGTTGCTTTATAATCCCAAACTGTGCGTTTAAATGCCTTGGTTTTGTATGTAGATATATCTAATGTACAGTGAATTGTACAGTGATCAAGATTAGCTAAAGGGGAGCTTACGCCTGAATGATAACAAAGGTGAGGACTATCAGTCCATGCGTCTGAACCTCCGTTGCGCATGTGTTTATATGAATTGATTCTTTGCGCCGCAGTTAGCATTCTTAAAGTCATGTCAGGTTGGTCTTCCTGGGTTGAAACAGTACAAAGCGCTCAAGCTTAAAGAAAATGATGATTATGCTCATTTTATCACTGTACATTGTGGAAAACGATCTGGGTCCTTAATAAATACATAAAATCCGACATATAAAAGGAATTTACAATGAAAAATGAAAAACTTTAATATGTCCCCTTTAAACAATGAACAAATGAATATTTCATCAAAATGGATTAACAAGAGCTACCTTATCAACAACAGTAAGTAATTTTGTTGAAGTTGCGATCAGACGTAACAATTTTAATGGGGGATTTCAACGATAAATGCAATAGCTGGGACGATGACCACTGTACCAGTGAACTCGGAAGGAAGCTGTATGACTTAGCTAAAGTAAATACATACAATCAGTTAATCAATGAACCGACACGTTACGTTGGAGATACCGCTACCCTTCTTGACCTGATTTTTACCGATAGTCCTCACCTTTGTTATCATTCAGGCGTAAGCTCCCCTTTAGCTAATCTTGATCACTGTACAATTCACTGTACATTAGATATATCTACATACAAAACCAAGGCATTTAAACGCACAGTTTGGGATTATAAAGCAACCAATATAAATGAAATCAACGAATCTATGCACAGTGCCCCTTGGGATACGTCCTATGCTTTATATGATGACGTTGATGATATTCTTAGTTTTAATAATTCGTTGATCAAATCTATTTGCCAAGAACATATATTACATAAAACTGTTACTATACGAACAACTGATAAGCCATGGATGTCGAATGAGGTACGTTACTTCTTTCGCAGACGAGATAGGTTTTTTAAAAAATTCAAAAGAACTCAGTCAATAGCTGACAAATTAAATTTTAATATCGCACGCCGTGAGGCAAATATTGCAAAAAGAAATGCTATCAAAAGATACGAACAGAAAATGATAAGTAATCTAAGCAAAGATAACTTAGATGTTAAGACATTCTGGAAATTGTCCAAAAATATTTTAGGCTGTAATTCAGATCGGTCCATACCCCCACTGATTGAAAACGACCAAATTATACCCGATGACCTTTCAAAGGCAACCGTTTTCAACAACTATTTTGCATCCATATCGTCCTTTCCTGAAAATATTCAAATTCCAGACCTTCCAAATTTTATTTACCTGACCGAAACCAGATTAGATAGTGTAACCACAAATGAAATAGAAGTTGAATCCTTATTACGTAGAGTCAATACACACAAATCGTCAGGTCCAGATGGTGTTGGAAACTGGGTCCTTAAACATTGTGCCAAGCCTCTGAGTGTGCCCTACTCAAAATTGTTTATCAAATCGCTTCAAACTGGAAGATTCCCTACTCAATGGAAGCAAGCAAATGTATGCCCAGTGTTTAAAAAAGAAAACAGATCTGATAAAACAAATTACTGGCCAATCTCACTGCTTAGCAGCTCCTCAAAAATTCTAGAAAAAATTGTTTATAAACGCCTTTACTAATATCTTATAGATAATAATTTACTCATCGAACAAAATTCTGGCTTTAAAAGGAAAGATTCTACAGTAAATCAACTTTTAAAAATTGTTCATCAAATATATCAGGATATTAATAGCGACAAAGATACTTGCCTCGTTTTCTTGGATGTATCAAAGGCATTCGATAAAGTGTGGCACAAGGGCCTTTTATTCAAACTACGTCAGCTTGGAATCGCTGGTACTCTTTATGATTGGTTAGAGCATTATCTTACCGCTAGATCTCAAAAAGTCGTGATAAATGGCACATCCTCGTCATTAAAATACCTCCAAACTGGCGTTCCTCAGGGCTCAATTTTAGGACCATTACTATTTTTGATTTACATAAATGATATTATAAATGGCCTGCAATGCAACGTCAACTTGTTTGCTGATGACACATCCTTTCAAAAATGCCTAGACAACTATGAAGCTTTCAAAGTAATAAACGAAGATCTGCTCAAACTTTCTTTTTATGGTTCACAATGGTTAATTTCATTTAATGCATTAAAGACTGAATATATCATAGTATCCAAGAAAAAACACGTGGAAGGCATCCCGACTTATTTTTAAATGATACCAAAATCACTGAAGCAAATCATCACAAACACTTGGGATTAATAATAAGCAATACAATGTCTTGGTCTTACCATATAAATGAAATACTGGCTAAAGCTAAAAAAGACTCTCAATTATGCGAAGGTCAAAACATATCCTTCCAAGAAGCTGTCTTGATAAGCTATATAAAAGCATGATACGCCCATTACTTGATTATTGTGATGTAATTTATGATTCTTGTACCATGTATGAAAGCCAACGACTTGACAAACTACAAAGGAAAGCCAGTTTATTATGCACTGGTGCTTTTAGAATCACTAGTAATGAAAAAGTATTAAAAGAATTAGGGTGGTCAAAGTTGGCAAACAGGAGAACAAATCACAGGCTTGTTTTATTTTATAAAATACTAAATAATTTGGCCCCTCAATACCTAAAACGTTTATGTAACTTAACATCGCATAATACAAACAATTATCTGCTCCGAAGAAATAACTCCTTCCTCGTACCAACTATACATAGGGAATCGTTTTCTAAATCTTTTTTTTTCCAAAAAAAATCGAGATTGGAATAACTTAGCAAATAGCATAAAACAATCACAGTCGTTGACTATTTTTAAAACCAAACATTACGGAAACGGCTCCGTGTGAAATTTAATATTTACGGGACTACTTTCTGCTTATTGGAGATTTCCGTATATACCCGATAACGAGTGTAGCAGAACAAGTATTGGCTTTATAAACCAATAGCAGTCTTTGCTGCAATATTAATGCATCGGCCGTGCACGCGTGCATGTTTTTACTTTATTTCCCCATATTATTGTTTTTGTAATAATGTGTGCAAATTCCTGTAAATGCGTTTCATATTCGAAGGCTTGTTACTTAGGGGAGTCTTTATCCTCGTAGATGTCGAGAACTGGCTTGGTAATGTTCGAATGTACAATGGCTATATGAAAAATAAATAAAAAGAAAAAAAATGAGTCTGATAGTACGCTAAACTTTCGCTACTAGCCGCCTAAATACATCAGAGTCTCTCGAAACAGGCGTGTAGAACGACCCTGAGCGCATGTTTCTCCTAACGTGACGTCATGTGATAAAGATCATTATAAAATGTCATCTGGCTACATATCTTATTATTTCATATGAAAAATGATTTCATTTTGGCATGTTTAAAATGTTCATGTGTACCACGAAAATTGCAGACACTAAAACAGGTTTTGGTGTGATGCTTTGTTTATTTAAACCTAGAGGATCTAAAAAAGCAAACACCTCTGGTCGTTGGACACCCTGTTTACATTTTCCACACAAACACAGCTTTTTGTCTAAGCATAAGAGTCTGAATTCAGATGAATGCTGTAAATCATATGCTATATTTGGGCCAGTGCATGAGATTGCTGTACATATCGCATCAGTGAGCAGCAAAAGTTAAGATATGCAAAGACCTGCCATACTTGCCAGAGTGTTTGCGGCTCGCATATCAAAAGTATAGACTTTTAAAATGAAGGCTAGGAACAAAATTTAGATATCTAGCTTAAAGAAATGCTGTATATGTCAGCATACGGGTTTATTAGAGGCATTTGCATATACAGTAACACCAGTGTAAACGGCCGTTCTCAAAAAAGACCAAAAATGTTTTTTTCAAGACCGATTATCGCTTAATGTAGGTCAAACGTATTGCAGAATGCCCCAAAGGACCCTTAATTAGCTACCAATTGTCATTCGGATCTTTATTTTGTCTATTTTTGAGTGGCCATTTACACAGGCTTTACTGTATATTATAAATACCAAATCAAAATTTTGTTTGCTGGTGCTTTTTCTGCCAAAAGTTCCAAATTGAAATCCCTTCTTGTACTGAATGTTATCTTTTCATTCAATGGGAGTAAATATTATAATCTCATGGAACTTGTCATTATTCCAATTCTTAAACCTGTATAATTTGTTCTATTTCCAGACCGCATATAACATTTCGGACAGTGTTCTGGTCGCTGTTTGGTCGTGGAGAGCCGACAGTTGTGGAACTTGAACCATTTGGTCACTTTTTCACTGAGACAGTTGGCTACTGGATCTTTGGGGTCTACAATATTACCACTGTGATTGTTTTGCTCAATATGCTTATTGCTATGATGTCAAGGTCGTTTGAAATTATACAGGTAATGAATCTGGTATAATTTGTATAACTCTCTGGTCAAAGGGACATAAATCTGACAGGCCATTTCATACTAATGTGTATGATTCTTGTCAGTTTTATATACATGTATTATCATTTTGCCTTCTAACCTTGCTAATCTATATTATAAGAAGGCCATCTGGAAAGAACTAAACTGATGGAAAGTCTTTATATTCTCTCAAAAGTTTAATTTGTTTGGTGTTATGAATTATACCACCCTTACCACGAAATATCTCGTGATGTGCAAGGTAGACACTGATGTAGGTGGTATAAAATAGTTATACCATGTTTGTCCACCTGTACGTAAGATAATCCACTCGCTAAAGCTTGTGGATTATCTCTATGTACAGGCAGACAACCCATCGTATAACTATTACATGTATGGGCAGAGCAAAGCTATTTTGCAGATAAGATTAGACCACTTAACTGATGTAGCTGATATGCAGCTGATATTAGCTGTCAATCGTTTCACAGGCAAAGTCAACCACCAATGAAATTAAAGATAATAGCTACATGAGTTCCTGTAGACTTTCACTATGTATTATACAGCTATTGGGTGACTGTATCGCCACGTGGTATGCAATGCTTCTGTCTTTTGTAAAGCTTACAGAGATAGGAACCAGATGGGGTCGTGGATGGACAGTGACCCAAAAGCTGATTAATAATGGTTAATGGCTTTATGAGGATAGGTGGATATTTTGTGTCCTCTTTAAGTCAACTCCTGCTTTTAACCTTTTGTATCCAGAAAACCCATAGATGGATACTTTTACAAACAGTAAAGACCAGGATGAATGCCGCATAATACAGCGTTTTATCAGGGTCTACACTGTTTGTTAAAGTAAAATGATTTTCAGACAAAAATATAATATTTAAAGAAAAATATTTAACCTGACACCCCTTACATATGTACAATGGACTTCATAAATTAATGTATCAAACCAGAAGGAAGAATATACTAGTATACATATGAGATTCCAATAAATCTTATGAATAGGTTAAATCAAACTATGTCTGCTACTTCTCCTGTGGGTTTAGATTTTCGAACCCTTTGAATTCTGATGGATTTTCACATACATATTGATACAATAAGTATGAGATTGCCCATTGTGTTCTTTAAGGGGTCACAGGTAGAATTTTATAAATATTTTAATTTCTGTCGCTGAAGGTTGTTTTAATATAAGCAAACAGTGCAGTCCCGGATGAAATGCAGCATTATGCTGCATATCATCTGTGTCTTTACTGTTTACCAAAGTAGCTGTTTATACAAAGGGTTAAGAGACACATCGACCCAGATGTGAAAAAAATATAAAAAACTATATTAAAAAATCCCTTGCTAAAAATATTGATTTAGAATCAAGCAAACGCCTCTATAATATTTATGCCTGCTTAACTTTCCAGGAACATGGCATTCAATACAGCATCCAGGCAGAGTTGTTGACCTTGAGATGTTTCCAAATACACAGTTCAGTGGGAGCGGTCAAGGAAAACCTAGAGTGAGATTAACATTTATTTGTTTGTGCTTCAGCAATGAACATTCCATACAGAGATACGTCTTTTGTCTTACAGTGTTGCATGTATTTATAACAGCAAGATCAACGCCAGCTAGTGTGTATGTTCATGCTCGTATCCAGAAAGCTTTGCCAGAGGGGGGGGGGGGGGGAACATTACAACGTTTTTTGCTGTTGTTGTTTTTTTTTTTTGGGGGGGGGGGGGGGGCTATGAGAGGATCCAAATAACACTATAAGCTGGCCATCTTGGGCCCGCCAGCAAAACGCCATTTAAATGGCGTTTTGCTGGCGTGCCAATGATGACCCGCCATTGAATGCTGGCTTGGTAGCTTTGTCATTTTTGGCTGATCTGGACCAGTAGAGCTAAGAAACCCTATATTTTTGTGATTTTTCACGGGGGGGGGGGGGGGGGGGGTGTCGGACCCCCTGTCCCCCCACTGAATCAACGCATGATGTTATGCCCCGTGAAACCAATTAGTTCATCAATACACATGGAATGGCCATGTTCCGCATAAATTTGCCTATTAACAGTTTTCTACAAGAATGAAGCAATAGCTAATAATTCATTACACATGCGTAGTTTAAGGCTGCTGCTCAATACCAATTCAATCTGTCCAGATTTTGAAAGCATGTGACAACGATTATGTATAGCTTACAACACTATTTTTGTGCTTTAATAAAAACCTGATACAATGTCAGGGTCATAGTATAGGGGATGAGACTTTTCATGCTTGACTTATGATATCCTGTGCAAAGCTAGCACATCAGTTGACTGTTCACATGTTCCATTTTTGACGTGTTACATAGTTTCAACTTTTCCTGCTAGGCAATATTAGAAGACTATGCAAACATGCGTGGATAGTTCAGCATAGGTAGTCAAGATGACAACAGATAAAGATGTATGAGTTATCTTTCTGCTAACATATATATATACTATGATAATGCAATCTGTCTATTACCAATCAGTGGAAGTGATGTTCCAAAGACTTGAGCTGCTAGCATAGAAACAAGGCTAGAAATCAAACTTTCAAGAAAAGACTGGCCAAATTCAATTAACTAAAAAAAAAAAAAAAAAAAAAAAACGTTTCTCATAATCGGACCCCTCTGCAAAAAAAATCTGGATCCATGCATAATAACAAAAACAGAGTTTTAAGCCCATATCGTTTAATCAGTACTTTTTCTAATCTATTAAGCTCTTTTGAGGACTGAAACAAATGTCTTCTCCACTGAAAAGTATCATTTTCCTTGAAAAATATTCTGGCTATTTTTGTTGTTAATCATTCTTTAAGAGTATGCAAGGCTCTAATGAAGTAAGTGTCTTCAGTTATACTTTTATGTCACAGGTCATGCCAAACAATGAGCCTCATGCGCACCATTCTTGGGACGAGCAAGAGAGACGTGCCCAGGGTATTCAACATTTCCAGAAGAGACTACAAACATCAAACGGTTTTGTTAGAAGTGACTCAGATCCAAATATATTCGCAGAGAAGCTCACATATAAGGTATGGAACTATATCTTTACATTTATGGGTTAATTGCAATGTAAGTGATACAAAATATCGCCATCCCTGAATGAGTAATCTGGTTAACTAAGATCATCCTGCTTATCTTTGGAAATTTTGAATGTAAACACTTAGAAGTAATAACATTTATATTTTTAAGTTTTCGGCCTTGGGCCTTCTTCAGGATATTAGAAACAATTTTCACAGCTAAGTAGCATCCATGATGACTATTATGGTATATGTTTACTGTCCATTGACAGTGGTGACGTCGCATCACTTCCTGCCAAGTTGCAATCAGATTGGCGTAACGTTAAATGACGTGACGTCATTTCCCGCCAAAAAGCATATAAGGCCATCAGTTCAACATTGCAAAAGTACTTAAGAGCATATGAACAACTGCCACATGTATGACAAAAATAAGTAATCATTATATTTGTGAAAAAAAAAAAAAAAAAAAAAAAAAGGGAAAGTGGGGGAGGAGGGGTGCTCAAAAGAACCGTCTCATTGAGACGGTTCTTTTCAGTGCCCACAACCGAAAATCACAATGATGAGTACCATAATGATGATAGCCCCATGCTCTGTTACTTATCATGCTAAATGGTTGTCCGATTAATAAATTAGAAATCAATTATAAGACTGTCAAACAAGATGGATCCAGATCAGGACCGAAGTTAATTCGGTCTCAATCTGGGTCCAAAATGTATATCGGCAAACCATAAAAGCAAACAAAAGCAACCAGCTTTATAGCAAAAAAACTTCCAAAGGGCAACAACATTTTTTTAGCATAAAATTGCAAAAATATTTTCTAAGCCATCAGAATTAACATATGTTATGGCTGCTCAAAAGAGCCGTCTCATTGAGACGGTTCTTTTGAGTACCCACAATATATGTTTTGAATGAGAAATAAGAATTAATTTTTTTGGTACACACTCTTATCTAAAGGCTGGGCACCAAAATGATGGCAACCTTCTTAGCCATCAGTATTAACATATGTTATGGCTACTCAAAAGAGCCGTCTCATTGAGACGGTTCTTTTGAGTACCCACACTATATGTTTTGAATGAGAAATAAGAACTTAAGTTAATTTTTTTGGTACACACTCTTATCTAAAGGCTGGGCACCAAAATGATGGCAACCTACTGCACTGCAACTTTTCATGCTTATTGATTGTCCGTCCGACTAATAAATTTGAAATCTATTCTGTAAGCGTGCCAAACAAATTGGATCCTAATCAAGACCGAATTTAAGTCGGTCCTGATCTGGGTCCAAAATGTTACAAAAACATTTCAGCAAACAATATAAGCAGTCAAAGAGCAACTGACTTTAAAGTAAAAAACTTTCTACAGGGCACCCCCTTCTACCCCCACCCCACAGGGCACCCCCTTCTGCCCCCCTCCCCCCCCCCCCCCAAAAAAAAAAAAAATTCCTGGTCTCAATTTAACTTAACATTGCACCCTTGTGGTATTTTAGTTTTAAGTTTCATTATCCACTGTTCTTCAGCCAACTGTCTATATATTCTACCTTCTTGGAACATTCTTTGTAAGATGGTAACTCTCAACTGCTCTTCCTTATGACCTTCAAAATGTCTCATGATAGGTTTCTCCGCTTGTTGGCGTACATCTCGAAGATGTTCATCTGTTCTCTCTTTCAGTGTCCTCTCTGTTTCTCCCACATATACAGTCTTGTCACATTTGCAGCAAATAAGTGCATAGACAATATTCCTATCACTGCAACTTGGATTCTCAGCTGTCTTATATTTGGTGTCTCTTGTTGAACTCCATATCTCTTCTCTGTGTATAGAATTGCATATCTTACAGGAGCATGTGCTGTCTTTCTGTTTCAATGCCTTATTTGTCTTACCATGAACCAGGGTATCCGCCAGGTTCTTGTCCCGTCTATATGCCACAATTGGGGGTTTCTGGAACACTTCTGTCATCCTGTAAGACCTATGTAACACAGGCAGGTGTTTCCGAACTATCTTATGTATGTCTGACAGGTGTCTCGAAAAGGTAAGAACTAAAGATACCCTGTCTTCTTTCTTCTCTTTGCTCTTTACACTAAGAAGGTCCTCTCTTTTAAGTGTATCTACTTTGTGCAGCTGCTTCTCAATGTCTTTCCCACTGTATCCTCTCTTGCGAAGTTGGACTTTCAACTCTCTTCTGTGGACCTGATAGTCCTTCTGTTTCTCACAAATTCTCCTTAACCTTAATCCAAGTCCATACGCCAGGCCTGATTTTGTGCTAGGTGGATGATTTGATGTCTTGTGCAAATAGAGTTGTTTGTCAGTAGGCTTCCTGTAGAGACTTGTGTAAATTCTGCCATTTTCCATGTGAACCCAAGTGTCAAGAAATTCTATTTTCTCCCTACTGTATCTAAGCTCTATCTTAATGTTCCTGTGAATGCCATTGGCATATTCTGCAAACTTCTCAAGTGTATCCACACTGCCGGTCCATAATCCAAATCCATCGTCTATGAAGCGTTTGTAAAAAAAAAGACAAATAAGGCATTGAAACAGAAAGACAGCACATGCTCCTGTAAGATATGCAATGCTATGCACAGAGAAGAGATATGGAGTTCTACAAGAGACACCAAATATAAGACAGCTGAGAATCCAAGTTGCAGTGATAGGAATATTGTCTATGCACTTATTTGCTGCAAATGTGACAAGACTGTATATGTGGGAGAAACAGAGAGGACACTGAAAGAGAGAACAGATGAACATCTTCGAGATGTACGCCAACAAGCGGAGAAACCTATCATGAGACATTTTGAAGGTCATAAGGAAGAGCAGTTGAGAGTTACCATCTTACAAAGAATGTTCCAAGAAGGTAGAATATATAGACAGTTGGCTGAAGAACAGTGGATAATGAAACTTAAAACTAAAATACCACAAGGGTGCAATGTTAAGTTAAATTGAGACCAGGGATTTTTTTTTTTTTTTTTTTTTTTTTGGGGGGGGGAGGGGAGGGGGGCAGAAGGGGGTGCCCTGTGGGGTGGGGGTAGAAGGGGGTGCCCTGTAGAAAGTTTTTTACTTTAAAGTCAGTTGCTCTTTGACTGCTTATATTGTTTGCTGAAATGTTTTTGTAACATTTTGGACCCAGATCAGGACCGACTTAAATTCGGTCTTGATTAGGATCCAATTTGTTTGGCACGCTTACAGAATAGATTTCAAACTTATTAGTTGGACGGACAATCAATAAGCATGAAAAGTTGCAGTGCAGTAGGTTGCCATCATTTTGGTGCCCAGCCTTTAGATAAGAGTGTGTACCAAAAAAATTAACTTCTTATTTCTCATTCAAAACATATATTGTGGGTACTCAAAAGAACCGTCTCAATGAGACGGCTCTTTTGAGCAGCCATAACATATGTTAATACTGATGGCTAAGAAAATATTTTTGCAATTTTATGCTAAAAAAATGTTGTTGCCCTTTGGAAGTTTTTTTGCTATAAAGCTGGTTGCTTTTGTTTGCTTTTATGGTTTGCCGATATACATTTTGGACCCAGATTGAGACCGAATTAACTTCGGTCCTGATCTGGATCCATCTTGTTTGACAGTCTTATAATTGATTTCTAATTTATTAATCGGACAACCATTTAGCATGATAAGTAACAGAGCATGGGGCTATCATCATTATGGTACTCATCATTGTGATTTTCGGTTGTGGGCACTGAAAAGAACCGTCTCAATGAGACGGTTCTTTTGAGCACCCCTCCTCCCCCCCTTTCCTTTTTTTTTTTTTTTTTCACAAATATTATGATTACTTATTATTGTCATACATGTGGCAGTTGTTCATATGCTCTTAAGTACTTTTGCAATGTTGAACTGATGGCCTTATATGCTTTTTGGCGGGAAATGACGTCACGTCATTTAACGTTACGCCAATCTGATTGCAACTTGGCAGGAAGTGATGCGACGTCACCACTGTCAATGGACAGTAAACATATACCATAATAGTCATCATGGATGTTACTTAGCTGTGTAAATTGTTTCTAATATCCTGAAGAAGGCCCAAGGCCGAAAATTTGAGAAAGAGTGAATACAATTCATTGACTTTATTGTTATTATTCCCTCTGGAATTATTATATTGAATTATTTATGTGATATACACTCCTGATGGAAACAGATTCAGTTGTTCAGCTGAGGAGATTAAAAGAAAAAAGAGCAAGGTACAACTTCCACAGAGAATTTCTTGGTAAGTGCCTTAATAACTCAATAATACCTGAAGGTTTCAAAATCCACTGGGAAGCAGAGTTAGATGTAGATGGGGAATGCCAACAGAAATGCAGAGCTGTCAAAGAAGACACCTCTTTGAGACTGATAGCGCTTGCTAAACAGGCATGTGATACTAAACTGAACCACCTTTCAGATGTTATTCATGAACAGGAGAAGTCCCTGGATGAGTCTTTTGCTGCATCTACAGATAGGTTAGAAGAGTGGGAAGGTGAACGTGTGCAGAAAGTGAAGGACAGGAAGTGGATGAAATTGCTGACCCATGAAGAAACCCAGTTCAAAGTAGTCACAGTCAAGTCGGATGGGAATTGTTTTTACCGTTGTTTAAGCATGTATTTTTATAAGGATGAAAGCTTGCATGAAAAGGTCAGAAATGAGATTGTTGATTATATGATAGACAACAAAACCCATTTTAAGTGCTTCATAGATGGACGGTATGATACCCACATAAGAAATCAGACATATGTGGATGTAAGACGAGAATCTTGGGCCACAGAAGCTGAGTTACATGCGGCATCGGCACTTTATGAGATGAATATCAAGGTTACCAGAAAACTCGCAACCAACATACGATGGTTATCCCATACTTTCAGAGCCAATGGAGAGCATGGTAACAATACAACTTTACCATATGCAAACTCAATTCACCTCATATTGAAGAATTGTCACTTTGACTTACTTCAGGATTGCTCAATGAATAAACATGGTGTATCATTTGAAGCACATAATAAGGAAACAACTACTAATCTGATAGATTGGTTTGAACTAAAGAGTACCACAAAGGGTCCAATTTCCTCTGTTGAACCTGTTACGATTCAGATGAAGAGAAAAGAGAAGCAGAATAGAACCTCGGGTAGTAAGCAGATTAACCCTAGTGTTACGAAACCTAGATCAAGTTCATTATCAAAGACGGATAATGTTATGACGACTCATACACAGGTGAAACCAAGAACCAATATTGATAGTGTGGCTGTAACTAACCTATCCCAACACCCCTTAAATGAGTGCCAAATATCACTTCTGTCAAGAGGACTTAAGTTTATTCCAGATAGACACAAGGTTGATAAGCTGAAACTCCTAGCATACCTAGCAGAATGGGAGCGTAGGATGCGTCTAAGAGAATTCTTTTATGCGGAAGGGACTGAGCCACAGACCAAACAAGACAAGAATGACCCATCTGAAAAGTTCAAAGTTCCCAAGAAGAGCAGTTTCACTCCTAACAAAGGGCGTGACATGTGGCTAGATATGTACATTGAAATGGTGAAGACTGATATCACAAATAGTCTGCAGAAGCTAGGGAAATTGAATATCTCACCAGGAGAAAATGATGCATTCCTATCACTCTTACATAATGATGATATTGTGATAAGACCAGCTGACAAGGGTTCAGGTATAGTGGTGCTTGATAAAGTGAAGTATATCCAAAGCCTCCAGAAAGAGATGGAAGAAAGTGATTCTTATGATGTGACTGATGAGGACCAGACTAAGAAATCTCTGAGAGAAGTGAAAAAACTTGTAAACAAAATGTACAGGGATGGTGCTATTTCACAAGATATGAAGCAGTTCTTAATACCACGGTACCCGAAAGCAGGCTCCCTGAAAGGAAACCCCAAGCTGCACAAGAATAATGCACCTATGAGAACCATTGTCAATGGGATGAATACAGCCACGGAAAAGCTTGCAGAGTTAGCAGAATATGAACTAAATGAGTATGTCATCACTTCACCAAGTTACATCAGGGACACAACTGATTTCATCAATACTCTGAAAGAAATAGATGAACCCTTGCCGGAAGGTACCATCTTGTTCTGTTTCGATGTATGCAGGCTTTATCCTTCTGTACCCAAACAGGAAGGTTTGGAAGCATGTAGAGAAGGTCTCAACTCTAGATCTAGATCCATTGTTCCTACAGAAGAGGTCTTAAAGATGATAAAAGTTGTTTTGGATAACAACAATTTCAACCTTGGCAACAAACACTATATACAGACAAATGGTATTGCAATTGGTTCCAAGCTTGGCAAGAACTTTGCTTGTAGTTACATGAGAAAATGGGATGAGAAGTTGATGGAATACCATGAGCAACCATTTTTTTACAAACGCTTCATAGACGATGGATTTGGATTATGGACCGGCAGTGTGGATACACTTGAGAAGTTTGCAAAATATGCCAATGGCATTCACAGGAACATTAAGATAGAGCTTAGATACAGTAGGGAGAAAATAGAATTTCTTGACACTTGGGTTCACATGGAAAATGGCAGAATTTACACAAGTCTCTACAGGAAGCCTACTGACAAACAACTCTATTTGCACAAGACATCAAATCATCCACCTAGCACAAAATCAGGCCTGGCGTATGGACTTGGATTAAGGTTAAGGAGAATTTGTGAGAAACAGAAGGACTATCAGATCCACAGAAGAGAGTTGAAAGTCCAACTTCGCAAGAGAGGATACAGTGGGAAAGACATTGAGAAGCAGCTGCACAAAGTAGATACACTTAAAAGAGAGGACCTTCTTAGTGTAAAGAGCAAAGAGAAGAAAGAAGACAGGGTACCTTTAGTTCTTACCTTTTCGAGACACCTGCCAGACATACATAAGATAGTTCGGAAACACCTGCCTGTGTTACATAGGTCTGACAGGATGACAGAAGTGTTCCAGAAACCCCCAATTGTGGCATATAGACGGGACAAGAACCTGGCGGATACCCTGGTTCATGGTAAGACAAATAAGGCATTGAAACAGAAAGACAGCACATGCTCCTGTAAGATATGCAATGCTATGCACAGAGAAGAGATATGGAGTTCTACAAGAGACACCAAATATAAGACAGCTGAGAATCCAAGTTGCAGTGATAGGAATATTGTCTATGCACTTATTTGCTGCAAATGTGACAAGACTGTATATGTGGGAGAAACAGAGAGGACACTGAAAGAGAGAACAGATGAACATCTTCGAGATGTACGCCAACAAGCGGAGAAACCTATCATGAGACATTTTGAAGGTCATAAGGAAGAGCAGTTAAGAGTTACCATCTTACAAAGAATGTTCCAAGAAGGTAGAATATATAGACAGTTGGCTGAAGAACAGTGGATAATGAAACTTAAAACTAAAATACCACAAGGGTGCAATGTTAAGTTAAATTGAGACCAGGAATTTTTTTTTTTTTTTTTTTTTTTTTTTTTGGGGGGGGGGGGGGGGGGAGGGGAGGGGGGCAGAAGGGGGTGCCCTGTGGGGTGGGGGTAGAAGGGGGTGCCCTGTAGAAAGTTTTTTACTTTAAAGTCAGTTGTTCTTTGACTGCTTATTTTGTTTGCTGAAATGTTTTTGTAACATTTTGGACCCAGATCAGGACCGACTTAAATTCGGTCTTGATTAGGATCCAATTTGTTTGGCACGCTTACAGAATAGATTTCAAATTTATTAGTCGGACGGACAATCAATAAGCATGAAAAGTTGCAGTGCAGTAGGTTGCCATCATTTTGGTGCCCAGCCTTTAGATAAGAGTGTGTACCAAAAAAATTAACTTAAGTTCTTATTTCTCATTCAAAACATATAGTGTGGGTACTCAAAAGAACCGTCTCAATGAGACGGCTCTTTTGAGTAGCCATAACATATGTTAATACTGATGGCTAAGAAAGTTGCCATCATTTTGGTGCCCAGCCTTTAGATAAGAGTGTGTACCAAAAAAATTAACTTCTTATTTCTCATTCAAAACATATAGTGTGGGTACTCAATAGAACCGTCTCAATGAGACAGCTCTTTTGAGCAGCCATAACATATGTTAATTCTGATGGCTAAGAAGGTTGCCATCATTTTGGTGCCCAGCCTTTAGATAAGAGTGTGTACCAATAAAATTAACTTCTTATTTCTCATTCAAAACATATATTGTGGGTACTCAAAAGAACCGTCTCAATGAGACAGCTCTTTTGAGCAGCCATAACATATGTTAATACTGATGGCTAAGAAAATATTTTTGCAATTTTATGCTAAAAAAATGTTGTTGCCCTTTGGAAGTTTTTTTGCTATAAAGCTGGTTGCTTTTGTTTGCTTTTATGGTTTGCCGATATACATTTTGGACCCAGATTGAGACCGAATTAACTTCGGTCCTGATCTGGATCCATCTTGTTTGACAGTCTTATAATTGATTTCTAATTAATTAATCGGACAACCATTTAGCATGATAAGTAACAGAGCATGGGGCTATCATCATAATGGTACTCATCATTGTGATTTTCGGTTGTGGGCACTGAAAAGAACCGTCTCAATGAGACGGTTCTTTTGAGCACCCCTCCTCCCCCCCTTTCCCTTTTTTTTTTTTTTTTTCACAAATATAATGATTACTTATTATTGTCATACATGTGGCAGTTGTTCATATGCTCTTAAGTACTTTTGCAATGTTGAACTGATGGCCTTATATGCTTTTTGGCGGGAAATGACGTCACGTCATTTAACGTTACGCCAATCTGATTGCAACTTGGCAGGAAGTGATGCGACGTCACCACTGTCAATGGACAGTAAACATATACCATAAAAGTCATCATGGATGCTACTTAGCTGTGAAAGTTGTTTCTAATATCCTGAAGAAGGCACAAGGCCGAAAATTTGAGAAAGAGTGAATACAATTCATTGACTTTATTGTTATTATTCCCTCTGGAATTATTATATTGAATTATTTATATTTTTATATATAAGGAAAATATTGATTAAATATAGTGTTTATTTGAAAAAGTTGTATTTCACACGTGAAATTATAAAAAAAAGTTGTATGTCGCATGTGAAAATATAAAATATAACTTCTTTTCACAGGTCAAATTAAATGTCCTCTGCTTTCTCAGTTGACTTCCTTGATTTCCTAACGCCTATAACTTCCTAATTAGTGAACAAAAACATAAAGTTATCTGTTCATTTTCTTAATTGGATTGCAGGGAGCATTTTGATAATAAAATTGTCGGGTATTTGTCGAGTATTTTCACTTTCTCACACTTAAAATCATATATAATAAAATTAGAATTCTTTTTTTTCATATATTCCATTTATTTCACGAAGTGAGGCGAACAAAGGCATATTTTTTTCTTGGCTTTGTCACTCTTGAAGTATGCAGTTTTCGCTTTACTTAATGAAAGAAATGGAATATTAATGAAAAATGATTGAATATCTTTTATGTATTATACTATCTAAATAATCAGACCATGCTGTAATAATGATCTAACTAGTGATTTATTAATACTTATACATGGCGATATATCACTCCCACTCTCATGTGATAAAAAGTGTTAAGACCCCCCGTTGGCTTAGGCTGCTGACCTTTCTATGGCGGTGGTTCTATTGTGGTTGATCTATTGCTTAATGTACTTATCATTGTTTGTCCGAGTTCTGTGTTTGTCTATGTTTCGTTATGCATTACTTTGTGTCCATTCTAGTTTTGCAATCATCTTGAAGAGGAAGATGGTTGCTTTGCTATAATTGTCTAACATATGCTTTGTTACTATAAATGTTCTGTAGCTCTTCCTCATTGTGCCGTGGGTTGGTCTGCAGTATGTGATTGTGGTATTTCCTGATCACACTCACTTACTTTTTAACACTTTGAAAAATTTAAAGGAGTGGCTCTTGCAGCAATTATTATTTACAGAGATAACCTTGATACATATACACTTAATATTTATATTTCTGATGTAGATGGCTTAGATGAAACTTAAGATTTCGGCTGATTGCATTTCTCACTGCAAAACTTGAACAATCACATGACCTGACAGATGCCTATGTTGGAATAATGTTAAAGTCAGCCAATAACGTTCTTTGTTTTTCAGTGTTTACATAACGTCATAATGTATCGCCAAGAAAGGTTGTGTACAAGTGTTCAGCTGACTGGCTGTTCCAACACAGGCTCAGACTCAAAATAAAGCGCAATGATTGGCTGCTTGCGGACACGTGTCCGCAAACAGCCAATCATTGCGCTTTATTTTGAGTCTGAGAATGAACTCAAGCTTTATAACCTCGAGACCCTGTTACAAATAAATGATTCATTTTATAAGAGTAACAATTGGGTTGTGGTACAATAATGCATGGAATATTTGATTGATGATATTAAATGTGAAAAATAATAAGAATTAAAATGCAGATTTTTAGCCTGCACTGGATAATGAAAAACTTTAGCTTTTAATGTGTATGAGAAGACCCTATGGTTTCACGGGCTTTTAAAAGCCTCACGCTTTTCATCGTCCAATGCAAGCTAAAAATCTGCATTTCAATCCTAAAATAATAAATCACAATTGCATCATAGCACATGCCTGATGTAAGAATATTACTGACGAAAAACACAACCAGGCACACACAAAATCCAAATAGCTGGCCTTTTGGACCAGAGTAAAATGGCATTGGAAAGGCATTACTGTCATCATTTTTGTTTAAAACGTGTCATTTTAAAGTTAATTGCTTCTAATAAAAAATATGTCACAGCTCAAATTATGCGTTATGTAAATTTGATGGATAATTTTCTAAACAAAACAATAGAAGTATGAGTTTGCATTTATTTTTCTAACCATTAATTCTATTTCACTATCATAACCTGTAACATAACTAGTCTTTAAAGACCAATACATTTTCCAGACTGCATACAATGTAGGAGGTGTGGTTCTTAAACTCATAACATTTTTAAATATGATAAAAAGTATATTTTCTTTCAGTCACCAAAGGGTGACTGTGTTTTTATTGTTAAGTTACTGTTAATAGCTAAAAGTTTTAACTAAATGATATTGTACAATACGTAAGTGCAAGAGTTGTTTTTTAAGGATTTTGCATTTAAGAGGACAAAATCTATAAGATATTAGGCAGGGTATTAACTGTACATGTTTATCTAACCATAAAATAGCAATCTACTAAAATGTAGACCAATATGCAAAGTCAAGGAAAACGCGTTTAGTGGGGGGGGGGGGGGGTTATAATCATTATATGTTAATATTAACAAAAGTAATAGTTTTTTTTTACAAGTTATTACAAGTAAACTATGCAAAATTTATAAGAAATACGTTAATTGGAATCATTGGCGCAGTCCTCCAGATAAGAGTGCATAATTGAAAATTATTTTTCTTTCCTTTAACATATGCTGTTCTTTTTTAGCACCAAAACTCATATTTGCTTAATTGGACTTATGGTATGAGGCATACATGATTTAATTGTATTCTATGTCTTTTTCAGAGAGTCATGAAACGGATAGTTAAGCGGCATATATTTGACGTTCAACGGGAAAACGACGCTAATGACGGTGAGTATTTGAGCCTGGCCACAAGAAAAAATTTCTAAGTGTTTGCTACTGGTCAATGACCAAATCAGCATACATATCTACAAGGACAAGCTAGAATAAAGAAAGTTTGCAAGGAGAAAATAACGATATGATAGTTTCAAGAGATATAATAACAAAGGCGCTGATCAGACCACGCAGGTGCACAAGCTTGTTTGCGCCTTTGTTGTTTGCATGTAATAAAATCAAGTTTTCTTCTTACGACGAGGCTATTGAAGACAAACTTGTCCAAACCATTTTAGTGTGTGGTAGTGTTGTTGCTATAATTATGGGGGTCGGTCCTCCTCGGAATGGAGATTTCAATGGCTTTAAATCACAATATGAATAAGCACATGTTTGAATATGGTTGGTATTTGCAATAGAATTTAGGCTAAAACAATTTTATTAGACTTTAGATAAAAAGTATACTTCGTTAATGTAGACTCGCATACAAACTTGCTAGAATCAGCATATGGGCATATGCCATGTTGACTATTACAATTACAATGACAATTGTGAACTACAACCTTAAAAACTCGAACTTTGATTGTTTGAATTACTCCCTAATTCGTATTAAACTTGGGACAGGATGGATGGTGGTAAATACATAAATGTCTACCTTCCTCTAATTCAAACTATTGAAAACTCAAAACTAAACCTCTAGTCCAAAGGTCTTCAATCTTTCTATAGATTGTGACGTATAAAACAAAACATTGTTGCCATAGATATATCCTGGGATTCAATTAAAGCACACACACAACATATGCTTGATCGGGAACAACTGAAAAATACTTATTTGTCCCAAAGTCTTCGAATTTACAAGATTGTGACATATGAAATAAAACATTGTTATCATAGATATACCCTGGAATTCAGTTCTTACAACTATCTTGATATTTATGTATAAACACTTCAATTGGAGTTGAATCAAGCTGTAAGAATCTAGAAATCATTTTTATACCCTGGAATTTATGTCGAGAGTTATATAGCTTTTGTATTTTCCGTTCATTCATTCGTATAGTCATTTGTTCATTCATTAGGATAACAGTTCATGTAATTTACAGAAAAGTTTACGTTTAAGTTTCTCAAGTGGTGTTTATCTTGTGTCATATTTGTTCATGTGTTCATTGGTAAAGTCTTAAGAGATATTCTTTAAATGAGCACAGTAACAATTGTATTCTTAGAAAAATTAGAAGGTGATATCAATTGTTCCATATACAGGATCTTTCATGAGAACTCTTGTATTATTGAATTCACTAAACAAGTCCACTAGCTTACGCCCTTGTATTGTCTTTCCAGATAGGCTATGAAACCTTATAATAATCTATCATAATCACATTAACTTGCTCAAATTAAACTTTTAATGCTGAATTTGTTTTGTTCCAGATTTTGACGAAATAAAGCAGGATATCTCAAGTTTCCGTTATGAGATGCTGAACCACATCAGTGTCCGTCAGATGGAAACCATGGAAAACAAAGACAGATTAGACCGTCTGTTTGGTAAACTAGACAGTGTTTTACTACACCAGAAACAACTATTACGTGCAATAGCGGCTGGTGCTCAGGTGCATGATGATTCAGTTGTTACTCAGAAAAGTTCTTTATCAACCAATACAGACAGTAGTGTTTCTAGTGCTAGTACAGGTTCTGTGACTACGGACGAGGAGGAAGACACATCCGCCACGGAGTTGCTTGTTTCAAGAAAGCAACATCATCAGTAAAATCTATGAAAAAGATTCCTGAGGAGTTTACAAGACGTGATACAGACAACAATAAAATTAGTACATCGAAAAAAGATGGTAATTTGATAAGACAAGAGGGGTTTGGGAGTTCAGTAGAAGAGGATACTTTTACTGAACCAGCTGAGGTCAGGGACGTTCGCGTTCGTGTGATGACGTCACCAAATCACAAAGTAATATCAGACGATCGTTTATGATGACGTCAGGGCTGTTGCCGGCGGCAGTGACTGTGTTATCAAAGGAGGTTTCCCCTGAGGCTGGACCTAAGAACTTCCTTGACTAAGATATAAAGATGACCATCAATTGTTTCTTTTGCTAGCTAAAATAGGATCACTCCATTATGCCATATGTTCAATATGGTGTTTATCAATTAACTATTTAATATATTGCGGGTACGCAAAGTGACCTATAAATAGAGAATACTAGGTGAGTGCTCTTTTGATATCAAGATTACCAGGCAAGGCTTTGAGAATGCTTGTTGACATCGCGAGGCTTGCCAAGCAATTCAACATGCATTTTCAAAGCGGAGCCTGGTAAATTTGATATCAAAAGAAGCGAACCTGATATTCTATTTATCAGTTTACCCGTTGTTTGACTCTTCAAACTAGCGACTATGACGTAATTTTTGATTTTTGTGTTGATTAAGCGTCATTAGCGATATCAATCAAAAAGTGCAAAGTCATCTAACCTGATAAAGGCACATGCCCTGATAAAGGCACATGCCGTGAGATAGACTTTGTTTATCAGGCAACGTGCGGCAATATAGTTAATATGAGAGGTAACTGATAAGGGTTTCCATAAGTACCCATGATATATGCCAGGCCTTTAGTAAAGATAATTGCGAATCGTCTATTATTATTTTTTAACCAAACCAAGATCTGTGGATCTCATTAAGATGGTTCCTTTGAGCACCTTGACCATTGCATTAGCCTGATGGGTAAAATACAACCCCATTTACGCTCAGATAGTCTGGACAACTGTAGATTTGATTGCTCACAGTTCAGAGAAATGTCCAGACTTGTCCCTGGTTAATAAAGTAAGACATGGCATGACCAATGAGTGCAATTTCGGTCTCTCCTTTAGAGATTCAGAGCTTCATGTCCCTTATTTGGTCCAGAAGGAACTTTTTTCTAGAACATGCGCGGATCCAGAAAGTTTTGTCCAAGGGCGCCATCTTATTTTTAGTTTAATGAGGGAGGAAGGGTCCAATTACCACTATTAGCGGGTCATCATTGTCCCGCCAGTGAAACGCCATTTAAATGGCGTTTCGCTGGCGTGCCCATGACGGCCCGACATTGAATGCTGACTTGGTAGCTTTGTGATATTTAGGGAATCAGGATCAGAATGGCTAAGAAAGCCTATATTTTTTTTGCAATTTTCCAGGGGGATGCTCACGCCCTGTACCCCTCTCTGGATCCGCACATTGAGATGGCTATCGCCTTACATATATCAAAATCAAAACAGACTTTTTCAAAATGGTTTAATACAATGTATTTTTATTAGCTCTTAATCCATGGTACCAAGATGTTCATTTAGACTAAATCTTTTTATTTTGTTTGGTTTGATTCTTTACGGCCCATCAATCTTTCAGTTATGTAGGGACGGGTCTTCCTGGGTTGAACCAGTACTAAGCTAGGATTAATGTGTCTTGCTCAAGGACACAACGCAGTGACGCCGGTGAGGCTCAAATCAGCGGCCCTTCGGTCTCGAGTCAAGCACTCTACCACTTAGCCACTGCGCTCCCGTTAGACTAAAGCTGGTACGTGGTGTAAGAACTAGCTTTCTAAATAAATATATATATTTGGGTTGGAAGTTTGGGTCAGTATATAATCAAAATTAAATCATCAATAATAATAAATATACAATAAAATAGATATATCTGCTGTACCTGGCCTAATAAGCACACACTGCGAATATTTTTTTTCTTCAAATATTTTACCCTATTTATGCGCGGATTTAGAGAGGAGGACAGGGGGTACTGACCCCCCCACCCCTCTGAAAAATCACAAAAAGACAGGGTTCTGTTCTAGATCCCCTGAACAATTACAAAGCCTCCAAGCCAGCAGCATTCAATGTTGGGCAATCACGCCAACAAAATGCCATTTAAATGGCGCGTCGCTGCCAGGTCGATGATGGCCCGAAAATAGTGGTATTTGCATCCACTCATCAACTAAGAATCGTTTTCAAAGTTGAACCCCCTCTTTACTTTCTGGATCCGCGCATGAGAGGCCTTGTTTTTCTGAACCATTCTACTGTATTATGCGTTGTGCATGAGAGCATCAATGGCTCTCATGAGACTTCACTGGTGTACATACTTTAATAGGCACTCGATAATCGTCTATGAGAGTCTGGATGGGGGTCTGTTATTCACTATTCATTAAAAATTTAGCCTATCATTCATCTCATTAAAATTTTGGGTTATTCATTGAAATAAGACCAATTATTCATTAAAAGTAAGAAAGTGGCAAAGAAATCTGATCATACGTTATTCATTAAAAAAATTCAATCTATTAAAAAAAAAGGTGATTCATTAATTTTTAGGCCCTCATTATTCACTATTCATTATGTTTTTGGCTCATTATTCACTATTCATTATAAAAAAGGTTATTATTCACTAATCATTATACGCCATCCAGACCCTCGTTTATGTGTTAGGTACCAAATTTCATACACTGGCTAATATATACTGACACACAATTCTTACTCAATATCAGACTAAACCATAAATATTTCATATGTTATTTTATTCATTGAAACACAAATTTACTGAAAGATAAAACACTCATTTGTGAATATGAAAGCTGTATTTTTTCAGTCAATCATTAATTTCTAATCAATGCCTGCCTGATAAAGTGAATGTCTGGCATAACCTTTGAACGGTATTATAGTTTTTGCAAGAATAAGCCGGAAAAACCGATCCTTCAGAAATAGAGAGAACATACAACATTAGAAAAACAGCAGTCCCGGTTTTATTGAGTCTGTTCATGAGAACTTATGGAAAGTGCAACAATTTTCACGCCCCCTTGCACCGGTTTAAGCGGTATTCTGCTTTCTGTCAGAACTCAATATTCCTAAAGGACCAAATATGAACAAATATCAACACTATCAACAACTTGCTTTCTAAATAAATATATTGAAGTGTGGGTCAGTATGTAATCAATAATAAATCATCAATAATAATAAACATACAATAAAATAGATATATGAGCCAAGACAGGAGATTTCCAACAATGTGGTATGTGCGACCAGCAAAGGCTAAGATCAGCTTGCACATACGCGCATCAGAGCCTTTGCTTGTCACTTGAATATTTTATGAATGTCAATCTACTGACCAAACATCATAAGGAAATCCTAAACTTAAAAGGAGGCTGTTCAGACTCGCATGAGTCTACGCATGTCAAAATACAATATTGTTGGAAATCACATGGCACGGCTCAATTATCTACTGTACTTGACCTAATAAGCACACTCTGCAAATACTTCTTTTCAAAACTGGACCCTCGTAATAAAACAGGGATCATCCAGGACATTTTCATCCAACGATGCCTCAACATTAATAGTAAAGTGACAGTACTGATATTGGTTTAGTGGGCTTAATGGGTCAAATAAGGTTTTACTAGTTTATCTACCTCTCAATGGCGTAGCCAGAACGCTGAAAAATGCGCACATCAAAAGGAGACTACTGGGTCAAGCAGTGATTCTCTTCAATTGGGTCCCTTTTCAAAATGGGAACTTCTCTTAAAGGAAAGAATTTGCTCCTTATGGTATGGAAAACCACTTTATCACATTAGGTGACCTCCCTTGAATGTTACTATTTTTATTATACACATGCGTCACTACGTAATGGGAGCTACGTCATTGCCTCTTAACCGTTTTCTTGCTAGCAGCGGTTTTGTAGTCTGTTGATAAATTTGCCAGATCAGGATTGACAGTTATTTTTTTAAAAAAAATCAGCAGGCAAGACCAAAAATTTGAAAAAGTATACGGCATGCAAAGAGTTAAGCTATAATAGTGTATTGTGCATTGACGTATCTCCTTAAAGTCATTAAAAATAGTAACATTCAAGGGAGGAAAATCACTGCTTGATTGGGTAGTCTTCCTTTGATGTGGGTAACTTTTTCAGCGTTCTGGCTACGCTCTTGGTGTGCCCCTTACAAAACACTTTTTCTACATAAAGATAGAAAATTCAAAACAAAACATGTGTTAGCTTTAATAAAGACAGGTGGCAGACATTTAGGTGGAGAATCACTGGTATTTGAGGCTTATAAATCTGGTAAGTATATACCCTTCATTAATTACACAACTGGAATATTTATTATCAGCATACGTCTTTTAGATGTGTATGTTGTTTGTTTTTGCTTTTAACTGTGATAAAGTTTTTCAGATATTCGCCAGTGGCAATATTTCATTGCAAATATATTTGAGTGTGACAGCACTTCTGTAGTATTCTTCTATAAATGGGCTATTGGGTCACTGTCTAGCCACGCCCCAACTGGTTCTTATTTCAGCTACAATGTAGCTTTACAAGAGACTGGGACATTGCATACCATGTGGCGATACAGTGACCAAATACAATGTAGTTGAATAATACAGACATGTTATGTGATTTTGGCCCCATTTATTTACTAACTCGTATTATATTCATATAGTTGAAATAATACATCATGTTTAGCAGGCGATGCATTCATATACCACATATGAGATAGTGTATGGCATGCCAAGATTAACGCTAGTGTACCTAATGCATAATCGAATCAGCCTTGACATCAGCCAAGTCTGATCAGCGTCTGACGTATGCATGTACATATGAAATTATTGTGAGTCCTTAGCTACTCCGATGACTCTGGTCTGAAAAAGTAAGTGAGTATGATCAGGAAATACCACAGTCACAAACTGCAGACCAACCCTTGGCACAGTGAGGTAGAGCCACAGAACCTTTACAGTAACAAAACATCTGAAAGACAATAAATGCATTGCTTTTCTTGATAACAGCCACCGACTTATTTCCCATGGAATCAAAAGAGGCATCTTCTTCAATTGTTTTAACATACCATCGTGGATTTCAAAAGATATTGTAATCAGTCACTGATTTTATGTTTGTACATTTTATAGAACCATCTATCCTATACTAAGAAAAACTATTGAATGATATTTTGTTGGACTGATACTAGATCCACTTCCATATTTTGTATATATGATCAGAAAAAGGTATGGTCTGAGTCTTGGATCACTATACACATTTGTAATAAATGTCACATCATGGGTATAATATACACGGCATCAAAAAGCTAAGCACCGTCTTAGTACTTTCTGAGAAAAAGGGTGTAGCTTTCTAAATATGAATTTATATTTTATATACATATGAAATTAGTAAAGTGGTGATAATTCACAGCGAATTTTGATTCCATTAGCATTAAGGTTAACGGCTAGGCATGCCAAATTCACAATTGCACCTAAAAATGTCTCTATTTGATGTCCCATAGTGGCATTTTTATACCACAACGAGATAAAAAAAAATGTTATTGTCATATTATTGCAAAACCAAACACATGTTCTGTCTGTATATTTCCGGATGAATATCTCTGATAGAACAAAAGATATGGAGGTGTACAGAATGGCATGTTATATAGTGAAAACGCAAAAAATGTACATGTAATTATACCCCCCGCAAACTTTGCTTGTGGTGGGTATACTGTTTTCACGTTGTCCGTCCGTGCGTGCGTCCGTGTGTCCGTCCGTCCGTAACGCTTTGTTTCCTTAATATCATCAATAGTCTTTGCTGGATTTTCATCAAACCTTGCAAACATGTTCATACATGCAAGGCAAATACTTTAAACAAAAAAGTAAGGGCTAGGGGCCAATTCTATTAGAGTTATTTCCGTTTGTAGTTCTAAATGGCTTTTTGTATAGGGTTTTATGCTTATGCTAGCTATTATAGGCCATACTTAGGCCGATCAACTCCTACCACAGCTTTTGATGGAACAATTTGATACTTTTCCTATACAATGTAGACACATTGAACATATGCATGAAGGAGTTTGGTTCAGAAAAAATAATTTTTGACAAAATTACATCTGTTAAACTTAGACATTTTTTCCCTATTAAGGCTTTTGTATAGGCATTGATGGTGCCTTCATGGGCCGATCAACTTCTACCACAGCTTTAAATGGAACAATTTGATACTTTGCCTATACTATGTTAACACATTGAACATATGCATGAAGGAGTTTGGTTCAGAAAAAAATATTTTTTAACAAAATTACAGCTGTGAGAACTTAGACAATTTTTCCCTAATAGGGCTTTTGTATATATGCATAGATGGTGCCTTCATGGGCCGATTAACTCCTATCACAGCTTTTGATGGAGCGATTTGATACTTTGCCTATTCAATAAAGACACATTGAACATATGCATGAAGGAGTTTGGTTTGGAAAAAATATTTTTTGACAAAATGACAGCTGTGAGAACTTAGACAATTTTTCACTTATATGGCTTTTGTATATGCATGATAGTGCCTTTATGGGCCGATCCACTCCTACCACAGCTTTTGATGGAGCAATTTGATACTTTGCAGCTACAATATAGACATATTGAACATATGCATGAAGAAGTTTGGCTTGGAAAAAATAATTTTTGACAAAATGACAGCTGTTAGAACTTAGACAATTTCCCCTAACAAGGCTTTTGTATATGCATAGATGGTGCCTTCATGGGCTGATCGACTCTTACCACAGCTTTTTATGGAGCAATTTGATATGTTGCCTATACAATATAGACACATTGAACATATGCATAAAGGAGTTTGGTTTGGAAAATATAATTTTTGATAAAATGACATCTATGAGAACTTAGACTATTTTTCTGATATAAGCTTTTATATATAGAGCTTTCAGGTGTGAATAATTTTGTGTATTTGATCTTAACCAAATGCAGATTGCAAGCTTTAAGATCATTTGCACATATTCTACTGAAATCTTGTATTCACAAATTCTACTGAAATCTTTTTTTTCAAAAATATGGTCTGCTGGTTTGAACTATTACTTGGCAAAAAATCACTTGCCAAAACTAAGTTTTTTCACTGACTCTTCCTGTGCGGGGGGTATCTAATAAGCATTGCTTATTGACTTTTTTCATTAGCTTTGTAATTGATATGAAACCTTGAGTTTGCCAGAACTCTTTTGGCACTAGACTGAAAAATAAGTCCAGTTTATTTTCGCGTTTATACAACTTTAGCACTTTAAGGTCTGCTATGACGCTTTCAGGATATATTCCCACCAGTAAGAGCTGGTGTATACAGGACACCGTAGAACTTTAACAAAAGTATTTAATGGCATCCTGACATGTTTGACAGACCAAGGAAATACTTAGGTAACAATATTTTACAAATTTATTGTTCTTTTGAAGAAAATCATACATGAAAACCGTCATTAAAACAAATGTTCAGTGGTGCTTAACTTTTGACGCTGTTTATAAAAGCCATTCTTATAAAGTTTTTGAATCATTTGTTTCCTCTTCGAAACTTCATTTGCATGAAAATGCCATCCGTGATTAGCATTGTGAACTTGTTGAAAAATGAAACACATTTTACAAATAAATATTACAATAATGTAACATGCATTTCTTGTTTCTTACACATGAAACAGAAACACTTTTGCGTTTCTTTCACCTGAGCGTTATCGGAAAACAATCTAGAGCATATAGAAAGGAAATGACATCACTTTAATACCTAACATACAGTAAAACCTATCTCAAGCGCCCACCGAAAAATATACAACACAAAGGTCATAATGTAAAATGGTAGCCTAATGAAGGTCGAAAGTATTGTATCATGAGAATTCTGCAATACGTTTGACCTGCTTTAAGCGATAATTTGTTTGCAAACCATTTTAGTCTCTTTGAGAGTGGCCGCTTTAGACAGGTTTAACTTTACATACTTTTTATGGTCCTGGTAACACAATGATGGCGCACAGGATCCCTCTTAACCCTTTCATTCTGGGTACCTGTAAACAGGTACTTTTTTCAAATAGTGAAGTACCAGATGAAATGCCGCACATGGCAGCATTTCATCAGGGTCTGCACTTTTTGCTAAGATAAAAACAATCTTCATGGGCAGAACTACATAGGACGTATAGAAATTTTGACTAACAACCCCCGAAATATAAAATGAACTATACCATACTTTTTTTTATCAATATGCATGTGATAATCCACCTGATTGTAAAGGATTAAAATTAAAAAAAAAATAAGGAAGTAGGCAAAGTATGAACACAAGCACAACGCAACTGGCTGACTCTTACTCGGAGAGTTGGTTGCCGAAACTAAACCGGACTCAAGCATAAAAGTACTAGTACAAGCCAGATACATGTATATATATATATATATATATATATATATATATATATATATATATATATATATATATATATATATATATATATATATATATATATATATATATATATATATATATATATATATATATAAGAAATTTCCAAAGATACAGTAGGATAATTGGAACGAATGAGCATATAACTTATATAGACCAGATACACAGAAAATATAGTTGAATAGTTTCATCAAGCTGTAATATATAGTTTAATACTTCATTAATACGAATAATCCAAATGATTTCGCTCGTATTGCTGAATGTGGCTTTAACGATAGAAGATGCATAATGGAATGACTCCAGAAGACCTCTCATCTCTAGCACCCATTCTGTTGGTAGTACAACCAGATACAGATTACGTAACAAGTCAGACCTTCAAAGTATTCCTGCTAAATCACAGCAATAATACACTTTTTTCTGCCCTTCAAGCTCAAATGGGACAACACAAACCCTAAAAAGACATTAATCAAAGCACTAAGCGTATTGATATGACGATAGCGCCAAAATGTTGCAGGGTAAATGTATGCGGGCAATAAACTCAATAATAACATTAAAAAGCCATCTCAATACATGGGTTAAAACGATATCATGCTTAAAATTCACGAATGACATCCCTTATTGTGAGTGTGGAGCAGTTGAAGATACACAGCACTTCCTTTTCAATTGTTACCTGTTCCAAAAATCATGTGATGGTCTTTTTAATATAGTCACAACATATTGTTAGTCATCATTAAATGTTTTTATGTCTGGCGATGATAATTTGTCAGAAGAGAAAAACAAAACTATTTTTCAAACAACAATATCTTCCAACACACAACTGACTTTTATCCCCTTCCTGAGCACCGTTAGACATAGTCAAGGAGCTAAGTTTTTGAAAAATGACTTGGCACAATTGTCTAGCCAGAAAAGGTTTGGCTTCAGAAATAGTTAGAACTACCCTTCTACAACATTTCTAGGCTTGTCGTACAGTCAAATTGTGGTAGCAGTTTTCCAAGAGGAGTCGTTTTGTACACCTACCCAATTTTTACTATAAAAACAAAATGGCGACAAGTGAATAAGAAATGGTATTCAGGTTGTATTCAGATGGTGCATACGGTCGTTATTTACTGCCAAAACCTCAATAAGGACCTAAACAATTATAAAAATAAATTGTTTGCATCTAGAAGCATAACTTTTATGTTATAACTGTCATTTACGTTATATCTTCAATTACGTCTTATAAAATCAATTAATTTTGGTCAAAGTTTAATTTTATAAGTTCTATAATGGGTATATACGTTTTACATACCATGTTTGGAAAAGATAATTACCTGACTGTTTAAAAACTGCAAACATCTCGCTTCTATTACAATTACTTTAAGAATTATAAGCTGTTGAATATGATTACCCCCCAAAAATAGTAAATATGGTTAGAACCATTTCACTTTGCAAGTTAGCATACAATACCATCTGCTGACTTTTAAAACCATAATTGAGCATTCTATCGATACATGATAGTAAAAAGCTATACTTAACTGCATTTCTGGTGTAAAATTCCATAGTTTAATGCAGGTATGACAATATGTAACGTACATTACAAACTTTAAGACTTCCTATATATATTGCTAAATACCATATATTATCTGTCATATGGTATTTTATTTAATTTCAAACCTGTTTTATTTTAAATTTATAAGAAGACAGCAGTTTGTTCTTAAATATTTATCAGTTTTTATTAAGTTACTATATCTATAAACATTTACATTTGCAATAAAAACAATTTTTTTAAGTTTTCATCTCCATGAAATATCATTTTGATTTGTTTTAAGTAAGAGATTCTAAAACAAACAAACAAAGACATAGACAGCTCTTTAGTAGTAGAAGAATACATTCCATTTCTGTCAAATTTATCGAAGTAACATATATAACC
This sequence comes from Loripinus fragilis, assembly GCA_964019695.1. Taxonomy (NCBI): domain Eukaryota; kingdom Metazoa; phylum Mollusca; class Bivalvia; order Lucinida; family Lucinidae; genus Loripinus; species Loripinus fragilis. The sequence continues at coordinate 21,397,160 of OZ026519.1, read as the reverse complement.
ATATCAAATATCATAAGATCATATGTTTGTCCTAAATGTTATCAAAGACAGTATACGATTAGGCCTTGAAAAGCTAAATTATTGAGGTTGTAGAATTTTGTAATATTTATTGCAGGAGTAAAACAACACAACTAAGTTTTATTGAATGAAGTCCCATCAGTCATTTGAAAATATTTTTATGTACCCAGTTTACTATCGTACACATTATGCAAACTTATTTATAGAGACATACAAAGAGTCAATTGTTCTTACAAACACTTTGTGCAGTAGTCTTTGCCATCAATGAAAGACTTAAATGCAATGCCTAGAAAGGATGCATAAAAGTATATAATTCGTAGGACTAAAGCAACACTGTCGTATCTCTATATTATTAATTGTATTGTTACGTCAGTGTTGCGTTGACCTCATGATATGCATGTCATATTTGCAATGCTTCCTTCCAAAAGAAATCATACTTCTATTACTTTTAAAGGTAAGTATAAATCTTAGAGGTTGATAATGCAGTGCCTCTTTAATTGTTGTATATGTTATGTGATATAATATACAAGATTTTTAATATCTTATCTTCGATATGATCTTTGACAGAAGCACAAGTGTAAATTTCGTTGCCATAAAATCAAAAAACAATTGCTGACCTCTCTCATGTTATTTATACATGCTCAATTGAAGATTTGAACCACCATATGTGATTTTGGTACCTACCTCACATGGGCAAATGCACCCTTTAATCCCCATGCTGATACAGTGTAGCTAGCGTTTATCTACATCTACATATACAAGCAGCAAATGTTCTGATGTGTCTAATGACATATTTTTACAGGCTCGCATGAGCCTTCGTTGCTGAACTAAAATCAAATGTGCTTACTAATATGATACTTAAGGTCACTGCCCACACCTGGGCGAATTTTTTTCCAAAAAATAAATTTTCTTCAAACTTTGAAATTTGTAGTATAGCTTATTATAAGAGAAATAGACGAAAACAGAGAAAATTTACCGTCTACTGTTTATGCTATAGCTGCTCATTAAATTACATATATTTGCTTTTTACGCATCTTTTCTAAAACTCGTTGAGATAAGAATAATTCATTGTTACATCATTTTTAAAATCTAAATCTTAATTTCAAACATAAATATGAGGTCGTCAGTAAAAGGGTAATATGTAACAAGCCCATATCTGCAGTGATACAAATATATAATTTGAATATCTCACCCGCAAACCAGCAATTGATGTTAATTTTGCTTTCATTTTCAAGTGCCACATATTGATAAAACAATAATTAAGCATGTTTCAAAGAATAGATTTTTCCATATTTTTTTCGTGTGAGTAAGTATGATGTAAGATGCATTGTTGCAAAATTTTAGCAACTTTCACCGTCTAGTTTGTGAGATATTATTAAATAATTATCCCTACCCCCTAAACTGAATAATAATGAACTAAACAACATATTCTTATTTCTTGTGCTGTTAAAGCCATATGACCACCGAATTATTATTTACAATAAATTTCTTTGATATTTCAAATAAAACTGTATATGTTTGAAAGATTGGTACACTTGCAAGTTCATACGACAGGACTTTTCCCCAACCAAAACGACACCAAGATACCCCACCCACGCTGGATAAGAAACATATCTGCATTTCGTCTGAACACATAGTCTATATATTATGACCAAATTTGCATAGATACATAATAAGGATAGAGATATAATATTTTGGGGACTTTGACCGTTTTTCAAGGTCACGAGGTTTCTCTGCATGTCTAATTTAGGTGTAAAAGTGGGCTGTTTAAATAGGCATCGCTTCAATTTATCGATGCATATACTACATATATTCATCCAAGAATTTGATTTTTTTTAATCTTTATTCGGTCCTCGGGCGCCATGCTAATGCCCGATCGCGAAGCAAGGCCAGACCTTAACACTTGACCAGAGTTGGTTTATTTCAGTTAGATCTATATATCTCTTGACCAACATCCTTCGGTTGTAGAGTAAACATCATTAGCAAAATTTTTAGCGAAAAATTGTAAATACATTATTGCTCATCATTTTTATTTTTGTTTATGGTGCTCAAAAGAACCGTCTCACTGAATACCTATAACTTACCAATGCTTTGGTTGGACCCGCATTAATAAGAACAGGTTCTTTTTATGCCCCCACCCTTCCCGCAACCGAAGGGGTTATTCAGTGGCGCGGAGGGGGAGGGGGTATTATTTTTGGTACGGATCCCGTCGGAGTTGGCTATGGACGGAATTAGCCACGAGTAGTCCAGAGGGGCTAGACACCTTCTATGTGCATATCACATGAACCAGGTTTGAAGATTGGGTCCGCATTTACATGAATATAAATGAGCATCGATGCGACAAAACCTGTCTACGGGGTTTCCGATAAGATCATACCAAAACACGCCTTCTCAGCCACAGAGACTAGATAGAATAGTGAAATTTCGCTTGGGGCAAGTTTAAATATGATACTATTCAATAAGTGAAAAGCAAAGGCGCTAATCAGACTGCGCGGATGCGCAAGCTGGTCTGTGCCTATGTTGTTTTCAGAATTCATGATCCTCATTCATCGCATACCTTTGTAAATTTAGAGAAGGCCTACTATAATTTAGTCTCACGACTATACTTTGGTCAACCTTAGCCCAAGATAGCAATTGTAGCTAAATATTGGAACAAAATTGACATATGGCATATGATTTATGACCCAAATTAAAGCGAGGGGCTCGCAACGTCTTTAGACAGTTCAATACGTCATTTACGCAATATGACGTCATTAGAGCAAGTGACGTCATAAGCGCACGCCAGATTCAAAGTAGAGGTTAGAGAACGTGACGAGATAGTCTGTCTTGCTGAAATTTTAATGCAGGTAAAACAATACCAGAAAATCATATATGTATAACTAAATAACTATTGTTGCTGTGCACTGTCAAAAAATCCGCGAACGGTCGACCGACATTTCCCTGGTAAAATGCGTGTTCCATTACACTGACTGAATTTTTTCTTCACACAGAGCTGAGCGTCCATCGTTTAGTATCCGTAAAGAATACCACCTTTTGTTGTTCATTAAACTTAAAATATTGTTTGCATTTCTAATGTGATATCAATCACTTTCAGATTACCCACGTGCAGTGTAACGGGCATTACTGTCTGTAGAAAACATATCATAGTTGCGTAAAATCACACTTTGTCATAATCGAACGCTACCAAGTATTACCTCCCTTGTCGATTTAAAGTTACGGTTATTGCTATGGGCAGTGACCTTAATTTACGTTACTATTTGTCATCAATTTAGTTTGATTTGGAAAACAAAAAGGATTAATGGGATGCCATTCCTGCATCAATGATTATGTCCTCATTTGACAATGGTTTTATATTAACAAATTCCACGCTTAGACTTATTGATAGAAATAATGCAAAACAAAATTTCCAATAATTCATTTGAGTCCATTAATTTTGCAAAAGCTACAAAAAAATCTTATCAATGCAAGAGAGTTGTTCTAAGTGATAAGCATTGACCTGTAAAATGTATAACCATAAAGAACCTTGGAAAATATCCTGTTTCAATGCTCTTTAACATTGCAGACCCAACCAGACTAAGCGTATGATAAATGTCACCATCTCCTTAACCCTTTAAAGTCGAATGAAACTTCCCACTTTTATCACATGGACCTGTCCACTTTCGCCTTCAGGGTTGTTGGGTGTTCTTTTTCATTTCTTATTCAATTTTAATAGGACATCATGTAAGCAAACAGTAGAGAACGTGATCAGACATTGCAGTCTACGGCGTCTGATCTAGGCCTGTATACTATTTGTCAATGTCCCACAAAAAGAACGCTAGTCTAATATGGGTTTATTTGTTTGTTTGATTTGATTCTTTACGTCCCATCAACAATCTTTCAGTTAAACACGGACAGGTCTTCCTGGGTTGAATCAGTACTAAGCTGGGATAAATACGTCTTGCTCAAGGACCACAACGCAGTGACGCCGGTGAGGCTCGAACCCGCGGCCCCTCGGTCTCGAGTCAAGCACTCTACCACCGAGCCACTGCGCTCACGTCTAATATGGGTTAAATACTTTTGTTGTACATGTTAGTCACATCAGTTGTTTTTTTTCTTCATTGAGCTGGATACTGATTGGATATAGAGCGGTTTTAACCATATGAATAGGCATGGCGTTTGCCATATGTGGGACAGAAAATGTTACGATTAAAACGGGGGTTTTCCTATGGCAAGGATTAACGTTTGCTTTAATGTTTCATTTCTTGATTTCAACCAATATTGTAAATAGAAATGTAATTTTAGGAATTAAGTGTAATTTTTTTCCCCAAAATCATAGCTATCAATATAGTTATTGTAGTCAATAGCTGACAAGATATAATTGCATATATTTTGATGGCTTACACAATTGGTGATATAGTGCTGTCATTTTATTAAATATTGCAATTAGCAGAAAGTAACATATATAATTGTAATGACAGGTACCAAAATTAGTTTAAAATCATATTGCTAGTTATTTTATTTCGAATGAAAGTTAATATTGATACGTAAGAATAAGAAATAACCGGATATCAACACTATAGGAAGTCTTATTATTTTAGGGTAACGTAGTGAATTCGGCTAATGCAGGGTAACGCCTTATCCGCTGAAAAGCTAACACACTTCATTATGTGGCTTATATAATTTGGCTTTAGAAATTTTCAGTCTACAAAAATAGTAAGTGAGTATGATCAGGAAATACCACAATCACAAACCGCAGACAACCCCATGGCACCGCGAGGAAGAGCCACTCAACCATCACGAGACACCAGGAAGACAAATTAAGCAAAGCAACCAGCTCTCTCTTCCCCATCAAGATGATTGCAATACTAGAATGGCCATAAAGTAACGCACAACAAAACATAGAACAGTTGCAGACTCCCACAATGGGAATAACAATAAAAAAAATCTACAACAACAGAACCACCGCCTTAGAACGGACAGCAGCCCAAGCCACCAGGGGGCTTAAATGCATTTTACTGGTACCAAATCTTCGCCCTAGATTCTGCTGTTGTTGAAGTACAAGAAATGTTCAGCTCGCATTGAGGCCATCTAACTAATGCAATGTATCATCATGGAGAAATACTCTAATCAAATTAACACACCATGATGAAACAAAGAAAAGGGCTCATGACTCACAGATAGTCAGAGCTAAAGAAAAAACCTCAAGTTGAGCCACGGTGGGTCCAGCTACAGATAAGCATCAGGCCCCAACCTACCGATTAAAGCTTTACGTCTGATCCATCATAGAGTTTGAGGCCTGACCCACCGTCGTGCAATTAAAGAGGAAACCATAGCTCCGTGATTGGGTTTAAAACTAGGCATTCAGACTGTCGCATGATATCCAAGTTATATCCAACCCATATAAAACCGTTACTATCTTTTTGAATTGATCACTAAAATTAGGTTTTCCAACAATTCTTTTGAATTTATAAACTAAATCACCATAGAATATAGGTTCTGATATACCTTGTTGCAGAAGAGTTTTTAACCCAATGTTATATTTAACAATTAACTCTGAGTGTCTGTGGTAGAATTTAGAAAATGCTTTTCGAATTTTATGATATCTATAACCTTGTTTTAATAACTTAGCAGTTAAAAATAAGTTTCTGTTGTTGAAGTCATCAACATTAGAACAAACCTCATTTGGTGGAGGTCGTTTGGTAGCCCATAGTATAATGATATTACTGCATTAAATAGCAATATATTTGAAAGTAAGTAACGTATATGACTGTAATATCATGTTGTATAATGGTTAAACGCATACTGGCTGTTTGCTGCATTTCATTTAATGATTTTAAGGCTATCGTCATGCCCATATATAAGAATTTAATATAAGTCACAGATACAATATATTGCAGCAGATAATGTACAGTGAAAAATGTGTAATACACGCATTCCTGAATTGTCATTTCCGGGTGTTTGTTCTTTCTTTGATTTGTAACAAATGTAATACATGACAAACATACTATACGAATACTGTTTAAATATATGATTATAAATATGCTATTTTACTTGATAAATTAAGAAATGGGGAAGATGTCATGTCTTTTTGAATTTGGATACATTGTATTCAGGGGGTGGGGTAAATCACCCCTTCCGTTGGGCATTTTCACGTCTAATATACCATATATACAAGTTTTTTTATATTGCTTTACTGTCGCATGCCATTGCATACATGTAATGTGTCAATTTAAAGGGAAATAAGCTGAATAGGAAGCAATGGTTGAACGTGAGGCGCGTTTTCCACTCAATTTACCTAAGCCTCATTTAGCGTAGAGTACGTTCAACGATGACGTCCTACAGCAAAACTGCTACCACAATTTAACTGTACGACGTACCTATGAGTATTGCAGAAGACCCCAGGATTTCATTTCTGCAGTCAAACCTTTTCTGGCAGGTAAGTTGTGCCAAGTCAAAAACTAAGGCCTGTACAGAACTTAGCGCCTGGACTAACAGCATAGTAATCTTTTGCCTTATGCACCAACCACCTGAGCAAGCCATACTATTAAGTTAATGAAATTTGTTAACTATAATGCTATTGTACTTTCAAAGATAGATGAGAATCGATGTAAACAAATACTGGCAAGTTCACCTTGATTTTGGGCGTGCAGGTAGTCTCAGTGTACAGTTAAATTGAACCTACCACAGATTATTGCATATGTGCGTAGCAGAGAAAAGTCATGCTTTACCTGTTTATAAGAAAAATAGAATTTCCTCATTACTATGCATCTTTGAAACTATAATACCACGATATTATGACCATGTTTACATTTTAGTGTTTGTAAACATTGAAATCAAAACATTGGAACTGTTTACATGTAACGGATGGCTGCACACACTTAGGCTTTAAGTGTGTTTTTTTGATTTGACTGGTAATCATCATGGATAGCTCAGTAGGTAACGACTCGGAGAACAGAGCATCAATATGCATAAATTTAGTTTAGTTAGTAGGTTCGAGTCCCCGTAAATGAATAGTTTTTTCGCTCTTTATATTTTATTCTTCACTGTGTAATATTATGTTTATTGTATCTTTATATATATTATAATCATACTTGTACAATAATTCATCCACTTGTGCCAAGTATCCCTTAAATTGCTCATCGGCAAACAAGAACACCCAGGTGATATTCCACAGAATATGGCATGTCATCAAGATCTGCACGGTTTGCTTTTACAAACGCGATACTCGACAACCGAAGTAATTTGGTCACAATGAGCAGCAGACAGATCCAACCTGGTGCAAGTGTTATGGCTTTGAGGCTCAAGATGGCATAAATGGTTAATAAAATACATGATAAATTGTGGCACAATATTGGTGCTTCTTGTAAACCAAACACAATTTCACGAACATATAATATGGGTCCCGTCCCTAGAAAAGCTGTATTCGGGGTTAGCATTAAAGTCATGCTCTAACCAGCCAACTCAACTACAGAGTAGCTATAATAGCGGAATGCATTTCCCCTTTAAAAAGGATTTTAATGCGTGTAAGCACGTTTAACATGCTTGTATCAAAAAGATCGTGAGCAAAAGGCGCGCGCATGTGTATTGTAATCACATTCAAAATAAAAATGATATAAAAATACCTTTGTTTGGGGATCGAACCATCAGCCTTACGGATAACGGCCGCGGTTTAGTGGCCTATCCACTACACTAGGAAAACGCACGAACAAACGCTTAGATATTTTACTCTTTATTTGCATCAAAATACCTGTATACTTCTTTAAATAGTTATCTAAAAATATCTCTGTTATTGGTAAATATTTACAATAATACAGACTGTCAACAAAGACAGAATATCGTTGTAGCACTATAATGGACAAAAGTTATTATAGTTTAATTCGCTGTTGTTCACCTATAGACTATAGATAGACTCCACAACAAGAAATATATAGTTAACGTCATCATTTCGCTTTTTATTTATATTCCTATGTTTTACATCAACTATCTCACAATGCACAAAGTGCAAACTCATGCTGGTGCAATAAGAAAGTGATTGTGGATTATCTTCCCATACAGACGTACAACTCATACAAAGACTTTCAATTGTATTATAATAGCCCAACATCCAAAAATACCTACATTTCATCAAATTATAAACAATGATATTCAATAAATTGTAGACTTAAATATTGCCAAACGATGGAGGCCATCGCCAATATCCGCACTTTCATTAATTATGTTGGCATTACAAGCCATATACAGAAGATCTTATATGAGTACTCCCCTTGTTGCAGATATAGAAGAGAATCTAACATGAGTACTCCCCTTGTTGCAGATATAGAGGATCTTACATGAGTGTTCCCCTTGTTGCAGATATAGAGGATCTTACATGAGTACTCCCCTTGTTGCAGATATAGAGGATCTTACATGAGTGTTCCCCCTGTTGCAGATATAGAGAATCTTACATGAGCGCTCATGTTTTATAAATTCGTTAAAAGAGTTGGGAAAAAGTGATAAAATGCGAGGCTTGCAGAGCATTTTATCACTTTTTCGCATCAAGTTTAATAAATTCAATAAATACAAGAGCACGAATGTTAGATTCTTTTTGTCATAATACATTAAGATGACTTTGAAATCTCATTTCTGCCGTAAAACATTATAGTTTTGTCATGATGTACGCAACGTTGAAATGGACGTCATAACGTTTCCCGTAAATCTATAAACTACTATTCTAATGCACATGCAAACGCAACGCTACGTTTGATTGGATAACGTCATAAATTTGCGACAGTATATTCTGCGATATACTGTCGGAAACCCGCTGTCATTACGTAGCGTCGCTTTTCATTGGCTGACAAGTGAATATATGCAGCTGGCAAGCGGTTTTATGCAGCTGGCAGCCACTGGACGTATAGGCGCAACAAAGTATATTTCCACTGTCTTTTTTAAGGAAACAATAGTGCATTAGAATGGGGATAACCATATTCAAAAGTTTCATTTGGGGAGATATATCGTCGGATATACGTTCGGAAATCACGTTTTACGGCTCCGCTTACGCGTCGCCGTAAAACTAAATTTCCGACCGTATATCCGACGATATATCTCCCCAAATGAAAATTTTGAATACAGTTATCCCCTAAGTGGTTTATCGATTTTATTGCATGGCTTATTTCGCTCCCAGACGCGACGTTATATGATAAAAACACGTTTTAAGTAAAGTAATAGACATTTCATTCAAAGGTCATATATGGTTGGGTCATATTTACACACTTTCGGTGGCGGAAGTTCGCTTGAACCCCTCTACCCCCCCCCCCCCTTTTCCTTTTTTAAATATCCTATGAAAATGAAATAATTATTTGGTCGCAATGAGACCAAATTATTTCATTTTCATAGAATACTTAAGAAAAATGAAATGAAATCAACAAAGCGAACCCAACAAGCCTTTATACTAATGAACCCCCTCTCCAGAAATCCTGATTCCACCTTTTACCTTAGTTAATGAGTGTGCAAAATATGAACAAGCTAAACCAAAACGTGTAAGAAATATTTGCTTTACAGGCCATACAGCCAGAACTGGACTTGTTAACCCATTTCAGCTTAATGAAATTTTCCCTTTATTATGAAATAGACCAGTCCCATTCCGTTTTAAGGGATGTTGGGTGGTATTTTTATCTTTTTATTCAAATTTTGATAGAAATTTCTGTAAGCAAACAGTTTAGACCCTGATCAGACGCCGCGTGCTGCGGCGTCTGATCTGGGGCTGCACTGTTTGCCTTCGTCCTATAAAAAGGACACTAGGTTAAATACCCAACTAAACTGAAAGCTTATCTGAAACTATGTTAGCTCATGTCTGCATTGGACAAAAAGTTATTTCTATTTTTTTAAGTTCTCAAATTGTCTTGATAATAGGGACTATTGGAGAGTAGAATTTGAAGATAATGCCCAGGTCACACATTCACGGATCACCTCGCCGGTTCTACAACGGATTAAATCTCACGGCTGACCAAGGAAATGCCAATTTCCGTAGTCCGATACGGATGCACTATATACGTATGATTAAGTACTACTACGTATGATTACGGATGCAATACGGAAAGCTACGTACCAATACGGATTGCCACGAATGATGCCGGATCGTATCCGTGGCTAATCCGGCGTCCAGTCCGTGAATGTGTGACCTGGGCATAAAGTATCGACCGCTCAAAAGATTAACAGCTGCTAAACCTTTTTGTTAGAACTTTGAATAGGCGCGCTCACCTCGTGCTCGTGCAATAGTATGTTGCACGGGTATTGCCATACGCAAACACGGCTTAAACGTTAATTAAACCATGAAACTCATTGTCAAGATAATCCGCCTTTTCGAAAATCACGCCTTCTTTAACTATTGTTTATCAATGTCGTTTGCTTTTTGGACCCAGAATACTTTTTTCTAAAAAAATACAATATTAGCACTCCCTGGCAAAATGATTTGTACAGAAGATATAGAGGATCTTACATGAGCAGATTAATGTTCCTTTTTGATTGAATTTATCATAAACAAGTTGAGGAAAAGTGATAAAATGCGAGGCTTGTCGAGCGGGCGGGCGTATGTGCGTGCTTACAGGGCATATATACATGTAAAAGCAAAGTAAAACAACAGCCGACTTTCTATGGAACGGCTCACCTAAATATTGTCTGACGATAACCTATCTTTTTCTGGCATTTACTTATTCAGCATTAACTTTTTCAAACGGATATCCCACGAATACAAATGTATCATCAGAGTGTCAAACTAACTGGATCTAGATCAGGTACGACAAAGGTCTGGCCTGATCTAGATCCAAACCTTTTGAAAAGGCTGTCGTTGTCAGCAGACGACAAAGTCGTTGGCTGGCCCTTTTGCACTGGAAACACCCAAACGGGTACTTGGGCGAACAGCGAAGACCAAGGATCAAAAATGTCAAAACAACAGGCGACCCGTCAATATATACATGAAAATACCCTGACTTAACTTTATCAAGGTTTCAAGTTGGAAATTCCGTTCATGAGCGGATCCAGAAAATGTTGTCAGAGGGGGTCCAATTCTGTCATGTTTTTCGTTTGATGAGGAGAGAGAGGATCCAAATACCACTAAAAGTGGACCATCGTCGGCCCGCTAGCGAAACGCCATTTAACATCGGCCCGCCAGCGAAACGCCATTTAAATGGCGTTTCTCTGGCGTGCCAATGATGGCCAAAAATGGAATGCTGGCTTGGTAGTTTGTGATTTTTGGATGTTCCGGACCATTATTGCTAAGGGACCCCATAGGTTTGAGATTTTCCAGGGGGGGGGGGGGTGTCCGGAGCCCTGCCCCCATCTCTGGGTCCACAAATGCCGTTGTTCTATACGGGTTAAGGTTTTAACTTTATAACTCAATGCAGTACTCCACTGACACGTGATTGCTCAAAACCATGGAAACGTGAAAATTTCTTTTGTTAAGAAATACATGTACAGGTGAGAACAGTACGCTTCATGATTTCAAGATTTTTACTCATATTTGGTGGTTGAAAAGTTGAGATTGAAAATTTAAATTAAAGTCTAGTTTAAATATATATTATATTGTGAAACCATGATACCGTCTACTGTGAAGAAGAAGAGGCAGAAGTTTGGCATTTTGTGAGTAGATTATATGCTTATTTGAATATTAAAGTTTTGCTCTAAAACTGGCACTCATGCTCACCACAACTGAGCACAAAATTTCAACTGCACATAAATGCTAAAATACCGACAAATAAAGAGGTTTCTTGCTTTAAGCCTCTCAGATGTTGTATTTATCATGCTAATAAATGTTGAAATGCCAACAATTGTTGGCATTTTACCATTTATGAGCAGGATAAATTTCGTGCTCAGCTGAGTTGAGTTTGAAAAAAGTTGTATAACCTCGGGACCAGTTTAACTGCAAAACGTCTGTTGCATGATGCCTCAAGTAGGTGTCAGCAGCCAAGGATTGCCACAAAAGACCCCGCGCAAAGTGAAACATATTGGTAGAGTGCCTGATTGCACGACCCTTTGGTCTACACTATATTCACTATGTGAGCCCCTCCGTTAGCAGTTAATGAAAATGTTCATGCATTGTAGCTCTTCAACCGCACGCTATATTTTGATCACATTTTGCATACCTAATACCCCTATTCCACACAGGCCCCGAATCCCACGAATTGACACGAATTGACAAATATTTGGATTCGTGGCTGAATCGTACTCAGTTCGTGAAGGTCTTACCTGATTCTCACAGTTCGTAGTGAGTTCTTGCAATTCGTAGGTCTATCGGGAATTCGGCTCAAAAGTTTTGAACTGTTCAAAACTTTGGCCACGAATTCCCCGATTCGAAAAATCGTGCGTGATTTGTACCAAATTCCTCAGGCATTCTTGGATATCGTAACTGAATCGTAATCGATTCGGGGGCGTTTTTGCATTGTTTATGACATTCGTAGCTACTCTTAGCTCATTCGTGGGGAATCGGGAGATTAAGCTGAGCAATAAAACCAAGGAAGAGATAGTAGAAGGATTTTCCCTAAGGTTAATTAACCCGTCTCGCGCATGTAAGCAGTCCTAGAAGTTGAAACAGATTTGGCAGATTCTGGAGCACAATCAGGATCAGTCAGTAGCTCCTGGCTGGTGATTTTGCCAATGGCGAACTGCCATATTTTTCCAAGTCAAAGAGTCTGGGGCAGGGCCTCCCGACTTTAACGTAGTTGTTTTCTTCTAGCTATATAAGAAGCCGTTTTCAACACTCAAGTTGCAGGATCAATTCTACTGCTGCTTTACGAGAAACATTCATTTTGGAACTGATGCCCCCGAAGCATAGATGGGCCTTTGTTATAACTATTGTGAGAGAAAATCTCGCGAATCGTGGCGATTCGTCGCGGATTTCTGTTAATTCGTGCCCAAATCGTGCTACATTCGGCATATTCTTATCTGATTCGTAATTGATTCCTTAACTTTCGTGCAGCATGCTCTAATGTTATTTTGCTATTCGTAATGAATTCTTGTGCGATTCCAGCCGAATTGAGCCGATTCTCCCGAATATTCGTGACGAAATCCTATCTGAATCGGGACTGACTCGTACACCATCACGATTGGAGAAATTTTTTCAATGAAACCTCACGAATCCCCCCGAATCAATAAAAAATCAATTCGTGGCAATTCGGGCGATTCGTGGCCTGTGTGGAATAGGGGTATAATGCATGTTAATATTCCCTAATGACTAGCATGCGAAACACTTTTTATACGAACGAGGGTATGCTGAGCATCAGTCGAGTCTGTTGTGGTTAGTTAGTGATCATGAAAATCCTGATAACTCTTGAACCTTATGTGATATTTGGAAAGTAAATTTTGCATGCTTATTCATTTGAGCCGTGACTTGTGATTTACAGCAATGTGGCATTTTGACAAGTGTAGACTCGGACGAGCCTGTGCAGCCTCCTTTAAGCTTGACACCTCAAATGAGGTTTGGTCAGTAGTTTAACAGTCATAGAATATTTAAGCGACCGGCAAACCAGCCACTGCGAATACCCGCAGTTTGATCACAGTCTTTGCTACATGTAGTCGCTTGGATACTCTATGACTCTAAAGCTACTGACCGAACATCATTTGGAGTTGCTATCCCAACTAGGAGGCTGTACATGCTCATCTGAGTCTACAGGTCTCAAAGTGTCACATTGTTGGAAATCACGTGTCACGGTTCATTTAAACATTACTGACCAACAGGTATGCAAACCAGTGACAGGCATAGACGTAAATACGACGTTGTTTTATGACAGTGCAGTGACGTATACGACTATACTGTAAGTCACAGGGCAGTGCTCCTGCTGGGATATCTCTTTGCATAAATCTCAGAGTGTACATGTAACCTCAAATGGGGCACGAAGCGACAAAACCGGGGACAAAACCTGTATTCGGTGTTTTCAGCAAAACGCGAGACTCAAATTAGTCTCCTCAGCTACAAAGACTAGCTAGAATTGTGAAATTTCACTTGTTGCAAGTTTTCACTTGATACTCTCCATTAAGCGCATAGCATAGTAAAGGCGCTGATCAGTCTGTGCGGATGTGCAGGCTGGTCTGCGCCTTTTGCTGTTCGCAAATCCTCGAAAACAGGGTTTTTTCTCGTCGAGGCCCACCAAATAACATAAACAAAGGATAAGAAAATCCACTTTTTTGGGGTGTATCTAAGTAATTCAATTTATGAAAAAAAGGCACTATTTTCAAAATAATAACCAGGAAGACCCGTCACTTTAAAACTGAAAGATTGTTGATGGGACGTAAAGAATCAAATCAAACAAAAAAACAATAAACTGTTAGCATAACGGTGGTGCGTAAGAAATTAACAATAAAACGTCCCCAAGTCAAAACGCCCTTAATCGGTAAAAATTGCGAGCGGGCTTCACATCGGTAAATGTACTTAAGTGATTTTCATCCACATTTGTTCATATAGAATTGATATGAATTCAGCCACTGTCTCATGACGGTCATGACAAACAGTTTTATGCAACCAAAGGGTGACATATAGCAAATGAAACTGCCTGTTCTTAGTGCCCTACGTGTTTGAGTGTTCATATCCAGAGCATATCTCCTAAAGTTTTTTTAGGTAGGAATGCCAAAATTCGTAAGTTAATGCATCTTGGGGTAACGGAGCGTCATGTACTCTACCTTTACCTCTGCCATCAGATCTAGAAAAATCGTGGCACGGGCATAAATCCTATATTATTTGACGTAGGAATCCCATTTAATTGTGGATACATCTTGGGGTCACGGAGTGCTGTACATATACAGTTTAGCAGCCAATGTGACCTTGATTCCTGGCATTAGTTTTGAAAATGGCTGTCCAGTGTTGTCAAATAACGTTCCATAAATGTGCTACATGCTAAATATATTCATTACAATAACATACCATGCATAAGCGGGTGCTTAAGATCAAGCAACATACTCGCTGGATGCATGTGTTAAATGGTAAAAAAGCACAATTCAGGCATTAATAATCAGAGGTTAGAACATGGACATGCTTGAGAATTTCAAAATGGAAGCATGCAGCGTGCAAAAATACACACATTTGATAGGGCTAAACGACCGCCAGCTTTTTTGAAAAGCAAATACTTGTAAAAATTCATTAGCAACAGTCTTCCGGCTTGGTATAATAGTACCTTTTGAAATTTAGTAATTGCGGTTTCTGTGCCGTTTAAAGGGTAAATGGGTGCTCCATTCGACTTTAAATGTGCCTATGAGCTGACATTGGTGTATGTTTGTCATGCTGATGCAGAAAAATACTTCTTTACCCGGACTATTTTGTCACAGACTCCCCAGCCATCTCCCCAGGTGACGTACGACACCGGTCGGATTTGACAGTACCTCAAAGAGCGGAGACTGCTGCGATTACTTTTCACTTTTTGGAAAGATGAATGACAGATCTTGTCACTCATAGGCAGAAAATAAGTCCAACAAACACACTGGAGACCGACCTAAAGCACAGTCATGAAAAAACAACAACACTAGCACTAACAGCAATATGGCGATAAGAAATTTAAAAAAAAAAGCAAAGCAACCAGATATTTTTTCCTCAAAACTAGAAAGTTTTGCATTTTGTACATTGTAAGTACTGCATATGAACAAAAACTAGAACAACCACCCCCTTCACACACAAACAATGGTAGTAACAATAAACAATGAACCATCAACAGCAGACCCACAACCTTAGAGCAGATACAGCGGAAACCACCACGCGCCGCGTGCATGCGTGCGCCCGCGCGCGTGTGTGTGTTTGAATAGGGATATGGAGTGGTGGGCTTTCACTGCATTTTACTGGCCGAATCATTGCCTAGAGTATTATCTTCTTAACCCATTTAAGCTGAATGGAATTTCCCACCGTTATCAATTGGACCAATTCATTTCCGTTTTAAGGGATGTTGGTTGGTATTTTTCATTGCCATTCACATTTTGATAGAACATTCTGTGACAAACAGCGGAGACCCTGATCACAAACCGAGTTCTGCGGCGTCTGATCTTGGTCTGCACTGTTTGCCGACGTCCCACAAAAAGGCACATCGTTACAGGTACCTTCTCCGAATTCTAAGCGTGCATTACCGTCGCCTTCTTTTATCTGCTAGGTAAAATGGTCTCTAAACCTGCACTCTCCGTTGCGCTTGTCATTGCAGGTACATATGTCGAATCGTTGCCGCGTGCTCACGTCTTTTTTCTTATATTTTCAGGTGCCATGATCTAGCAAGCATGTGGTACAGATGTACACCTCGATGAGATGGAAGAGGTATGGGCAGATGAACGTCTCAATGAGATGGAAGAGGTATGGTTGGCTTTGTAAGCTTTATCTCGAAATTCTTTCCAGAATAGCTCTAGAGTGTCAAACAGTTTAGACCCAGACTAGATCTGACAAAATGCTCAGGCTGAGCAGGATCCAGACTGTTTGCAAAGCTTATCAGCAGACGACAGTATTAGGCAAAGAATTAAAAACACCATTAAGATGGCATCTTGTATTCAATCAACGTATATGTTGAAGTTTTGTTTTCATAGAGAGCCAAGGAAATATGATCAGAAAGTTTACATTCACATATTACATTAGTAAAAGCCTTGTTGAATTCTTGTAAGGGAGACTCTGTATGGACATCACATGGAACAAGCATAAGTTAGGTTTGACTTGTAAAATAAGAGGAGAAAACCCAGTGAAAAACACACTTATTGCTGCTCATGATCCTGTCAAGTGTACACTCATTAAAGCAAGTGGAATGGACTAGGCAATTTCACAATCATAGATTAGCTTCAACATTGGTCATTCTGGTAGTATACTTATCACCAAAGCAAACAAATCTGGGTACTACTTGGGTTGGTGTGCCTACTGAGGAAACGCCTTATATAAGTCATTTTTGCCAAAGATATGAAATTGATGTACTTATTGCATATACGTAAATCACTCTTAGAACATGCATGACAAGTGGGACTCCAAGTATATTATTTTGATACGTTCATCTACTTCCATACTCCATGTGTGCGAGCTGCAAAGGCACTGGTGAGACTGGATGGATGCACAGTCTCGCCTGAGCCTTCACTTAAGACTTGTGCGATAGGTACCAGCATCTAATACAGTAACTGTTGTAGTGTTGAGATTTGAATTATGGGAAGATGCTTAACTCTTAAAACGTCTATCACAACAAAAGTCATCTGCTTTTGTCGTCTGCTGAAATGTTTTAGTAGCCTTTCAAACAAACAGTATAGACCCAGATTAGACTGCTCATATAGGAGCAGTCTGATCTGGGTCGACACTGTTTGTCTCTATACTTAACTTTGTTAAATAATGCTAGCAAAAATTTGCAGCAGACGACAAAAGCAGACAGAATTTTCAGATGATCTTTTTGCTGACGTTTTAAGGGTTAAGAACGCTTAAAGTACAAATCTAGTAACCACACAGTGCATGTCTATATTTCCAGGTTCAGACGACTAAAAACTATGCCTGGCTACAAGCCCACTTGAAGAGAAAGACAGGATGCAACAATGTGACGTCTATTGGAATGGTAGGTATTTTTTTCCGTTTATATCGTACACCTGCTGAGTATAAGATGCGTCCGTATTCTTAGCGTAAATATCCGTCGTCTTCTTTTTCTGCTGGGGTAAAAGGGTCTCTAAAACTCTCTCTCTCTCTCTTTTGCGCTCGTACCTTCTCCGAATTCTTAGCGTGTATTACCGTCGTCTCCTTTTTTCTACTGGCTTAAAATGGTCTTAAAAACTTCGCTCTCTTTCTGCGCTCGTTGTTACAGGTACCTTCTCTGAGTTCTTAGCGTGCATTAAAGTCGTCTCCTTCTTTTGCGTGGGTAAAACCGTCCCTTAAACTTCGCTCTCCTTCTGCGCTCGTCGTTACAGGTACCTTCTCCGAATTCTAAGCGTGTATTACCGTCGTCTCCTTTTTTCTGCTGAGTTAAAATGGTCTTAAAAACTTCGCTCTCCTTCTGCGCTCGTCGTTACAGGTACCTTCTCTGAGTTCTTAGCGTGCATTAAAGTCGTCTCCTTCTTTTGAATGGGTAAAACCGTCCCTTAAACTTCGCTCTCCTTCTGCGCTCGTCGTTACAGGTACCTTCTCTGAGTTCTTAGCGTGCATTAAAGTCGTCTCCTTTTTTTCTGCCGAGTTAAACCCGTCCCTTAAACTTCGCTCTCCTTCTGCGCTCGTCGTTACAGGTACCTTCTCCGAATTCTAAGCGTGCATTACCGTCGCCTTCTTTTATCTGCTAGGTAAAATGGTCTCTAAACCTGCACTCTCCGTTGCGCTTGTCATTGCAGGTACATATGTCGAATCGTTGCCGCGTGCTCACGTCTTTTTTCTTATATTTTCAGGTGCCATGATCTAGCAAGCATGTGGTACAGATGTACACCTCGATGAGATGGAAGAGGTATGGGCAGATGAACGTCTCAATGAGATGGAAGAGGTATGGTTGGCTTTGTAAGCTTTATCTCGAAATTCTTTCCAGAATAGCTCTAGAGTGTCAAACAGTTTAGACCCAGACTAGATCTGACAAAATGCTCAGGCTGAGCAGGATCCAGACTGTTTGCAAAGCTTATCAGCAGACGACAGTATTAGGCAAAGAATTAAAAACACCATTAAGATGGCATCTTGTATTCAATCAACGTATATGTTGAAGTTTTGTTTTCATAGAGAGCCAAGGAAATATGATCAGAAAGTTTACATTCACATATTACATTAGTAAAAGCCTTGTTGAATTCTTGTAAGGGAGACTCTGTATGGACATCACATGGAACAAGCATAAGTTAGGTTTGACTTGTAAAATAAGAGGAGAAAACCCAGTGAAAAACACACTTATTGCTGCTCATGATCCTGTCAAGTGTACACTCATTAAAGCAAGTGGAATGGACTAGGCAATTTCACAATCATAGATTAGCTTCAACATTGGTCATTCTGGTAGTATACTTATCACCAAAGCAAACAAATCTGGGTACTACTTGGGTTGGTGTGCCTACTGAGGAAACGCCTTATATAAGTCATTTTTGCCAAAGATATGAAATTGATGTACTTATTGCATATACGTAAATCACTCTTAGAACATGCATGACAAGTGGGACTCCAAGTATATTATTTTGATACGTTCATCTACTTCCATACTCCATGTGTGCGAGCTGCAAAGGCACTGGTGAGACTGGATGGATGCACAGTCTCGCCTGAGCCTTCACTTAAGACTTGTGCGATAGGTACCAGCATCTAATACAGTAACTGTTGTAGTGTTGAGATTTGAATTATGGGAAGATGCTTAACTCTTAAAACGTCTATCACAACAAAAGTCATCTGCTTTTGTCGTCTGCTGAAATGTTTTAGTAGCCTTTCAAACAAACAGTATAGACCCAGATTAGACTGCTCATATAGGAGCAGTCTGATCTGGGTCGACACTGTTTGTCTCTATACTTAACTTTGTTAAATAATGCTAGCAAAAATTTGCAGCAGACGACAAAAGCAGACAGAATTTTCAGATGATCTTTTTGCTGACGTTTTAAGGGTTAAGAACGCTTAAAGTACAAATCTAGTAACCACACAGTGCATGTCTATATTTCCAGGTTCAGACGACTAAAAACTATGCCTGGCTACAAGCCCACTTGAAGAGAAAGACAGGATGCAACAATGTGACGTCTATTGGAATGGTAGGTATTTTTTTCCGTTTATATCGTACACCTGCTGAGTATAAGATGCGTCCGTATTCTTAGCGTAAATATCCGTCGTCTTCTTTTTCTGCTGGGGTAAAAGGGTCTCTAAAACTCTCTCTCTCTCTCTTTTGCGCTCGTACCTTCTCCGAATTCTTAGCGTGTATTACCGTCGTCTCCTTTTTTCTACTGGCTTAAAATGGTCTTAAAAACTTCGCTCTCTTTCTGCGCTCGTTGTTACAGGTACCTTCTCTGAGTTCTTAGCGTGCATTAAAGTCGTCTCCTTCTTTTGCGTGGGTAAAACCGTCCCTTAAACTTCGCTCTCCTTCTGCGCTCGTCGTTACAGGTACCTTCTCCGAATTCTAAGCGTGTATTACCGTCGTCTCCTTTTTTCTGCTGAGTTAAAATGGTCTTAAAAACTTCGCTCTCCTTCTGCGCTCGTCGTTACAGGTACCTTCTCTGAGTTCTTAGCGTGCATTAAAGTCGTCTCCTTCTTTTGAATGGGTAAAACCGTCCCTTAAACTTCGCTCTCCTTCTGCGCTCGTCGTTACAGGTACCTTCTCTGAGTTCTTAGCGTGCATTAAAGTCGTCTCCTTTTTTTCTGCCGAGTTAAACCCGTCCCTTAAACTTCGCTCTCCTTCTGCGCTCGTCGTTACAGGTACCTTCTCCGAATTCTAAGCGTGCATTACCGTCGCCTTCTTTTATCTGCTAGGTAAAATGGTCTCTAAACCTGCACTCTCCGTTGCGCTTGTCATTGCAGGTACATATGTCGAATCGTTGCCGCGTGCTCACGTCTTTTTTCTTATATTTTCAGGTGCCATGATCTAGCAAGCATGTGGTACAGATGTACACCTCGATGAGATGGAAGAGGTATGGGCAGATGAACGTCTCAATGAGATGGAAGAGGTATGGTTGGCTTTGTAAGCTTTATCTCGAAATTCTTTCCAGAATAGCTCTAGAGTGTCAAACAGTTTAGACCCAGACTAGATCTGACAAAATGCTCAGGCTGAGCAGGATCCAGACTGTTTGCAAAGCTTATCAGCAGACGACAGTATTAGGCAAAGAATTAAAAACACCATTAAGATGGCATCTTGTATTCAATCAACGTATATGTTGAAGTTTTGTTTTCATAGAGAGCCAAGGAAATATGATCAGAAAGTTTACATTCACATATTACATTAGTAAAAGCCTTGTTGAATTCTTGTAAGGGAGACTCTGTATGGACATCACATGGAACAAGCATAAGTTAGGTTTGACTTGTAAAATAAGAGGAGAAAACCCAGTGAAAAACACACTTATTGCTGCTCATGATCCTGTCAAGTGTACACTCATTAAAGCAAGTGGAATGGACTAGGCAATTTCACAATCATAGATTAGCTTCAACATTGGTCATTCTGGTAGTATACTTATCACCAAAGCAAACAAATCTGGGTACTACTTGGGTTGGTGTGCCTACTGAGGAAACGCCTTATATAAGTCATTTTTGCCAAAGATATGAAATTGATGTACTTATTGCATATACGTAAATCACTCTTAGAACATGCATGACAAGTGGGACTCCAAGTATATTATTTTGATACGTTCATCTACTTCCATACTCCATGTGTGCGAGCTGCAAAGGCACTGGTGAGACTGGATGGATGCACAGTCTCGCCTGAGCCTTCACTTAAGACTTGTGCGATAGGTACCAGCATCTAATACAGTAACTGTTGTAGTGTTGAGATTTGAATTATGGGAAGATGCTTAACTCTTAAAACGTCTATCACAACAAAAGTCATCTGCTTTTGTCGTCTGCTGAAATGTTTTAGTAGCCTTTCAAACAAACAGTATAGACCCAGATTAGACTGCTCATATAGGAGCAGTCTGATCTGGGTCGACACTGTTTGTCTCTATACTTAACTTTGTTAAATAATGCTAGCAAAAATTTGCAGCAGACGACAAAAGCAGACAGAATTTTCAGATGATCTTTTTGCTGACGTTTTAAGGGTTAAGAACGCTTAAAGTACAAATCTAGTAACCACACAGTGCATGTCTATATTTCCAGGTTCAGACGACTAAAAACTATGCCTGGCTACAAGCCCACTTGAAGAGAAAGACAGGATGCAACAATGTGACGTCTATTGGAATGGTAGGTATTTTTTTCCGTTTATATCGTACACCTGCTGAGTATAAGATGCGTCCGTATTCTTAGCGTAAATATCCGTCGTCTTCTTTTTCTGCTGGGGTAAAAGGGTCTCTAAAACTCTCTCTCTCTCTCTTTTGCGCTCGTACCTTCTCCGAATTCTTAGCGTGTATTACCGTCGTCTCCTTTTTTCTACTGGCTTAAAATGGTCTTAAAAACTTCGCTCTCTTTCTGCGCTCGTTGTTACAGGTACCTTCTCTGAGTTCTTAGCGTGCATTAAAGTCGTCTCCTTCTTTTGCGTGGGTAAAACCGTCCCTTAAACTTCGCTCTCCTTCTGCGCTCGTCGTTACAGGTACCTTCTCCGAATTCTAAGCGTGTATTACCGTCGTCTCCTTTTTTCTGCTGAGTTAAAATGGTCTTAAAAACTTCGCTCTCCTTCTGCGCTCGTCGTTACAGGTACCTTCTCTGAGTTCTTAGCGTGCATTAAAGTCGTCTCCTTCTTTTGAATGGGTAAAACCGTCCCTTAAACTTCGCTCTCCTTCTGCGCTCGTCATTACAGGTACCTTCTCTGAGTTCTTAGCGTGCATTAAAGTCGTCTCCTTTTTTTCTGCCGAGTTAAACCCGTCCCTTAAACTTCGCTCTCCTTCTGCGCTCGTCGTTACAGGTACCTTCTCCGAATTCTAAGCGTGCATTACCGTCGCCTTCTTTTATCTGCTAGGTAAAATGGTCTCTAAACCTGCACTCTCCGTTGCGCTTGTCATTGCAGGTACATATGTCGAATCGTTGCCGCGTGCTCACGTCTTTTTTCTTATATTTTCAGGTGCCATGATCTAGCAAGCATGTGGTACAGATGTACACCTCGATGAGATGGAAGAGGTATGGGCAGATGAACGTCTCAATGAGATGGAAGAGGTATGGTTGGCTTTGTAAGCTTTATCTCGAAATTCTTTCCAGAATAGCTCTAGAGTGTCAAACAGTTTAGACCCAGACTAGATCTGACAAAATGCTCAGGCTGAGCAGGATCCAGACTGTTTGCAAAGCTTATCAGCAGACGACAGTATTAGGCAAAGAATTAAAAACACCATTAAGATGGCATCTTGTATTCAATCAACGTATATGTTGAAGTTTTGTTTTCATAGAGAGCCAAGGAAATATGATCAGAAAGTTTACATTCACATATTACATTAGTAAAAGCCTTGTTGAATTCTTGTAAGGGAGACTCTGTATGGACATCACATGGAACAAGCATAAGTTAGGTTTGACTTGTAAAATAAGAGGAGAAAACCCAGTGAAAAACACACTTATTGCTGCTCATGATCCTGTCAAGTGTACACTCATTAAAGCAAGTGGAATGGACTAGGCAATTTCACAATCATAGATTAGCTTCAACATTGGTCATTCTGGTAGTATACTTATCACCAAAGCAAACAAATCTGGGTACTACTTGGGTTGGTGTGCCTACTGAGGAAACGCCTTATATAAGTCATTTTTGCCAAAGATATGAAATTGATGTACTTATTGCATATACGTAAATCACTCTTAGAACATGCATGACAAGTGGGACTCCAAGTATATTATTTTGATACGTTCATCTACTTCCATACTCCATGTGTGCGAGCTGCAAAGGCACTGGTGAGACTGGATGGATGCACAGTCTCGCCTGAGCCTTCACTTAAGACTTGTGCGATAGGTACCAGCATCTAATACAGTAACTGTTGTAGTGTTGAGATTTGAATTATGGGAAGATGCTTAACTCTTAAAACGTCTATCACAACAAAAGTCATCTGCTTTTGTCGTCTGCTGAAATGTTTTAGTAGCCTTTCAAACAAACAGTATAGACCCAGATTAGACTGCTCATATAGGAGCAGTCTGATCTGGGTCGACACTGTTTGTCTCTATACTTAACTTTGTTAAATAATGCTAGCAAAAATTTGCAGCAGACGACAAAAGCAGACAGAATTTTCAGATGATCTTTTTGCTGACGTTTTAAGGGTTAAGAACGCTTAAAGTACAAATCTAGTAACCACACAGTGCATGTCTATATTTCCAGGTTCAGACGACTAAAAACTATGCCTGGCTACAAGCCCACTTGAAGAGAAAGACAGGATGCAACAATGTGACGTCTATTGGAATGGTAGGTATTTTTTTCCGTTTATATCGTACACCTGCTGAGTATAAGATGCGTCCGTATTCTTAGCGTAAATATCCGTCGTCTTCTTTTTCTGCTGGGGTAAAAGGGTCTCTAAAACTCTCTCTCTCTCTCTTTTGCGCTCGTACCTTCTCCGAATTCTTAGCGTGTATTACCGTCGTCTCCTTTTTTCTACTGGCTTAAAATGGTCTTAAAAACTTCGCTCTCTTTCTGCGCTCGTTGTTACAGGTACCTTCTCTGAGTTCTTAGCGTGCATTAAAGTCGTCTCCTTCTTTTGCGTGGGTAAAACCGTCCCTTAAACTTCGCTCTCCTTCTGCGCTCGTCGTTACAGGTACCTTCTCCGAATTCTAAGCGTGTATTACCGTCGTCTCCTTTTTTCTGCTGAGTTAAAATGGTCTTAAAAACTTCGCTCTCCTTCTGCGCTCGTCGTTACAGGTACCTTCTCTGAGTTCTTAGCGTGCATTAAAGTCGTCTCCTTCTTTTGAATGGGTAAAACCGTCCCTTAAACTTCGCTCTCCTTCTGCGCTCGTCGTTACAGGTACCTTCTCTGAGTTCTTAGCGTGCATTAAAGTCGTCTCCTTTTTTTCTGCCGAGTTAAACCCGTCCCTTAAACTTCGCTCTCCTTCTGCGCTCGTCGTTACAGGTACCTTCTCCGAATTCTAAGCGTGCATTACCGTCGCCTTCTTTTATCTGCTAGGTAAAATGGTCTCTTAACCTGCACTCTCCGTTGCGCTTGTCATTGCAGGTACATATGTCGAATCGTTGCCGCGTGCTCACGTCTTTTTTCTTATATTTTCAGGTGCCATGATCTAGCAAGCATGTGGTACAGATGTACACCTCGATGAGATGGAAGAGGTATGGGCAGATGAACGTCTCAATGAGATGGAAGAGGTATGGTTGGCTTTGTAAGCTTTATCTCGAAATTCTTTCCAGAATAGCTCTAGAGTGTCAAACAGTTTAGACCCAGACTAGATCTGACAAAATGCTCAGGCTGAGCAGGATCCAGACTGTTTGCAAAGCTTATCAGCAGACGACAGTATTAGGCAAAGAATTAAAAACACCATAAAGATGGCATCTTGTATTCAATCAACGTATATGTTGAAGTTTTGTTTTCATAGAGAGCCAAGGAAATATGATCAGAAAGTTTACATTCACATATTACATTAGTAAAAGCCTTGTTGAATTCTTGTAAGGGAGACTCTGTATGGACATCACATGGAACAAGCATAAGTTAGGTTTGACTTGTAAAATAAGAGGAGAAAACCCAGTGAAAAACACACTTATTGCTGCTCATGATCCTGTCAAGTGTACACTCATTAAAGCAAGTGGAATGGACTAGGCAATTTCACAATCATAGATTAGCTTCAACATTGGTCATTCTGGTAGTATACTTATCACCAAAGCAAACAAATCTGGGTACTACTTGGGTTGGTGTGCCTACTGAGGAAACGCCTTATATAAGTCATTTTTGCCAAAGATATGAAATTGATGTACTTATTGCATATACGTAAATCACTCTTAGAACATGCATGACAAGTGGGACTCCAAGTATATTATTTTGATACGTTCATCTACTTCCATACTCCATGTGTGCGAGCTGCAAAGGCACTGGTGAGACTGGATGGATGCACAGTCTCGCCTGAGCCTTCACTTAAGACTTGTGCGATAGGTACCAGCATCTAATACAGTAACTGTTGTAGTGTTGAGATTTGAATTATGGGAAGATGCTTAACTCTTAAAACGTCTATCACAACAAAAGTCATCTGCTTTTGTCGTCTGCTGAAATGTTTTAGTAGCCTTTCAAACAAACAGTATAGACCCAGATTAGACTGCTCATATAGGAGCAGTCTGATCTGGGTCGACACTGTTTGTCTCTATACTTAACTTTGTTAAATAATGCTAGCAAAAATTTGCAGCAGACGACAAAAGCAGACAGAATTTTCAGATGATCTTTTTGCTGACGTTTTAAGGGTTAAGAACGCTTAAAGTACAAATCTAGTAACCACACAGTGCATGTCTATATTTCCAGGTTCAGACGACTAAAAACTATGCCTGGCTACAATCCCACTTGAAGAGAAAGACAGGATGCAACAATGTGACGTCTATTGGAATGGTAGGTATTTTTTTCCGTTTATATCGTACACCTGCTGAGTATAAGATGCGTCCGTATTCTTAGCGTAAATATCCGTCGTCTTCTTTTTCTGCTGGGGTAAAAGGGTCTCTAAAACTCTCTCTCTCTCTCTTTTGCGCTTGTACCTTCTCCGAATTCTTAGCGTGTATTACCGTCGTCTCCTTTTTTCTACTGGCTTAAAATGGTCTTAAAAACTTCGCTCTCTTTCTGCGCTCGTTGTTACAGGTACCTTCTCTGAGTTCTTAGCGTGCATTAAAGTCGTCTCCTTCTTTTGCGTGGGTAAAACCGTCCCTTAAACTTCGCTCTCCTTCTGCGCTCGTCGTTACAGGTACCTTCTCCGAATTCTAAGCGTGCATTACCGTCGTCTCCTTTTTTCTGCTGAGTTAAAATGGTCTTAAAAACTTCGCTCTCCTTCTGCGCTCGTCGTTACAGGTACCTTCTCTGAGTTCTTAGCGTGCATTAAAGTCGTCTCCTTCTTTTGAATGGGTAAAACCATCCCTTAAACTTCGCTCTCCTTCTGCGCTCGTCGTTACAGGTACCTTCTCTGAGTTCTTAGCGTGCATTAAAGTCGTCTCCTTTTTTTCTGCCGAGTTAAACCCGTCCCTTAAACTTCGCTCTCCTTCTGCGCTCGTCGTTACAGGTACCTTCTCCGAATTCTAAGCGTGCATTACCGTCGCCTTCTTTTATCTGCTAGGTAAAATGGTCTCTAAACCTGCACTCTCCGTTGCGCTTGTCATTGCAGGTACATATGTCGAATCGTTGCCGCGTGCTCACGTCTTTTTTCTTATATTTTCAGGTGCCATGATCTAGCAAGCATGTGGTACAGATGTACACCTCGATGAGATGGAAGAGGTATGGGCAGATGAACGTCTCAATGAGATGGAAGAGGTATGGTTGGCTTTGTAAGCTTTATCTCGAAATTCTTTCCAGAATAGCTCTAGAGTGTCAAACAGTTTAGACCCAGACTAGATCTGACAAAATGCTCAGGCTGAGCAGGATCCAGACTGTTTGCAAAGCTTATCAGCAGACGACAGTATTAGGCAAAGAATTAAAAACACCATTAAGATGGCATCTTGTATTCAATCAACGTATATGATGAAGTTTTGTTTTCATAGAGAGCCAAGGAAATATGATCAGAAAGTTTACATTCACATATTACATTAGTAAAAGCCTTGTTGAATTCTTGTAAGGGAGACTCTGTATGGACATCACATGGAACAAGCATAAGTTAGGTTTGACTTGTAAAATAAGAGGAGAAAACCCAGTGAAAAACACACTTATTGCTGCTCATGATCCTGTCAAGTGTACACTCATTAAAGCAAGTGGAATGGACTAGGCAATTTCACAATCATAGATTAGCTTCAACATTGGTCATTCTGGTAGTATACTTATCACCAAAGCAAACAAATCTGGGTACTACTTGGGTTGGTGTGCCTACTGAGGAAACGCCTTATATAAGTCATTTTTGCCAAAGATATGAAATTGATGTACTTATTGCATATACGTAAATCACTCTTAGAACATGCATGACAAGTGGGACTCCAAGTATATTATTTTGATACGTTCATCTACTTCCATACTCCATGTGTGCGAGCTGCAAAGGCACTGGTGAGACTGGATGGATGCACAGTCTCGCCTGAGCCTTCACTTAAGACTTGTGCGATAGGTACCAGCATCTAATACAGTAACTGTTGTAGTGTTGAGATTTGAATTATGGGAAGATGCTTAACTCTTAAAACGTCTATCACAACAAAAGTCATCTGCTTTTGTCGTCTGCTGAAATGTTTTAGTAGCCTTTCAAACAAACAGTATAGACCCAGATTAGACTGCTCATATAGGAGCAGTCTGATCTGGGTCGACACTGTTTGTCTCTATACTTAACTTTGTTAAATAATGCTAGCAAAAATTTGCAGCAGACGACAAAAGCAGACAGAATTTTCAGATGATCTTTTTGCTGACGTTTTAAGGGTTAAGAACGCTTAAAGTACAAATCTAGTAACCACACAGTGCATGTCTATATTTCCAGGTTCAGACGACTAAAAACTATGCCTGGCTACAATCCCACTTGAAGAGAAAGACAGGATGCAACAATGTGACGTCTATTGGAATGGTAGGTATTTTTTTCCGTTTATATCGTACACCTGCTGAGTATAAGATGCGTCCGTATTCTTAGCGTAAATATCCGTCGTCTTCTTTTTCTGCTGGGGTAAAAGGGTCTCTAAAACTCTCTCTCTCTCTCTTTTGCGCTCGTACCTTCTCCGAATTCTTAGCGTGTATTACCGTCGTCTCCTTTTTTCTACTGGCTTAAAATGGTCTTAAAAACTTGGCTCTCTTTCTGCGCTCGTTGTTACAGGTACCTTCTCTGAGTTCTTAGCGTGCATTAAAGTCGTCTCCTTCTTTTGCGTGGGTAAAACCGTCCCTTAAACTTCGCTCTCCTTCTGCGCTCGTCGTTACAGGTACCTTCTCCGAATTCTAAGCGTGTATTACCGTCGTCTCCTTTTTTCTGCTGAGTTAAAATGGTCTTAAAAACTTCGCTCTCCTTCTGCGCTCGTCGTTACAGGTACCTTCTCTGAGTTCTTAGCGTGCATTAAAGTCGTCTCCTTCTTTTGCGTGGGTAAAACCGTCCCTTAAACTTCGCTCTCCTTCTGCGCTCGTCGTTACAGGTACCTTCTCCGAATTCTAAGCGTGTATTACCGTCGTCTCCTTTTTTCTGCTGAGTTAAAATGGTCTTAAAAACTTCGCTCTCCTTCTGCGCTCGTCGTTACAGGTACCTTCTCTGAGTTCTTAGCGTGCATTAAAGTCGTCTCCTTCTTTTGAATGGGTAAAACCGTCCCTTAAACTTCGCTCTCCTTCTGCGCTCGTCGTTACAGGTACCTTCTCTGAGTTCTTAGCGTGCATTAAAGTCGTCTCCTTTTTTTCTGCCGAGTTAAACCCGTCCCTTAAACTTCGCTCTCCTTCTGCGCTCGTCGTTACAGGTACCTTCTCCGAATTCTAAGCGTGCATTACCGTCGCCTTCTTTTATCTGCTAGGTAAAATGGTCTCTAAACCTGCACTCTCCGTTGCGCTTGTCATTGCAGGTACATATGTCGAATCGTTGCCGCGTGCTCACGTCTTTTTTCTTATATTTTCAGGTGCCATGATCTAGCAAGCATGTGGTACAGATGTACACCTCGATGAGATGGAAGAGGTATGGGCAGATGAACGTCTCAATGAGATGGAAGAGGTATGGTTGGCTTTGTAAGCTTTATCTCGAAATTCTTTCCAGAATAGCTCTAGAGTGTCAAACAGTTTAGACCCAGACTAGATCTGACAAAATGCTCAGGCTGAGCAGGATCCAGACTGTTTGCAAAGCTTATCAGCAGACGACAGTATTAGGCAAAGAATTAAAAACACCATTAAGATGGCATCTTGTATTCAATCAACGTATATGTTGAAGTTTTGTTTTCATAGAGAGCCAAGGAAATATGATCAGAAAGTTTACATTCACATATTACATTAGTAAAAGCCTTGTTGAATTCTTGTAAGGGAGACTCTGTATGGACATCACATGGAACAAGCATAAGTTAGGTTTGACTTGTAAAATAAGAGGAGAAAACCCAGTGAAAAACACACTTATTGCTGCTCATGATCCTGTCAAGTGTACACTCATTAAAGCAAGTGGAATGGACTAGGCAATTTCACAATCATAGATTAGCTTCAACATTGGTCATTCTGGTAGTATACTTATCACCAAAGCAAACAAATCTGGGTACTACTTGGGTTGGTGTGCCTACTGAGGAAACGCCTTATATAAGTCATTTTTGCCAAAGATATGAAATTGATGTACTTATTGCATATACGTAAATCACTCTTAGAACATGCATGACAAGTGGGACTCCAAGTATATTATTTTGATACGTTCATCTACTTCCATACTCCATGTGTGCGAGCTGCAAAGGCACTGGTGTGACTGGATGGATGCACAGTCTCGCCTGAGCCTTCACTTAAGACTTGTGCGATAGGTACCAGCATCTAATACAGTAACTGTTGTAGTGTTGAGATTTGAATTATGGGAAGATGCTTAACTCTTAAAACGTCTATCACAACAAAAGTCATCTGCTTTTGTCGTCTGCTGAAATGTTTTAGTAGCCTTTCAAACAAACAGTATAGACCCAGATTAGACTGCTCATATAGGAGCAGTCTGATCTGGGTCGACACTGTTTGTCTCTATACTTAACTTTGTTAAATAATGCTAGCAAAAATTTGCAGCAGACGACAAAAGCAGACAGAATTTTCAGATGATCTTTTTGCTGACGTTTTAAGGGTTAAGAACGCTTGAAGTACAAATCTAGTAACCACACAGTGCATGTCTATATTTCCAGGTTCAGACGACTAAAAACTATGCCTGGCTACAAGCCCACTTGAAGAGAAAGACAGGATGCAACAATGTGACGTCTATTGGAATGGTAGGTATTTTTTTCCGTTTATATCGTACACCTGCTGAGTATAAGATGCGTCCGTATTCTTAGCGTAAATATCCGTCGTCTTCTTTTTCTGCTGGGGTAAAAGGGTCTCTAAAACTCTCTCTCTCTCTCTTTTGCGCTCGTACCTTCTCCGAATTCTTAGCGTGTATTACCGTCGTCTCCTTTTTTCTACTGGCTTAAAATGGTCTTAAAAACTTCGCTCTCTTTCTGCGCTCGTTGTTACAGGTACCTTCTCTGAGTTCTTAGCGTGCATTAAAGTCGTCTCCTTCTTTTGCGTGGGTAAAACCGTCCCTTAAACTTCGCTCTCCTTCTGCGCTCGTCGTTACAGGTACCTTCTCCGAATTCTAAGCGTGTATTACCGTCGTCTCCTTTTTTCTGCTGAGTTAAAATGGTCTTAAAAACTTCGCTCTCCTTCTGCGCTCGTCGTTACAGGTACCTTCTCTGAGTTCTTAGCGTGCATTAAACTCGTCTCCTTCTTTTGAATGGGTAAAACCGTCCCTTAAACTTCGCTCTCCTTCTGCGCTCGTCGTTACAGGTACCTTCTCTGAGTTCTTAGCGTGCATTAAAGTCGTCTCCTTTTTTTCTGCCGAGTTAAACCCGTCCCTTAAACTTCGCTCTCCTTCTGCGCTCGTCGTTACAGGTACCTTCTCCGAATTCTAAGCGTGCATTACCGTCGCCTTCTTTTATCTGCTAGGTAAAATGGTCTCTAAACCTGCACTCTCCGTTGCGCTTGTCATTGCAGGTACATATGTCGAATCGTTGCCGCGTGCTCACGTCTTTTTTCTTATATTTTCAGGTGCCATGATCTAGCAAGCATGTGGTACAGATGTACACCTCGATGAGATGGAAGAGGTATGGGCAGATGAACGTCTCAATGAGATGGAAGAGGTATGGTTGGCTTTGTAAGCTTTATCTCGAAATTCTTTCCAGAATAGCTCTAGAGTGTCAAACAGTTTAGACCCAGACTAGATCTGACAAAATGCTCAGGCTGAGCAGGATCCAGACTGTTTGCAAAGCTTATCAGCAGACGACAGTATTAGGCAAAGAATTAAAAACACCATTAAGATGGCATCTTGTATTCAATCAACGTATATGTTGAAGTTTTGTTTTCATAGAGAGCCAAGGAAATATGATCAGAAAGTTTACATTCACATATTACATTAGTAAAAGCCTTGTTGAATTCTTGTAAGGGAGACTCTGTATGGACATCACATGGAACAAGCATAAGTTAGGTTTGACTTGTAAAATAAGAGGAGAAAACCCAGTGAAAAACACACTTATTGCTGCTCATGATCCTGTCAAGTGTACACTCATTAAAGCAAGTGGAATGGACTAGGCAATTTCACAATCATAGATTAGCTTCAACATTGGTCATTCTGGTAGTATACTTATCACCAAAGCAAACAAATCTGGGTACTACTTGGGTTGGTGTGCCTACTGAGGAAACGCCTTATATAAGTCATTTTTGCCAAAGATATGAAATTGATGTACTTATTGCATATACGTAAATCACTCTTAGAACATGCATGACAAGTGGGACTCCAAGTATATTATTTTGATACGTTCATCTACTTCCATACTCCATGTGTGCGAGCTGCAAAGGCACTGGTGAGACTGGATGGATGCACAGTCTCGCCTGAGCCTTCACTTAAGACTTGTGCGATAGGTACCAGCATCTAATACAGTAACTGTTGTAGTGTTGAGATTTGAATTATGGGAAGATGCTTAACTCTTAAAACGTCTATCACAACAAAAGTCATCTGCTTTTGTCGTCTGCTGAAATGTTTTAGTAGCCTTTCAAACAAACAGTATAGACCCAGATTAGACTGCTCATATAGGAGCAGTCTGATCTGGGTCGACACTGTTTGTCTCTATACTTAACTTTGTTAAATAATGCTAGCAAAAATTTGCAGCAGACGACAAAAGCAGACAGAATTTTCAGATGATCTTTTTGCTGACGTTTTAAGGGTTAAGAACGCTTAAAGTACAAATCTAGTAACCACACAGTGCATGTCTATATTTCCAGGTTCAGACGACTAAAAACTATGCCTGGCTACAAGCCCACTTGAAGAGAAAGACAGGATGCAACAATGTGACGTCTATTGGAATGGTAGGTATTTTTTTCCGTTTATATCGTACACCTGCTGAGTATAAGATGCGTCCGTATTCTTAGCGTAAATATCCGTCGTCTTCTTTTTCTGCTGGGGTAAAAGGGTCTCTAAAACTCTCTCTCTCTCTCTTTTGCGCTCGTACCTTCTCCGAATTCTTAGCGTGTATTACCGTCGTCTCCTTTTTTCTACTGGCTTAAAATGGTCTTAAAAACTTCGCTCTCTTTCTGCGCTCGTTGTTACAGGTACCTTCTCTGAGTTCTTAGCGTGCATTAAAGTCGTCTCCTTCTTTTGCGTGGGTAAAACCGTCCCTTAAACTTCGCTCTCCTTCTGCGCTCGTCGTTACAGGTACCTTCTCCGAATTCTAAGCGTGTATTACCGTCGTCTCCTTTTTTCTGCTGAGTTAAAATGGTCTTAAAAACTTCGCTCTCCTTCTGCGCTCGTCGTTACAGGTACCTTCTCTGAGTTCTTAGCGTGCATTAAAGTCGTCTCCTTCTTTTGAATGGGTAAAACCGTCCCTTAAACTTCGCTCTCCTTCTGCGCTCGTCGTTACAGGTACCTTCTCTGAGTTCTTAGCGTGCATTAAAGTCGTCTCCTTTTTTTCTGCCGAGTTAAACCCGTCCCTTAAACTTCGCTCTCCTTCTGCGCTCGTCGTTACAGGTACCTTCTCCGAATTCTAAGCGTGCATTACCGTCGCCTTCTTTTATCTGCTAGGTAAAATGGTCTCTAAACCTGCACTCTCCGTTGCGCTTGTCATTGCAGGTACATATGTCGAATCGTTGCCGCGTGCTCACGTCTTTTTTCTTATATTTTCAGGTGCCATGATCTAGCAAGCATGTGGTACAGATGTACACCTCGATGAGATGGAAGAGGTATGGGCAGATGAACGTCTCAATGAGATGGAAGAGGTATGGTTGGCTTTGTAAGCTTTATCTCGAAATTCTTTCCAGAATAGCTCTAGAGTGTCAAACAGTTTAGACCCAGACTAGATCTGACAAAATGCTCAGGCTGAGCAGGATCCAGACTGTTTGCAAAGCTTATCAGCAGACGACAGTATTAGGCAAAGAATTAAAAACACCATTAAGATGGCATCTTGTATTCAATCAACGTATATGTTGAAGTTTTGTTTTCATAGAGAGCCAAGGAAATATGATCAGAAAGTTTACATTCACATATTACATTAGTAAAAGCCTTGTTGAATTCTTGTAAGGGAGACTCTGTATGGACATCACATGGAACAAGCATAAGTTAGGTTTGACTTGTAAAATAAGAGGAGAAAACCCAGTGAAAAACACACTTATTGCTGCTCATGATCCTGTCAAGTGTACACTCATTAAAGCAAGTGGAATGGACTAGGCAATTTCACAATCATAGATTAGCTTCAACATTGGTCATTCTGGTAGTATACTTATCACCAAAGCAAACAAATCTGGGTACTACTTGGGTTGGTGTGCCTACTGAGGAAACGCCTTATATAAGTCATTTTTGCCAAAGATATGAAATTGATGTACTTATTGCATATACGTAAATCACTCTTAGAACATGCATGACAAGTGGGACTCCAAGTATATTATTTTGATACGTTCATCTACTTCCATACTCCATGTGTGCGAGCTGCAAAGGCACTGGTGAGACTGGATGGATGCACAGTCTCGCCTGAGCCTTCACTTAAGACTTGTGCGATAGGTACCAGCATCTAATACAGTAACTGTTGTAGTGTTGAGATTTGAATTATGGGAAGATGCTTAACTCTTAAAACGTCTATCACAACAAAAGTCATCTGCTTTTGTCGTCTGCTGAAATGTTTTAGTAGCCTTTCAAACAAACAGTATAGACCCAGATTAGACTGCTCATATAGGAGCAGTCTGATCTGGGTCGACACTGTTTGTCTCTATACTTAACTTTGTTAAATAATGCTAGCAAAAATTTGCAGCAGACGACAAAAGCAGACAGAATTTTCAGATGATCTTTTTGCTGACGTTTTAAGGGTTAAGAACGCTTAAAGTACAAATCTAGTAACCACACAGTGCATGTCTATATTTCCAGGTTCAGACGACTAAAAACTATGCCTGGCTACAAGCCCACTTGAAGAGAAAGACAGGATGCAACAATGTGACGTCTATTGGAATGGTAGGTATTTTTTTCCGTTTATATCGTACACCTGCTGAGTATAAGATGCGTCCGTATTCTTAGCGTAAATATCCGTCGTCTTCTTTTTCTGCTGGGGTAAAAGGGTCTCTAAAACTCTCTCTCTCTCTCTTTTGCGCTCGTACCTTCTCCGAATTCTTAGCGTGTATTACCGTCGTCTCCTTTTTTCTACTGGCTTAAAATGGTCTTAAAAACTTCGCTCTCTTTCTGCGCTCGTTGTTACAGGTACCTTCTCTGAGTTCTTAGCGTGCATTAAAGTCGTCTCCTTCTTTTGCGTGGGTAAAACCGTCCCTTAAACTTCGCTCTCCTTCTGCGCTCGTCGTTACAGGTACCTTCTCCGAATTCTAAGCGTGTATTACCGTCGTCTCCTTTTTTCTGCTGAGTTAAAATGGTCTTAAAAACTTCGCTCTCCTTCTGCGCTCGTCGTTACAGGTACCTTCTCTGAGTTCTTAGCGTGCATTAAAGTCGTCTCTTTCTTTTGAATGGGTAAAACCGTCCCTTAAACTTCGCTCTCCTTCTGCGCTCGTCGTTACAGGTACCTTCTCTGAGTTCTTAGCGTGCATTAAAGTCGTCTCCTTTTTTTCTGCCGAGTTAAACCCGTCCCTTAAACTTCGCTCTCCTTCTGCGCTCGTCGTTACAGGTACCTTCTCCGAATTCTAAGCGTGCATTACCGTCGCCTTCTTTTATCTGCTAGGTAAAATGGTCTCTAAACCTGCACTCTCCGTTGCGCTTGTCATTGCAGGTACATATGTCGAATCGTTGCCGCGTGCTCACGTCTTTTTTCTTATATTTTCAGGTGCCATGATCTAGCAAGCATGTGGTACAGATGAACATCTCGATGAGATGGAAGAGGTATGGGCAGATGAACGTCTCAATGAGATGGAAGAGGTATGGTTGGCTTTGTAAGCTTTATCTCGAAATTCTTTCCAGAATAGCTCTAGAGTGTCAAACAGTTTAGACCCAGACTAGATCTGACAAAATGCTCAGGCTGAGCAGGATCCAGACTGTTTGCAAAGCTTATCAGCAGACGACAGTATTAGGCAAAGAATTAAAAACACCATTAAGATGGCATCTTGTATTCAATCAACGTATATGTTGAAGTTTTGTTTTCATAGAGAGCCAAGGAAATATGATCAGAAAGTTTACATTCACATATTACATTAGTAAAAGCCTTGTTTAATTCTTGTAAGGGAGACTCTGTATGGACATCACATGGAACAAGCATAAGTTAGGTTTGACTTGTAAAATAAGAGGAGAAAACCCAGTGAAAAACACACTTATTGCTGCTCATGATCCTGTCAAGTGTACACTCATTAAAGCAAGTGGAATGGACTAGGCAATTTCACAATCATAGATTAGCTTCAACATTGGTCATTCTGGTAGTATACTTATCACCAAAGCAAACAAATCTGGGTACTACTTGGGTTGGTGTGCCTACTGAGGAAACGCCTTATATAAGTCATTTTTGCCAAAGATATGAAATTGATGTACTTATTGCATATACGTAAATCACTCTTAGAACATGCATGACAAGTGGGACTCCAAGTATATTATTTTGATACGTTCATCTACTTCCATACTCCATGTGTGCGAGCTGCAAAGGCACTGGTGAGACTGGATGGATGCACAGTCTCGCCTGAGCCTTCACTTAAGACTTGTGCGATAGGTACCAGCATCTAATACAGTAACTGTTGTAGTGTTGAGATTTGAATTATGGGAAGATGCTTAACTCTTAAAACGTCTATCACAACAAAAGTCATCTGCTTTTGTCGTCTGCTGAAATGTTTTAGTAGCCTTTCAAACAAACAGTATAGACCCAGATTAGACTGCTCATATAGGAGCAGTCTGATCTGGGTCGACACTGTTTGTCTCTATACTTAACTTTGTTAAATAATGCTAGCAAAAATTTGCAGCAGACGACAAAAGCAGACAGAATTTTCAGATGATCTTTTTGCTGACGTTTTAAGGGTTAAGAACGCTTAAAGTACAAATCTAGTAACCACACAGTGCATGTCTATATTTCCAGGTTCAGACGACTAAAAACTATGCCTGGCTACAAGCCCACTTGAAGAGAAAGACAGGATGCAACAATGTGACGTCTATTGGAATGGTAGGTATTTTTTCCGTTTATATCGTACACCTGCTGAGTATAAGATGCGTCCGTATTCTTAGCGTAAATATCCGTCGTCTTCTTTTTCTGCTGGGGTAAAAGGGTCTCTAAAACTCTCTCTCTCTCTCTTTTGCGCTCGTACCTTCTCCGAATTCTTAGCGTGTATTACCGTCGTCTCCTTTTTTCTACTGGCTTAAAATGGTCTTAAAAACTTCGCTCTCTTTCTGCGCTCGTTGTTACAGGTACCTTCTCTGAGTTCTTAGCGTGCATTAAAGTCGTCTCCTTCTTTTGCGTGGGTAAAACCGTCCCTTAAACTTCGCTCTCCTTCTGCGCTCGTCGTTACAGGTACCTTCTCCGAATTCTAAGCGTGTATTACCGTCGTCTCCTTTTTTCTGCTGAGTTAAAATGGTCTTAAAAACTTCGCTCTCCTTCTGCGCTCGTCGTTACAGGTACCTTCTCTGAGTTCTTAGCGTGCATTAAAGTCGTCTCCTTCTTTTGAATGGGTAAAACCGTCCCTTAAACTTCGCTCTCCTTCTGCGCTCGTCGTTACAGGTACCTTCTCTGAGTTCTTAGCGTGCATTAAAGTCGTCTCCTTTTTTTCTGCCGAGTTAAACCCGTCCCTTAAACTTCGCTCTCCTTCTGCGCTCGTCGTTACAGGTACCTTCTCCGAATTCTAAGCGTGCATTACCGTCGCCTTCTTTTATCTGCTAGGTAAAATGGTCTCTAAACCTGCACTCTCCGTTGCGCTTGTCATTGCAGGTACATATGTCGAATCGTTGCCGCGTGCTCACGTCTTTTTTCTTATATTTTCAGGTGCCATGATCTAGCAAGCATGTGGTACAGATGTACACCTCGATGAGATGGAAGAGGTATGGGCAGATGAACGTCTCAATGAGATGGAAGAGGTATGGTTGGCTTTGTAAGCTTTATCTCGAAATTCTTTCCAGAATAGCTCTAGAGTGTCAAACAGTTTAGACCCAGACTAGATCTGACAAAATGCTCAGGCTGAGCAGGATCCAGACTGTTTGCAAAGCTTATCAGCAGACGACAGTATTAGGCAAAGAATTAAAAACACCATTAAGATGGCATCTTGTATTCAATCAACGTATATGTTGAAGTTTTGTTTTCATAGAGAGCCAAGGAAATATGATCAGAAAGTTTACATTCACATATTACATTAGTAAAAGCCTTGTTTAATTCTTGTAAGGGAGACTCTGTATGGACATCACATGGAACAAGCATACGTTAGGTTTGACTTGTAAAATAAGAGGAGAAAACCCAGTGAAAAACACACTTATTGCTGCTCATGATCCTGTCAAGTGTACACTCATTAAAGCAAGTGGAATGGACTAGGCAATTTCACAATCATAGATTAGCTTCAACATTGGTCATTCTGGTAGTATACTTATCACCAAAGCAAACAAATCTGGGTACTACTTGGGTTGGTGTGCCTACTGAGGAAACGCCTTATATAAGTCATTTTTGCCAAAGATATGAAATTGATGTACTTATTGCATATACGTAAATCACTCTTAGAACATGCATGACAAGTGGGACTCCAAGTATATTATTTTGATACGTTCATCTACTTCCATACTCCATGTGTGCGAGCTGCAAAGGCACTGGTGAGACTGGATGGATGCACAGTCTCGCCTGAGCCTTCACTTAAGACTTGTGCGATAGGTACCAGCATCTAATACAGTAACTGTTGTAGTGTTGAGATTTGAATTATGGGAAGATGCTTAACTCTTAAAACGTCTATCACAACAAAAGTCATCTGCTTTTGTCGTCTGCTGAAATGTTTTAGTAGCCTTTCAAACAAACAGTATAGACCCAGATTAGACTGCTCATATAGGAGCAGTCTGATCTGGGTCGACACTGTTTGTCTCTATACTTAACTTTGTTAAATAATGCTAGCAAAAATTTGCAGCAGACGACAAAAGCAGACAGAATTTTCAGATGATCTTTTTGCTGACGTTTTAAGGGTTAAGAACGCTTAAAGTACAAATCTAGTAACCACACAGTGCATGTCTATATTTCCAGGTTCAGACGACTAAAAACTATGCCTGGCTACAAGCCCACTTGAAGAGAAAGACAGGATGCAACAATGTGACGTCTATTGGAATGGTAGGTATTTTTTTCCGTTTATATCGTACACCTGCTGAGTATAAGATGCGTCCGTATTCTTAGCGTAAATATCCGTCGTCTTCTTTTTCTGCTGGGGTAAAAGGGTCTCTAAAACTCTCTCTCTCTCTCTTTTGCGCTCGTACCTTCTCCGAATTCTTAGCGTGTATTACCGTCGTCTCCTTTTTTCTACTGGCTTAAAATGGTCTTAAAAACTTCGCTCTCTTTCTGCGCTCGTTGTTACAGGTACCTTCTCTGAGTTCTTAGCGTGCATTAAAGTTGTCTCCTTCTTTTGCGTGGGTAAAACCGTCCCTTAAACTTCGCTCTCCTTCTGCGCTCGTCGTTACAGGTACCTTCTCCGAATTCTAAGCGTGTATTACCGTCGTCTCCTTTTTTCTGCTGAGTTAAAATGGTCTTAAAAACTTCGCTCTCCTTCTGCGCTCGTCGTTACAGGTACCTTCTCTGAGTTCTTAGCGTGCATTAAAGTCGTCTCCTTCTTTTGAATGGGTAAAACCGTCCCTTAAACTTCGCTCTCCTTCTGCGCTCGTCGTTACAGGTACCTTCTCTGAGTTCTTAGCGTGCATTAAAGTCGTCTCCTTTTTTTCTGCCGAGTTAAACCCGTCCCTTAAACTTCGCTCTCCTTCTGCGCTCGTCGTTACAGGTACCTTCTCCGAATTCTAAGCGTGCATTACCGTCGCCTTCTTTTATCTGCTAGGTAAAATGGTCTCTAAACCTGCACTCTCCGTTGCGCTTGTCATTGCAGGTACATATGTCGAATCGTTGCCGCGTGCTCACGTCTTTTTTCTTATATTTTCAGGTGCCATGATCTAGCAAGCATGTGGTACAGATGTACACCTCGATGAGATGGAAGAGGTATGGGCAGATGAACGTCTCAATGAGATGGAAGAGGTATGGTTGGCTTTGTAAGCTTTATCTCGAAATTCTTTCCAGAATAGCTCTAGAGTGTCAAACAGTTTAGACCCAGACTAGATCTGACAAAATGCTCAGGCTGAGCAGGATCCAGACTGTTTGCAAAGCTTATCAGCAGACGACAGTATTAGGCAAAGAATTAAAAACACCATTAAGATGGCATCTTGTATTCAATCAACGTATATGTTGAAGTTTTGTTTTCATAGAGAGCCAAGGAAATATGATCAGAAAGTTTACATTCACATATTACATTAGTAAAAGCCTTGTTGAATTCTTGTAAGGGAGACTCTGTATGGACATCACATGGAACAAGCATAAGTTAGGTTTGACTTGTAAAATAAGAGGAGAAAACCCAGTGAAAAACACACTTATTGCTGCTCATGATCCTGTCAAGTGTACACTCATTAAAGCAAGTGGAATGGACTAGGCAATTTCACAATCATAGATTAGCTTCAACATTGGTCATTCTGGTAGTATACTTATCACCAAAGCAAACAAATCTGGGTACTACTTGGGTTGGTGTGCCTACTGAGGAAACGCCTTATATAAGTCATTTTTGCCAAAGATATGAAATTGATGTACTTATTGCATATACGTAAATCACTCTTAGAACATGCATGACAAGT
The DNA here is from genome assembly GCA_964019695.1 of Loripinus fragilis. Taxonomy (NCBI): domain Eukaryota; kingdom Metazoa; phylum Mollusca; class Bivalvia; order Lucinida; family Lucinidae; genus Loripinus; species Loripinus fragilis. The sequence goes on along the minus strand of OZ026519.1, from coordinate 21,356,611 downwards.
GGGACTCCAAGTATATTATTTTGATACGTTCATCTACTTCCATACTCCATGTGTGCGAGCTGCAAAGGCACTGGTGAGACTGGATGGATGCACAGTCTCGCCTGAGCCTTCACTTAAGACTTGTGCGATAGGTACCAGCATCTAATACAGTAACTGTTGTAGTGTTGAGATTTGAATTATGGGAAGATGCTTAACTCTTAAAACGTCTATCACAACAAAAGTCATCTGCTTTTGTCGTCTGCTGAAATGTTTTAGTAGCCTTTCAAACAAACAGTATAGACCCAGATTAGACTGCTCATATAGGAGCAGTCTGATCTGGGTCGACACTGTTTGTCTCTATACTTAACTTTGTTAAATAATGCTAGCAAAAATTTGCAGCAGACGACAAAAGCAGACAGAATTTTCAGATGATCTTTTTGCTGACGTTTTAAGGGTTAAGAACGCTTAAAGTACAAATCTAGTAACCACACAGTGCATGTCTATATTTCCAGGTTCAGACGACTAAAAACTATGCCTGGCTACAAGCCCACTTGAAGAGAAAGACAGGATGCAACAATGTGACGTCTATTGGAATGGTAGGTATTTTTTTCCGTTTATATCGTACACCTGCTGAGTATAAGATGCGTCCGTATTCTTAGCGTAAATATCCGTCGTCTTCTTTTTCTGCTGGGGTAAAAGGGTCTCTAAAACTCTCTCTCTCTCTCTTTTGCGCTCGTACCTTCTCCGAATTCTTAGCGTGTATTACCGTCGTCTCCTTTTTTCTACTGGCTTAAAATGGTCTTAAAAACTTCGCTCTCTTTCTGCGCTCGTTGTTACAGGTACCTTCTCTGAGTTCTTAGCGTGCATTAAAGTCGTCTCCTTCTTTTGCGTGGGTAAAACCGTCCCTTAAACTTCGCTCTCCTTCTGCGCTCGTCGTTACAGGTACCTTCTCCGAATTCTAAGCGTGTATTACCGTCGTCTCCTTTTTTCTGCTGAGTTAAAATGGTCTTAAAAACTTCGCTCTCCTTCTGCGCTCGTCGTTACAGGTACCTTCTCTGAGTTCTTAGCGTGCATTAAAGTCGTCTCCTTCTTTTGAATGGGTAAAACCGTCCCTTAAACTTCGCTCTCCTTCTGCGCTCGTCGTTACAGGTACCTTCTCTGAGTTCTTAGCGTGCATTAAAGTCGTCTCCTTTTTTTCTGCCGAGTTAAACCCGTCCCTTAAACTTCGCTCTCCTTCTGCGCTCGTCGTTACAGGTACCTTCTCCGAATTCTAAGCGTGCATTACCGTCGCCTTCTTTTATCTGCTAGGTAAAATGGTCTCTAAACCTGCACTCTCCGTTGCGCTTGTCATTGCAGGTACATATGTCGAATCGTTGCCGCGTGCTCACGTCTTTTTTCTTATATTTTCAGGTGCCATGATCTAGCAAGCATGTGGTACAGATGTACACCTCGATGAGATGGAAGAGGTATGGGCAGATGAACGTCTCAATGAGATGGAAGAGGTATGGTTGGCTTTGTAAGCTTTATCTCGAAATTCTTTCCAGAATAGCTCTAGAGTGTCAAACAGTTTAGACCCAGACTAGATCTGACAAAATGCTCAGGCTGAGCAGGATCCAGACTGTTTGCAAAGCTTATCAGCAGACGACAGTATTAGGCAAAGAATTAAAAACACCATTAAGATGGCATCTTGTATTCAATCAACGTATATGTTGAAGTTTTGTTTTCATAGAGAGCCAAGGAAATATGATCAGAAAGTTTACATTCACATATTACATTAGTAAAAGCCTTGTTGAATTCTTGTAAGGGAGACTCTGTATGGACATCACATGGAACAAGCATAAGTTAGGTTTGACTTGTAAAATAAGAGGAGAAAACCCAGTGAAAAACACACTTATTGCTGCTCATGATCCTGTCAAGTGTACACTCATTAAAGCAAGTGGAATGGACTAGGCAATTTCACAATCATAGATTAGCTTCAACATTGGTCATTCTGGTAGTATACTTATCACCAAAGCAAACAAATCTGGGTACTACTTGGGTTGGTGTGCCTACTGAGGAAACGCCTTATATAAGTCATTTTTGCCAAAGATATGAAATTGATGTACTTATTGCATATACGTAAATCACTCTTAGAACATGCATGACAAGTGGGACTCCAAGTATATTATTTTGATACGTTCATCTACTTCCATACTCCATGTGTGCGAGCTGCAAAGGCACTGGTGAGACTGGATGGATGCACAGTCTCGCCTGAGCCTTCACTTAAGACTTGTGCGATAGGTACCAGCATCTAATACAGTAACTGTTGTAGTGTTGAGATTTGAATTATGGGAAGATGCTTAACTCTTAAAACGTCTATCACAACAAAAGTCATCTGCTTTTGTCGTCTGCTGAAATGTTTTAGTAGCCTTTCAAACAAACAGTATAGACCCAGATTAGACTGCTCATATAGGAGCAGTCTGATCTGGGTCGACACTGTTTGTCTCTATACTTAACTTTGTTAAATAATGCTAGCAAAAATTTGCAGCAGACGACAAAAGCAGACAGAATTTTCAGATGATCTTTTTGCTGACGTTTTAAGGGTTAAGAACGCTTAAAGTACAAATCTAGTAACCACACAGTGCATGTCTATATTTCCAGGTTCAGACGACTAAAAACTATGCCTGGCTACAAGCCCACTTGAAGAGAAAGACAGGATGCAACAATGTGACGTCTATTGGAATGGTAGGTATTTTTTTCCGTTTATATCGTACACCTGCTGAGTATAAGATGCGTCCGTATTCTTAGCGTAAATATCCGTCGTCTTCTTTTTCTGCTGGGGTAAAAGGGTCTCTAAAACTCTCTCTCTCTCTCTTTTGCGCTCGTACCTTCTCCGAATTCTTAGCGTGTATTACCGTCGTCTCCTTTTTTCTACTGGCTTAAAATGGTCTTAAAAACTTCGCTCTCTTTCTGCGCTCGTTGTTACAGGTACCTTCTCTGAGTTCTTAGCGTGCATTAAAGTCGTCTCCTTCTTTTGCGTGGGTAAAACCGTCCCTTAAACTTCGCTCTCCTTCTGCGCTCGTCGTTACAGGTACCTTCTCCGAATTCTAAGCGTGTATTACCGTCGTCTCCTTTTTTCTGCTGAGTTAAAATGGTCTTAAAAACTTCGCTCTCCTTCTGCGCTCGTCGTTACAGGTACCTTCTCTGAGTTCTTAGCGTGCATTAAAGTCGTCTCCTTCTTTTGAATGGGTAAAACCGTCCCTTAAACTTCGCTCTCCTTCTGCGCTCGTCGTTACAGGTACCTTCTCTGAGTTCTTAGCGTGCATTAAAGTCGTCTCCTTTTTTTCTGCCGAGTTAAACCCGTCCCTTAAACTTCGCTCTCCTTCTGCGCTCGTCGTTACAGGTACCTTCTCCAAATTCTAAGCGTGCATTACCGTCGCCTTCTTTTATCTGCTAGGTAAAATGGTCTCTAAACCTGCACTCTCCGTTGCGCTTGTCATTGCAGGTACATATGTCGAATCGTTGCCGCGTGCTCACGTCTTTTTTCTTATATTTTCAGGTGCCATGATCTAGCAAGCATGTGGTACAGATGTACACCTCGATGAGATGGAAGAGGTATGGGCAGATGAACGTCTCAATGAGATGGAAGAGGTATGGCTGGCTTTGTAAGCTTTATCTCGAAATTCTTTCCAGAATAGCTCTAGAGTGTCAAACAGTTTAGACCCAGACTAGATCTGACAAAATGCTCAGGCTGAGCAGGATCCAGACTGTTTGCAAAGCTTATCAGCAGACGACAGTATTAGGCAAAGAATTAAAAACACCATTAAGATGGCATCTTGTATTCAATCAACGTATATGTTGAAGTTTTGTTTTCATAGAGAGCCAAGGAAATATGATCAGAAAGTTTACATTCACATATTACATTAGTAAAAGCCTTGTTGAATTCTTGTAAGGGAGACTCTGTATGGACATCACATGGAACAAGCATAAGTTAGGTTTGACTTGTAAAATAAGAGGAGAAAACCCAGTGAAAAACACACTTATTGCTGCTCATGATCCTGTCAAGTGTACACTCATTAAAGCAAGTGGAATGGACTAGGCAATTTCACAATCATAGATTAGCTTCAACATTGGTCATTCTGGTAGTATACTTATCACCAAAGCAAACAAATCTGGGTACTACTTGGGTTGGTGTGCCTACTGAGGAAACGCCTTATATAAGTCATTTTTGCCAAAGATATGAAATTGATGTACTTATTGCATATACGTAAATCACTCTTAGAACATGCATGACAAGTGGGACTCCAAGTATATTATTTTGATACGTTCATCTACTTCCATACTCCATGTGTGCGAGCTGCAAAGGCACTGGTGAGACTGGATGGATGCACAGTCTCGCCTGAGCCTTCACTTAAGACTTGTGCGATAGGTACCAGCATCTAATACAGTAACTGTTGTAGTGTTGAGATTTGAATTATGGGAAGATGCTTAACTCTTAAAACGTCTATCACAACAAAAGTCATCTGCTTTTGTCGTCTGCTGAAATGTTTTAGTAGCCTTTCAAACAAACAGTATAGACCCAGATTAGACTGCTCATATAGGAGCAGTCTGATCTGGGTCGACACTGTTTGTCTCTATACTTAACTTTGTTAAATAATGCTAGCAAAAATTTGCAGCAGACGACAAAAGCAGACAGAATTTTCAGATGATCTTTTAGCTGACGTTTTAAGGGTTAAGAACGCTTAAAGTACAAATCTAGTAACCACACAGTGCATGTCTATATTTCCAGGTTCAGACGACTAAAAACTATGCCTGGCTACAAGCCCACTTGAAGAGAAAGACAGGATGCAACAATGTGACGTCTATTGGAATGGTAGGTATTTTTTTCCGTTTATATCATACACCTGCTGAGTATAAGATGCGTCCGTATTCTTAGCGTAAATATCCGTCGTCTTCTTTTTCTGCTGGGGTAAAAGGGTCTCTAAAACTCTCTCTCTCTCTCTTTTGCGCTCGTACCTTCTCCGAATTCTTAGCGTGTATTACCGTCGTCTCCTTTTTTCTACTGGCTTAAAATGGTCTTAAAAACTTTGCTCTCTTTCTGCGCTCGTTGTTACAGGTACCTTCTCTGAGTTCTTAGCGTGCATTAAAGTCGTCTCCTTCTTTTGCGTGGGTAAAACCGTCCCTTAAACTTCGCTCTCCTTCTGCGCTCGTCGTTACAGGTACCTTCTCCGAATTCTAAGCGTGTATTACCGTCGTCTCCTTTTTTCTGCTGAGTTAAAATGGTCTTAAAAACTTCGCTCTCCTTCTGCGCTCGTCGTTACAGGTACCTTCTCTGAGTTCTTAGCGTGCATTAAAGTCGTCTCCTTCTTTTGAATGGGTAAAACCGTCCCTTAAACTTCGCTCTCCTTCTGCGCTCGTCGTTACAGGTACCTTCTCTGAGTTCTTAGCGTGCATTAAAGTCGTCTCCTTTTTTTCTGCCGAGTTAAACCCGTCCCTTAAACTTCGCTCTCCTTCTGCGCTCGTCGTTACAGGTACCTTCTCCGAATTCTAAGCGTGCATTACCGTCGCCTTCTTTTATCTGCTAGGTAAAATGGTCTCTAAACCTGCACTCTCCGTTGCGCTTGTCATTGCAGGTACATATGTCGAATCGTTGCCGCGTGCTCACGTCTTTTTTCTTATATTTTCAGGTGCCATGATCTAGCAAGCATGTGGTACAGATGTACACCTCGATGAGATGGAAGAGGTATGGGCAGATGAACGTCTCAATGAGATGGAAGAGGTATGGTTGGCTTTGTAAGCTTTATCTCGAAATTCTTTCCAGAATAGCTCTAGAGTGTCAAACAGTTTAGACCCAGACTAGATCTGACAAAATGCTCAGGCTGAGCAGGATCCAGACTGTTTGCAAAGCTTATCAGCAGACGACAGTATTAGGCAAAGAATTAAAAACACCATTAAGATGGCATCTTGTATTCAATCAACGTATATGTTGAAGTTTTGTTTTCATAGAGAGCCAAGGAAATATGATCAGAAAGTTTACATTCACATATTACATTAGTAAAAGCCTTGTTGAATTCTTGTAAGGGAGACTCTGTATGGACATCACATGGAACAAGCATAAGTTAGGTTTGACTTGTAAAATAAGAGGAGAAAACCCAGTGAAAAACACACTTATTGCTGCTCATGATCCTGTCAAGTGTACACTCATTAAAGCAAGTGGAATGGACTAGGCAATTTCACAATCATAGATTAGCTTCAACATTGGTCATTCTGGTAGTATACTTATCACCAAAGCAAACAAATCTGGGTACTACTTGGGTTGGTGTGCCTACTGAGGAAACGCCTTATATAAGTCATTTTTGCCAAAGATATGAAATTGATGTACTTATTGCATATACGTAAATCACTCTTAGAACATGCATGACAAGTGGGACTCCAAGTATATTATTTTGATACGTTCATCTACTTCCATACTCCATGTGTGCGAGCTGCAAAGGCACTGGTGAGACTGGATGGATGCACAGTCTCGCCTGAGCCTTCACTTAAGACTTGTGCGATAGGTACCAGCATCTAATACAGTAACTGTTGTAGTGTTGAGATTTGAATTATGGGAAGATGCTTAACTCTTAAAACGTCTATCACAACAAAAGTCATCTGCTTTTGTCGTCTGCTGAAATGTTTTAGTAGCCTTTCAAACAAACAGTATAGACCCAGATTAGACTGCTCATATAGGAGCAGTCTGATCTGGGTCGACACTGTTTGTCTCTATACTTAACTTTGTTAAATAATGCTAGCAAAAATTTGCAGCAGACGACAAAAGCAGACAGAATTTTCAGATGATCTTTTTGCTGACGTTTTAAGGGTTAAGAACGCTTAAAGTACAAATCTAGTAACCACACAGTGCATGTCTATATTTCCAGGTTCAGACGACTAAAAACTATGCCTGGCTACAAGCCCACTTGAAGAGAAAGACAGGATGCAACAATGTGACGTCTATTGGAATGGTAGGTATTTTTTTCCGTTTATATCGTACACCTGCTGAGTATAAGATGCGTCCGTATTCTTAGCGTAAATATCCGTCGTCTTCTTTTTCTGCTGGGGTAAAAGGGTCTCTAAAACTCTCTCTCTCTCTCTTTTGCGCTCGTACCTTCTCCGAATTCTTAGCGTGTATTACCGTCGTCTCCTTTTTTCTACTGGCTTAAAATGGTCTTAAAAACTTCGCTCTCTTTCTGCGCTCGTTGTTACAGGTACCTTCTCTGAGTTCTTAGCGTGCATTAAAGTCGTCTCCTTCTTTTGCGTGGGTAAAACCGTCCCTTAAACTTCGCTCTCCTTCTGCGCTCGTCGTTACAGGTACCTTCTCCGAATTCTAAGCGTGTATTACCGTCGTCTCCTTTTTTCTGCTGAGTTAAAATGGTCTTAAAAACTTCGCTCTCCTTCTGCGCTCGTCGTTACAGGTACCTTCTCTGAGTTCTTAGCGTGCATTAAAGTCGTCTCCTTCTTTTGAATGGGTAAAACCGTCCCTTAAACTTCGCTCTCCTTCTGCGCTCGTCGTTACAGGTACCTTCTCTGAGTTCTTAGCGTGCATTAAAGTCGTCTCCTTTTTTTCTGCCGAGTTAAACCCGTCCCTTAAACTTCGCTCTCCTTCTGCGCTCGTCGTTACAGGTACCTTCTCCGAATTCTAAGCGTGCATTACCGTCGCCTTCTTTTATCTGCTAGGTAAAATGGTCTCTAAACCTGCACTCTCCGTTGCGCTTGTCATTGCAGGTACATATGTCGAATCGTTGCCGCGTGCTCACGTCTTTTTTCTTATATTTTCAGGTGCCATGATCTAGCAAGCATGTGGTACAGATGTACACCTCGATGAGATGGAAGAGGTATGGGCAGATGAACGTCTCAATGAGATGGAAGAGGTATGGTTGGCTTTGTAAGCTTTATCTCGAAATTCTTTCCAGAATAGCTCTAGAGTGTCAAACAGTTTAGACCCAGACTAGATCTGACAAAATGCTCAGGCTGAGCAGGATCCAGACTGTTTGCAAAGCTTATCAGCAGACGACAGTATTAGGCAAAGAATTAAAAACACCATTAAGATGGCATCTTGTATTCAATCAACGTATATGTTGAAGTTTTGTTTTCATAGAGAGCCAAGGAAATATGATCAGAAAGTTTACATTCACATATTACATTAGTAAAAGCCTTGTTGAATTCTTGTAAGGGAGACTCTGTATGGACATCACATGGAACAAGCATAAGTTAGGTTTGACTTGTAAAATAAGAGGAGAAAACCCAGTGAAAAACACACTTATTGCTGCTCATGATCCTGTCAAGTGTACACTCATTAAAGCAAGTGGAATGGACTAGGCAATTTCACAATCATAGATTAGCTTCAACATTGGTCATTCTGGTAGTATACTTATCACCAAAGCAAACAAATCTGGGTACTACTTGGGTTGGTGTGCCTACTGAGGAAACGCCTTATATAAGTCATTTTTGCCAAAGATATGAAATTGATGTACTTATTGCATATACGTAAATCACTCTTAGAACATGCATGACAAGTGGGACTCCAAGTATATTATTTTGATACGTTCATCTACTTCCATACTCCATGTGTGCGAGCTGCAAAGGCACTGGTGAGACTGGATGGATGCACAGTCTCGCCTGAGCCTTCACTTAAGACTTGTGCGATAGGTACCAGCATCTAATACAGTAACTGTTGTAGTGTTGAGATTTGAATTATGGGAAGATGCTTAACTCTTAAAACGTCTATCACAACAAAAGTCATCTGCTTTTGTCGTCTGCTGAAATGTTTTAGTAGCCTTTCAAACAAACAGTATAGACCCAGATTAGACTGCTCATATAGGAGCAGTCTGATCTGGGTCGACACTGTTTGTCTCTATACTTAACTTTGTTAAATAATGCTAGCAAAAATTTGCAGCAGACGACAAAAGCAGACAGAATTTTCAGATGATCTTTTTGCTGACGTTTTAAGGGTTAAGAACGCTTAAAGTACAAATCTAGTAACCACACAGTGCATGTCTATATTTCCAGGTTCAGACGACTAAAAACTATGCCTGGCTACAAGCCCACTTGAAGAGAAAGACAGGATGCAACAATGTGACGTCTATTGGAATGGTAGGTATTTTTTTCCGTTTATATCGTACACCTGCTGAGTATAAGATGCGTCCGTATTCTTAGCGTAAATATCCGTCGTCTTCTTTTTCTGCTGGGGTAAAAGGGTCTCTAAAACTCTCTCTCTCTCTCTTTTGCGCTCGTACCTTCTCCGAATTCTTAGCGTGTATTACCGTCGTCTCCTTTTTTCTACTGGCTTAAAATGGTCTTAAAAACTTCGCTCTCTTTCTGCGCTCGTTGTTACAGGTACCTTCTCTGAGTTCTTAGCGTGCATTAAAGTCGTCTCCTTCTTTTGCGTGGGTAAAACCGTCCCTTAAACTTCGCTCTCCTTCTGCGCTCGTCGTTACAGGTACCTTCTCCGAATTCTAAGCGTGTATTACCGTCGTCTCCTTTTTTCTGCTGAGTTAAAATGGTCTTAAAAACTTCGCTCTCCTTCTGCGCTCGTCGTTACAGGTACCTTCTCTGAGTTCTTAGCGTGCATTAAAGTCGTCTCCTTCTTTTGAATGGGTAAAACCGTCCCTTAAACTTCGCTCTCCTTCTGCGCTCGTCGTTACAGGTACCTTCTCTGAGTTCTTAGCGTGCATTAAAGTCGTCTCCTTTTTTTCTGCCGAGTTAAACCTGTCCCTTAAACTTCGCTCTCCTTCTGCGCTCGTCGTTACAGGTACCTTCTCCGAATTCTAAGCGTGCATTACCGTCGCCTTCTTTTATCTGCTAGGTAAAATGGTCTCTAAACCTGCACTCTCCGTTGCGCTTGTCATTGCAGGTACATATGTCGAATCGTTGCCGCGTGCTCACGTCTTTTTTCTTATATTTTCAGGTGCCATGATCTAGCAAGCATGTGGTACAGATGTACACCTCGATGAGATGGAAGAGGTATGGGCAGATGAACGTCTCAATGAGATGGAAGAGGTATGGTTGGCTTTGTAAGCTTTATCTCGAAATTCTTTCCAGAATAGCTCTAGAGTGTCAAACAGTTTAGACCCAGACTAGATCTGACAAAATGCTCAGGCTGAGCAGGATCCAGACTGTTTGCAAAGCTTATCAGCAGACGACAGTATTAGGCAAAGAATTAAAAACACCATTAAGATGGCATCTTGTATTCAATCAACGTATATGTTGAAGTTTTGTTTTCATAGAGAGCCAAGGAAATATGATCAGAAAGTTTACATTCACATATTACATTAGTAAAAGCCTTGTTGAATTCTTGTAAGGGAGACTCTGTATGGACATCACATGGAACAAGCATAAGTTAGGTTTGACTTGTAAAATAAGAGGAGAAAACCCAGTGAAAAACACACTTATTGCTGCTCATGATCCTGTCAAGTGTACACTCATTAAAGCAAGTGGAATGGACTAGGCAATTTCACAATCATAGATTAGCTTCAACATTGGTCATTCTGGTAGTATACTTATCACCAAAGCAAACAAATCTGGGTACTACTTGGGTTGGTGTGCCTACTGAGGAAACGCCTTATATAAGTCATTTTTGCCAAAGATATGAAATTGATGTACTTATTGCATATACGTAAATCACTCTTAGAACATGCATGACAAGTGGGACTCCAAGTATATTATTTTGATACGTTCATCTACTTCCATACTCCATGTGTGCGAGCTGCAAAGGCACTGGTGAGACTGGATGGATGCACAGTCTCGCCTGAGCCTTCACTTAAGACTTGTGCGATAGGTACCAGCATCTAATACAGTAACTGTTGTAGTGTTGAGATTTGAATTATGGGAAGATGCTTAACTCTTAAAACGTCTATCACAACAAAAGTCATCTGCTTTTGTCGTCTGCTGAAATGTTTTAGTAGCCTTTCAAACAAACAGTATAGACCCAGATTAGACTGCTCATATAGGAGCAGTCTGATCTGGGTCGACACTGTTTGTCTCTATACTTAACTTTGTTAAATAATGCTAGCAAAAATTTGCAGCAGACGACAAAAGCAGACAGAATTTTCAGATGATCTTTTTGCTGACGTTTTAAGGGTTAAGAACGCTTAAAGTACAAATCTAGTAACCACACAGTGCATGTCTATATTTCCAGGTTCAGACGACTAAAAACTATGCCTGGCTACAAGCCCACTTGAAGAGAAAGACAGGATGCAACAATGTGACGTCTATTGGAATGGTAGGTATTTTTTTCCGTTTATATCGTACACCTGCTGAGTATAAGATGCGTCCGTATTCTTAGCGTAAATATCCGTCGTCTTCTTTTTCTGCTGGGGTAAAAGGGTCTCTAAAACTCTCTCTCTCTCTCTTTTGCGCTCATACCTTCTCCGAATTCTTAGCGTGTATTACCGTCGTCTCCTTTTTTCTACTGGCTTAAAATGGTCTTAAAAACTTCGCTCTCTTTCTGCGCTCGTTGTTACAGGTACCTTCTCTGAGTTCTTAGCGTGCATTAAAGTCGTCTCCTTCTTTTGCGTGGGTAAAACCGTCCCTTAAACTTCGCTCTCCTTCTGCGCTCGTCGTTACAGGTACCTTCTCCGAATTCTAAGCGTGTATTACCGTCGTCTCCTTTTTTCTGCTGAGTTAAAATGGTCTTAAAAACTTCGCTCTCCTTCTGCGCTCGTCGTTACAGGTACCTTCTCTGAGTTCTTAGCGTGCATTAAAGTCGTCTCCTTCTTTTGAATGGGTAAAACCGTCCCTTAAACTTCGCTCTCCTTCTGCGCTCGTCGTTACAGGTACCTTCTCTGAGTTCTTAGCATGCATTAAAGTCGTCTCCTTTTTTTCTGCCGAGTTAAACCCGTCCCTTAAACTTCGCTCTCCTTCTGCGCTCGTCGTTACAGGTACCTTCTCCGAATTCTAAGCGTGCATTACCGTCGCCTTCTTTTATCTGCTAGGTAAAATGGTCTCTAAACCTGCACTCTCCGTTGCGCTTGTCATTGCAGGTACATATGTCGAATCGTTGCCGCGTGCTCACGTCTTTTTTCTTATATTTTCAGGTGCCATGATCTAGCAAGCATGTGGTACAGATGTACACCTCGATGAGATGGAAGAGGTATGGGCAGATGAACGTCTCAATGAGATGGAAGAGGTATGGTTGGCTTTGTAAGCTTTATCTCGAAATTCTTTCCAGAATAGCTCTAGAGTGTCAAACAGTTTAGACCCAGACTAGATCTGACAAAATGCTCAGGCTGAGCAGGATCCAGACTGTTTGCAAAGCTTATCAGCAGACGACAGTATTAGGCAAAGAATTAAAAACACCATTAAGATGGCATCTTGTATTCAATCAACGTATATGTTGAAGTTTTGTTTTCATAGAGAGCCAAGGAAATATGATCAGAAAGTTTACATTCACATATTACATTAGTAAAAGCCTTGTTGAATTCTTGTAAGGGAGACTCTGTATGGACATCACATGGAACAAGCATAAGTTAGGTTTGACTTGTAAAATAAGAGGAGAAAACCCAGTGAAAAACACACTTATTGCTGCTCATGATCCTGTCAAGTGTACACTCATTAAAGCAAGTGGAATGGACTAGGCAATTTCACAATCATAGATTAGCTTCAACATTGGTCATTCTGGTAGTATACTTATCACCAAAGCAAACAAATCTGGGTACTACTTGGGTTGGTGTGCCTACTGAGGAAACGCCTTATATAAGTCATTTTTGCCAAAGATATGAAATTGATGTACTTATTGCATATACGTAAATCACTCTTAGAAATGCATGACAAGTGGGACTCCAAGTATATTATTTTGATACGTTCATCTACTTCCATACTCCATGTGTGCGAGCTGCAAAGGCACTGGTGAGACTGGATGGATGCACAGTCTCGCCTGAGCCTTCACTTAAGACTTGTGCGATAGGTACCAGCATCTAATACAGTAACTGTTGTAGTGTTGAGATTTGAATTATGGGAAGATGCTTAACTCTTAAAACGTCTATCACAACAAAAGTCATCTGCTTTTGTCGTCTGCTGAAATGTTTTAGTAGCCTTTCAAACAAACAGTATAGACCCAGATTAGACTGCTCATATAGGAGCAGTCTGATCTGGGTCGACACTGTTTGTCTCTATACTTAACTTTGTTAAATAATGCTAGCAAAAATTTGCAGCAGACGACAAAAGCAGACAGAATTTTCAGATGATCTTTTTGCTGACGTTTTAAGGGTTAAGAACGCTTAAAGTACAAATCTAGTAACCACACAGTGCATGTCTATATTTCCAGGTTCAGACGACTAAAAACTATGCCTGGCTACAAGCCCACTTGAAGAGAAAGACAGGATGCAACAATGTGACGTCTATTGGAATGGTAGGTATTTTTTTCCGTTTATATCGTACACCTGCTGAGTATAAGATGCGTCCGTATTCTTAGCGTAAATATCCGTCGTCTTCTTTTTCTGCTGGGGTAAAAGGGTCTCTAAAACTCTCTCTCTCTCTCTTTTGCGCTCGTACCTTCTCCGAATTCTTAGCGTGTATTACCGTCGTCTCCTTTTTTCTACTGGCTTAAAATGGTCTTAAAAACTTCGCTCTCTTTCTGCGCTCGTTGTTACAGGTACCTTCTCTGAGTTCTTAGCGTGCATTAAAGTCGTCTCCTTCTTTTGCGTGGGTAAAACCGTCCCTTAAACTTCGCTCTCCTTCTGCGCTCGTCGTTACAGGTACCTTCTCCGAATTCTAAGCGTGTATTACCGTCGTCTCCTTTTTTCTGCTGAGTTAAAATGGTCTTAAAAACTTCGCTCTCCTTCTGCGCTCGTCGTTACAGGTACCTTCTCTGAGTTCTTAGCGTGCATTAAAGTCGTCTCCTTCTTTTGAATGGGTAAAACCGTCCCTTAAACTTCGCTCTCCTTCTGCGCTCGTCGTTACAGGTACCTTCTCTGAGTTCTTAGCGTGCATTAAAGTCGTCTCCTTTTTTTCTGCCGAGTTAAACCCGTCCCTTAAACTTCGCTCTCCTTCTGCGCTCGTCGCTACAGGTACCTTCTCCGAATTCTAAGCGTGCATTACCGTCGCCTTCTTTTATCTGCTAGGTAAAATGGTCTCTAAACCTGCACTCTCCGTTGCGCTTGTCATTGCAGGTACATATGTCGAATCGTTGCCGCGTGCTCACGTCTTTTTTCTTATATTTTCAGGTGCCATGATCTAGCAAGCATGTGGTACAGATGTACACCTCGATGAGATGGAAGAGGTATGGGCAGATGAACGTCTCAATGAGATGGAAGAGGTATGGTTGGCTTTGTAAGCTTTATCTCGAAATTCTTTCCAGAATAGCTCTAGAGTGTCAAACAGTTTAGACCCAGACTAGATCTGACAAAATGCTCAGGCTGAGCAGGATCCAGACTGTTTGCAAAGCTTATCAGCAGACGACAGTATTAGGCAAAGAATTAAAAACACCATTAAGATGGCATCTTGTATTCAATCAACGTATATGTTGAAGTTTTGTTTTCATAGAGAGCCAAGGAAATATGATCAGAAAGTTTACATTCACATATTACATTAGTAAAAGCCTTGTTGAATTCTTGTAAGGGAGACTCTGTATGGACATCACATGGAACAAGCATAAGTTAGGTTTGACTTGTAAAATAAGAGGAGAAAACCCAGTGAAAAACACACTTATTGCTGCTCATGATCCTGTCAAGTGTACACTCATTAAAGCAAGTGGAATGGACTAGGCAATTTCACAATCATAGATTAGCTTCAACATTGGTCATTCTGGTAGTATACTTATCACCAAAGCAAACAAATCTGGGTACTACTTGGGTTGGTGTGCCTACTGAGGAAACGCCTTATATAAGTCATTTTTGCCAAAGATATGAAATTGATGTACTTATTGCATATACGTAAATCACTCTTAGAACATGCATGACAAGTGGGACTCCAAGTATATTATTTTGATACGTTCATCTACTTCCATACTCCAAGTGTGCGAGCTGCAAAGGCACTGGTGAGACTGGATGGATGCACAGTCTCGCCTGAGCCTTCACTTAAGACTTGTGCGATAGGTACCAGCATCTAATACAGTAACTGTTGTAGTGTTGAGATTTGAATTATGGGAAGATGCTTATCTCTTAAAACGTCTATCACAACAAAAGTCATCTGCTTTTGTCGTCTGCTGAAATGTTTTAGTAGCCTTTCAAACAAACAGTATAGACCCAGATTAGACTGCTCATATAGGAGCAGTCTGATCTGGGTCGACACTGTTTGTCTCTATACTTAACTTTGTTAAATAATGCTAGCAAAAATTTGCAGCAGACGACAAAAGCAGACAGAATTTTCAGATGATCTTTTTGCTGACGTTTTAAGGGTTAAGAACGCTTAAAGTACAAATCTAGTAACCACACAGTGCATGTCTATATTTCCAGGTTCAGACGACTAAAAACTATGCCTGGCTACAAGCCCACTTGAAGAGAAAGACAGGATGCAACAATGTGACGTCTATTGGAATGGTAGGTATTTTTTTCCGTTTATATCGTACACCTGCTGAGTATAAGATGCGTCCGTATTCTTAGCGTAAATATCCGTCGTCTTCTTTTTCTGCTGGGGTAAAAGGGTCTCTAAAACTCTCTCTCTCTCTCTTTTGCGCTCGTACCTTCTCCGAATTCTTAGCGTGTATTACCGTCGTCTCCTTTTTTCTACTGGCTTAAAATGGTCTTAAAAACTTCGCTCTCTTTCTGCGCTCGTTGTTACAGGTACCTTCTCTGAGTTCTTAGCGTGCATTAAAGTCGTCTCCTTCTTTTGCGTGGGTAAAACCGTCCCTTAAACTTCGCTCTCCTTCTGCGCTCGTCGTTACAGGTACCTTCTGCGAATTCTAAGCGTGTATTACCGTCGTCTCCTTTTTTCTGCTGAGTTAAAATGGTCTTAAAAACTTCGCTCTCCTTCTGCGCTCGTCGTTACAGGTACCTTCTCTGAGTTCTTAGCGTGCATTAAAGTCGTCTCCTTCTTTTGAATGGGTAAAACCGTCCCTTAAACTTCGCTCTCCTTCTGCGCTCGTCGTTACAGGTACCTTCTCTGAGTTCTTAGCGTGCATTAAAGTCGTCTCCTTTTTTTCTGCCGAGTTAAACCCGTCCCTTAAACTTCGCTCTCCTTCTGCGCTCGTCGTTACAGGTACCTTCTCCGAATTCTAAGCGTGCATTACCGTCGCCTTCTTTTATCTGCTAGGTAAAATGGTCTCTAAACCTGCACTCTCCGTTGCGCTTGTCATTGCAGGTACATATGTCGAATCGTTGCCGCGTGCTCACGTCTTTTTTCTTATATTTTCAGGTGCCATGATCTAGCAAGCATGTGGTACAGATGTACACCTCGATGAGATGGAAGAGGTATGGGCAGATGAACGTCTCAATGAGATGGAAGAGGTATGGTTGGCTTTGTAAGCTTTATCTCGAAATTCTTTCCAGAATAGCTCTAGAGTGTCAAACAGTTTAGACCCAGACTAGATCTGACAAAATGCTCAGGCTGAGCAGGATCCAGACTGTTTGCAAAGCTTATCAGCAGACGACAGTATTAGGCAAAGAATTAAAAACACCATTAAGATGGCATCTTGTATTCAATCAACGTATATGTTGAAGTTTTGTTTTCATAGAGAGCCAAGGAAATATGATCAGAAAGTTTACATTCACATATTACATTAGTAAAAGCCTTGTTGAATTCTTGTAAGGGAGACTCTGTATGGACATCACATGGAACAAGCATAAGTTAGGTTTGACTTGTAAAATAAGAGGAGAAAACCCAGTGAAAAACACACTTATTGCTGCTCATGATCCTGTCAAGTGTACACTCATTAAAGCAAGTGGAATGGACTAGGCAATTTCACAATCATAGATTAGCTTCAACATTGGTCATTCTGGTAGTATACTTATCACCAAAGCAAACAAATCTGGGTACTACTTGGGTTGGTGTGCCTACTGAGGAAACGCCTTATATAAGTCATTTTTGCCAAAGATATGAAATTGATGTACTTATTGCATATACGTAAATCACTCTTAGAACATGCATGACAAGTGGGACTCCAAGTATATTATTTTGATACGTTCATCTACTTCCATACTCCATGTGTGCGAGCTGCAAAGGCACTGGTGAGACTGGATGGATGCACAGTCTCGCCTGAGCCTTCACTTAAGACTTGTGCGATAGGTACCAGCATCTAATACAGTAACTGTTGTAGTGTTGAGATTTGAATTATGGGAAGATGCTTAACTCTTAAAACGTCTATCACAACAAAAGTCATCTGCTTTTGTCGTCTGCTGAAATGTTTTAGTAGCCTTTCAAACAAACAGTATAGACCCAGATTAGACTGCTCATATAGGAGCAGTCTGATCTGGGTCGACACTGTTTGTCTCTATACTTAACTTTGTTAAATAATGCTAGCAAAAATTTGCAGCAGACGACAAAAGCAGACAGAATTTTCAGATGATCTTTTTGCTGACGTTTTAAGGGTTAAGAACGCTTAAAGTACAAATCTAGTAACCACACAGTGCATGTCTATATTTCCAGGTTCAGACGACTAAAAACTATGCCTGGCTACAAGCCCACTTGAAGAGAAAGACAGGATGCAACAATGTGACGTCTATTGGAATGGTAGGTATTTTTTTCCGTTTATATCGTACACCTGCTGAGTATAAGATGCGTCCGTATTCTTAGCGTAAATATCCGTCGTCTTCTTTTTCTGCTGGGGTAAAAGGGTCTCTAAAACTCTCTCTCTCTCTCTTTTGCGCTCGTACCTTCTCCGAATTCTTAGCGTGTATTACCGTCGTCTCCTTTTTTCTACTGGCTTAAAATGGTCTTAAAAACTTCGCTCTCTTTCTGCGCTCGTTGTTACAGGTACCTTCTCTGAGTTCTTAGCGTGCATTAAAGTCGTCTCCTTCTTTTGCGTGGGTAAAACCGTCCCTTAAACTTCGCTCTCCTTCTGCGCTCGTCGTTACAGGTACCTTCTGCGAATTCTAAGCGTGTATTACCGTCGTCTCCTTTTTTCTGCTGAGTTAAAATGGTCTTAAAAACTTCGCTCTCCTTCTGCGCTCGTCGTTACAGGTACCTTCTCTGAGTTCTTAGCGTGCATTAAAGTCGTCTCCTTCTTTTGAATGGGTAAAACCGTCCCTTAAACTTCGCTCTCCTTCTGCGCTCGTCGTTACAGGTACCTTCTCTGAGTTCTTAGCGTGCATTAAAGTCGTCTCCTTTTTTTCTGCCGAGTTAAACCCGTCCCTTAAACTTCGCTCTCCTTCTGCGCTCGTCGTTACAGGTACCTTCTCCGAATTCTAAGCGTGCATTACCGTCGCCTTCTTTTATCTGCTAGGTAAAATGGTCTCTAAACCTGCACTCTCCGTTGCGCTTGTCATTGCAGGTACATATGTCGAATCGTTGCCGCGTGCTCACGTCTTTTTTCTTATATTTTCAGGTGCCATGATCTAGCAAGCATGTGGTACAGATGTACACCTCGATGAGATGGAAGAGGTATGGGCAGATGAACGTCTCAATGAGATGGAAGAGGTATGGTTGGCTTTGTAAGCTTTATCTCGAAATTCTTTCCAGAATAGCTCTAGAGTGTCAAACAGTTTAGACCCAGACTAGATCTGACAAAATGCTCAGGCTGAGCAGGATCCAGACTGTTTGCAAAGCTTATCAGCAGACGACAGTATTAGGCAAAGAATTAAAAACACCATTAAGATGGCATCTTGTATTCAATCAACGTATATGTTGAAGTTTTGTTTTCATAGAGAGCCAAGGAAATATGATCAGAAAGTTTACATTCACATATTACATTAGTAAAAGCCTTGTTGAATTCTTGTAAGGGAGACTCTGTATGGACATCACATGGAACAAGCATAAGTTAGGTTTGACTTGTAAAATAAGAGGAGAAAACCCAGTGAAAAACACACTTATTGCTGCTCATGATCCTGTCAAGTGTACACTCATTAAAGCAAGTGGAATGGACTAGGCAATTTCACAATCATAGATTAGCTTCAACATTGGTCATTCTGGTAGTATACTTATCACCAAAGCAAACAAATCTGGGTACTACTTGGGTTGGTGTGCCTACTGAGGAAACGCCTTATATAAGTCATTTTTGCCAAAGATATGAAATTGATGTACTTATTGCATATACGTAAATCACTCTTAGAACATGCATGACAAGTGGGACTCCAAGTATATTATTTTGATACGTTCATCTACTTCCATACTCCATGTGTGCGAGCTGCAAAGGCACTGGTGAGACTGGATGGATGCACAGTCTCGCCTGAGCCTTCACTTAAGACTTGTGCGATAGGTACCAGCATCTAATACAGTAACTGTTGTAGTGTTGAGATTTGAATTATGGGAAGATGCTTAACTCTTAAAACGTCTATCACAACAAAAGTCATCTGCTTTTGTCGTCTGCTGAAATGTTTTAGTAGCCTTTCAAACAAACAGTATAGACCCAGATTAGACTGCTCATATAGGAGCAGTCTGATCTGGGTCGACACTGTTTGTCTCTATACTTAACTTTGTTAAATAATGCTAGCAAAAATTTGCAGCAGACGACAAAAGCAGACAGAATTTTCAGATGATCTTTTTGCTGACGTTTTAAGGGTTAAGAACGCTTAAAGTACAAATCTAGTAACCACACAGTGCATGTCTATATTTCCAGGTTCAGACGACTAAAAACTATGCCTGGCTACAAGCCCACTTGAAGAGAAAGACAGGATGCAACAATGTGACGTCTATTGGAATGGTAGGTATTTTTTTCCGTTTATATCGTACACCTGCTGAGTATAAGATGCGTCCGTATTCTTAGCGTAAATATCCGTCGTCTTCTTTTTCTGCTGGGGTAAAAGGGTCTCTAAAACTCTCTCTCTCTCTCTTTTGCGCTCGTACCTTCTCCGAATTCTTAGCGTGTATTACCGTCGTCTCCTTTTTTCTACTGGCTTAAAATGGTCTTAAAAACTTCGCTCTCTTTCTGCGCTCGTTGTTACAGGTACCTTCTCTGAGTTCTTAGCGTGCATTAAAGTCGTCTCCTTCTTTTGCGTGGGTAAAACCGTCCCTTAAACTTCGCTCTCCTTCTGCGCTCGTCGTTACAGGTACCTTCTCCGAATTCTAAGCGTGTATTACCGTCGTCTCCTTTTTTCTGCTGAGTTAAAATGGTCTTAAAAACTTCGCTCTCCTTCTGCGCTCGTCGTTACAGGTACCTTCTCTGAGTTCTTAGCGTGCATTAAAGTCGTCTCCTTCTTTTGAATGGGTAAAACCGTCCCTTAAACTTCGCTCTCCTTCTGCGCTCGTCGTTACAGGTACCTTCTCTGAGTTCTTAGCGTGCATTAAAGTCGTCTCCTTTTTTTCTGCCGAGTTAAACCCGTCCCTTAAACTTCGCTCTCCTTCTGCGCTCGTCGCTACAGGTACCTTCTCCGAATTCTAAGCGTGCATTACCGTCGCCTTCTTTTATCTGCTAGGTAAAATGGTCTCTAAACCTGCACTCTCCGTTGCGCTTGTCATTGCAGGTACATATGTCGAATCGTTGCCGCGTGCTCACGTCTTTTTTCTTATATTTTCAGGTGTCATGATCTAGCAAGCATGTGGTACAGATGTACACCTCGATGAGATGGAAGAGGTATGGGCAGATGAACGTCTCAATGAGATGGAAGAGGTATGGTTGGCTTTGTAAGCTTTATCTCGAAATTCTTTCCAGAATAGCTCTAGAGTGTCAAACAGTTTAGACCCAGACTAGATCTGACAAAATGCTCAGGCTGAGCAGGATCCAGAATGTTTGCAAAGCTTATCAGCAGACGACAGTATTAGGCAAAGAATTAAAAACACCATTAAGATGGCATCTTGTATTCAATCAACGTATATGTTGAAGTTTTGTTTTCATAGAGAGCCAAGGAAATATGATCAGAAAGTTTACATTCACATATTACATTAGTAAAAGCCTTGTTGAATTCTTGTAAGGGAGACTCTGTATGGACATCACATGGAACAAGCATAAGTTAGGTTTGACTTGTAAAATAAGAGGAGAAAACCCAGTGAAAAACACACTTATTGCTGCTCATGATCCTGTCAAGTGTACACTCATTAAAGCAAGTGGAATGGACTAGGCAATTTCACAATCATAGATTAGCTTCAACATTGGTCATTCTGGTAGTATACTTATCACCAAAGCAAACAAATCTGGGTACTACTTGGGTTGGTGTGCCTACTGAGGAAACGCCTTATATAAGTCATTTTTGCCAAAGATATGAAATTGATGTACTTATTGCATATACGTAAATCACTCTTAGAACATGCATGACAAGTGGGACTCCAAGTATATTATTTTGATACGTTCATCTACTTCCATACTCCATGTGTGCGAGCTGCAAAGGCACTGGTGAGACTGGATGGATGCACAGTCTCGCCTGAGCCTTCACTTAAGACTTGTGCGATAGGTACCAGCATCTAATACAGTAACTGTTGTAGTGTTGAGATTTGAATTATGGGAAGATGCTTAACTCTTAAAACGTCTATCACAACAAAAGTCATCTGCTTTTGTCGTCTGCTGAAATGTTTTAGTAGCCTTTCAAACAAACAGTATAGACCCAGATTAGACTGCTCATATAGGAGCAGTCTGATCAGGGTCGACACTGTTTGTCTCTATACTTAACTTTGTTAAATAATGCTAGCAAAAATTTGCAGCAGACGACAAAAGCAGACAGAATTTTCAGATGATCTTTTTGCTGACGTTTTAAGGGTTAAGAACGCTTAAAGTACAAATCTAGTAACCACACAGTGCATGTCTATATTTCCAGGTTCAGACGACTAAAAACTATGCCTGGCTACAAGCCCACTTGAAGAGAAAGACAGGATGCAACAATGTGACGTCTATTGGAATGGTAGGTATTTTTTTCCGTTTATATCGTACACCTGCTGAGTATAAGATGCGTCCGTATTCTTAGCGTAAATATCCGTCGTCTTCTTTTTCTGCTGGGGTAAAAGGGTCTCTAAAACTCTCTCTCTCTCTCTTTTGCGCTCGTACCTTCTCCGAATTCTTAGCGTGTATTACCGTCGTCTCCTTTTTTCTACTGGCTTAAAATGGTCTTAAAAACTTCGCTCTCTTTCTGCGCTCGTTGTTACAGGTACCTTCTCTGAGTTCTTAGCGTGCATTAAAGTCGTCTCCTTCTTTTGCGTGGGTAAAACCGTCCCTTAAACTTCGCTCTCCTTCTGCGCTCGTCGTTACAGGTACCTTCTCCGAATTCTAAGCGTGTATTACCGTCGTCTCCTTTTTTCTGCTGAGTTAAAATGGTCTTAAAAACTTCGCTCTCCTTCTGCGCTCGTCGTTACAGGTACCTTCTCTGAGTTCTTAGCGTGCATTAAAGTCGTCTCCTTCTTTTGAATGGGTAAAACCGTCCCTTAAACTTCGCTCTCCTTCTGCGCTCGTCGTTACAGGTACCTTCTCTGAGTTCTTAGCGTGCATTAAAGTCGTCTCCTTTTTTTCTGCCGAGTTAAACCCGTCCCTTAAACTTCGCTCTCCTTCTGCGCTCGTCGTTACAGGTACCTTCTCCGAATTCTAAGCGTGCATTACCGTCGCCTTCTTTTATCTGCTAGGTAAAATGGTCTCTAAACCTGCACTCTCCGTTGCGCTTGTCATTGCAGGTACATATGTCGAATCGTTGCCGCGTGCTCACGTCTTTTTTCTTATATTTTCAGGTGCCATGATCTAGCAAGCATGTGGTACAGATGTACACCTCGATGAGATGGAAGAGGTATGGGCAGATGAACGTCTCAATGAGATGGAAGAGGTATGGTTGGCTTTGTAAGCTTTATCTCGAAATTCTTTCCAGAATAGCTCTAGAGTGTCAAACAGTTTAGACCCAGACTAGATCTGACAAAATGCTCAGGCTGAGCAGGATCCAGACTGTTTGCAAAGCTTATCAGCAGACGACAGTATTAGGCAAAGAATTAAAAACACCATTAAGATGGCATCTTGTATTCAATCAACGTATATGTTGAAGTTTTGTTTTCATAGAGAGCCAAGGAAATATGATCAGAAAGTTTACATTCACATATTACATTAGTAAAAGCCTTGTTGAATTCTTGTAAGGGAGACTCTGTATGGACATCACATGGAACAAGCATAAGTTAGGTTTGACTTGTAAAATAAGAGGAGAAAGCCCAGTGAAAAACACACTTATTGCTGCTCATGATCCTGTCAAGTGTACACTCATTAAAGCAAGTGGAATGGACTAGGCAATTTCACAATCATAGATTAGCTTCAACATTGGTCATTCTGGTAGTATACTTATCACCAAAGCAAACAAATCTGGGTACTACTTGGGTTGGTGTGCCTACTGAGGAAACGCCTTATATAAGTCATTTTTGCCAAAGATATGAAATTGATGTACTTATTGCATATACGTAAATCACTCTTAGAACATGCATGACAAGTGGGACTCCAAGTATATTATTTTGATACGTTCATCTACTTCCATACTCCATGTGTGCGAGCTGCAAAGGCACTGGTGAGACTGGATGGATGCACAGTCTCGCCTGAGCCTTCACTTAAGACTTGTGCGATAGGTACCAGCATCTAATACAGTAACTGTTGTAGTGTTGAGATTTGAATTATGGGAAGATGCTTAACTCTTAAAACGTCTATCACAACAAAAGTCATCTGCTTTTGTCGTCTGCTGAAATGTTTTAGTAGCCTTTCAAACAAACAGTATAGACCCAGATTAGACTGCTCATATAGGAGCAGTCTGATCTGGGTCGACACTGTTTGTCTCTATACTTAACTTTGTTAAATAATGCTAGCAAAAATTTGCAGCAGACGACAAAAGCAGACAGAATTTTCAGATGATCTTTTTGCTGACGTTTTAAGGGTTAAGAACGCTTAAAGTACAAATCTAGTAACCACACAGTGCATGTCTATATTTCCAGGTTCAGACGACTAAAAACTATGCCTGGCTACAAGCCCACTTGAAGAGAAAGACAGGATGCAACAATGTGACGTCTATTGGAATGGTAGGTATTTTTTTCCGTTTATATCGTACACCTGCTGAGTATAAGATGCGTCCGTATTCTTAGCGTAAATATCCGTCGTCTTCTTTTTCTGCTGGGGTAAAAGGGTCTCTAAAACTCTCTCTCTCTCTCTTTTGCGCTCGTACCTTCTCCGAATTCTTAGCGTGTATTACCGTCGTCTCCTTTTTTCTACTGGCTTAAAATGGTCTTAAAAACTTCGCTCTCTTTCTGCGCTCGTTGTTACAGGTACCTTCTCTGAGTTCTTAGCGTGCATTAAAGTCGTCTCCTTCTTTTGCGTGGGTAAAACCGTCCCTTAAACTTCGCTCTCCTTCTGCGCTCGTCGTTACAGGTACCTTCTCCGAATTCTAAGCGTGTATTACCGTCGTCTCCTTTTTTCTGCTGAGTTAAAATGGTCTTAAAAACTTCGCTCTCCTTCTGCGCTCGTCGTTACAGGTACCTTCTCTGAGTTCTTAGCGTGCATTAAAGTCGTCTCCTTCTTTTGAATGGGTAAAACCGTCCCTTAAACTTCGCTCTCCTTCTGCGCTCGTCGTTACAGGTACCTTCTCTGAGTTCTTAGCGTGCATTAAAGTCGTCTCCTTTTTTTCTGCCGAGTTAAACCCGTCCCTTAAACTTCGCTCTCCTTCTGCGCTCGTCGTTACAGGTACCTTCTCCGAATTCTAAGCGTGCATTACCGTCGCCTTCTTTTATCTGCTAGGTAAAATGGTCTCTAAACCTGCACTCTCCGTTGCGCTTGTCATTGCAGGTACATATGTCGAATCGTTGCCGCGTGCTCACGTCTTTTTTCTTATATTTTCAGGTGCCATGATCTAGCAAGCATGTGGTACAGATGTACACCTCGATGAGATGGAAGAGGTATGGGCAGATGAACGTCTCAATGAGATGGAAGAGGTATGGTTGGCTTTGTAAGCTTTATCTCGAAATTCTTTCCAGAATAGCTCTAGAGTGTCAAACAGTTTAGACCCAGACTAGATCTGACAAAATGCTCAGGCTGAGCAGGATCCAGACTGTTTGCAAAGCTTATCAGCAGACGACAGTATTAGGCAAAGAATTAAAAACACCATTAAGATGGCATCTTGTATTCAATCAACGTATATGTTGAAGTTTTGTTTTCATAGAGAGCCAAGGAAATATGATCAGAAAGTTTACATTCACATATTACATTAGTAAAAGCCTTGTTGAATTCTTGTAAGGGAGACTCTGTATGGACATCACATGGAACAAGCATAAGTTAGGTTTGACTTGTAAAATAAGAGGAGAAAACCCAGTGAAAAACACACTTATTGCTGCTCATGATCCTGTCAAGTGTACACTCATTAAAGCAAGTGGAATGGACTAGGCAATTTCACAATCATAGATTAGCTTCAACATTGGTCATTCTGGTAGTATACTTATCACCAAAGCAAACAAATCTGGGTACTACTTGGGTTGGTGTGCCTACTGAGGAAACGCCTTATATAAGTCATTTTTGCCAAAGATATGAAATTGATGTACTTATTGCATATACGTAAATCACTCTTAGAACATGCATGACAAGTGGGACTCCAAGTATATTATTTTGATACGTTCATCTACTTCCATACTCCATGTGTGCGAGCTGCAAAGGCACTGGTGAGACTGGATGGATGCACAGTCTCGCCTGAGCCTTCACTTAAGACTTGTGCGATAGGTACCAGCATCTAATACAGTAACTGTTGTAGTGTTGAGATTTGAATTATGGGAAGATGCTTAACTCTTAAAACGTCTATCACAACAAAAGTCATCTGCTTTTGTCGTCTGCTGAAATGTTTTAGTAGCCTTTCAAACAAACAGTATAGACCCAGATTAGACTGCTCATATAGGAGCAGTCTGATCTGGGTCGACACTGTTTGTCTCTATACTTAACTTTGTTAAATAATGCTAGCAAAAATTTGCAGCAGACGACAAAAGCAGACAGAATTTTCAGATGATCTTTTTGCTGACGTTTTAAGGGTTAAGAACGCTTAAAGTACAAATCTAGTAACCACACAGTGCATGTCTATATTTCCAGGTTCAGACGACTAAAAACTATGCCTGGCTACAAGCCCACTTGAAGAGAAAGACAGGATGCAACAATGTGACGTCTATTGGAATGGTAGGTATTTTTTTCCGTTTATATCGTACACCTGCTGAGTATAAGATGCGTCCGTATTCTTAGCGTAAATATCCGTCGTCTTCTTTTTCTGCTGGGGTAAAAGGGTCTCTAAAACTCTCTCTCTCTCTCTTTTGCGCTCGTACCTTCTCCGAATTCTTAGCGTGTATTACCGTCGTCTCCTTTTTTCTACTGGCTTAAAATGGTCTTAAAAACTTCGCTCTCTTTCTGCGCTCGTTGTTACAGGTACCTTCTCTGAGTTCTTAGCGTGCATTAAAGTCGTCTCCTTCTTTTGCGTGGGTAAAACCGTCCCTTAAACTTCGCTCTCCTTCTGCGCTCGTCGTTACAGGTACCTTCTCCGAATTCTAAGCGTGTATTACCGTCGTCTCCTTTTTTCTGCTGAGTTAAAATGGTCTTAAAAACTTCGCTCTCCTTCTGCGCTCGTCGTTACAGGTACCTTCTCTGAGTTCTTAGCGTGCATTAAAGTCGTCTCCTTCTTTTGAATGGGTAAAACCGTCCCTTAAACTTCGCTCTCCTTCTGCGCTCGTCGTTACAGGTACCTTCTCTGAGTTCTTAGCGTGCATTAAAGTCGTCTCCTTTTTTTCTGCCGAGTTAAACCCGTCCCTTAAACTTCGCTCTCCTTCTGCGCTCGTCGTTACAGGTACCTTCTCCGAATTCTAAGCGTGCATTACCGTCGCCTTCTTTTATCTGCTAGGTAAAATGGTCTCTAAACCTGCACTCTCCGTTGCGCTTGTCATTGCAGGTACATATGTCGAATCGTTGCCGCGTGCTCACGTCTTTTTTCTTATATTTTCAGGTGCCATGATCTAGCAAGCATGTGGTACAGATGTACACCTCGATGAGATGGAAGAGGTATGGGCAGATGAACGTCTCAATGAGATGGAAGAGGTATGGTTGGCTTTGTAAGCTTTATCTCGAAATTCTTTCCAGAATAGCTCTAGAGTGTCAAACAGTTTAGACCCAGACTAGATCTGACAAAATGCTCAGGCTGAGCAGGATCCAGACTGTTTGCAAAGCTTATCAGCAGACGACAGTATTAGGCAAAGAATTAATAACACCATTAAGATGGCATCTTGTATTCAATCAACGTATATGTTGAAGTTTTGTTTTCATAGAGAGCCAAGGAAATATGATCAGAAAGTTTACATTCACATATTACATTAGTAAAAGCCTTGTTGAATTCTTGTAAGGGAGACTCTGTATGGACATCACATGGAACAAGCATAAGTTAGGTTTGACTTGTAAAATAAGAGGAGAAAACCCAGTGAAAAACACACTTATTGCTGCTCATGATCCTGTCAAGTGTACACTCATTAAAGCAAGTGGAATGGACTAGGCAATTTCACAATCATAGATTAGCTTCAACATTGGTCATTCTGGTAGTATACTTATCACCAAAGCAAACAAATCTGGGTACTACTTGGGTTGGTGTGCCTACTGAGGAAACGCCTTATATAAGTCATTTTTGCCAAAGATATGAAATTGATGTACTTATTGCATATACGTAAATCACTCTTAGAACATGCATGACAAGTGGGACTCCAAGTATATTATTTTGATACGTTCATCTACTTCCATACTCCATGTGTGCGAGCTGCAAAGGCACTGGTGAGACTGGATGGATGCACAGTCTCGCCTGAGCCTTCACTTAAGACTTGTGCGATAGGTACCAGCATCTAATACAGTAACTGTTGTAGTGTTGAGATTTGAATTATGGGAAGATGCTTAACTCTTAAAACGTCTATCACAACAAAAGTCATCTGCTTTTGTCGTCTGCTGAAATGTTTTAGTAGCCTTTCAAACAAACAGTATAGACCCAGATTAGACTGCTCATATAGGAGCAGTCTGATCTGGGTCGACACTGTTTGTCTCTATACTTAACTTTGTTAAATAATGCTAGCAAAAATTTGCAGCAGACGACAAAAGCAGACAGAATTTTCAGATGATCTTTTTGCTGACGTTTTAAGGGTTAAGAACGCTTAAAGTACAAATCTAGTAACCACACAGTGCATGTCTATATTTCCAGGTTCAGACGACTAAAAACTATGCCTGGCTACAAGCCCACTTGAAGAGAAAGACAGGATGCAACAATGTGACGTCTATTGGAATGGTAGGTATTTTTTTCCGTTTATATCGTACACCTGCTGAGTATAAGATGCGTCCGTATTCTTAGCGTAAATATCCGTCGTCTTCTTTTTCTGCTGGGGTAAAAGGGTCTCTAAAACTCTCTCTCTCTCTCTTTTGCGCTCGTACCTTCTCCGAATTCTTAGCGTGTATTACCGTCGTCTCCTTTTTTCTACTGGCTTAAAATGGTCTTAAAAACTTCGCTCTCTTTCTGCGCTCGTTGTTACAGGTACCTTCTCTGAGTTCTTAGCGTGCATTAAAGTCGTCTCCTTCTTTTGCGTGGGTAAAACCGTCCCTTAAACTTCGCTCTCCTTCTGCGCTCGTCGTTACAGGTACCTTCTCCGAATTCTAAGCGTGTATTACCGTCGTCTCCTTTTTTCTGCTGAGTTAAAATGGTCTTAAAAACTTCGCTCTCCTTCTGCGCTCGTCGTTACAGGTACCTTCTCTGAGTTCTTAGCGTGCATTAAAGTCGTCTCCTTCTTTTGAATGGGTAAAACCGTCCCTTAAACTTCGCTCTCCTTCTGCGCTCGTCGTTACAGGTACCTTCTCTGAGTTCTTAGCGTGCATTAAAGTCGTCTCCTTTTTTTCTGCCGAGTTAAACCCGTCCCTTAAACTTCGCTCTCCTTCTGCGCTCGTCGTTACAGGTACCTTCTCCGAATTCTAAGCGTGCATTACCGTCGCCTTCTTTTATCTGCTAGGTAAAATGGTCTCTAAACCTGCACTCTCCGTTGCGCTTGTCATTGCAGGTACATATGTCGAATCGTTGCCGCGTGCTCACGTCTTTTTTCTTATATTTTCAGGTGCCATGATCTAGCAAGCATGTGGTACAGATGTACACCTCGATGAGATGGAAGAGGTATGGGCAGATGAACGTCTCAATGAGATGGAAGAGGTATGGTTGGCTTTGTAAGCTTTATCTCGAAATTCTTTCCAGAATAGCTCTAGAGTGTCAAACAGTTTAGACCCAGACTAGATCTGACAAAATGCTCAGGCTGAGCAGGATCCAGACTGTTTGCAAAGCTTATCAGCAGACGACAGTATTAGGCAAAGAATTAAAAACACCATTAAGATGGCATCTTGTATTCAATCAACGTATATGTTGAAGTTTTGTTTTCATAGAGAGCCAAGGAAATATGATCAGAAAGTTTACATTCACATATTACATTAGTAAAAGCCTTGTTGAATTCTTGTAAGGGAGACTCTGTATGGACATCACATGGAACAAGCATAAGTTAGGTTTGACTTGTAAAATAAGAGGAGAAAACCCAGTGAAAAACACACTTATTGCTGCTCATGATCCTGTCAAGTGTACACTCATTAAAGCAAGTGGAATGGACTAGGCAATTTCACAATCATAGATTAGCTTCAACATTGGTCATTCTGGTAGTATACTTATCACCAAAGCAAACAAATCTGGGTACTACTTGGGTTGGTGTGCCTACTGAGGAAACGCCTTATATAAGTCATTTTTGCCAAAGATATGAAATTGATGTACTTATTGCATATACGTAAATCACTCTTAGAACATGCATGACAAGTGGGACTCCAAGTATATTATTTTGATACGTTCATCTACTTCCATACTCCATGTGTGCGAGCTGCAAAGGCACTGGTGAGACTGGATGGATGCACAGTCTCGCCTGAGCCTTCACTTAAGACTTGTGCGATAGGTACCAGCATCTAATACAGTAACTGTTGTAGTGTTGAGATTTGAATTATGGGAAGATGCTTAACTCTTAAAACGTCTATCACAACAAAAGTCATCTGCTTTTGTCGTCTGCTGAAATGTTTTAGTAGCCTTTCAAACAAACAGTATAGACCCAGATTAGACTGCTCATATAGGAGCAGTCTGATCTGGGTCGACACTGTTTGTCTCTATACTTAACTTTGTTAAATAATGCTAGCAAAAATTTGCAGCAGACGACAAAAGCAGACAGAATTTTCAGATGATCTTTTTGCTGACGTTTTAAGGGTTAAGAACGCTTAAAGTACAAATCTAGTAACCACACAGTGCATGTCTATATTTCCAGGTTCAGACGACTAAAAACTATGCCTGGCTACAAGCCCACTTGAAGAGAAAGACAGGATGCAACAATGTGACGTCTATTGGAATGGTAGGTATTTTTTTCCGTTTATATCGTACACCTGCTGAGTATAAGATGCGTCCGTATTCTTAGCGTAAATATCCGTCGTCTTCTTTTTCTGCTGGGGTAAAAGGGTCTCTAAAACTCTCTCTCTCTCTTTTGCGCTCGTACCTTCTCCGAATTCTTAGCGTGTATTACCGTCGTCTCCTTTTTTCTACTGGCTTAAAATGGTCTTAAAAACTTCGCTCTCTTTCTGCGCTCGTTGTTACAGGTACCTTCTCTGAGTTCTTAGCGTGCATTAAAGTCGTCTCCTTCTTTTGCGTGGGTAAAACCGTCCCTTAAACTTCGCTCTCCTTCTGCGCTCGTCGTTACAGGTACCTTCTCCGAATTCTAAGCGTGTATTACCGTCGTCTCCTTTTTTCTGCTGAGTTAAAATGGTCTTAAAAACTTCGCTCTCCTTCTGCGCTCGTCGTTACAGGTACCTTCTCTGAGTTCTTAGCGTGCATTAAAGTCGTCTCCTTCTTTTGAATGGGTAAAACCGTCCCTTAAACTTCGCTCTCCTTCTGCGCTCGTCGTTACAGGTACCTTCTCTGAGTTCTTAGCGTGCATTAAAGTCGTCTCTTTTTTTTCTGCCGAGTTAAACCCGTCCCTTAAACTTCGCTCTCCTTCTGCGCTCGTCGTTACAGGTACCTTCTCCGAATTCTAAGCGTGCATTACCGTCGCCTTCTTTTATCTGCTAGGTAAAATGGTCTCTAAACCTGCACTCTCCGTTGCGCTTGTCATTGCAGGTACATATGTCGAATCGTTGCCGCATGCTCACGTCTTTTTTCTTATATTTTCAGGTGCCATGATCTAGCAAGCATGTGGTACAGATGTACACCTCGATGAGATGGAAGAGGTATGGGCAGATGAACGTCTCAATGAGATGGAAGAGGTATGGTTGGCTTTGTAAGCTTTATCTCGAAATTCTTTCCAGAATAGCTCTAGAGTGTCAAACAGTTTAGACCCAGACTAGATCTGACAAAATGCTCAGGCTGAGCAGGATCCAGACTGTTTGCAAAGCTTATCAGCAGACGACAGTATTAGGCAAAGAATTAAAAACACCATTAAGATGGCATCTTGTATTCAATCAACGTATATGTTGAAGTTTTGTTTTCATAGAGAGCCAAGGAAATATGATCAGAAAGTTTACATTCACATATTACATTAGTAAAAGCCTTGTTGAATTCTTGTAAGGGAGACTCTGTATGGACATCACATGGAACAAGCATAAGTTAGGTTTGACTTGTAAAATAAGAGGAGAAAACCCAGTGAAAAACACACTTATTGCTGCTCATGATCCTGTCAAGTGTACACTCATTAAAGCAAGTGGAATGGACTAGGCAATTTCACAATCATAGATTAGCTTCAACATTGGTCATTCTGGTAGTATACTTATCACCAAAGCAAACAAATCTGGGTACTACTTGGGTTGGTGTGCCTACTGAGGAAACGCCTTATATAAGTCATTTTTGCCAAAGATATGAAATTGATGTACTTATTGCATATACGTAAATCACTCTTAGAACATGCATGACAAGTGGGACTCCAAGTATATTATTTTGATACGTTCATCTACTTCCATACTCCATGTGTGCGAGCTGCAAAGGCACTGGTGAGACTGGATGGATGCACAGTCTCGCCTGAGCCTTCACTTAAGACTTGTGCGATAGGTACCAGCATCTAATACAGTAACTGTTGTAGTGTTGAGATTTGAATTATGGGAAGATGCTTAACTCTTAAAACGTCTATCACAACAAAAGTCATCTGCTTTTGTCGTCTGCTGAAATGTTTTAGTAGCCTTTCAAACAAACAGTATAGACCCAGATTAGACTGCTCATATAGGAGCAGTCTGATCTGGGTCGACACTGTTTGTCTCTATACTTAACTTTGTTAAATAATGCTAGCAAAAATTTGCAGCAGACGACAAAAGCAGACAGAATTTTCAGATGATCTTTTTGCTGACGTTTTAAGGGTTAAGAACGCTTAAAGTACAAATCTAGTAACCACACAGTGCATGTCTATATTTCCAGGTTCAGACGACTAAAAACTATGCCTGGCTACAAGCCCACTTGAAGAGAAAGACAGGATGCAACAATGTGACGTCTATTGGAATGGTAGGTATTTTTTTCCGTTTATATCGTACACCTGCTGAGTATAAGATGCGTCCGTATTCTTAGCGTAAATATCCGTCGTCTTCTTTTTCTGCTGGGGTAAAAGGGTCTCTAAAACTCTCTCTCTCTCTCTTTTGCGCTCGTACCTTCTCCGAATTCTTAGCGTGTATTACCGTCGTCTCCTTTTTTCTACTGGCTTAAAATGGTCTTAAAAACTTCGCTCTCTTTCTGCGCTCGTTGTTACAGGTACCTTCTCTGAGTTCTTAGCGTGCATTAAAGTCGTCTCCTTCTTTTGCGTGGGTAAAACCGTCCCTTAAACTTCGCTCTCCTTCTGCGCTCGTCGTTACAGGTACCTTCTCCGAATTCTAAGCGTGTATTACCGTCGTCTCCTTTTTTCTGCTGAGTTAAAATGGTCTTAAAAACTTCGCTCTCCTTCTGCGCTCGTCGTTACAGGTACCTTCTCTGAGTTCTTAGCGTGCATTAAAGTCGTCTCCTTCTTTTGAATGGGTAAAACCGTCCCTTAAACTTCGCTCTCCTTCTGCGCTCGTCGTTACAGGTACCTTCTCTGAGTTCTTAGCGTGCATTAAAGTCGTCTCCTTTTTTTCTGCCGAGTTAAACCCGTCCCTTAAACTTCGCTCTCCTTCTGCGCTTGTCGCTACAGGTACCTTCTCCGAATTCTAAGCGTGCATTACCGTCGCCTTCTTTTATCTGCTAGGTAAAATGGTCTCTAAACCTGCACTCTCCGTTGCGCTTGTCATTGCAGGTACATATGTCGAATCGTTGCCGCGTGCTCACGTCTTTTTTCTTATATTTTCAGGTGCCATGATCTAGCAAGCATGTGGTACAGATGTACACCTCGATGAGATGGAAGAGGTATGGGCAGATGAACGTCTCAATGAGATGGAAGAGGTATGGTTGGCTTTGTAAGCTTTATCTCGAAATTCTTTCCAGAATAGCTCTAGAGTGTCAAACAGTTTAGACCCAGACTAGATCTGACAAAATGCTCAGGCTGAGCAGGATCCAGACTGTTTGCAAAGCTTATCAGCAGACGACAGTATTAGGCAAAGAATTAAAAACACCATTAAGATGGCATCTTGTATTCAATCAACGTATATGTTGAAGTTTTGTTTTCATAGAGAGCCAAGGAAATATGATCAGAAAGTTTACATTCACATATTACATTAGTAAAAGCCTTGTTGAATTCTTGTAAGGGAGACTCTGTATGGACATCACATGGAACAAGCATAAGTTAGGTTTGACTTGTAAAATAAGAGGAGAAAACCCAGTGAAAAACACACTTATTGCTGCTCATGATCCTGTCAAGTGTACACTCATTAAAGCAAGTGGAATGGACTAGGCAATTTCACAATCATAGATTAGCTTCAACATTGGTCATTCTGGTAGTATACTTATCACCAAAGCAAACAAATCTGGGTACTACTTGGGTTGGTGTGCCTACTGAGGAAACGCCTTATATAAGTCATTTTTGCCAAAGATATGAAATTGATGTACTTATTGCATATACGTAAATCACTCTTAGAACATGCATGACAAGTGGGACTCCAAGTATATTATTTTGATACGTTCATCTACTTCCATACTCCATGTGTGCGAGCTGCAAAGGCACTGGTGAGACTGGATGGATGCACAGTCTCGCCTGAGCCTTCACTTAAGACTTGTGCGATAGGTACCAGCATCTAATACAGTAACTGTTGTAGTGTTGAGATTTGAATTATGGGAAGATGCTTAACTCTTAAAACGTCTATCACAACAAAAGTCATCTGCTTTTGTCGTCTGCTGAAATGTTTTAGTAGCCTTTCAAACAAACAGTATAGACCCAGATTAGACTGCTCATATAGGAGCAGTCTGATCTGGGTCGACACTGTTTGTCTCTATACTTAACTTTGTTAAATAATGCTAGCAAAAATTTGCAGCAGACGACAAAAGCAGACAGAATTTTCAGATGATCTTTTTGCTGACGTTTTAAGGGTTAAGAACGCTTAAAGTACAAATCTAGTAACCACACAGTGCATGTCTATATTTCCAGGTTCAGACGACTAAAAACTATGCCTGGCTACAAGCCCACTTGAAGAGAAAGACAGGATGCAACAATGTGACGTCTATTGGAATGGTAGGTATTTTTTTCCGTTTATATCGTACACCTGCTGAGTATAAGATGCATCCGTATTCTTAGCGTAAATATCCGTCGTCTTCTTTTTCTGCTGGGGTAAAAGGGTCTCTAAAACTCTCTCTCTCTCTCTTTTGCGCTCGTACCTTCTCCGAATTCTTAGCGTGTATTACCGTCGTCTCCTTTTTTCTACTGGCTTAAAATGGTCTTAAAAACTTCGCTCTCTTTCTGCGCTCGTTGTTACAGGTACCTTCTCTGAGTTCTTAGCGTGCATTAAAGTCGTCTCCTTCTTTTGCGTGGGTAAAACCGTCCCTTAAACTTCGCTCTCCTTCTGCGCTCGTCGTTACAGGTACCTTCTCCGAATTCTAAGCGTGTATTACCGTCGTCTCCTTTTTTCTGCTGAGTTAAAATGGTCTTAAAAACTTCGCTCTCCTTCTGCGCTCGTCGTTACAGGTACCTTCTCTGAGTTCTTAGCGTGCATTAAAGTCGTCTCCTTCTTTTGAATGGGTAAAACCGTCCCTTAAACTTCGCTCTCCTTCTGCGCTCGTCGTTACAGGTACCTTCTCTGAGTTCTTAGCGTGCATTAAAGTCGTCTCCTTTTTTTCTGCCGAGTTAAACCCGTCCCTTAAACTTCGCTCTCCTTCTGCGCTCGTCGTTACAGGTACCTTCTCCGAATTCTAAGCGTGCATTACCGTCGCCTTCTTTTATCTGCTAGGTAAAATGGTCTCTAAACCTGCACTCTCCGTTGCGCTTGTCATTGCAGGTACATATGTCGAATCGTTGCCGCGTGCTCACGTCTTTTTTCTTATATTTTCAGGTGCCATGATCTAGCAAGCATGTGGTACAGATGTACACCTCGATGAGATGGAAGAGGTATGGGCAGATGAACGTCTCAATGAGATGGAAGAGGTATGGTTGGCTTTGTAAGCTTTATCTCGAAATTCTTTCCAGGATAGCTCTAGAGTGTCAAACAGTTTAGACCCAGACTAGATCTGACAAAATGCTCAGGCTGAGCAGGATCCAGACTGTTTGCAAAGCTTATCAGCAGACGACAGTATTAGGCAAAGAATTAAAAACACCATTAAGATGGCATCTTGTATTCAATCAACGTATATGTTGAAGTTTTGTTTTCATAGAGAGCCAAGGAAATATGATCAGAAAGTTTACATTCACATATTACATTAGTAAAAGCCTTGTTGAATTCTTGTAAGGGAGACTCTGTATGGACATCACATGGAACAAGCATAAGTTAGGTTTGACTTGTAAAATAAGAGGAGAAAACCCAGTGAAAAACACACTTATTGCTGCTCATGATCCTGTCAAGTGTACACTCATTAAAGCAAGTGGAATGGACTAGGCAATTTCACAATCATAGATTAGCTTCAACATTGGTCATTCTGGTAGTATACTTATCACCAAAGCAAACAAATCTGGGTACTACTTGGGTTGGTGTGCCTACTGAGGAAACGCCTTATATAAGTCATTTTTGCCAAAGATATGAAATTGATGTACTTATTGCATATACGTAAATCACTCTTAGAACATGCATGACAAGTGGGACTCCAAGTATATTATTTTGATACGTTCATCTACTTCCATACTCCATGTGTGCGAGCTGCAAAGGCACTGGTGAGACTGGATGGATGCACAGTCTCGCCTGAGCCTTCACTTAAGACTTGTGCGATAGGTACCAGCATCTAATACAGTAACTGTTGTAGTGTTGAGATTTGAATTATGGGAAGATGCTTAACTCTTAAAACGTCTATCACAACAAAAGTCATCTGCTTTTGTCGTCTGCTGAAATGTTTTAGTAGCCTTTCAAACAAACAGTATAGACCCAGATTAGACTGCTCATATAGGAGCAGTCTGATCTGGGTCGACACTGTTTGTCTCTATACTTAACTTTGTTAAATAATGCTAGCAAAAATTTGCAGCAGACGACAAAAGCAGACAGAATTTTCAGATGATCTTTTTGCTGACGTTTTAAGGGTTAAGAACGCTTAAAGTACAAATCTAGTAACCACACAGTGCATGTCTATATTTCCAGGTTCAGACGACTAAAAACTATGCCTGGCTACAAGCCCACTTGAAGAGAAAGACAGGATGCAACAATGTGACGTCTATTGGAATGGTAGGTATTTTTTTCCGTTTATATCGTACACCTGCTGAGTATAAGATGCGTCCGTATTCTTAGCGTAAATATCCGTCGTCTTCTTTTTCTGCTGGGGTAAAAGGGTCTCTAAAACTCTCTCTCTCTCTCTTTTGCGCTCGTACCTTCTCCGAATTCTTAGCGTGTATTACCGTCGTCTCCTTTTTTCTACTGGCTTAAAATGGTCTTAAAAACTTCGCTCTCTTTCTGCGCTCGTTGTTACAGGTACCTTCTCTGAGTTCTTAGCGTGCATTAAAGTCGTCTCCTTCTTTTGCGTGGGTAAAACCGTCCCTTAAACTTCGCTCTCCTTCTGCGCTCGTCGTTACAGGTACCTTCTCCGAATTCTAAGCGTGTATTACCGTCGTCTCCTTTTTTCTGCTGAGTTAAAATGGTCTTAAAAACTTCGCTCTCCTTCTGCGCTCGTCGTTACAGGTACCTTCTCTGAGTTCTTAGCGTGCATTAAAGTCGTCTCCTTCTTTTGAATGGGTAAAACCGTCCCTTAAACTTCGCTCTCCTTCTTCGCTCGTCGTTACAGGTACCTTCTCTGAGTTCTTAGCGTGCATTAAAGTCGTCTCCTTTTTTTCTGCCGAGTTAAACCCGTCCCTTAAACTTCGCTCTCCTTCTGCGCTCGTCGTTACAGGTACCCTCTCCGAATTCTAAGCGTGCATTACCGTCGCCTTCTTTTATCTGCTAGGTAAAATGGTCTCTAAACCTGCACTCTCCGTTGCGCTTGTCATTGCAGGTACATATGTCGAATCGTTGCCGCGTGCTCACGTCTTTTTTCTTATATTTTCAGGTGCCATGATCTAGCAAGCATGTGGTACAGATGTACACCTCGATGAGATGGAAGAGGTATGGGCAGATGAACGTCTCAATGAGATGGAAGAGGTATGGTTGGCTTTGTAAGCTTTATCTCGAAATTCTTTCCAGAATAGCTCTAGAGTGTCAAACAGTTTAGACCCAGACTAGATCTGACAAAATGCTCAGGCTGAGCAGGATCCAGACTGTTTGCAAAGCTTATCAGCAGACGACAGTATTAGGCAAAGAATTAAAAACACCATTAAGATGGCATCTTGTATTCAATCAACGTATATGTTGAAGTTTTGTTTTCATAGAGAGCCAAGGAAATATGATCAGAAAGTTTACATTCACATATTACATTAGTAAAAGCCTTGTTGAATTCTTGTAAGGGAGACTCTGTATGGACATCACATGGAACAAGCATAAGTTAGGTTTGACTTGTAAAATAAGAGGAGAAAACCCAGTGAAAAACACACTTATTGCTGCTCATGATCCTGTCAAGTGTACACTCATTAAAGCAAGTGGAATGGACTAGGCAATTTCACAATCATAGATTAGCTTCAACATTGGTCATTCTGGTAGTATACTTATCACCAAAGCAAACAAATCTGGGTACTACTTGGGTTGGTGTGCCTACTGAGGAAACGCCTTATATAAGTCATTTTTGCCAAAGATATGAAATTGATGTACTTATTGCATATACGTAAATCACTCTTAGAACATGCATGACAAGTGGGACTCCAAGTATATTATTTTGATACGTTCATCTACTTCCATACTCCATGTGTGCGAGCTGCAAAGGCACTGGTGAGACTGGATGGATGCACAGTCTCGCCTGAGCCTTCACTTAAGACTTGTGCGATAGGTACCAGCATCTAATACAGTAACTGTTGTAGTGTTGAGATTTGAATTATGGGAAGATGCTTAACTCTTAAAACGTCTATCACAACAAAAGTCATCTGCTTTTGTCGTCTGCTGAAATGTTTTAGTAGCCTTTCAAACAAACAGTATAGACCCAGATTAGACTGCTCATATAGGAGCAGTCTGATCTGGGTCGACACTGTTTGTCTCTATACTTAACTTTGTTAAATAATGCTAGCAAAAATTTGCAGCAGACGACAAAAGCAGACAGAATTTTCAGATGATCTTTTTGCTGACGTTTTAAGGGTTAAGAACGCTTAAAGTACAAATCTAGTAACCACACAGTGCATGTCTATATTTCCAGGTTCAGACGACTAAAAACTATGCCTGGCTACAAGCCCACTTGAAGAGAAAGACAGGATGCAACAATGTGACGTCTATTGGAATGGTAGGTATTTTTTTCCGTTTATATCGTACACCTGCTGAGTATAAGATGCGTCCGTATTCTTAGCGTAAATATCCGTCGTCTTCTTTTTCTGCTGGGGTAAAAGGGTCTCTAAAACTCTCTCTCTCTCTCTTTTGCGCTCGTACCTTCTCCGAATTCTTAGCGTGTATTACCGTCGTCTCCTTTTTTCTACTGGCTTAAAATGGTCTTAAAAACTTCGCTCTCTTTCTGCGCTCGTTGTTACAGGTACCTTCTCTGAGTTCTTAGCGTGCATTAAAGTCGTCTCCTTCTTTTGCGTGGGTAAAACCGTCCCTTAAACTTCGCTCTCCTTCTGCGCTCGTCGTTACAGGTACCTTCTCCGAATTCTAAGCGTGTATTACCGTCGTCTCCTTTTTTCTGCTGAGTTAAAATGGTCTTAAAAACTTCGCTCTCCTTCTGCGCTCGTCGTTACAGGTACCTTCTCTGAGTTCTTAGCGTGCATTAAAGTCGTCTCCTTCTTTTGAATGGGTAAAACCGTCCCTTAAACTTCGCTCTCCTTCTGCGCTCGTCGTTACAGGTACCTTCTCTGAGTTCTTAGCGTGCATTAAAGTCGTCTCCTTTTTTTCTGCCGAGTTAAACCCGTCCCTTAAACTTCGCTCTCCTTCTGCGCTCGTCGTTACAGGTACCTTCTCCGAATTCTAAGCGTGCATTACCGTCGCCTTCTTTTATCTGCTAGGTAAAATGGTCTCTAAACCTGCACTCTCCGTTGCGCTTGTCATTGCAGGTACATATGTCGAATCGTTGCCGCATGCTCACGTCTTTTTTCTTATATTTTCAGGTGCCATGATCTAGCAAGCATGTGGTACAGATGTACACCTCGATGAGATGGAAGAGGTATGGGCAGATGAACGTCTCAATGAGATGGAAGAGGTATGGTTGGCTTTGTAAGCTTTATCTCGAAATTCTTTCCAGAATAGCTCTAGAGTGTCAAACAGTTTAGACCCAGACTAGATCTGACAAAATGCTCAGGCTGAGCAGGATCCAGACTGTTTGCAAAGCTTATCAGCAGACGACAGTATTAGGCAAAGAATTAAAAACACCATTAAGATGGCATCTTGTATTCAATCAACGTATATGTTGAAGTTTTGTTTTCATAGAGAGCCAAGGAAATATGATCAGAAAGTTTACATTCACATATTACATTAGTAAAAGCCTTGTTGAATTCTTGTAAGGGAGACTCTGTATGGACATCACATGGAACAAGCATAAGTTAGGTTTGACTTGTAAAATAAGAGGAGAAAACCCAGTGAAAAACACACTTATTGCTGCTCATGATCCTGTCAAGTGTACACTCATTAAAGCAAGTGGAATGGACTAGGCAATTTCACAATCATAGATTAGCTTCAACATTGGTCATTCTGGTAGTATACTTATCACCAAAGCAAACAAATCTGGGTACTACTTGGGTTGGTGTGCCTACTGAGGAAACGCCTTTTATAAGTCATTTTTGCCAAAGATATGAAATTGATGTACTTATTGCATATACGTAAATCACTCTTAGAACATGCATGACAAGTGGGACTCCAAGTATATTATTTTGATACGTTCATCTACTTCCATACTCCATGTGTGCGAGCTGCAAAGGCACTGGTGAGACTGGATGGATGCACAGTCTCGCCTGAGCCTTCACTTAAGACTTGTGCGATAGGTACCAGCATCTAATACAGTAACTGTTGTAGTGTTGAGATTTGAATTATGGGAAGATGCTTAACTCTTAAAACGTCTATCACAACAAAAGTCATCTGCTTTTGTCGTCTGCTGAAATGTTTTAGTAGCCTTTCAAACAAACAGTATAGACCCAGATTAGACTGCTCATATAGGAGCAGTCTGATCTGGGTCGACACTGTTTGTCTCTATACTTAACTTTGTTAAATAATGCTAGCAAAAATTTGCAGCAGACGACAAAAGCAGACAGAATTTTCAGATGATCTTTTTGCTGACGTTTTAAGGGTTAAGAACGCTTAAAGTACAAATCTAGTAACCACACAGTGCATGTCTATATTTCCAGGTTCAGACGACTAAAAACTATGCCTGGCTACAAGCCCACTTGAAGAGAAAGACAGGATGCAACAATGTGACGTCTATTGGAATGGTAGGTATTTTTTTCCGTTTATATCGTACACCTGCTGAGTATAAGATGCGTCCGTATTCTTAGCGTAAATATCCGTCGTCTTCTTTTTCTGCTGGGGTAAAAGGGTCTCTAAAACTCTCTCTCTCTCTCTTTTGCGCTCGTACCTTCTCCGAATTCTTAGCGTGTATTACCGTCGTCTCCTTTTTTCTACTGGCTTAAAATGGTCTTAAAAACTTCGCTCTCTTTCTGCGCTCGTTGTTACAGGTACCTTCTCTGAGTTCTTAGCGTGCATTAAAGTCGTCTCCTTCTTTTGCGTGGGTAAAACCGTCCCTTAAACTTCGCTCTCCTTCTGCGCTCGTCGTTACAGGTACCTTCTCCGAATTCTAAGCGTGTATTACCGTCGTCTCCTTTTTTCTGCTGAGTTAAAATGGTCTTAAAAACTTCGCTCTCCTTCTGCGCTCGTCGTTACAGGTACCTTCTCTGAGTTCTTAGCGTGCATTAAAGTCGTCTCCTTCTTTTGAATGGGTAAAACCGTCCCTTAAACTTCGCTCTCCTTCTGCGCTCGTCGTTACAGGTACCTTCTCTGAGTTCTTAGCGTGCATTAAAGTCGTCTCCTTTTTTTCTGCCGAGTTAAACCCGTCCCTTAAACTTCGCTCTCCTTCTGCGCTCGTCGTTACAGGTACCTTCTCCGAATTCTAAGCGTGCATTACCGTCGCCTTCTTTTATCTGCTAGGTAAAATGGTCTCTAAACCTGCACTCTCCGTTGCGCTTGTCATTGCAGGTACATATGTCGAATCGTTGCCGCGTGCTCACGTCTTTTTTCTTATATTTTCAGGTGCCATGATCTAGCAAGCATGTGGTACAGATGTACACCTCGATGAGATGGAAGAGGTATGGGCAGATGAACGTCTCAATGAGATGGAAGAGGTATGGTTGGCTTTGTAAGCTTTATCTCGAAATTCTTTCCAGAATAGCTCTAGAGTGTCAAACAGTTTAGACCCAGACTAGATCTGACAAAATGCTCAGGCTGAGCAGGATCCAGACTGTTTGCAAAGCTTATCAGCAGACGACAGTATTAGGCAAAGAATTAAAAACACCATTAAGATGGCATCTTGTATTCAATCAACGTATATGTTGAAGTTTTGTTTTCATAGAGAGCCAAGGAAATATGATCAGAAAGTTTACATTCACATATTACATTAGTAAAAGCCTTGTTGAATTCTTGTAAGGGAGACTCTGTATGGACATCACATGGAACAAGCATAAGTTAGGTTTGACTTGTAAAATAAGAGGAGAAAACCCAGTGAAAAACACACTTATTGCTGCTCATGATCCTGTCAAGTGTACACTCATTAAAGCAAGTGGAATGGACTAGGCAATTTCACAATCATAGATTAGCTTCAACATTGGTCATTCTGGTAGTATACTTATCACCAAAGCAAACAAATCTGGGTACTACTTGGGTTGGTGTGCCTACTGAGGAAACGCCTTATATAAGTCATTTTTGCCAAAGATATGAAATTGATGTACTTATTGCATATACGTAAATCACTCTTAGAACATGCATGACAAGTGGGACTCCAAGTATATTATTTTGATACGTTCATCTACTTCCATACTCCATGTGTGCGAGCTGCAAAGGCACTGGTGAGACTGGATGGATGCACAGTCTCGCCTGAGCTTTCACTTAAGACTTGTGCGATAGGTACCAGCATCTAATACAGTAACTGTTGTAGTGTTGAGATTTGAATTATGGGAAGATGCTTAACTCTTAAAACGTCTATCACAACAAAAGTCATCTGCTTTTGTCGTCTGCTGAAATGTTTTAGTAGCCTTTCAAACAAACAGTATAGACCCAGATTAGACTGCTCATATAGGAGCAGTCTGATCTGGGTCGACACTGTTTGTCTCTATACTTAACTTTGTTAAATAATGCTAGCAAAAATTTGCAGCAGACGACAAAAGCAGACAGAATTTTCAGATGATCTTTTTGCTGACGTTTTAAGGGTTAAGAACGCTTAAAGTACAAATCTAGTAACCACACAGTGCATGTCTATATTTCCAGGTTCAGACGACTAAAAACTATGCCTGGCTACAAGCCCACTTGAAGAGAAAGACAGGATGCAACAATGTGACGTCTATTGGAATGGTAGGTATTTTTTTCCGTTTATATCGTACACCTGCTGAGTATAAGATGCGTCCGTATTCTTAGCGTAAATATCCGTCGTCTTCTTTTTCTGCTGGGGTAAAAGGGTCTCTAAAACTCTCTCTCTCTCTCTTTTGCGCTCGTACCTTCTCCGAATTCTTAGCGTGTATTACCGTCGTCTCCTTTTTTCTACTGGCTTAAAATGGTCTTAAAAACTTCGCTCTCTTTCTGCGCTCGTTGTTACAGGTACCTTCTCTGAGTTCTTAGCGTGCATTAAAGTCGTCTCCTTCTTTTGCGTGGGTAAAACCGTCCCTTAAACTTCGCTCTCCTTCTGCGCTCGTCGTTACAGGTACCTTCTCCGAATTCTAAGCGTGTATTACCGTCGTCTCCTTTTTTCTGCTGAGTTAAAATGGTCTTAAAAACTTCGCTCTCCTTCTGCGCTCGTCGTTACAGGTACCTTCTCTGAGTTCTTAGCGTGCATTAAAGTCGTCTCCTTCTTTTGAATGGGTAAAACCGTCCCTTAAACTTCGCTCTCCTTCTGCGCTCGTCGTTACAGGTACCTTCTCTGAGTTCTTAGCGTGCATTAAAGTCGTCTCCTTTTTTTCTGCCGAGTTAAACCCATCCCTTAAACTTCGCTCTCCTTCTGCGCTCGTCGTTACAGGTACCTTCTCCGAATTCTAAGCGTGCATTACCGTCGCCTTCTTTTATCTGCTAGGTAAAATGGTCTCTAAACCTGCACTCTCCGTTGCGCTTGTCATTGCAGGTACATATGTCGAATCGTTGCCGCGTGCTCACGTCTTTTTTCTTATATTTTCAGGTGCCATGATCTAGCAAGCATGTGGTACAGATGTACACCTCGATGAGATGGAAGAGGTATGGGCAGATGAACGTCTCAATGAGATGGAAGAGGTATGGTTGGCTTTGTAAGCTTTATCTCGAAATTCTTTCCAGAATAGCTCTAGAGTGTCAAACAGTTTAGACCCAGACTAGATCTGACAAAATGCTCAGGCTGAGCAGGATCCAGACTGTTTGCAAAGCTTATCAGCAGACGACAGTATTAGGCAAAGAATTAAAAACACCATTAAGATGGCATCTTGTATTCAATCAACGTATATGTTGAAGTTTTGTTTTCATAGAGAGCCAAGGAAATATGATCAGAAAGTTTACATTCACATATTACATTAGTAAAAGCCTTGTTGAATTCTTGT
The DNA here is from genome assembly GCA_964019695.1 of Loripinus fragilis. Lineage (NCBI taxonomy): Eukaryota > Metazoa > Mollusca > Bivalvia > Lucinida > Lucinidae > Loripinus > Loripinus fragilis. The sequence continues at coordinate 21,312,274 of OZ026519.1, read as the reverse complement.
AAGGGAGACTCTGTATGGACATCACATGGAACAAGCATAAGTTAGGTTTGACTTGTAAAATAAGAGGAGAAAGCCCAGTGAAAAACACACTTATTGCTGCTCATGATCCTGTCAAGTGTACACTCATTAAAGCAAGTGGAATGGACTAGGCAATTTCACAATCATAGATTAGCTTCAACATTGGTCATTCTGGTAGTATACTTATCACCAAAGCAAACAAATCTGGGTACTACTTGGGTTGGTGTGCCTACTGAGGAAACGCCTTATATAAGTCATTTTTGCCAAAGATATGAAATTGATGTACTTATTGCATATACGTAAATCACTCTTAGAACATGCATGACAAGTGGGACTCCAAGTATATTATTTTGATACGTTCATCTACTTCCATACTCCATGTGTGCGAGCTGCAAAGGCACTGGTGAGACTGGATGGATGCACAGTCTCGCCTGAGCCTTCACTTAAGACTTGTGCGATAGGTACCAGCATCTAATACAGTAACTGTTGTAGTGTTGAGATTTGAATTATGGGAAGATGCTTAACTCTTAAAACGTCTATCACAACAAAAGTCATCTGCTTTTGTCGTCTGCTGAAATGTTTTAGTAGCCTTTCAAACAAACAGTATAGACCCAGATTAGACTGCTCATATAGGAGCAGTCTGATCTGGGTCGACACTGTTTGTCTCTATACTTAACTTTGTTAAATAATGCTAGCAAAAATTTGCAGCAGACGACAAAAGCAGACAGAATTTTCAGATGATCTTTTTGCTGACGTTTTAAGGGTTAAGAACGCTTAAAGTACAAATCTAGTAACCACACAGTGCATGTCTATATTTCCAGGTTCAGACGACTAAAAACTATGCCTGGCTACAAGCCCACTTGAAGAGAAAGACAGGATGCAACAATGTGACGTCTATTGGAATGGTAGGTATTTTTTTCCGTTTATATCGTACACCTGCTGAGTATAAGATGCGTCCGTATTCTTAGCGTAAATATCCGTCGTCTTCTTTTTCTGCTGGGGTAAAAGGGTCTCTAAAACTCTCTCTCTCTCTCTTTTGCGCTCGTACCTTCTCCGAATTCTTAGCGTGTATTACCGTCGTCTCCTTTTTTCTACTGGCTTAAAATGGTCTTAAAAACTTCGCTCTCTTTCTGCGCTCGTTGTTACAGGTACCTTCTCTGAGTTCTTAGCGTGCATTAAAGTCGTCTCCTTCTTTTGCGTGGGTAAAACCGTCCTTTAAACTTCGCTCTCCTTCTGCGCTCGTCGTTACAGGTACCTTCTCCGAATTCTAAGCGTGTATTACCGTCGTCTCCTTTTTTCTGCTGAGTTAAAATGGTCTTAAAAACTTCGCTCTCCTTCTGCGCTCGTCGTTACAGGTACCTTCTCTGAGTTCTTAGCGTGCATTAAAGTCGTCTCCTTCTTTTGAATGGGTAAAACCGTCCCTTAAACTTCGCTCTCCTTCTGCGCTCGTCGTTACAGGTACCTTCTCTGAGTTCTTAGCGTGCATTAAAGTCGTCTCCTTTTTTTCTGCCGAGTTAAACCCGTCCCTTAAACTTCGCTCTCCTTCTGCGCTCGTCGTTACAGGTACCTTCTCCGAATTCTAAGCGTGCATTACCGTCGCCTTCTTTTATCTGCTAGGTAAAATGGTCTCTAAACCTGCACTCTCCGTTGCGCTTGTCATTGCAGGTACATATGTCGAATCGTTGCCGCGTGCTCACGTCTTTTTTCTTATATTTTCAGGTGCCATGATCTAGCAAGCATGTGGTACAGATGTACACCTCGATGAGATGGAAGAGGTATGGGCAGATGAACGTCTCAATGAGATGGAAGAGGTATGGTTGGCTTTGTAAGCTTTATCTCGAAATTCTTTCCAGAATAGCTCTAGAGTGTCAAACAGTTTAGACCCAGACTAGATCTGACAAAATGCTCAGGCTGAGCAGGATCCAGACTGTTTGCAAAGCTTATCAGCAGACGACAGTATTAGGCAAAGAATTAAAAACACCATTAAGATGGCATCTTGTATTCAATCAACGTATATGTTGAAGTTTTGTTTTCATAGAGAGCCAAGGAAATATGATCAGAAAGTTTACATTCACATATTACATAAGTAAAAGCCTTGTTGAATTCTTGTAAGGGAGACTCTGTATGGACATCACATGGAACAAGCATAAGTTAGGTTTGACTTGTAAAATAAGAGGAGAAAACCCAGTGAAAAACACACTTATTGCTGCTCATGATCCTGTCAAGTGTACACTCATTAAAGCAAGTGGAATGGACTAGGCAATTTCACAATCATAGATTAGCTTCAACATTGGTCATTCTGGTAGTATACTTATCACCAAAGCAAACAAATCTGGGTACTACTTGGGTTGGTGTGCCTACTGAGGAAACGCCTTATATAAGTCATTTTTGCCAAAGATATGAAATTGATGTACTTATTGCATATACGTAAATCACTCTTAGAACATGCATGACAAGTGGGACTCCAAGTATATTATTTTGATACGTTCATCTACTTCCATACTCCATGTGTGCGAGCTGCAAAGGCACTGGTGAGACTGGATGGATGCACAGTCTCGCCTGAGCCTTCACTTAAGACTTGTGCGATAGGTACCAGCATCTAATACAGTAACTGTTGTAGTGTTGAGATTTGAATTATGGGAAGATGCTTAACTCTTAAAACGTCTATCACAACAAAAGTCATCTGCTTTTGTCGTCTGCTGAAATGTTTTAGTAGCCTTTCAAACAAACAGTATAGACCCAGATTAGACTGCTCATATAGGAGCAGTCTGATCTGGGTCGACACTGTTTGTCTCTATACTTAACTTTGTTAAATAATGCTAGCAAAAATTTGCAGCAGACGACAAAAGCAGACAGAATTTTCAGATGATCTTTTTGCTGACGTTTTAAGGGTTAAGAACGCTTAAAGTACAAATCTAGTAACCACACAGTGCATGTCTATATTTCCAGGTTCAGACGACTAAAAACTATGCCTGGCTACAAGCCCACTTGAAGAGAAAGACAGGATGCAACAATGTGACGTCTATTGGAATGGTAGGTATTTTTTTCCGTTTATATCGTACACCTGCTGAGTATAAGATGCGTCCGTATTCTTAGCGTAAATATCCGTCGTCTTCTTTTTCTGCTGGGGTAAAAGGGTCTCTAAAACTCTCTCTCTCTCTCTTTTGCGCTCGTACCTTCTCCGAATTCTTAGCGTGTATTACCGTCGTCTCCTTTTTTCTACTGGCTTAAAATGGTCTTAAAAACTTCGCTCTCTTTCTGCGCTCGTTGTTACAGGTACCTTCTCTGAGTTCTTAGCGTGCATTAAAGTCGTCTCCTTCTTTTGCGTGGGTAAAACCGTCCCTTAAACTTCGCTCTCCTTCTGCGCTCGTCGTTACAGGTACCTTCTCCGAATTCTAAGCGTGTATTACCGTCGTCTCCTTTTTTCTGCTGAGTTAAAATGGTCTTAAAAACTTCGCTCTCCTTCTGCGCTCGTCGTTACAGGTACCTTCTCTGAGTTCTTAGCGTGCATTAAAGTCGTCTCCTTCTTTTGAATGGGTAAAACCGTCCCTTAAACTTCGCTCTCCTTCTGCGCTCGTCGTTACAGGTACCTTCTCTGAGTTCTTAGCGTGCATTAAAGTCGTCTCCTTTTTTTCTGCCGAGTTAAACCCGTCCCTTAAACTTCGCTCTCCTTCTGCGCTCGTCGTTACAGGTACCTTCTCCGAATTCTAAGCGTGCATTACCGTCGCCTTCTTTTATCTGCTAGGTAAAATGGTCTCTAAACCTGCACTCTCCGTTGCGCTTGTCATTGCAGGTACATATGTCGAATCGTTGCCGCGTGCTCACGTCTTTTTTCTTATATTTTCAGGTGCCATGATCTAGCAAGCATGTGGTACAGATGTACACCTCGATGAGATGGAAGAGGTATGGGCAGATGAACGTCTCAATGAGATGGAAGAGGTATGGCTGGCTTTGTAAGCTTTATCTCGAAATTCTTTCCAGAATAGCTCTAGAGTGTCAAACAGTTTAGACCCAGACTAGATCTGACAAAATGCTCAGGCTGAGCAGGATCCAGACTGTTTGCAAAGCTTATCAGCAGACGACAGTATTAGGCAAAGAATTAAAAACACCATTAAGATGGCATCTTGTATTCAATCAACGTATATGTTGAAGTTTTGTTTTCATAGAGAGCCAAGGAAATATGATCAGAAAGTTTACATTCACATATTACATTAGTAAAAGCCTTGTTGAATTCTTGTAAGGGAGACTCTGTATGGACATCACATGGAACAAGCATAAGTTAGGTTTGACTTGTAAAATAAGAGGAGAAAACCCAGTGAAAAACACACTTATTGCTGCTCATGATCCTGTCAAGTGTACACTCATTAAAGCAAGTGGAATGGACTAGGCAATTTCACAATCATAGATTAGCTTCAACATTGGTCATTCTGGTAGTATACTTATCACCAAAGCAAACAAATCTGGGTACTACTTGGGTTGGTGTGCCTACTGAGGAAACGCCTTATATAAGTCATTTTTGCCAAAGATATGAAATTGATGTACTTATTGCATATACGTAAATCACTCTTAGAACATGCATGACAAGTGGGACTCCAAGTATATTATTTTGATACGTTCATCTACTTCCATACTCCATGTGTGCGAGCTGCAAAGGCACTGGTGAGACTGGATGGATGCACAGTCTCGCCTGAGCCTTCACTTAAGACTTGTGCGATAGGTACCAGCATCTAATACAGTAACTGTTGTAGTGTTGAGATTTGAATTATGGGAAGATGCTTAACTCTTAAAACGTCTATCACAACAAAAGTCATCTGCTTTTGTCGTCTGCTGAAATGTTTTAGTAGCCTTTCAAACAAACAGTATAGACCCAGGTTAGACTGCTCATATAGGAGCAGTCTGATCTGGGTCGACACTGTTTGTCTCTATACTTAACTTTGTTAAATAATGCTAGCAAAAATTTGCAGCAGACGACAAAAGCAGACAGAATTTTCAGATGATCTTTTTGCTGACGTTTTAAGGGTTAAGAACGCTTAAAGTACAAATCTAGTAACCACACAGTGCATGTCTATATTTCCAGGTTCAGACGACTAAAAACTATGCCTGGCTACAAGCCCACTTGAAGAGAAAGACAGGATGCAACAATGTGACGTCTATTGGAATGGTAGGTATTTTTTTCCGTTTATATCGTACACCTGCTGAGTATAAGATGCGTCCGTATTCTTAGCGTAAATATCCGTCGTCTTCTTTTTCTGCTGGGGTAAAAGGGTCTCTAAAACTCTCTCTCTCTCTCTTTTGCGCTCGTACCTTCTCCAAATTCTTAGCGTGTATTACCGTCGTCTCCTTTTTTCTACTGGCTTAAAATGGTCTTAAAAACTTCGCTCTCTTTCTGCGCTCGTTGTTACAGGTACCTTCTCTGAGTTCTTAGCGTGCATTAAAGTCGTCTCCTTCTTTTGCGTGGGTAAAACCGTCCCTTAAACTTCGCTCTCCTTCTGCGCTCGTCGTTACAGGTACCTTCTCCGAATTCTAAGCGTGTATTACCGTCGTCTCCTTTTTTCTGCTGAGTTAAAATGGTCTTAAAAACTTCGCTCTCCTTCTGCGCTCGTCGTTACAGGTACCTTCTCTGAGTTCTTAGCGTGCATTAAAGTCGTCTCCTTCTTTTGAATGGGTAAAACCGTCCCTTAAACTTCGCTCTCCTTCTGCGCTCGTCGTTACAGGTACCTTCTCTGAGTTCTTAGCGTGCATTAAAGTCGTCTCCTTTTTTTCTGCCGAGTTAAACCCGTCCCTTAAACTTCGCTCTCCTTCTGCGCTCGTCGTTACAGGTACCTTCTCCGAATTCTAAGCGTGCATTACCGTCGCCTTCTTTTATCTGCTAGGTAAAATGGTCTCTAAACCTGCACTCTCCGTTGCGCTTGTCATTGCAGGTACATATGTCGAATCGTTGCCGCGTGCTCACGTCTTTTTTCTTATATTTTCAGGTGCCATGATCTAGCAAGCATGTGGTACAGATGTACACCTCGATGAGATGGAAGAGGTATGGGCAGATGAACGTCTCAATGAGATGGAAGAGGTATGGTTGGCTTTGTAAGCTTTATCTCGAAATTCTTTCCAGAATAGCTCTAGAGTGTCAAACAGTTTAGACCCAGACTAGATCTGACAAAATGCTCAGGCTGAGCAGGATCCAGACTGTTTGCAAAGCTTATCAGCAGACGACAGTATTAGGCAAAGAATTAAAAACACCATTAAGATGGCATCTTGTATTCAATCAACGTATATGTTGAAGTTTTGTTTTCATAGAGAGCCAAGGAAATATGATCAGAAAGTTTACATTCACATATTACATTAGTAAAAGCCTTGTTGAATTCTTGTAAGGGAGACTCTGTATGGACATCACATGGAACAAGCATAAGTTAGGTTTGACTTGTAAAATAAGAGGAGAAAACCCAGTGAAAAACACACTTATTGCTGCTCATGATCCTGTCAAGTGTACACTCATTAAAGCAAGTGGAATGGACTAGGCAATTTCACAATCATAGATTAGCTTCAACATTGGTCATTCTGGTAGTATACTTATCACCAAAGCAAACAAATCTGGGTACTACTTGGGTTGGTGTGCCTACTGAGGAAACGCCTTATATAAGTCATTTTTGCCAAAGATATGAAATTGATGTACTTATTGCATATACGTAAATCACTCTTAGAACATGCATGACAAGTGGGACTCCAAGTATATTATTTTGATACGTTCATCTACTTCCATACTCCATGTGTGCGAGCTGCAAAGGCACTGGTGAGACTGGATGGATGCACAGTCTCGCCTGAGCTTTCACTTAAGACTTGTGCGATAGGTACCAGCATCTAATACAGTAACTGTTGTAGTGTTGAGATTTGAATTATGGGAAGATGCTTAACTCTTAAAACGTCTATCACAACAAAAGTCATCTGCTTTTGTCGTCTGCTGAAATGTTTTAGTAGCCTTTCAAACAAACAGTATAGACCCAGATTAGACTGCTCATATAGGAGCAGTCTGATCTGGGTCGACACTGTTTGTCTCTATACTTAACTTTGTTAAATAATGCTAGCAAAAATTTGCAGCAGACGACAAAAGCAGACAGAATTTTCAGATGATCTTTTTGCTGACGTTTTAAGGGTTAAGAACGCTTAAAGTACAAATCTAGTAACCACACAGTGCATGTCTATATTTCCAGGTTCAGACGACTAAAAACTATGCCTGGCTACAAGCCCACTTGAAGAGAAAGACAGGATGCAACAATGTGACGTCTATTGGAATGGTAGGTATTTTTTTCCGTTTATATCGTACACCTGCTGAGTATAAGATGCGTCCGTATTCTTAGCGTAAATATCCGTCGTCTTCTTTTTCTGCTGGGGTAAAAGGGTCTCTAAAACTCTCTCTCTCTCTCTTTTGCGCTCGTACCTTCTCCGAATTCTTAGCGTGTATTACCGTCGTCTCCTTTTTTCTACTGGCTTAAAATGGTCTTAAAAACTTCGCTCTCTTTCTGCGCTCGTTGTTACAGGTACCTTCTCTGAGTTCTTAGCGTGCATTAAAGTCGTCTCCTTCTTTTGCGTGGGTAAAACCGTCCCTTAAACTTCGCTCTCCTTCTGCGCTCGTCGTTACAGGTACCTTCTCCGAATTCTAAGCGTGTATTACCGTCGTCTCCTTTTTTCTGCTGAGTTAAAATGGTCTTAAAAACTTCGCTCTCCTTCTGCGCTCGTCGTTACAGGTACCTTCTCTGAGTTCTTAGCGTGCATTAAAGTCGTCTCCTTCTTTTGAATGGGTAAAACCGTCCCTTAAACTTCGCTCTCCTTCTGCGCTCGTCGTTACAGGTACCTTCTCTGAGTTCTTAGCGTGCATTAAAGTCGTCTCCTTTTTTTCTGCCGAGTTAAACCCGTCCCTTAAACTTCGCTCTCCTTCTGCGCTCGTCGTTACAGGTACCTTCTCCGAATTCTAAGCGTGCATTACCGTCGCCTTCTTTTATCTGCTAGGTAAAATGGTCTCTAAACCTGCACTCTCCGTTGCGCTTGTCATTGCAGGTACATATGTCGAATCGTTGCCGCGTGCTCACGTCTTTTTTCTTATATTTTCAGGTGCCATGATCTAGCAAGCATGTGGTACAGATGTACACCTCGATGAGATGGAAGAGGTATGGGCAGATGAACGTCTCAATGAGATGGAAGAGGTATGGTTGGCTTTGTAAGCTTTATCTCGAAATTCTTTCCAGAATAGCTCTAGAGTGTCAAACAGTTTAGACCCAGACTAGATCTGACAAAATGCTCAGGCTGAGCAGGATCCAGACTGTTTGCAAAGCTTATCAGCAGACGACAGTATTAGGCAAAGAATTAAAAACACCATTAAGATGGCATCTTGTATTCAATCAACGTATATGTTGAAGTTTTGTTTTCATAGAGAGCCAAGGAAATATGATCAGAAAGTTTACATTCACATATTACATTAGTAAAAGCCTTGTTGAATTCTTGTAAGGGAGACTCTGTATGGACATCACATGGAACAAGCATAAGTTAGGTTTGACTTGTAAAATAAGAGGAGAAAGCCCAGTGAAAAACACACTTATTGCTGCTCATGATCCTGTCAAGTGTACACTCATTAAAGCAAGTGGAATGGACTAGGCAATTTCACAATCATAGATTAGCTTCAACATTGGTCATTCTGGTAGTATACTTATCACCAAAGCAAACAAATCTGGGTACTACTTGGGTTGGTGTGCCTACTGAGGAAACGCCTTATATAAGTCATTTTTGCCAAAGATATGAAATTGATGTACTTATTGCATATACGTAAATCACTCTTAGAACATGCATGACAAGTGGGACTCCAAGTATATTATTTTGATACGTTCATCTACTTCCATACTCCATGTGTGCGAGCTGCAAAGGCACTGGTGAGACTGGATGGATGCACAGTCTCGCCTGAGCCTTCACTTAAGACTTGTGCGATAGGTACCAGCATCTAATACAGTAACTGTTGTAGTGTTGAGATTTGAATTATGGGAAGATGCTTAACTCTTAAAACGTCTATCACAACAAAAGTCATCTGCTTTTGTCGTCTGCTGAAATGTTTTAGTAGCCTTTCAAACAAACAGTATAGACCCAGATTAGACTGCTCATATAGGAGCAGTCTGATCTGGGTCGACACTGTTTGTCTCTATACTTAACTTTGTTAAATAATGCTAGCAAAAATTTGCAGCAGACGACAAAAGCAGACAGAATTTTCAGATGATCTTTTTGCTGACGTTTTAAGGGTTAAGAACGCTTAAAGTACAAATCTAGTAACCACACAGTGCATGTCTATATTTCCAGGTTCAGACGACTAAAAACTATGCCTGGCTACAAGCCCACTTGAAGAGAAAGACAGGATGCAACAATGTGACGTCTATTGGAATGGTAGGTATTTTTTTCCGTTTATATCGTACACCTGCTGAGTATAAGATGCGTCCGTATTCTTAGCGTAAATATCCGTCGTCTTCTTTTTCTGCTGGGGTAAAAGGGTCTCTAAAACTCTCTCTCTCTCTCTTTTGCGCTCGTACCTTCTCCGAATTCTTAGCGTGTATTACCGTCGTCTCCTTTTTTCTACTGGCTTAAAATGGTCTTAAAAACTTCGCTCTCTTTCTGCGCTCGTTGTTACAGGTACCTTCTCTGAGTTCTTAGCGTGCATTAAAGTCGTCTCCTTCTTTTGCGTGGGTAAAACCGTCCTTTAAACTTCGCTCTCCTTCTGCGCTCGTCGTTACAGGTACCTTCTCCGAATTCTAAGCGTGTATTACCGTCGTCTCCTTTTTTCTGCTGAGTTAAAATGGTCTTAAAAACTTCGCTCTCCTTCTGCGCTCGTCGTTACAGGTACCTTCTCTGAGTTCTTAGCGTGCATTAAAGTCGTCTCCTTCTTTTGAATGGGTAAAACCGTCCCTTAAACTTCGCTCTCCTTCTGCGCTCGTCGTTACAGGTACCTTCTCTGAGTTCTTAGCGTGCATTAAAGTCGTCTCCTTTTTTTCTGCCGAGTTAAACCCGTCCCTTAAACTTCGCTCTCCTTCTGCGCTCGTCGTTACAGGTACCTTCTCCGAATTCTAAGCGTGCATTACCGTCGCCTTCTTTTATCTGCTAGGTAAAATGGTCTCTAAACCTGCACTCTCCGTTGCGCTTGTCATTGCAGGTACATATGTCGAATCGTTGCCGCGTGCTCACGTCTTTTTTCTTATATTTTCAGGTGCCATGATCTAGCAAGCATGTGGTACAGATGTACACCTCGATGAGATGGAAGAGGTATGGGCAGATGAACGTCTCAATGAGATGGAAGAGGTATGGTTGGCTTTGTAAGCTTTATCTCGAAATTCTTTCCAGAATAGCTCTAGAGTGTCAAACAGTTTAGACCCAGACTAGATCTGACAAAATGCTCAGGCTGAGCAGGATCCAGACTGTTTGCAAAGCTTATCAGCAGACGACAGTATTAGGCAAAGAATTAAAAACACCATTAAGATGGCATCTTGTATTCAATCAACGTATATGTTGAAGTTTTGTTTTCATAGAGAGCCAAGGAAATATGATCAGAAAGTTTACATTCACATATTACATTAGTAAAAGCCTTGTTGAATTCTTGTAAGGGAGACTCTGTATGGACATCACATGGAACAAGCATAAGTTAGGTTTGACTTGTAAAATAAGAGGAGAAAACCCAGTGAAAAACACACTTATTGCTGCTCATGATCCTGTCAAGTGTACACTCATTAAAGCAAGTGGAATGGACTAGGCAATTTCACAATCATAGATTAGCTTCAACATTGGTCATTCTGGTAGTATACTTATCACCAAAGCAAACAAATCTGGGTACTACTTGGGTTGGTGTGCCTACTGAGGAAACGCCTTATATAAGTCATTTTTGCCAAAGATATGAAATTGATGTACTTATTGCATATACGTAAATCACTCTTAGAACATGCATGACAAGTGGGACTCCAAGTATATTATTTTGATACGTTCATCTACTTCCATACTCCATGTGTGCGAGCTGCAAAGGCACTGGTGAGACTGGATGGATGCACAGTCTCGCCTGAGCCTTCACTTAAGACTTGTGCGATAGGTACCAGCATCTAATACAGTAACTGTTGTAGTGTTGAGATTTGAATTATGGGAAGATGCTTAACTCTTAAAACGTCTATCACAACAAAAGTCATCTGCTTTTGTCGTCTGCTGAAATGTTTTAGTAGCCTTTCAAACAAACAGTATAGACCCAGATTAGACTGCTCATATAGGAGCAGTCTGATCTGGGTCGACACTGTTTGTCTCTATACTTAACTTTGTTAAATAATGCTAGCAAAAATTTGCAGCAGACGACAAAAGCAGACAGAATTTTCAGATGATCTTTTTGCTGACGTTTTAAGGGTTAAGAACGCTTAAAGTACAAATCTAGTAACCACACAGTGCATGTCTATATTTCCAGGTTCAGACGACTAAAAACTATGCCTGGCTACAAGCCCACTTGAAGAGAAAGACAGGATGCAACAATGTGACGTCTATTGGAATGGTAGGTATTTTTTTCCGTTTATATCGTACACCTGCTGAGTATAAGATGCGTCCGTATTCTTAGCGTAAATATCCGTCGTCTTCTTTTTCTGCTGGGGTAAAAGGGTCTCTAAAACTCTCTCTCTCTCTCTTTTGCGCTCGTACCTTCTCCGAATTCTTAGCGTGTATTACCGTCGTCTCCTTTTTTCTACTGGCTTAAAATGGTCTTAAAAACTTCGCTCTCTTTCTGCGCTCGTTGTTACAGGTACCTTCTCTGAGTTCTTAGCGTGCATTAAAGTCGTCTCCTTCTTTTGCGTGGGTAAAACCGTCCCTTAAACTTCGCTCTCCTTCTGCGCTCGTCGTTACAGGTACCTTCTCCGAATTCTAAGCGTGTATTACCGTCGTCTCCTTTTTTCTGCTGAGTTAAAATGGTCTTAAAAACTTCGCTCTCCTTCTGCGCTCGTCGTTACAGGTACCTTCTCTGAGTTCTTAGCGTGCATTAAAGTCGTCTCCTTCTTTTGAATGGGTAAAACCGTCCCTTAAACTTCGCTCTCCTTCTGCGCTCGTCGTTACAGGTACCTTCTCTGAGTTCTTAGCGTGCATTAAAGTCGTCTCCTTTTTTTCTGCCGAGTTAAACCCGTCCCTTAAACTTCGCTCTCCTTCTGCGCTCGTCGTTACAGGTACCTTCTCCGAATTCTAAGCGTGCATTACCGTCGCCTTCTTTTATCTGCTAGGTAAAATGGTCTCTAAACCTGCACTCTCCGTTGCGCTTGTCATTGCAGGTACATATGTCGAATCGTTGCCGCGTGCTCACGTCTTTTTTCTTATATTTTCAGGTGCCATGATCTAGCAAGCATGTGGTACAGATGTACACCTCGATGAGATGGAAGAGGTATGGGCAGATGAACGTCTCAATGAGATGGAAGAGGTATGGTTGGCTTTGTAAGCTTTATCTCGAAATTCTTTCCAGAATAGCTCTAGAGTGTCAAACAGTTTAGACCCAGACTAGATCTGACAAAATGCTCAGGCTGAGCAGGATCCAGACTGTTTGCAAAGCTTATCAGCAGACGACAGTATTAGGCAAAGAATTAAAAACACCATTAAGATGGCATCTTGTATTCAATCAACGTATATGTTGAAGTTTTGTTTTCATAGAGAGCCAAGGAAATATGATCAGAAAGTTTACATTCACATATTACATTAGTAAAAGCCTTGTTGAATTCTTGTAAGGGAGACTCTGTATGGACATCACATGGAACAAGCATAAGTTAGGTTTGACTTGTAAAATAAGAGGAGAAAACCCAGTGAAAAACACACTTATTGCTGCTCATGATCCTGTCAAGTGTACACTCATTAAAGCAAGTGGAATGGACTAGGCAATTTCACAATCATAGATTAGCTTCAACATTGGTCATTCTGGTAGTATACTTATCACCAAAGCAAACAAATCTGGGTACTACTTGGGTTGGTGTGCCTACTGAGGAAACGCCTTATATAAGTCATTTTTGCCAAAGATATGAAATTGATGTACTTATTGCATATACGTAAATCACTCTTAGAACATGCATGACAAGTGGGACTCCAAGTATATTATTTTGATACGTTCATCTACTTCCATACTCCATGTGTGCGAGCTGCAAAGGCACTGGTGAGACTGGATGGATGCACAGTCTCGCCTGAGCCTTCACTTAAGACTTGTGCGATAGGTACCAGCATCTAATACAGTAACTGTTGTAGTGTTGAGATTTGAATTATGGGAAGATGCTTAACTCTTAAAACGTCTATCACAACAAAAGTCATCTGCTTTTGTCGTCTGCTGAAATGTTTTAGTAGCCTTTCAAACAAACAGTATAGACCCAGATTAGACTGCTCATATAGGAGCAGTCTGATCTGGGTCGACACTGTTTGTCTCTATACTTAACTTTGTTAAATAATGCTAGCAAAAATTTGCAGCAGACGACAAAAGCAGACAGAATTTTCAGATGATCTTTTTGCTGACGTTTTAAGGGTTAAGAACGCTTAAAGTACAAATCTAGTAACCACACAGTGCATGTCTATATTTCCAGGTTCAGACGACTAAAAACTATGCCTGGCTACAAGCCCACTTGAAGAGAAAGACAGGATGCAACAATGTGACGTCTATTGGAATGGTAGGTATTTTTTTCCGTTTATATCGTACACCTGCTGAGTATAAGATGCGTCCGTATTCTTAGCGTAAATATCCGTCGTCTTCTTTTTCTGCTGGGGTAAAAGGGTCTCTAAAACTCTCTCTCTCTCTCTTTTGCGCTCGTACCTTCTCCGAATTCTTAGCGTGTATTACCGTCGTCTCCTTTTTTCTACTGGCTTAAAATGGTCTTAAAAACTTCGCTCTCTTTCTGCGCTCGTTGTTACAGGTACCTTCTCTGAGTTCTTAGCGTGCATTAAAGTCGTCTCCTTCTTTTGCGTGGGTAAAACCGTCCCTTAAACTTCGCTCTCCTTCTGCGCTTGTCGTTACAGGTACCTTCTCCGAATTCTAAGCGTGTATTACCGTCGTCTCCTTTTTTCTGCTGAGTTAAAATGGTCTTAAAAACTTCGCTCTCCTTCTGCGCTCGTCGTTACAGGTACCTTCTCTGAGTTCTTAGCGTGCATTAAAGTCGTCTCCTTCTTTTGAATGGGTAAAACCGTCCCTTAAACTTCGCTCTCCTTCTGCGCTCGTCGTTACAGGTACCTTCTCTGAGTTCTTAGCGTGCATTAAAGTCGTCTCCTTTTTTTCTGCCGAGTTAAACCCGTCCCTTAAACTTTGCTCTCCTTCTGCGCTCGTCGTTACAGGTACCTTCTCCGAATTCTAAGCGTGCATTACCGTCGCCTTCTTTTATCTGCTAGGTAAAATGGTCTCTAAACCTGCACTCTCCGTTGCGCTTGTCATTGCAGGTACATATGTCGAATCGTTGCCGCGTGCTCACGTCTTTTTTCTTATATTTTCAGGTGCCATGATCTAGCAAGCATGTGGTACAGATGTACACCTCGATGAGATGGAAGAGGTATGGGCAGATGAACGTCTCAATGAGATGGAAGAGGTATGGTTGGCTTTGTAAGCTTTATCTCGAAATTCTTTCCAGAATAGCTCTAGAGTGTCAAACAGTTTAGACCCAGACTAGATCTGACAAAATGCTCAGGCTGAGCAGGATCCAGACTGTTTGCAAAGCTTATCAGCAGACGACAGTATTAGGCAAAGAATTAAAAACACCATTAAGATGGCATCTTGTATTCAATCAACGTATATGTTGAAGTTTTGTTTTCATAGAGAGCCAAGGAAATATGATCAGAAAGTTTACATTCACATATTACATTAGTAAAAGCCTTGTTGAATTCTTGTAAGGGAGACTCTGTATGGACATCACATGGAACAAGCATAAGTTAGGTTTGACTTGTAAAATAAGAGGAGAAAACCCAGTGAAAAACACACTTATTGCTGCTCATGATCCTGTCAAGTGTACACTCATTAAAGCAAGTGGAATGGACTAGGCAATTTCACAATCATAGATTAGCTTCAACATTGGTCATTCTGGTAGTATACTTATCACCAAAGCAAACAAATCTGGGTACTACTTGGGTTGGTGTGCCTACTGAGGAAACGCCTTATATAAGTCATTTTTGCCAAAGATATGAAATTGATGTACTTATTGCATATACGTAAATCACTCTTAGAACATGCATGACAAGTGGGACTCCAAGTATATTATTTTGATACGTTCATCTACTTCCATACTCCATGTGTGCGAGCTGCAAAGGCACTGGTGAGACTGGATGGATGCACAGTCTCGCCTGAGCCTTCACTTAAGACTTGTGCGATAGGTACCAGCATCTAATACAGTAACTGTTGTAGTGTTGAGATTTGAATTATGGGAAGATGCTTAACTCTTAAAACGTCTATCACAACAAAAGTCATCTGCTTTTGTCGTCTGCTGAAATGTTTTAGTAGCCTTTCAAACAAACAGTATAGACCCAGATTAGACTGCTCATATAGGAGCAGTCTGATCTGGGTCGACACTGTTTGTCTCTATACTTAACTTTGTTAAATAATGCTAGCAAAAATTTGCAGCAGACGACAAAAGCAGACAGAATTTTCAGATGATCTTTTTGCTGACGTTTTAAGGGTTAAGAACGCTTAAAGTACAAATCTAGTAACCACACAGTGCATGTCTATATTTCCAGGTTCAGACGACTAAAAACTATGCCTGGCTACAAGCCCACTTGAAGAGAAAGACAGGATGCAACAATGTGACGTCTATTGGAATGGTAGGTATTTTTTTTCCGTTTATATCGTACACCTGCTGAGTATAAGATGCGTCCGTATTCTTAGCGTAAATATCCGTCGTCTTCTTTTTCTGCTGGGGTAAAAGGGTCTCTAAAACTCTCTCTCTCTCTCTTTTGCGCTCGTACCTTCTCCGAATTCTTAGCGTGTATTACCGTCGTCTCCTTTTTTCTACTGGCTTAAAATGGTCTTAAAAACTTCGCTCTCTTTCTGCGCTCGTTGTTACAGGTACCTTCTCTGAGTTCTTAGCGTGCATTAAAGTCGTCTCCTTCTTTTGCGTGGGTAAAACCGTCCCTTAAACTTCGCTCTCCTTCTGCGCTCGTCGTTACTGGTACCTTCTCCGAATTCTAAGCGTGTATTACCGTCGTCTCCTTTTTTCTGCTGAGTTAAAATGGTCTTAAAAACTTCGCTCTCCTTCTGCGCTCGTCGTTACAGGTACCTTCTCTGAGTTCTTAGCGTGCATTAAAGTCGTCTCCTTCTTTTGAATGGGTAAAACCGTCCCTTAAACTTCGCTCTCCTTCTGCGCTCGTCGTTACAGGTACCTTCTCTGAGTTCTTAGCGTGCATTAAAGTCGTCTCCTTTTTTTCTGCCGAGTTAAACCCGTCCCTTAAACTTCGCTCTCCTTCTGCGCTCGTCGTTACAGGTACCTTCTCCGAATTCTAAGCGTGCATTACCGTCGCCTTCTTTTATCTGCTAGGTAAAATGGTCTCTAAACCTGCACTCTCCGTTGCGCTTGTCATTGCAGGTACATATGTCGAATCGTTGCCGCGTGCTCACGTCTTTTTTCTTATATTTTCAGGTGCCATGATCTAGCAAGCATGTGGTACAGATGTACACCTCGATGAGATGGAAGAGGTATGGGCAGATGAACGTCTCAATGAGATGGAAGAGGTATGGTTGGCTTTGTAAGCTTTATCTCGAAATTCTTTCCAGAATAGCTCTAGAGTGTCAAACAGTTTAGACCCAGACTAGATCTGACAAAATGCTCAGGCTGAGCAGGATCCAGACTGTTTGCAAAGCTTATCAGCAGACGACAGTATTAGGCAAAGAATTAAAAACACCATTAAGATGGCATCTTGTATTCAATCAACGTATATGTTGAAGTTTTGTTTTCATAGAGAGCCAAGGAAATATGATCAGAAAGTTTACATTCACATATTACATTAGTAAAAGCCTTGTTGAATTCTTGTAAGGGAGACTCTGTATGGACATCACATGGAACAAGCATAAGTTAGGTTTGACTTGTAAAATAAGAGGAGAAAACCCAGTGAAAAACACACTTGTTGCTGCTCATGATCCTGTCAAGTGTACACTCATTAAAGCAAGTGGAATGGACTAGGCAATTTCACAATCATAGATTAGCTTCAACATTGGTCATTCTGGTAGTATACTTATCACCAAAGCAAACAAATCTGGGTACTACTTGGGTTGGTGTGCCTACTGAGGAAACGCCTTATATAAGTCATTTTTGCCAAAGATATGAAATTGATGTACTTATTGCATATACGTAAATCACTCTTAGAACATGCATGACAAGTGGGACTCCAAGTATATTATTTTGATACGTTCATCTACTTCCATACTCCATGTGTGCGAGCTGCAAAGGCACTGGTGAGACTGGATGGATGCACAGTCTTGCCTGAGCCTTCACTTAAGACTTGTGCGATAGGTACCAGCATCTAATACAGTAACTGTTGTAGTGTTGAGATTTGAATTATGGGAAGATGCTTAACTCTTAAAACGTCTATCACAACAAAAGTCATCTGCTTTTGTCGTCTGCTGAAATGTTTTAGTAGCCTTTCAAACAAACAGTATAGACCCAGATTAGACTGCTCATATAGGAGCAGTCTGATCTGGGTCGACACTGTTTGTCTCTATACTTAACTTTGTTAAATAATGCTAGCAAAAATTTGCAGCAGACGACAAAAGCAGACAGAATTTTCAGATGATCTTTTTGCTGACGTTTTAAGGGTTAAGAACGCTTAAAGTACAAATCTAGTAACCACACAGTGCATGTCTATATTTCCAGGTTCAGACGACTAAAAACTATGCCTGGCTACAAGCCCACTTGAAGAGAAAGACAGGATGCAACAATGTGACGTCTATTGGAATGGTAGGTATTTTTTTCCGTTTATATCGTACACCTGCTGAGTATAAGATGCGTCCGTATTCTTAGCGTAAATATCCGTCGTCTTCTTTTTCTGCTGGGGTAAAAGGGTCTCTAAAACTCTCTCTCTCTCTCTTTTGCGCTCGTACCTTCTCCGAATTCTTAGCGTGTATTACCATCGTCTCCTTTTTTCTACTGGCTTAAAATGGTCTTAAAAACTTCGCTCTCTTTCTGCGCTCGTTGTTACAGGTACCTTCTCTGAGTTCTTAGCGTGCATTAAAGTCGTCTCCTTCTTTTGCGTGGGTAAAACCGTCCCTTAAACTTCGCTCTCCTTCTGCGCTCGTCGTTACAGGTACCTTCTCCGAATTCTAAGCGTGTATTACCGTCGTCTCCTTTTTTCTGCTGAGTTAAAATGGTCTTAAAAACTTCGCTCTCCTTCTGCGCTCGTCGTTACAGGTACCTTCTCTGAGTTCTTAGCGTGCATTAAAGTCGTCTCCTTCTTTTGAATGGGTAAAACCGTCCCTTAAACTTCGCTCTCCTTCTGCGCTCGTCGTTACAGGTACCTTCTCTGAGTTCTTAGCGTGCATTAAAGTCGTCTCCTTTTTTTCTGCCGAGTTAAACCCGTCCCTTAAACTTCGCTCTCCTTCTGCGCTCGTCGTTACAGGTACCTTCTCCGAATTCTAAGCGTGCATTACCGTCGCCTTCTTTTATCTGCTAGGTAAAATGGTCTCTAAACCTGCACTCTCCGTTGCGCTTGTCATTGCAGGTACATATGTCGAATCGTTGCCGCGTGCTCACGTCTTTTTTCTTATATTTTCAGGTGCCATGATCTAGCAAGCATGTGGTACAGATGTACACCTCGATGAGATGGAAGAGGTATGGGCAGATGAACGTCTCAATGAGATGGAAGAGGTATGGTTGGCTTTGTAAGCTTTATCTCGAAATTCTTTCCAGAATAGCTCTAGAGTGTCAAACAGTTTAGACCCAGACTAGATCTGACAAAATGCTCAGGCTGAGCAGGATCCAGACTGTTTGCAAAGCTTATCAGCAGACGACAGTATTAGGCAAAGAATTAAAAACACCATTAAGATGGCATCTTGTATTCAATCAACGTATATGTTGAAGTTTTGTTTTCATAGAGAGCCAAGGAAATATGATCAGAAAGTTTACATTCACATATTACATTAGTAAAAGCCTTGTTGAATTCTTGTAAGGGAGACTCTGTATGGACATCACATGGAACAAGCATAAGTTAGGTTTGACTTGTAAAATAAGAGGAGAAAACCCAGTGAAAAACACACTTATTGCTGCTCATGATCCTGTTAAGTGTACACTCATTAAAGCAAGTGGAATGGACTAGGCAATTTCACAATCATAGATTAGCTTCAACATTGGTCATTCTGGTAGTATACTTATCACCAAAGCAAACAAATCTGGGTACTACTTGGGTTGGTGTGCCTACTGAGGAAACGCCTTATATAAGTCATTTTTGCCAAAGATATGAAATTGATGTACTTATTGCATATACGTAAATCACTCTTAGAACATGCATGACAAGTGGGACTCCAAGTATATTATTTTGATACGTTCATCTACTTCCATACTCCATGTGTGCGAGCTGCAAAGGCACTGGTGAGACTGGATGGATGCACAGTCTCGCCTGAGCCTTCACTTAAGACTTGTGCGATAGGTACCAGCATCTAATACAGTAACTGTTGTAGTGTTGAGATTTGAATTATGGGAAGATGCTTAACTCTTAAAACGTCTATCACAACAAAAGTCATCTGCTTTTGTCGTCTGCTGAAATGTTTTAGTAGCCTTTCAAACAAACAGTATAGACCCAGATTAGACTGCTCATATAGGAGCAGTCTGATCTGGGTCGACACTGTTTGTCTCTATACTTAACTTTGTTAAATAATGCTAGCAAAAATTTGCAGCAGACGACAAAAGCAGACAGAATTTTCAGATGATCTTTTTGCTGACGTTTTAAGGGTTAAGAACGCTTAAAGTACAAATCTAGTAACCACACAGTGCATGTCTATATTTCCAGGTTCAGACGACTAAAAACTATGCCTGGCTACAAGCCCACTTGAAGAGAAAGACAGGATGCAACAATGTGACGTCTATTGGAATGGTAGGTATTTTTTTCCGTTTATATCGTACACCTGCTGAGTATAAGATGCGTCCGTATTCTTAGCGTAAATATCCGTCGTCTTCTTTTTCTGCTGGGGTAAAAGGGTCTCTAAAACTCTCTCTCTCTCTCTTTTGCGCTCGTACCTTCTCCGAATTCTTAGCGTGTATTACCGTCGTCTCCTTTTTTCTACTGGCTTAAAATGGTCTTAAAAACTTCGCTCTCTTTCTGCGCTCGTTGTTACAGGTACCTTCTCTGAGTTCTTAGCGTGCATTAAAGTCGTCTCCTTCTTTTGCGTGGGTAAAACCGTCCCTTAAACTTCGCTCTCCTTCTGCGCTCGTCGTTACAGGTACCTTCTCCGAATTCTAAGCGTGTATTACCGTCGTCTCCTTTTTTCTGCTGAGTTAAAATGGTCTTAAAAACTTCGCTCTCCTTCTGCGCTCGTCGTTACAGGTACCTTCTCTGAGTTCTTAGCGTGCATTAAAGTCGTCTCCTTCTTTTGAATGGGTAAAACCGTCCCTTAAACTTCGCTCTCCTTCTGCGCTCGTCGTTACAGGTACCTTCTCTGAGTTCTTAGCGTGCATTAAAGTCGTCTCCTTTTTTTCTGCCGAGTTAAACCCGTCCCTTAAACTTCGCTCTCCTTCTGCGCTCGTCGTTACAGGTACCTTCTCCAAATTCTAAGCGTGCATTACCGTCGCCTTCTTTTATCTGCTAGGTAAAATGGTCTCTAAACCTGCACTCTCCGTTGCGCTTGTCATTGCAGGTACATATGTCGAATCGTTGCCGCGTGCTCACGTCTTTTTTCTTATATTTTCAGGTGCCATGATCTAGCAAGCATGTGGTACAGATGTACACCTCGATGAGATGGAAGAGGTATGGGCAGATGAACGTCTCAATGAGATGGAAGAGGTATGGCTGGCTTTGTAAGCTTTATCTCGAAATTCTTTCCAGAATAGCTCTAGAGTGTCAAACAGTTTAGACCCAGACTAGATCTGACAAAATGCTCAGGCTGAGCAGGATCCAGACTGTTTGCAAAGCTTATCAGCAGACGACAGTATTAGGCAAAGAATTAAAAACACCATTAAGATGGCATCTTGTATTCAATCAACGTATATGTTGAAGTTTTGTTTTCATAGAGAGCCAAGGAAATATGATCAGAAAGTTTACATTCACATATTACATTAGTAAAAGCCTTGTTGAATTCTTGTAAGGGAGACTCTGTATGGACATCACATGGAACAAGCATAAGTTAGGTTTGACTTGTAAAATAAGAGGAGAAAACCCAGTGAAAAACACACTTATTGCTGCTCATGATCCTGTCAAGTGTACACTCATTAAAGCAAGTGGAATGGACTAGGCAATTTCACAATCATAGATTAGCTTCAACATTGGTCATTCTGGTAGTATACTTATCACCAAAGCAAACAAATCTGGGTACTACTTGGGTTGGTGTGCCTACTGAGGAAACGCCTTATATAAGTCATTTTTGCCAAAGATATGAAATTGATGTACTTATTGCATATACGTAAATCACTCTTAGAACATGCATGACAAGTGGGACTCCAAGTATATTATTTTGATACGTTCATCTACTTCCATACTCCATGTGTGCGAGCTGCAAAGGCACTGGTGAGACTGGATGGATGCACAGTCTCGCCTGAGCCTTCACTTAAGACTTGTGCGATAGGTACCAGCATCTAATACAGTAACTGTTGTAGTGTTGAGATTTGAATTATGGGAAGATGCTTAACTCTTAAAACGTCTATCACAACAAAAGTCATCTGCTTTTGTCGTCTGCTGAAATGTTTTAGTAGCCTTTCAAACAAACAGTATAGACCCAGATTAGACTGCTCATATAGGAGCAGTCTGATCTGGGTCGACACTGTTTGTCTCTATACTTAACTTTGTTAAATAATGCTAGCAAAAATTTGCAGCAGACGACAAAAGCAGACAGAATTTTCAGATGATCTTTTTGCTGACGTTTTAAGGGTTAAGAACGCTTAAAGTACAAATCTAGTAACCACACAGTGCATGTCTATATTTCCAGGTTCAGACGACTAAAAACTATGCCTGGCTACAAGCCCACTTGAAGAGAAAGACAGGATGCAACAATGTGACGTCTATTGGAATGGTAGGTATTTTTTTCCGTTTATATCGTACACCTGCTGAGTATAAGATGCGTCCATATTCTTAGCGTAAATATCCGTCGTCTTCTTTTTCTGCTGGGGTAAAAGGGTCTCTAAAACTCTCTCTCTCTCTCTTTTGCGCTCGTACCTTCTCCAAATTCTTAGCGTGTATTACCGTCGTCTCCTTTTTTCTACTGGCTTAAAATGGTCTTAAAAACTTCGCTCTCTTTCTGCGCTCGTTGTTACAGGTACCTTCTCTGAGTTCTTAGCGTGCATTAAAGTCGTCTCCTTCTTTTGCGTGGGTAAAACCGTCCCTTAAACTTCGCTCTCCTTCTGCGCTCGTCGTTACAGGTACCTTCTCCGAATTCTAAGCGTGTATTACCGTCGTCTCCTTTTTTCTGCTGAGTTAAAATGGTCTTAAAAACTTCGCTCTCCTTCTGCGCTCGTCGTTACAGGTACCTTCTCTGAGTTCTTAGCGTGCATTAAAGTCGTCTCCTTCTTTTGAATGGGTAAAACCGTCCCTTAAACTTCGCTCTCCTTCTGCGCTCGTCGTTACAGGTACCTTCTCTGAGTTCTTAGCGTGCATTAAAGTCGTCTCCTTTTTTTCTGCCGAGTTAAACCCGTCCCTTAAACTTCGCTCTCCTTCTGCGCTCGTCGTTACAGGTACCTTCTCCGAATTCTAAGCGTGCATTACCGTCGCCTTCTTTTATCTGCTAGGTAAAATGGTCTCTAAACCTGCACTCTCCGTTGCGCTTGTCATTGCAGGTACATATGTCGAATCGTTGCCGCGTGCTCACGTCTTTTTTCTTATATTTTCAGGTGCCATGATCTAGCAAGCATGTGGTACAGATGTACACCTCGATGAGATGGAAGAGGTATGGGCAGATGAACGTCTCAATGAGATGGAAGAGGTATGGTTGGCTTTGTAAGCTTTATCTCGAAATTCTTTCCAGAATAGCTCTAGAGTGTCAAACAGTTTAGACCCAGACTAGATCTGACAAAATGCTCAGGCTGAGCAGGATCCAGACTGTTTGCAAAGCTTATCAGCAGACGACAGTATTAGGCAAAGAATTAAAAACACCATTAAGATGGCATCTTGTATTCAATCAACGTATATGTTGAAGTTTTGTTTTCATAGAGAGCCAAGGAAATATGATCAGAAAGTTTACATTCACATATTACATTAGTAAAAGCCTTGTTGAATTCTTGTAAGGGAGACTCTGTATGGACATCACATGGAACAAGCATAAGTTAGGTTTGACTTGTAAAATAAGAGGAGAAAACCCAGTGAAAAACACACTTATTGCTGCTCATGATCCTGTCAAGTGTACACTCATTAAAGCAAGTGGAATGGACTAGGCAATTTCACAATCATAGATTAGCTTCAACATTGGTCATTCTGGTAGTATACTTATCACCAAAGCAAACAAATCTGGGTACTACTTGGGTTGGTGTGCCTACTGAGGAAACGCCTTATATAAGTCATTTTTGCCAAAGATATGAAATTGATGTACTTATTGCATATACGTAAATCACTCTTAGAACATGCATGACAAGTGGGACTCCAAGTATATTATTTTGATACGTTCATCTACTTCCATACTCCATGTGTGCGAGCTGCAAAGGCACTGGTGAGACTGGATGGATGCACAGTCTCGCCTGAGCCTTCACTTAAGACTTGTGCGATAGGTACCAGCATCTAATACAGTAACTGTTGTAGTGTTGAGATTTGAATTATGGGAAGATGCTTAACTCTTAAAACGTCTATCACAACAAAAGTCATCTGCTTTTGTCGTCTGCTGAAATGTTTTAGTAGCCTTTCAAACAAACAGTATAGACCCAGATTAGACTGCTCATATAGGAGCAGTCTGATCTGGGTCGACACTGTTTGTCTCTATACTTAACTTTGTTAAATAATGCTAGCAAAAATTTGCAGCAGACGACAAAAGCAGACAGAATTTTCAGATGATCTTTTTGCTGACGTTTTAAGGGTTAAGAACGCTTAAAGTACAAATCTAGTAACCACACAGTGCATGTCTATATTTCCAGGTTCAGACGACTAAAAACTATGCCTGGCTACAAGCCCACTTGAAGAGAAAGACAGGATGCAACAATGTGACGTCTATTGGAATGGTAGGTATTTTTTTCCGTTTATATCGTACACCTGCTGAGTATAAGATGCGTCCGTATTCTTAGCGTAAATATCCGTCGTCTTCTTTTTCTGCTGGGGTAAAAGGGTCTCTAAAACTCTCTCTCTCTCTCTTTTGCGCTCGTACCTTCTCCAAATTCTTAGCGTGTATTACCGTCGTCTCCTTTTTTCTACTGGCTTAAAATGGTCTTAAAAACTTCGCTCTCTTTCTGCGCTCGTTGTTACAGGTACCTTCTCTGAGTTCTTAGCGTGCATTAAAGTCGTCTCCTTCTTTTGCGTGGGTAAAACCGTCCCTTAAACTTCGCTCTCCTTCTGCGCTCGTCGTTACAGGTACCTTCTCCGAATTCTAAGCGTGTATTACCGTCGTCTCCTTTTTTCTGCTGAGTTAAAATGGTCTTAAAAACTTCGCTCTCCTTCTGCGCTCGTCGTTACAGGTACCTTCTCTGAGTTCTTAGCGTGCATTAAAGTCGTCTCCTTCTTTTGAATGGGTAAAACCGTCCCTTAAACTTCGCTCTCCTTCTGCGCTCGTCGTTACAGGTACCTTCTCTGAGTTCTTAGCGTGCATTAAAGTCGTCTCCTTTTTTTCTGCCGAGTTAAACCCGTCCCTTAAACTTCGCTCTCCTTCTGCGCTCGTCGTTACAGGTACCTTCTCCGAATTCTAAGCGTGCATTACCGTCGCCTTCTTTTATCTGCTAGGTAAAATGGTCTCTAAACCTGCACTCTCCGTTGCGCTTGTCATTGCAGGTACATATGTCGAATCGTTGCCGCGTGCTCACGTCTTTTTTCTTATATTTTCAGGTGCCATGATCTAGCAAGCATGTGGTACAGATGTACACCTCGATGAGATGGAAGAGGTATGGGCAGATGAACGTCTCAATGAGATGGAAGAGGTATGGTTGGCTTTGTAAGCTTTATCTCGAAATTCTTTCCAGAATAGCTCTAGAGTGTCAAACAGTTTAGACCCAGACTAGATCTGACAAAATGCTCAGGCTGAGCAGGATCCAGACTGTTTGCAAAGCTTATCAGCAGACGACAGTATTAGGCAAAGAATTAAAAACACCATTAAGATGGCATCTTGTATTCAATCAACGTATATGTTGAAGTTTTGTTTTCATAGAGAGCCAAGGAAATATGATCAGAAAGTTTACATTCACATATTACATTAGTAAAAGCCTTGTTGAATTCTTGTAAGGGAGACTCTGTATGGACATCACATGGAACAAGCATAAGTTAGGTTTGACTTGTAAAATAAGAGGAGAAAACCCAGTGAAAAACACACTTATTGCTGCTCATGATCCTGTCAAGTGTACACTCATTAAAGCAAGTGGAATGGACTAGGCAATTTCACAATCATAGATTAGCTTCAACATTGGTCATTCTGGTAGTATACTTATCACCAAAGCAAACAAATCTGGGTACTACTTGGGTTGGTGTGCCTACTGAGGAAACGCCTTATATAAGTCATTTTTGCCAAAGATATGAAATTGATGTACTTATTGCATATACGTAAATCACTCTTAGAACATGCATGACAAGTGGGACTCCAAGTATATTATTTTGATACGTTCATCTACTTCCATACTCCATGTGTGCGAGCTGCAAAGGCACTGGTGAGACTGGATGGATGCACAGTCTCGCCTGAGCCTTCACTTAAGACTTGTGCGATAGGTACCAGCATCTAATACAGTAACTGTTGTAGTGTTGAGATTTGAATTATGGGAAGATGCTTAACTCTTAAAACGTCTATCACAACAAAAGTCATCTGCTTTTGTCGTCTGCTGAAATGTTTTAGTAGCCTTTCAAACAAACAGTATAGACCCAGATTAGACTGCTCATATAGGAGCAGTCTGATCTGGGTCGACACTGTTTGTCTCTATACTTAACTTTGTTAAATAATGCTAGCAAAAATTTGCAGCAGACGACAAAAGCAGACAGAATTTTCAGATGATCTTTTTGCTGACGTTTTAAGGGTTAAGAACGCTTAAAGTACAAATCTAGTAACCACACAGTGCATGTCTATATTTCCAGGTTCAGACGACTAAAAACTATGCCTGGCTACAAGCCCACTTGAAGAGAAAGACAGGATGCAACAATGTGACGTCTATTGGAATGGTAGGTATTTTTTTCCGTTTATATCGTACACCTGCTGAGTATAAGATGCGTCCGTATTCTTAGCGTAAATATCCATCGTCTTCTTTTTCTGCTGGGGTAAAAGGGTCTCTAAAACTCTCTCTCTCTCTCTTTTGCGCTCGTACCTTCTCCGAACTCTTAGCGTGTATTACCGTCGTCTCCTTTTTTCTACTGGCTTAAAATGGTCTTAAAAACTTCGCTCTCTTTCTGCGCTCGTTGTTACAGGTACCTTCTCTGAGTTCTTAGCGTGCATTAAAGTCGTCTCCTTCTTTTGCGTGGGTAAAACCGTCCCTTATACTTCGCTCTCCTTCTGCGCTCGTCGTTACAGGTACCTTCTCCGAATTCTAAGCGTGTATTACCGTCGTCTCCTTTTTTCTGCTGAGTTAAAATGGTCTTAAAAACTTCGCTCTCCTTCTGCGCTCGTCGTTACAGGTACCTTCTCTGAGTTCTTAGCGTGCATTAAAGTCGTCTCCTTCTTTTGAATGGGTAAAACCGTCCCTTAAACTTCGCTCTCCTTCTGCGCTCGTCGTTACAGGTACCTTCTCTGAGTTCTTAGCGTGCATTAAAGTCGTCTCCTTTTTTTCTGCCGAGTTAAACCCGTCCCTTAAACTTCGCTCACCTTCTGCGCTCGTCGTTACAGGTACCTTCTTCGAATTCTAAGCGTGCATTACCGTCGCCTTCTTTTATCTGCTAGGTAAAATGGTCTCTAAACCTGCACTCTCCGTTGCGCTTGTCATTGCAGGTACATATGTCGAATCGTTGCCGCGTGCTCACGTCTTTTTTCTTATATTTTCAGGTGCCATGATCTAGCAAGCATGTGGTACAGATGTACACCTCGATGAGATGGAAGAGGTATGGGCAGATGAACGTCTCAATGAGATGGAAGAGGTATGGTTGGCTTTGTAAGCTTTATCTCGAAATTCTTTCCAGAATAGCTCTAGAGTGTCAAACAGTTTAGACCCAGACTAGATCTGACAAAATGCTCAGGCTGAGCAGGATCCAGACTGTTTGCAAAGCTTATCAGCAGACGACAGTATTAGGCAAAGAATTAAAAACACCATTAAGATGGCATCTTGTATTCAATCAACGTATATGTTGAAGTTTTGTTTTCATAGAGAGCCAAGGAAATATGATCAGAAAGTTTACATTCACATATTACATTAGTAAAAGCCTTGTTGAATTCTTGTAAGGGAGACTCTGTATGGACATCACATGGAACAAGCATAAGTTAGGTTTGACTTGTAAAATAAGAGGAGAAAACCCAGTGAAAAACACACTTATTGCTGCTCATGATCCTGTCAAGTGTACACTCATTAAAGCAAGTGGAATGGACTAGGCAATTTCACAATCATAGATTAGCTTCAACATTGGTCATTCTGGTAGTATACTTATCACCAAAGCAAACAAATCTGGGTACTACTTGGGTTGGTGTGCCTACTGAGGAAACGCCTTATATAAGTCATTTTTGCCAAAGATATGAAATTGATGTACTTATTGCATATACGTAAATCACTCTTAGAACATGCATGACAAGTGGGACTCCAAGTATATTATTTTGATACGTTCATCTACTTCCATACTCCATGTGTGCGAGCTGCAAAGGCACTGGTGAGACTGGATGGATGCACAGTCTCGCCTGAGCCTTCACTTAAGACTTGTGCGATAGGTACCAGCATCTAATACAGTAACTGTTGTAGTGTTGAGATTTGAATTATGGGAAGATGCTTAACTCTTAAAACGTCTATCACAACAAAAGTCATCTGCTTTTGTCGTCTGCTGAAATGTTTAAGTAGCCTTTCAAACAAACAGTATAGACCCAGATTAGACTGCTCATATAGGAGCAGTCTGATCTGGGTCGACACTGTTTGTCTCTATACTTAACTTTGTTAAATAATGCTAGCAAAAATTTGCAGCAGACGACAAAAGCAGACAGAATTTTCAGATGATCTTTTTGCTGACGTTTTAAGGGTTAAGAACGCTTAAAGTACAAATCTAGTAACCACACAGTGCATGTCTATATTTCCAGGTTCAGACGACTAAAAACTATGCCTGGCTACAAGCCCACTTGAAGAGAAAGACAGGATGCAACAATGTGACGTCTATTGGAATGGTAGGTATTTTTTTCCGTTTATATCGTACACCTGCTGAGTATAAGATGCGTCCGTATTCTTAGCGTAAATATCCGTCGTCTTCTTTTTCTGCTGGGGTAAAAGGGTCTCTAAAACTCTCTCTCTCTCTCTTTTGCGCTCGTACCTTCTCCGAATTCTTAGCGTGTATTACCGTCGTCTCCTTTTTTCTACTGGCTTAAAATGGTCTTAAAAACTTCGCTCTCTTTCTGCGCTCGTTGTTACAGGTACCTTCTCTGAGTTCTTAGCGTGCATTAAAGTCGTCTCCTTCTTTTGCGTGGGTAAAACCGTCCCTTAAACTTCGCTCTCCTTCTGCGCTCGTCGTTACAGGTACCTTCTCCGAATTCTAAGCGTGTATTACCGTCGTCTCCTTTTTTCTGCTGAGTTAAAATGGTCTTAAAAACTTCGCTCTCCTTCTGCGCTCGTCGTTACAGGTACCTTCTCTGAGTTCTTAGCGTGCATTAAAGTCGTCTCCTTCTTTTGAATGGGTAAAACCGTCCCTTAAACTTCGCTCTCCTTCTGCGCTCGTCGTTACAGGTACCTTCTCTGAGTTCTTAGCGTGCATTAAAGTCGTCTCCTTTTTTTCTGCCGAGTTAAACCCGTCCCTTAAACTTCGCTCTCCTTCTGCGCTCGTCGTTACAGGTACCTTCTCCGAATTCTAAGCGTGCATTACCGTCGCCTTCTTTTATCTGCTAGGTAAAATGGTCTCTAAACCTGCACTCTCCGTTGCGCTTGTCATTGCAGGTACATATGTCGAATCGTTGCCGCGTGCTCACGTCTTTTTTCTTATATTTTCAGGTGCCATGATCTAGCAAGCATGTGGTACAGATGTACACCTCGATGAGATGGAAGAGGTATGGGCAGATGAACGTCTCAATGAGATGGAAGAGGTATGGTTGGCTTTGTAAGCTTTATCTCGAAATTCTTTCCAGAATAGCTCTAGAGTGTCAAACAGTTTAGACCCAGACTAGATCTGACAAAATGCTCAGGCTGAGCAGGATCCAGACTGTTTGCAAAGCTTATCAGCAGACGACAGTATTAGGCAAAGAATTAAAAACACCATTAAGATGGCATCTTGTATTCAATCAACGTATATGTTGAAGTTTTGTTTTCATAGAGAGCCAAGGAAATATGATCAGAAAGTTTACATTCACATATTACATTAGTAAAAGCCTTGTTGAATTCTTGTAAGGGAGACTCTGTATGGACATCACATGGAACAAGCATAAGTTAGGTTTGACTTGTAAAATAAGAGGAGAAAACCCAGTGAAAAACACACTTATTGCTGCTCATGATCCTGTCAAGTGTACACTCATTAAAGCAAGTGGAATGGACTAGGCAATTTCACAATCATAGATTAGCTTCAACATTGGTCATTCTGGTAGTATACTTATCACCAAAGCAAACAAATCTGGGTACTACTTGGGTTGGTGTGCCTACTGAGGAAACGCCTTATATAAGTCATTTTTGCCAAAGATATGAAATTGATGTACTTATTGCATATACGTAAATCACTCTTAGAACATGCATGACAAGTGGGACTCCAAGTATATTATTTTGATACGTTCATCTACTTCCATACTCCATGTGTGCGAGCTGCAAAGGCACTGGTGAGACTGGATGGATGCACAGTCTCGCCTGAGCCTTCACTTAAGACTTGTGCGATAGGTACCAGCATCTAATACAGTAACTGTTGTAGTGTTGAGATTTGAATTATGGGAAGATGCTTAACTCTTAAAACGTCTATCACAACAAAAGTCATCTGCTTTTGTCGTCTGCTGAAATGTTTTAGTAGCCTTTCAAACAAACAGTATAGACCCAGATTAGACTGCTCATATAGGAGCAGTCTGATCTGGGTCGACACTGTTTGTCTCTATACTTAACTTTGTTAAATAATGCTAGCAAAAATTTGCAGCAGACGACAAAAGCAGACAGAATTTTCAGATGATCTTTTTGCTGACGTTTTAAGGGTTAAGAACGCTTAAAGTACAAATCTAGTAACCACACAGTGCATGTCTATATTTCCAGGTTCAGACGACTAAAAACTATGCCTGGCTACAAGCCCACTTGAAGAGAAAGACAGGATGCAACAATGTGACGTCTATTGGAATGGTAGGTATTTTTTTCCGTTTATATCGTACACCTGCTGAGTATAAGATGCGTCCGTATTCTTAGCGTAAATATCCGTCGTCTTCTTTTTCTGCTGGGGTAAAAGGGTCTCTAAAACTCTCTCTCTCTCTCTTTTGCGCTCGTACCTTCTCCGAATTCTTAGCGTGTATTACCGTCGTCTCCTTTTTTCTACTGGCTTAAAATGGTCTTAAAAACTTCGCTCTCTTTCTGCGCTCGTTGTTACAGGTACCTTCTCTGAGTTCTTAGCGTGCATTTAAGTCGTCTCCTTCTTTTGCGTGGGTAAAACCGTCCCTTAAACTTCGCTCTCCTTCTGCGCTCGTCGTTACAGGTACCTTCTCCGAATTCTAAGCGTGTATTACCGTCGTCTCCTTTTTTCTGCTGAGTTAAAATGGTCTTAAAAACTTCGCTCTCCTTCTGCGCTCGTCGTTACAGGTACCTTCTCTGAGTTCTTAGCGTGCATTAAAGTCGTCTCCTTCTTTTGAATGGGTAAAACCGTCCCTTAAACTTCGCTCTCCTTCTGCGCTCGTCGTTACAGGTACCTTCTCTGAGTTCTTAGCGTGCATTAAAGTCGTCTCCTTTTTTTCTGCCGAGTTAAACCCGTCCTTTAAACTTCGCTCTCCTTCTGCGCTCGTCGTTACAGGTACCTTCTCCGAATTCTAAGCGTGCATTACCGTCGCCTTCTTTTATCTGCTAGGTAAAATGGTCTCTAAACCTGCACTCTCCGTTGCGCTTGTCATTGCAGGTACATATGTCGAATCGTTGCCGCGTGCTCACGTCTTTTTTCTTATATTTTCAGGTGCCATGATCTAGCAAGCATGTGGTACAGATGTACACCTCGATGAGATGGAAGAGGTATGGGCAGATGAACGTCTCAATGAGATGGAAGAGGTATGGTTGGCTTTGTAAGCTTTATCTCGAAATTCTTTCCAGAATAGCTCTAGAGTGTCAAACAGTTTAGACCCAGACTAGATCTGACAAAATGCTCAGGCTGAGCAGGATCCAGACTGTTTGCAAAGCTTATCAGCAGACGACAGTATTAGGCAAAGAATTAAAAACACCATTAAGATGGCATCTTGTATTCAATCAACGTATATGTTGAAGTTTTGTTTTCATAGAGAGCCAAGGAAATATGATCAGAAAGTTTACATTCACATATTACATTAGTAAAAGCCTTGTTGAATTCTTGTAAGGGAGACTCTGTATGGACATCACATGGAACAAGCATAAGTTAGGTTTGACTTGTAAAATAAGAGGAGAAAACCCAGTGAAAAACACACTTATTGCTGCTCATGATCCTGTCAAGTGTACACTCGTTAAAGCAAGTGGAATGGACTAGGCAATTTCACAATCATAGATTAGCTTCAACATTGGTCATTCTGGTAGTATACTTATCACCAAAGCAAACAAATCTGGGTACTACTTGGGTTGGTGTGCCTACTGAGGAAACGCCTTATATAAGTCATTTTTGCCAAAGATATGAAATTGATGTACTTATTGCATATACGTAAATCACTCTTAGAACATGCATGACAAGTGGGACTCCAAGTATATTATTTTGATACGTTCATCTACTTCCATACTCCATGTGTGCGAGCTGCAAAGGCACTGGTGAGACTGGATGGATGCACAGTCTCGCCTGAGCCTTCACTTAAGACTTGTGCGATAGGTACCAGCATCTAATACAGTAACTGTTGTAGTGTTGAGATTTGAATTATGGGAAGATGCTTAACTCTTAAAACGTCTATCACAACAAAAGTCATCTGCTTTTGTCGTCTGCTGAAATGTTTTAGTAGCCTTTCAAACAAACAGTATAGACCCAGATTAGACTGCTCATATAGGAGCAGTCTGATCTGGGTCGACACTGTTTGTCTCTATACTTAACTTTGTTAAATAATGCTAGCAAAAATTTGCAGCAGACGACAAAAGCAGACAGAATTTTCAGATGATCTTTTTGCTGACGTTTTAAGGGTTAAGAACGCTTAAAGTACAAATCTAGTAACCACACAGTGCATGTCTATATTTCCAGGTTCAGACGACTAAAAACTATGCCTGGCTACAAGCCCACTTGAAGAGAAAGACAGGATGCAACAATGTGACGTCTATTGGAATGGTAGGTATTTTTTTCCGTTTATATCGTACACCTGCTGAGTATAAGATGCGTCCATATTCTTAGCGTAAATATCCGTCGTCTTCTTTTTCTGCTGGGGTAAAAGGGTCTCTAAAACTCTCTCTCTCTCTCTTTTGCGCTCGTACCTTCTCCGAATTCTTAGCGTGTATTACCGTCGTCTCCTTTTTTCTACTGGCTTAAAATGGTCTTAAAAACTTCGCTCTCTTTCTGCGCTCGTTGTTATAGGTACCTTCTCTGAGTTCTTAGCGTGCATTAAAGTCGTCTCCTTCTTTTGCGTGGGTAAAACCGTCCCTTAAACTTCGCTCTCCTTCTGCGCTCGTCGTTACAGGTACCTTCTCCGAATTCTAAGCGTGTATTACCGTCGTCTCCTTTTTTCTGCTGAGTTAAAATGGTCTTAAAAACTTCGCTCTCCTTCTGCGCTCGTCGTTACAGGTACCTTCTCTGAGTTCTTAGCGTGCATTAAAGTCGTCTCCTTCTTTTGAATGGGTAAAACCGTCCCTTAAACTTCGCTCTCCTTCTGCGCTCGTCGTTACAGGTACCTTCTCTGAGTTCTTAGCGTGCATTAAAGTCGTCTCCTTTTTTTCTGCCGAGTTAAACCCGTCCCTTAAACTTCGCTCTCCTTCTGCGCTCGTCGTTACAGGTACCTTCTCCGAATTCTAAGCGTGCATTACCGTCGCCTTCTTTTATCTGCTAGGTAAAATGGTCTCTAAACCTGCACTCTCCGTTGCGCTTGTCATTGCAGGTACATATGTCGAATCGTTGCCGCGTGCTCACGTCTTTTTTCTTATATTTTCAGGTGCCATGATCTAGCAAGCATGTGGTACAGATGTACACCTCGATGAGATGGAAGAGGTATGGGCAGATGAACGTCTCAATGAGATGGAAGAGGTATGGTTGGCTTTGTAAGCTTTATCTCGAAATTCTTTCCAGAATAGCTCTAGAGTGTCAAACAGTTTAGACCCAGACTAGATCTGACAAAATGCTCAGGCTGAGCAGGATCCAGACTGTTTGCAAAGCTTATCAGCAGACGACAGTATTAGGCAAAGAATTAAAAACACCATTAAGATGGCATCTTGTATTCAATCAACGTATATGTTGAAGTTTTGTTTTCATAGAGAGCCAAGGAAATATGATCAGAAAGTTTACATTCACATATTACATTAGTAAAAGCCTTGTTGAATTCTTGTAAGGGAGACTCTGTATGAACATCACATGGAACAAGCATAAGTTAGGTTTGACTTGTAAAATAAGAGGAGAAAACCCAGTGAAAAACACACTTATTGCTGCTCATGATCCTGTCAAGTGTACACTCGTTAAAGCAAGTGGAATGGACTAGGCAATTTCACAATCATAGATTAGCTTCAACATTGGTCATTCTGGTAGTATACTTATCACCAAAGCAAACAAATCTGGGTACTACTTGGGTTGGTGTGCCTACTGAGGAAACGCCTTATATAAGTCATTTTTGCCAAAGATATGAAATTGATGTACTTATTGCATATACGTAAATCACTCTTAGAACATGCATGACAAGTGGGACTCCAAGTATATTATTTTGATACGTTCATCTACTTCCATACTCCATGTGTGCGAGCTGCAAAGGCACTGGTGAGACTGGATGGATGCACAGTCTCGCCTGAGCCTTCACTTAAGACTTGTGCGATAGGTACCAGCATCTAATACAGTAACTGTTGTAGTGTTGAGATTTGAATTATGGGAAGATGCTTAACTCTTAAAACGTCTATCACAACAAAAGTCATCTGCTTTTGTCGTCTGCTGAAATGTTTTAGTAGCCTTTCAAACAAACAGTATAGACCCAGATTAGACTGCTCATATAGGAGCAGTCTGATCTGGGTCGACACTGTTTGTCTCTATACTTAACTTTGTTAAATAATGCTAGCAAAAATTTGCAGCAGACGACAAAAGCAGACAGAATTTTCAGATGATCTTTTTGCTGACGTTTTAAGGGTTAAGAACGCTTAAAGTACAAATCTAGTAACCACACAGTGCATGTCTATATTTCCAGGTTCAGACGACTAAAAACTATGCCTGGCTACAAGCCCACTTGAAGAGAAAGACAGGATGCAACAATGTGACGTCTATTGGAATGGTAGGTATTTTTTTCCGTTTATATCGTACACCTGCTGAGTATAAGATGCGTCCGTATTCTTAGCGTAAATATCCGTCGTCTTCTTTTTCTGCTGGGGTAAAAGGGTCTCTAAAACTCTCTCTCTCTCTCTTTTGCGCTCGTACCTTCTCCGAATTCTTAGCGTGTATTACCGTCGTCTCCTTTTTTCTACTGGCTTAAAATGGTCTTAAAAACTTCGCTCTCTTTCTGCGCTCGTTGTTACAGGTACCTTCTCTGAGTTCTTAGCGTGCATTAAAGTCGTCTCCTTCTTTTGCGTGGGTAAAACCGTCCCTTAAACTTCGCTCTCCTTCTGCGCTCGTCGTTACAGGTACCTTCTCCGAATTCTAAGCGTGTATTACCGTCGTCTCCTTTTTTCTGCTGAATTAAAATGGTCTTAAAAACTTCGCTCTCCTTCTGCGCTCGTCGTTACAGGTACCTTCTCTGAGTTCTTAGCGTGCATTAAAGTCGTCTCCTTCTTTTGAATGGGTAAAACCGTCCCTTAAACTTCGCTCTCCTTCTGCGCTCGTCGTTACAGGTACCTTCTCTGAGTTCTTAGCGTGCATTAAAGTCGTCTCCTTTTTTTCTGCCGAGTTAAACCCGTCCCTTAAACTTCGCTCTCCTTCTGCGCTCGTCGTTACAGGTACCTTCTCCGAATTCTAAGCGTGCATTACCGTCGCCTTCTTTTATCTGCTAGGTAAAATGGTCTCTAAACCTGCACTCTCCGTTGCGCTTGTCATTGCAGGTACATATGTCGAATCGTTGCCGCGTGCTCACGTCTTTTTTCTTATATTTTCAGGTGCCATGATCTAGCAAGCATGTGGTACAGATGTACACCTCGATGAGATGGAAGAGGTATGGGCAGATGAACGTCTCAATGAGATGGAAGAGGTATGGTTGGCTTTGTAAGCTTTATCTCGAAATTCTTTCCAGAATAGCTCTAGAGTGTCAAACAGTTTAGACCCAGACTAGATCTGACAAAATGCTCAGGCTGAGCAGGATCCAGACTGTTTGCAAAGCTTATCAGCAGACGACAGTATTAGGCAAAGAATTAAAAACACCATTAAGATGGCATCTTGTATTCAATCAACGTATATGTTGAAGTTTTGTTTTCATAGAGAGCCAAGGAAATATGATCAGAAAGTTTACATTCACATATTACATTAGTAAAAGCCTTGTTGAATTCTTGTAAGGGAGACTCTGTATGGACATCACATGGAACAAGCATAAGTTAGGTTTGACTTGTAAAATAAGAGGAGAAAACCCAGTGAAAAACACACTTATTGCTGCTCATGATCCTGTCAAGTGTACACTCGTTAAAGCAAGTGGAATGGACTAGGCAATTTCACAATCATAGATTAGCTTCAACATTGGTCATTCTGGTAGTATACTTATCACCAAAGCAAACAAATCTGGGTACTACTTGGGTTGGTGTGCCTACTGAGGAAACGCCTTATATAAGTCATTTTTGCCAAAGATATGAAATTGATGTACTTATTGCATATACGTAAATCACTCTTAGAACATGCATGACAAGTGGGACTCCAAGTATATTATTTTGATACGTTCATCTACTTCCATACTCCATGTGTGCGAGCTGCAAAGGCACTGGTGAGACTGGATGGATGCACAGTCTCGCCTGAGCCTTCACTTAAGACTTGTGCGATAGGTACCAGCATCTAATACAGTAACTGTTGTAGTGTTGAGATTTGAATTATGGGAAGATGCTTAACTCTTAAAACGTCTATCACAACAAAAGTCATCTGCTTTTGTCGTCTGCTGAAATGTTTTAGTAGCCTTTCAAACAAACAGTATAGACCCAGATTAGACTGCTCATATAGGAGCAGTCTGATCTGGGTCGACACTGTTTGTCTCTATACTTAACTTTGTTAAATAATGCTAGCAAAAATTTGCAGCAGACGACAAAAGCAGACAGAATTTTCAGATGATCTTTTTGCTGACGTTTTAAGGGTTAAGAACGCTTAAAGTACAAATCTAGTAACCACACAGTGCATGTCTATATTTCCAGGTTCAGACGACTAAAAACTATGCCTGGCTACAAGCCCACTTGAAGAGAAAGACAGGATGCAACAATGTGACGTCTATTGGAATGGTAGGTATTTTTTTCCGTTTATATCGTACACCTGCTGAGTATAAGATGCGTCCGTATTCTTAGCGTAAATATCCGTCGTCTTCTTTTTCTGCTGGGGTAAAAGGGTCTCTAAAACTCTCTCTCTCTCTCTTTTGCGCTCATACCTTCTCCGAATTCTTAGCGTGTATTACCGTCGTCTCCTTTTTTCTACTGGCTTAAAATGGTCTTAAAAACTTCGCTCTCCTTCTGCGCTCGTTGTTACAGGTACCTTCTCTGAGTTCTTAGCGTGCATTTAAGTCGTCTCCTTCTTTTGCGTGGGTAAAACCGTCCCTTAAACTTCGCTCTCCTTCTGCGCTCGTCGTTACAGGTACCTTCTCCGAATTCTAAGCGTGTATTACCGTCGTCTCCTTTTTTCTGCTGAGTTAAAATGGTCTTAAAAACTTCGCTCTCCTTCTGCGCTCGTCGTTACAGGTACCTTCTCTGAGTTCTTAGCGTGCATTAAAGTCGTCTCCTTCTTTTGCGTGGGTAAAACCGTCCCTTAAACTTCGCTCTCCTTCTGCGCTCGTCGTTACAGGTACCTTCTCTGAGTTCTTAGCGTGCATTAAAGTCATCTCCTTTTTTTCTGCCGAGTTAAACCCGTCCCTTAAACTTCGCTCTCCTTCTGCGCTCGTCGTTACAGGTACCTTCTCCGAATTCTAAGCGTGCATTACCGTCGCCTTCTTTTATCTGCTAGGTAAAATGGTCTCTAAACCTGCACTCTCCGTTGCGCTTGTCATTGCAGGTACATATGTCGAATCGTTGCCGCGTGCTCACGTCTTTTTTCTTATATTTTCAGGTGCCATGATCTAGCAAGCATGTGGTACAGATGTACACCTCGATGAGATGGAAGAGGTATGGGCAGATGAACGTCTCAATGAGATGGAAGAGGTATGGTTGGCTTTGTAAGCTTTATCTCGAAATTCTTTCCAGAATAGCTCTAGAGTGTCAAACAGTTTAGACCCAGACTAGATCTGACAAAATGCTCAGGCTGAGCAGGATCCAGACTGTTTGCAAAGCTTATCAGCAGACGACAGTATTAGGCAAAGAATTAAAAACACCATTAAGATGGCATCTTGTATTCAATCAACGTATATGTTGAAGTTTTGTTTTCATAGAGAGCCAAGGAAATATGATCAGAAAGTTTACATTCACATATTACATTAGTAAAAGCCTTGTTGAATTCTTGTAAGGGAGACTCTGTATGGACATCACATGGAACAAGCATAAGTTAGGTTTGGCTTGTAAAATAAGAGGAGAAAACCCAGTGAAAAACACACTTATTGCTGCTCATGATCCTGTCAAGTGTACACTCGTTAAAGCAAGTGGAATGGACTAGGCAATTTCACAATCATAGATTAGCTTCAACATTGGTCATTCTGGTAGTATACTTATCACCAAAGCAAACAAATCTGGGTACTACTTGGGTTGGTGTGCCTACTGAGGAAACGCCTTATATAAGTCATTTTTGCCAAAGATATGAAATTGATGTACTTATTGCATATACGTAAATCACTCTTAGAACATGCATGACAAGTGGGACTCCAAGTATATTATTTTGATACGTTCATCTACTTCCATACTCCATGTGTGCGAGCTGCAAAGGCACTGGTGAGACTGGATGGATGCACAGTCTCGCCTGAGCCTTCACTTAAGACTTGTGCGATAGGTACCAGCATCTAATACAGTAACTGTTGTAGTGTTGAGATTTGAATTATGGGAAGATGCTTAACTCTTAAAACGTCTATCACAACAAAAGTCATCTGCTTTTGTCGTCTGCTGAAATGTTTTAGTAGCCTTTCAAACAAACAGTATAGACCCAGATTAGACTGCTCATATAGGAGCAGTCTGATCTGGGTCGACACTGTTTGTCTCTATACTTAACTTTGTTAAATAATGCTAGCAAAAATTTGCAGCAGACGACAAAAGCAGACAGAATTTTCAGATGATCTTTTTGCTGACGTTTTAAGGGTTAAGAACGCTTAAAGTACAAATCTAGTAACCACACAGTGCATGTCTATATTTCCAGGTTCAGACGACTAAAAACTATGCCTGGCTACAAGCCCACTTGAAGAGAAAGACAGGATGCAACAATGTGACGTCTATTGGAATGGTAGGTATTTTTTTCCGTTTATATCGTACACCTGCTGAGTATAAGATGCGTCCGTATTCTTAGCGTAAATATCCGTCGTCTTCTTTTTCTGCTGGGGTAAAAGGGTCTCTAAAACTCTCTCTCTCTCTCTTTTGCGCCCGTACCTTCTCCGAATTCTTAGCGTGTATTACCGTCGTCTCCTTTTTTCTACTGGCTTAAAATGGTCTTAAAAACTTCGCTCTCCTTCTGCGCTCGTTGTTACAGGTACCTTCTCTGAGTTCTTAGCGTGCATTAAAGTCGTCTCCTTCTTTTGCGTGGGTAAAACCGTCCCTTAAACTTCGCTCTCCTTCTGCGCTCGTCGTTACAGGTACCTTCTCCGAATTCTAAGCGTGTATTACCGTCGTCTCCTTTTTTCTGCTGAGTTAAAATGGTCTTAAAAACTTCGCTCTCCTTCTGCGCTCGTCGTTACAGGTACCTTCTCTGAGTTCTTAGCGTGCATTAAAGTCGTCTCCTTCTTTTGCGTGGGTAAAACCGTCCCTTAAACTTCGCTCTCCTTCTGCGCTCGTCGTTACAGGTACCTTCTCTGAGTTCTTAGCGTGCATTAAAGTCGTCTCCTTTTTTTTCTGCCGAGTTAAACCCGTCCCTTAAACTTCGCTCTCCTTCTGCGCTCGTCGTTACAGGTACCTTCTCCGAATTCTAAGCGTGCATTACCGTCGCCTTCTTTTATCTGCTAGGTAAAATGGTCTCTAAACCTGCACTCTCCGTTGCGCTTGCTATTGCAGGTACATATGTCGAATCGTTGCCGCGTGCTCACGTCTTTTTTCTTATATTTTCAGGTGCCATGATCTAGCAAGCATGTGGTACAGATGTACACCTCGATGAGATGGAAGAGGTATGGGCAGATGAACGTCTCAATGAGATGGAAGAGGTATGGTTGGCTTTGTAAGCTTTATCTCGAAATTCTTTCCAGAATAGCTCTAGAGTGTCAAACAGTTTAGACCCAGACTAGATCTGACAAAATGCTCAGGCTGAGCAGGATCCAGACTGTTTGCAAAGCTTATCAGCAGACGACAGTATTAGGCAAAGAATTAAAAACACCATTAAGATGGCATCTTGTATTCAATCAACGTATATGTTGAAGTTTTGTTTTCATAGAGAGCCAAGGAAATATGATCAGAAAGTTTACATTCACATATTACATTAGTAAAAGCCTTGTTGAATTCTTGTAAGGGAGACTCTGTATGGACATCACATGGAACAAGCATAAGTTAGGTTTGACTTGTAAAATAAGAGGAGAAAACCCAGTGAAAAACACACTTATTGCTGCTCATGATCCTGTCAAGTGTACACTCGTTAAAGCAAGTGGAATGGACTAGGCAATTTCACAATCATAGATTAGCTTCAACATTGGTCATTCTGGTAGTATACTTATCACCAAAGCAAACAAATCTGGGTACTACTTGGGTTGGTGTGCCTACTGAGGAAACGCCTTATATAAGTCATTTTTGCCAAAGATATGAAATTGATGTACTTATTGCATATACGTAAATCACTCTTAGAACATGCATGACAAGTGGGACTCCAAGTATATTATTTTGATACGTTCATCTACTTCCATACTCCATGTGTGCGAGCTGCAAAGGCACTGGTGAGACTGGATGGATGCACAGTCTCGCCTGAGCCTTCACTTAAGACTTGTGCGATAGGTACCAGCATCTAATACAGTAACTGTTGTAGTGTTGAGATTTGAATTATGGGAAGATGCTTAACTCTTAAAACGTCTATCACAACAAAAGTCATCTGCTTTTGTCGTCTGCTGAAATGTTTTAGTAGCCTTTCAAACAAACAGTATAGACCCAGATTAGACTGCTCATATAGGAGCAGTCTGATCTGGGTCGACACTGTTTGTCTCTATACTTAACTTTGTTAAATAATGCTAGCAAAAATTTGCAGCAGACGACAAAAGCAGACAGAATTTTCAGATGATCTTTTTGCTGACGTTTTAAGGGTTAAGAACGCTTAAAGTACAAATCTAGTAACCACACAGTGCATGTCTATATTTCCAGGTTCAGACGACTAAAAACTATGCCTGGCTACAAGCCCACTTGAAGAGAAAGACAGGATGCAACAATGTGACGTCTATTGGAATGGTAGGTATTTTTTTCCGTTTATATCGTACACCTGCTGAGTATAAGATGCGTCCGTATTCTTAGCGTAAATATCCGTCGTCTTCTTTTTCTGCTGGGGTAAAAGGGTCTCTAAAACTCTCTCTCTCTCTCTTTTGCGCTCGTACCTTCTCCGAATTCTTAGCGTGTATTACCGTCGTCTCCTTTTTTCTACTGGCTTAAAATGGTCTTAAAAACTTCGCTCTCCTTCTGCGCTCGTTGTTACAGGTACCTTCTCTGAGTTCTTAGCGTGCATTAAAGTCGTCTCCTTCTTTTGCGTGGGTAAAACCGTCCCTTAAACTTCGCTCTCCTTCTGCGCTCGTCGTTACAGGTACCTTCTCCGAATTCTAAGCGTGTATTACCGTCGTCTCCTTTTTTCTGCTGAGTTAAAATGGTCTTAAAAACTTCGCTCTCCTTCTGCGCTCGTCGTTACAGGTACCTTCTCTGAGTTCTTAGCGTGCATTAAAGTCGTCTCCTTCTTTTGCGTGGGTAAAACCGTCCCTTAAACTTCGCTCTCCTTCTGCGCTCGTCGTTACAGGTACCTTCTCTGAGTTCTTAGCGTGCATTAAAGTCGTCTCCTTTTTTTCTGCCGAGTTAAACCCGTCCCTTAAACTTCGCTCTCCTTCTGCGCTCGTCGTTACAGGTACCTTCTCCAAATTCTAAGCGTGCATTACCGTCGCCTTCTTTTATCTGCTAGGTAAAATGGTCTCTAAACCTGCACTCTCCGTTGCGCTTGTCATTGCAGGTACATATGTCGAATCGTTGCCGCGTGCTCACGTCTTTTTTCTTATATTTTCAGGTGCCATGATCTAGCAAGCATGTGGTACAGATGTACACCTCGATGAGATGGAAGAGGTATGGGCAGATGAACGTCTCAATGAGATGGAAGAGGTATGGTTGGCTTTGTAAGCTTTATCTCGAAATTCTTTCCAGAATAGCTCTAGAGTGTCAAACAGTTTAGACCCAGACTAGATCTGACAAAATGCTCAGGCTGAGCAGGATCCAGACTGTTTGCAAAGCTTATCAGCAGACGACAGTATTAGGCAAAGAATTAAAAACACCATTAAGATGGCATCTTGTATTCAATCAACGTATATGTTGAAGTTTTGTTTTCATAGAGAGCCAAGGAAATATGATCAGAAAGTTTACATTCACATATTACATTAGTAAAAGCCTTGTTGAATTCTTGTAAGGGAGACTCTGTATGGACATCACATGGAACAATCATAAGTTAGGTTTGACTTGTAAAATAAGAGGAGAAAACCCAGTGAAAAACACACTTATTGCTGCTCATGATCCTGTCAAGTGTACACTCGTTAAAGCAAGTGGAATGGACTAGGCAATTTCACAATCATAGATTAGCTTCAACATTGGTCATTCTGGTAGTATACTTATCACCAAAGCAAACAAATCTGGGTACTACTTGGGTTGGTGTGCCTACTGAGGAAACGCCTTATATAAGTCATTTTTGCCAAAGATATGAAATTGATGTACTTATTGCATATACGTAAATCACTCTTAGAACATGCATGACAAGTGGGACTCCAAGTATATTATTTTGATACGTTCATCTACTTCCATACTCCATGTGTGCGAGCTGCAAAGGCACTGGTGAGACTGGATGGATGCACAGTCTCGCCTGAGCCTTCACTTAAGACTTGTGCGATAGGTACCAGCATCTAATACAGTAACTGTTGTAGTGTTGAGATTTGAATTATGGGAAGATGCTTAACTCTTAAAACGTCTATCACAACAAAAGTCATCTGCTTTTGTCGTCTGCTGAAATGTTTTAGTAGCCTTTCAAACAAACAGTATAGACCCAGATTAGACTGCTCATATAGGAGCAGTCTGATCTGGGTCGACACTGTTTGTCTCTATACTTAACTTTGTTAAATAATGCTAGCAAAAATTTGCAGCAGACGACAAAAGCAGACAGAATTTTCAGATGATCTTTTTGCTGACGTTTTAAGGGTTAAGAACGCTTAAAGTACAAATCTAGTAACCACACAGTGCATGTCTATATTTCCAGGTTCAGACGACTAAAAACTATGCCTGGCTACAAGCCCACTTGAAGAGAAAGACAGGATGCAACAATGTGACGTCTATTGGAATGGTAGGTATTTTTTTCCGTTTATATCGTACACCTGCTGAGTATAAGATGCGTCCGTATTCTTAGCGTAAATATCCGTCGTCTTCTTTTTCTGCTGGGGTAAAAGGGTCTCTAAAACTCTCTCTCTCTCTCTTTTGCGCTCGTACCTTCTCCGAATTCTTAGCGTGTATTACCGTCGTCTCCTTTTTTCTACTGGCTTAAAATGGTCTTAAAAACTTCGCTCTCCTTCTGCGCTCGTTGTTACAGGTACCTTCTCTGAGTTCTTAGCGTGCATTAAAGTCGTCTCCTTCTTTTGCGTGGGTAAAACCGTCCCTTAAACTTCGCTCTCCTTCTGCGCTCGTCGTTACAGGTACCTTCTCCGAATTCTAAGCGTGTATTACCGTCGTCTCCTTTTTTCTGCTGAGTTAAAATGGTCTTAACAACTTCGCTCTCCTTCTGCGCTCGTCGTTACAGGTACCTTCTCTGAGTTCTTAGCGTGCATTAAAGTCGTCTCCTTCTTTTGCGTGGGTAAAACCGTCCCTTAAACTTCGCTCTCCTTCTGCGCTCGTCGTTACAGGTACCTTCTCTGAGTTCTTAGCGTGCATTAAAGTCGTCTCCTTTTTTTCTGCCGAG
This sequence comes from Loripinus fragilis, assembly GCA_964019695.1. Lineage (NCBI taxonomy): Eukaryota > Metazoa > Mollusca > Bivalvia > Lucinida > Lucinidae > Loripinus > Loripinus fragilis. The sequence continues at coordinate 21,268,180 of OZ026519.1, read as the reverse complement.
TTAAACCCGTCCCTTAAACTTCGCTCTCCTTCTGCGCTCGTCGTTACAGGTACCTTCTCCAAATTCTAAGCGTGCATTACCGTCGCCTTCTTTTATCTGCTAGGTAAAATGGTCTCTAAACCTGCACTCTCCGTTGCGCTTGTCATTGCAGGTACATATGTCGAATCGTTGCCGCGTGCTCACGTCTTTTTTCTTATATTTTCAGGTGCCATGATCTAGCAAGCATGTGGTACAGATGTACACCTCGATGAGATGGAAGAGGTATGGGCAGATGAACGTCTCAATGAGATGGAAGAGGTATGGTTGGCTTTGTAAGCTTTATCTCGAAATTCTTTCCAGAATAGCTCTAGAGTGTCAAACAGTTTAGACCCAGACTAGATCTGACAAAATGCTCAGGCTGAGCAGGATCCAGACTGTTTGCAAAGCTTATCAGCAGACGACAGTATTAGGCAAAGAATTAAAAACACCATTAAGATGGCATCTTGTATTCAATCAACGTATATGTTGAAGTTTTGTTTTCATAGAGAGCCAAGGAAATATGATCAGAAAGTTTACATTCACATATTACATTAGTAAAAGCCTTGTTGAATTCTTGTAAGGGAGACTCTGTATGGACATCACATGGAACAAGCATAAGTTAGGTTTGACTTGTAAAATAAGAGGAGAAAACCCAGTGAAAAACACACTTATTGCTGCTCATGATCCTGTCAAGTGTACACTCGTTAAAGCAAGTGGAATGGACTAGGCAATTTCACAATCATAGATTAGCTTCAATATTGGTCATTCTGGTAGTATACTTATCACCAAAGCAAACAAATCTGGGTACTACTTGGGTTGGTGTGCCTACTGAGGAAACGCCTTATATAAGTCATTTTTGCCAAAGATATGAAATTGATGTACTTATTGCATATACGTAAATCACTCTTAGAACATGCATGACAAGTGGGACTCCAAGTATATTATTTTGATAAGTTCATCTACTTCCATACTCCATGTGTGCGAGCTGCAAAGGCACTGGTGAGACTGGATGGATGCACAGTCTCGCCTGAGCCTTCACTTAAGACTTGTGCGATAGGTACCAGCATCTAATACAGTAACTGTTGTAGTGTTGAGATTTGAATTATGGGAAGATGCTTAACTCTTAAAACGTCTATCACAACAAAAGTCATCTGCTTTTGTCGTCTGCTGAAATGTTTTAGTAGCCTTTCAAACAAACAGTATAGACCCAGATTAGACTGCTCATATAGGAGCAGTCTGATCTGGGTCGACACTGTTTGTCTCTATACTTAACTTTGTTAAATAATGCTAGCAAAAATTTGCAGCAGACGACAAAAGCAGACAGAATTTTCAGATGATCTTTTTGCTGACGTTTTAAGGGTTAAGAACGCTTAAAGTACAAATCTAGTAACCACACAGTGCATGTCTATATTTCCAGGTTCAGACGACTAAAAACTATGCCTGGCTACAAGCCCACTTGAAGAGAAAGACAGGATGCAACAATGTGACGTCTATTGGAATGGTAGGTATTTTTTTCCGTTTATATCGTACACCTGCTGAGTATAAGATGCGTCCGTATTCTTAGCGTAAATATCCGTCGTCTTCTTTTTCTGCTGGGGTAAAAGGGTCTCTAAAACTCTCTCTCTCTCTCTTTTGCGCTCGTACCTTCTCCGAATTCTTAGCGTGTATTACCGTCGTCTCCTTTTTTCTACTGGCTTAAAATGGTCTTAAAAACTTTGCTCTCCTTCTGCGCTCGTTGTTACAGGTACCTTCTCTGAGTTCTTAGCGTGCATTAAAGTCGTCTCCTTCTTTTGCGTGGGTAAAACCGTCCCTTAAACTTCGCTCTCCTTCTGCGCTCGTCGTTACAGGTACCTTCTCCGAATTCTAAGCGTGTATTACCGTCGTCTCCTTTTTTCTGCTGAGTTAAAATGGTCTTAACAACTTCGCTCTCCTTCTGCGCTCGTCGTTACAGGTACCTTCTCTGAGTTCTTAGCGTGCATTAAAGTCGTCTCCTTCTTTTGCGTGGGTAAAACCGTCCCTTAAACTTCGCTCTCCTTCTGCGCTCGTCGTTACAGGTACCTTCTCTGAGTTCTTAGCGTGCATTAAAGTCGTCTCCTTTTTTTCTGCCGAGTTAAACCCGTCCCTTAAACTTCGCTCTCCTTCTGTGCTCGTTGTTACAGGTACCTTCTCCGAATTCTAAGCGTGCATTACCGTCGCCTTCTTTTATCTGCTAGGTAAAATGGTCTCTAAACCTGCACTCTCCGTTGCGCTTGTCATTGCAGGTACATATGTCGAATCGTTGCCGCGTGCTCACGTCTTTTTTCTTATATTTTCAGGTGCCATGATCTAGCAAGCATGTGGTACAGATGTACACCTCGATGAGATGGAAGAGGTATGGGCAGATGAACGTCTCAATGAGATGGAAGAGGTATGGTTGGCTTTGTAAGCTTTATCTCGAAATTCTTTCCAGAATAGCTCTAGAGTGTCAAACAGTTTAGACCCAGACTAGATCTGACAAAATGCTCAGGCTGAGCAGGATCCAGACTGTTTGCAAAGCTTATCAGCAGACGACAGTATTAGGCAAAGAATTAAAAACACCATTAAGATGGCATCTTGTATTCAATCAACGTATATGTTGAAGTTTTGTTTTCATAGAGAGCCAAGGAAATATGATCAGAAAGTTTACATTCACATATTACATTAGTAAAAGCCTTGTTGAATTCTTGTAAGGGAGACTCTGTATGGACATCACATGGAACAAGCATAAGTTAGGTTTGACTTGTAAAATAAGAGGAGAAAACCCAGTGAAAAACACACTTATTGCTGCTCATGATCCTGTCAAGTGTACACTCGTTAAAGCAAGTGGAATGGACTAGGCAATTTCACAATCATAGATTAGCTTCAATATTGGTCATTCTGGTAGTATACTTATCACCAAAGCAAACAAATCTGGGTACTACTTGGGTTGGTGTGCCTACTGAGGAAACGCCTTATATAAGTCATTTTTGCCAAAGATATGAAATTGATGTACTTATTGCATATACGTAAATCACTCTTAGAACATGCATGACAAGTGGGACTCCAAGTATATTATTTTGATACGTTCATCTACTTCCATACTCCATGTGTGCGAGCTGCAAAGGCACTGGTGAGACTGGATGGATGCACAGTCTCGCCTGAGCCTTCACTTAAGACTTGTGCGATAGGTACCAGCATCTAATACAGTAACTGTTGTAGTGTTGAGATTTGAATTATGGGAAGATGCTTAACTCTTAAAACGTCTATCACAACAAAAGTCATCTGCTTTTGTCGTCTGCTGAAATGTTTTAGTAGCCTTTCAAACAAACAGTATAGACCCAGATTAGACTGCTCATATAGGAGCAGTCTGATCTGGGTCGACACTGTTTGTCTCTATACTTAACTTTGTTAAATAATGCTAGCAAAAATTTGCAGCAGACGACAAAAGCAGACAGAATTTTCAGATGATCTTTTTGCTGACGTTTTAAGGGTTAAGAACGCTTAAAGTACAAATCTAGTAACCACACAGTGCATGTCTATATTTCCAGGTTCAGACGACTAAAAACTATGCCTGGCTACAAGCCCACTTGAAGAGAAAGACAGGATGCAACAATGTGACGTCTATTGGAATGGTAGGTATTTTTTTCCGTTTATATCGTACACCTGCTGAGTATAAGATGCGTCCGTATTCTTAGCGTAAATATCCGTCGTCTTCTTTTTCTGCTGGGGTAAAAGGGTCTCTAAAACTCTCTCTCTCTCTCTTTTGCGCTCGTACCTTCTCCGAATTCTTAGCGTGTATTACCGTCGTCTCCTTTTTTCTACTGGCTTAAAATGGTCTTAAAAACTTTGCTCTCCTTCTGCGCTCGTTGTTACAGGTACCTTCTCTGAGTTCTTAGCGTGCATTAAAGTCGTCTCCTTCTTTTGCGTGGGTAAAACCGTCCCTTAAACTTCGCTCTCCTTCTGCGCTCGTCGTTACAGGTACCTTCTCCGAATTCTAAGCGTGTATTACCGTCGTCTCCTTTTTTCTGCTGAGTTAAAATGGTCTTAAAAACGTTGCTCTCCTTCTGCGCTCGTCGTTACAGGTACCTTCTCTGAGTTCTTAGCGTGCATTAAAGTCGTCTCCTTCTTTTGCGTGGGTAAAACCGTCCCTTAAACTTCGCTCTCCTTCTGCGCTCGTCGTTACAGGTACCTTCTCTGAGTTCTTAGCGTGCATTAAAGTCGTCTCCTTTTTTTCTGCCGAGTTAAACCCGTCCCTTAAACTTCGCTCTCCTTCTGCGCTCGTCGTTACAGGTACCTTCTCCGAATTCTAAGCGTGCATTACCGTCGCCTTCTTTTATCTGCTAGGTAAAATGGTCTCTAAACCTGCACTCTCCGTTGCGCTTGTCATTGCAGGTACATATGTCGAATCGTTGCCGCGTGCTCACGTCTTTTTTCTTATATTTTCAGGTGCCATGATCTAGCAAGCATGTGGTACAGATGTACACCTCGATGAGATGGAAGAGGTATGGGCAGATGAACGTCTCAATGAGATGGAAGAGGTATGGTTGGCTTTGTAAGCTTTATCTCGAAATTCTTTCCAGAATAGCTCTAGAGTGTCAAACAGTTTAGACCCAGACTAGATCTGACAAAATGCTCAGGCTGAGCAGGATCCAGACTGTTTGCAAAGCTTATCAGCAGACGACAGTATTAGGCAAAGAATTAAAAACACCATTAAGATGGCATCTTGTATTCAATCAACGTATATGTTGAAGTTTTGTTTTCATAGAGAGCCAAGGAAATATGATCAGAAAGTTTACATTCACATATTACATTAGTAAAAGCCTTGTTGAATTCTTGTAAGGGAGACTCTGTATGGACATCACATGGAACAAGCATAAGTTAGGTTTGACTTGTAAAATAAGAGGAGAAAACCCAGTGAAAAACACACTTATTGCTGCTCATGATCCTGTCAAGTGTACACTCGTTAAAGCAAGTGGAATGGACTAGGCAATTTCACAATCATAGATTAGCTTCAACATTGGTCATTCTGGTAGTATACTTATCACCAAAGCAAACAAATCTGGGTACTACTTGGGTTGGTGTGCCTACTGAGGAAACGCCTTATATAAGTCATTTTTGCCAAAGATATGAAATTGATGTACTTATTGCATATACGTAAATCACTCTTAGAACATGCATGACAAGTGGGACTCCAAGTATATTATTTTGATACGTTCATCTACTTCCATACTCCATGTGTGCGAGCTGCAAAGGCACTGGTGAGACTGGATGGATGCACAGTCTCGCCTGAGCCTTCACTTAAGACTTGTGCGATAGGTACCAGCATCTAATACAGTAACTGTTGTAGTGTTGAGATTTGAATTATGGGAAGATGCTTAACTCTTAAAACGTCTATCACAACAAAAGTCATCTGCTTTTGTCGTCTGCTGAAATGTTTTAGTAGCCTTTCAAACAAACAGTATAGACCCAGATTAGACTGCTCATATAGGAGCAGTCTGATCTGGGTCGACACTGTTTGTCTCTATACTTAACTTTGTTAAATAATGCTAGCAAAAATTTGCAGCAGACGACAAAAGCAGACAGAATTTTCAGATGATCTTTTGCTGACGTTTTAAGGGTTAAGAACGCTTAAAGTACAAATCTAGAAACCACACAGTGCATGTCTATATTTCCAGGTTCAGACGACTAAAAACTATGCCTGGCTACAAGCCCACTTGAAGAGAAAGACAGGATGCAACAATGTGACGTCTATTGGAATGGTAGGTATTTTTTCCGTTTATATCGTACACCTGCTGAGTATAAGATGCGTCCGTATTCTTAGCGTAAATATCCGTCGTCTTCTTTTTCTGCTGGGGTAAAAGGGTCTCTAAAACTCTCTCTCTCTCTCTCTTTTGCGCTCGTACCTTCTCCGAATTCTTAGCGTGTATTACCGTCGTCTCCTTTTTTCTACTGGCTTAAAATGGTCTTAAAAACTTCGCTCTCCTTCTGCGCTCGTTGTTACAGGTACCTTCTCTGAGTTCTTAGCGTGCATTAAAGTCGTCTCCTTCTTTTGCGTGGGTAAAACCGTCCCTTAAACTTCGCTCTCCTTCTGCGCTCGTCGTTACAGGTACCTTCTCCGAATTCTAAGCGTGTATTACCGTCGTCTCCTTTTTTCTGCTGAGTTAAAATGGTCTTAAAAACTTCGCTCTCCTTCTGCGCTCGTCGTTACAGGTACCTTCTCTGAGTTCTTAGCGTGCATTAAAGTCGTCTCCTTCTTTTGCGTGGGTAAAACCGTCCCTTAAACTTCGCTCTCCTTCTGCGCTCGTCGTTACAGGTACCTTCTCTGAGTTCTTAGCGTGCATTAAAGTCGTCTCCTTTTTTTCTGCCGAGTTAAACCCGTCCCTTAAACTTCGCTCTCCTTCTGCGCTCGTCGTTACAGGTACCTTCTCCGAATTCTAAGCGTGCATTACCGTCGCCTTCTTTTATCTGCTAGGTAAAATGGTCTCTAAACCTGCACTCTCCGTTGCGCTTGTCATTGCAGGTACATATGTCGAATCGTTGCCGCGTGCTCACGTCTTTTTTCTTATATTTTCAGGTGCCATGATCTAGCAAGCATGTGGTACAGATGTACACCTCGATGAGATGGAAGAGGTATGGGCAGATGAACGTCTCAATGAGATGGAAGAGGTATGGTTGGCTTTGTAAGCTTTATCTCGAAATTCTTTCCAGAATAGCTCTAGAGTGTCAAACAGTTTAGACCCAGACTAGATCTGACAAAATGCTCAGGCTGAGCAGGATCCAGACTGTTTGCAAAGCTTATCAGCAGACGACAGTATTAGGCAAAGAATTAAAAACACCATTAAGATGGCATCTTGTATTCAATCAACGTATATGTTGAAGTTTTGATTTCATAGAGAGCCAAGGAAATATGATCAGAAAGTTTACATTCACATATTACATTAGTAAAAGCCTTGTTGAATTCTTGTAAGGGAGATTCTGTATGGACATCACATGGAACAAGCATAAGTTAGGTTTGACTTGTAAAATAAGAGGAGAAAACCCAGTGAAAAACACACTTATTGCTGCTCATGATCCTGTCAAGTGTACACTCGTTAAAGCAAGTGGAATGGACTAGGCAATTTCACAATCATAGATTAGCTTCAACATTGGTCATTCTGGTAGTATACTTATCACCAAAGCAAACAAATCTGGGTACTACTTGGGTTGGTGTGCCTACTGAGGAAACGCCTTATATAAGTCATTTTTGCCAAAGATATGAAATTGATGTACTTATTGCATATACGTAAATCACTCTTAGAACATGCATGACAAGTGGGACTCCAAGTATATTATTTTGATACGTTCATCTACTTCCATACTCCATGTGTGCGAGCTGCAAAGGCACTGGTGAGACTGGATGGATGCACAGTCTCGCCTGAGCCTTCACTTAAGACTTGTGCGATAGGTACCAGCATCTAATACAGTAACTGTTGTAGTGTTGAGATTTGAATTATGGGAAGATGCTTAACTCTTAAAACGTCTATCACAACAAAAGTCATCTGCTTTTGTCGTCTGCTGAAATGTTTTAGTAGCCTTTCAAACAAACAGTATAGACCCAGATTAGACTGCTCATATAGGAGCAGTCTGATCTGGGTCGACACTGTTTGTCTCTATACTTAACTTTGTTAAATAATGCTAGCAAAAATTTGCAGCAGACGACAAAAGCAGACAGAATTTTCAGATGATCTTTTTGCTGACGTTTTAAGGGTTAAGAACGCTTAAAGTACAAATCTAGTAACCACACAGTGCATGTCTATATTTCCAGGTTCAGACGACTAAAAACTATGCCTGGCTACAAGCCCACTTGAAGAGAAAGACAGGATGCAACAATGTGACGTCTATTGGAATGGTAGGTATTTTTTTCCGTTTATATCGTACACCTGCTGAGTATAAGATGCGTCCGTATTCTTAGCGTAAATATCCGTCGTCTTCTTTTTCTGCTGGGGTAAAAGGGTCTCTAAAACTCTCTCTCTCTCTCTTTTGCGCTCGTACCTTCTCCGAATTCTTAGCGTGTATTACCGTCGTCTCCTTTTTTCTACTGGCTTAAAATGGTCTTAAAAACTTCGCTCTCCTTCAGCGCTCGTTGTTACAGGTACCTTCTCTGAGTTCTTAGCGTGCATTAAAGTCGTCTCCTTCTTTTGCGTGGGTAAAACCGTCCCTTAAACTTCGCTCTCCTTCTGCGCTCGTCGTTACAGGTACCTTCTCCGAATTCTAAGCGTGTATTACCGTCGTCATCTTTTTTCTGCTGAGTTAAAATGGTCTTAAAAACTTCGCTCTCCTTCTGCGCTCGTCGTTACAGGTACCTTCTCTGAGTTCTTAGCGTGCATTAAAGTCGTCTCCTTCTTTTGCGTGGGTAAAACCGTCCCTTAAACTTCGCTCTCCTTCTGCGCTCGTCGTTACAGGTACCTTCTCTGAGTTCTTAGCGTGCATTAAAGTCGTCTCCTTTTTTTCTGCCGAGTTAAACCCGTCCCTTAAACTTCGCTCTCCTTCTGCGCTCGTCGTTACAGGTACCTTCTCCGAATTCTAAGCGTGCATTACCGTCGCCTTCTTTTATCTGCTAGGTAAAATGGTCTCTAAACCTGCACTCTCCGTTGCGCTTGTCATTGCAGGTACATATGTCGAATTGTTGCCACGTGCTCACGTCTTTTTTCTTATATTTTCAGGTGCCATGATCTAGCAAGCATGTGGTACAGATGTACACCTCGATGAGATGGAAGAGGTATGGGCAGATGAACGTCTCAATGAGATGGAAGAGGTATGGTTGGCTTTGTAAGCTTTATCTCGAAATTCTTTCCAGAATAGCTCTAGAGTGTCAAACAGTTTAGACCCAGACTAGATCTGACAAAATGCTCAGGCTGAGCAGGATCCAGACTGTTTGCAAAGCTTATCAGCAGACGACAGTATTAGGCAAAGAATTAAAAACACCATTAAGATGGCATCTTGTATTCAATCAACGTATATGTTGAAGTTTTGTTTTCATAGAGAGCCAAGGAAATATGATCAGAAAGTTTACATTCACATATTACATTAGTAAAAGCCTTGTTGAATTCTTGTAAGGGAGACTCTGTATGGACATCACATGGAACAAGCATAAGTTAGGTTTGACTTGTAAAATAAGAGGAGAAAACCCAGTGAAAAACACACTAATTGCTGCTCATGATCCTGTCAAGTGTACACTCGTTAAAGCAAGTGGAATGGACTAGGCAATTTCACAATCATAGATTAGCTTCAACATTGGTCATTCTGGTAGTATACTTATCACCAAAGCAAACAAATCTGGGTACTACTTGGGTTGGTGAGCCTACTGAGGAAACGCCTTATATAAGTCATTTTTGCCAAAGATATGAAATTGATGTACTTATTGCATATACGTAAATCACTCTTAGAACATGCATGACAAGTGGGACTCCAAGTATATTATTTTGATACGTTCATCTACTTCCATACTCCATGTGTGCGAGCTGCAAAGGCACTGGTGAGACTGGATGGATGCACAGTCTCGCCTGAGCCTTCACTTAAGACTTGTGCGATAGGTACCAGCATCTAATACAGTAACTGTTGTAGTGTTGAGATTTGAATTATGGGAAGATGCTTAACTCTTAAAACGTCTATCACAACAAAAGTCATCTGCTTTTGTCGTCTGCTGAAATGTTTTAGTAGCCTTTCAAACAAACAGTATAGACCCAGATTAGACTGCTCATATAGGAGCAGTCTGATCTGGGTCGACACTGTTTGTCTCTATACTTAACTTTGTTAAATAATGCTAGCAAAAATTTGCAGCAGACGACAAAAGCAGACAGAATTTTCAGATGATCTTTTTGCTGACGTTTTAAGGGTTAAGAACGCTTAAAGTACAAATCTAGTAACCACACAGTGCATGTCTATATTTCCAGGTTCAGACGACTAAAAACTATGCCTGGCTACAAGCCCACTTGAAGAGAAAGACAGGATGCAACAATGTGACGTCTATTGGAATGGTAGGTATTTTTTTCCGTTTATATCGTACACCTGCTGAGTATAAGATGCGTCCGTATTCTTAGCGTAAATATCCGTCGTCTTCTTTTTCTGCTGGGGTAAAAGGGTCTCTAAAACTCTCTCTCTCTCTCTTTTGCGCTCGTACCTTCTCCGAATTCTTAGCGTGTATTACCGTCGTCTCCTTTTTTCTACTGGCTTAAAATGGTCTTAAAAACTTCGCTCTCCTTCTGCGCTCATTGTTACAGGTACCTTCTCTGAGTTCTTAGCGTGCATTAAAGTCGTCTCCTTCTTTTGCGTGGGTAAAACCGTCCCTTAAACTTCGCTCTCCTTCTGCGCTCGTCGTTACAGGTACCTTCTCCGAATTCTAAGCGTGTATTACCGTCGTCTCCTTTTTTCTGCTGAGTTAAAATGGTCTTAAAAACTTCGCTCTCCTTCTGCGCTCGTCGTTACAGGTACCTTCTCTGAGTTCTTAGCGTGCATTAAAGTCGTCTCCTTCTTTTGCGTGGGTAAAACCGTCCCTTAAACTTCGCTCTCCTTCTGCGCTCGTCGTTACAGGTACCTTTTCTGAGTTCTTAGCGTGCATTAAAGTCGTCTCCTTTTTTTCTGCCGAGTTAAACCCGTCCCTTAAACTTCGCTCTCCTTCTGCGCTCGTCGTTACAGGTACCTTCTCCGAATTCTAAGCGTGCATTACCGTCGCCTTCTTTTATCTGCTAGGTAAAATGGTCTCTAAACCTGCACTCTCCGTTGCGCTTGTCATTGCAGGTACATATGTCGAATCGTTGCCGCGTGCTCACGTCTTTTTTCTTATATTTTCAGGTGCCATGATCTAGCAAGCATGTGGTACAGATGTACACCTCGATGAGATGGAAGAGGTATGGGCAGATGAACGTCTCAATGAGATGGAAGAGGTATGGTTGGCTTTGTAAGCTTTATCTCGAAATTCTTTCCAGAATAGCTCTAGAGTGTCAAACAGTTTAGACCCAGACTAGATCTGACAAAATGCTCAGGCTGAGCAGGATCCAGACTGTTTGCAAAGCTTATCAGCAGACGACAGTATTAGGCAAAGAATTAAAAACACCATTAAGATGGCATCTTGTATTCAATCAACGTATATGTTGAAGTTTTGTTTTCATAGAGAGCCAAGGAAATATGATCAGAAAGTTTACATTCACATATTACATTAGTAAAAGCCTTGTTGAATTCTTGTAAGGGAGACTCTGTATGGACATCACATGGAACAAGCATAAGTTAGGTTTGACTTGTAAAATAAGAGGAGAAAACCCAGTGAAAAACACACTTATTGCTGCTCATGATCCTGTCAAGTGTACACTCATTAAAGCAAGTGGAATGGACTAGGCAATTTCACAATCATAGATTAGCTTCAACATTGGTCATTCTGGTAGTATACTTATCACCAAAGCAAACAAATCTGGGTACTACTTGGGTTGGTGTGCCTACTGAGGAAACGCCTTATATAAGTCATTTTTGCCAAAGATATGAAATTGATGTACTTATTGCATATACGTAAATCACTCTTAGAACATGCATGACAAGTGGGACTCCAAGTATATTATTTTGATACGTTCATCTACTTCCATACTCCATGTGTGCGAGCTGCAAAGGCACTGGTGAGACTGGATGGATGCACAGTCTCGCCTGAGCCTTCACTTAAGACTTGTGCGATAGGTACCAGCATCTAATACAGTAACTGTTGTAGTGTTGAGATTTGAATTATGGGAAGATGCTTAACTCTTAAAACGTCTATCACAACAAAAGTCATCTGCTTTTGTCGTCTGCTGAAATGTTTTAGTAGCCTTTCAAACAAACAGTATAGACCCAGATTAGACTGCTCATATAGGAGCAGTCTGATCTGGGTCGACACTGTTTGTCTCTATACTTAACTTTGTTAAATAATGCTAGCAAAAATTTGCAGCAGACGACAAAAGCAGACAGAATTTTCAGATGATCTTTTTGCTGACGTTTTAAGGGTTAAGAACGCTTAAAGTACAAATCTAGTAACCACACAGTGCATGTCTATATTTCCAGGTTCAGACGACTAAAAACTATGCCTGGCTACAAGCCCACTTGAAGAGAAAGACAGGATGCAACAATGTGACGTCTATTGGAATGGTAGGTATTTTTTTCCGTTTATATCGTACACCTGCTGAGTATAAGATGCGTCCGTATTCTTAGCGTAAATATCCGTCGTCTTCTTTTTCTGCTGGGGTAAAAGGGTCTCTAAAACTCTCTCTCTCTCTCTTTTGCGCTCGTACCTTCTCCGAATTCTTAGCGTGTATTACCGTCGTCTCCTTTTTTCTACTGGCTTAAAATGGTCTTAAAAACTTCGCTCTCCTTCTGCGCTCATTGTTACAGGTACCTTCTCTGAGTTCTTAGCGTGCATTAAAGTCGTCTCCTTCTTTTGCGTGGGTAAAACCGTCCCTTAAACTTCGCTCTCCTTCTGCGCTCGTCGTTACAGGTACCTTCTCCGAATTCTAAGCGTGTATTACCGTCGTCTCCTTTTTTCTGCTGAGTTAAAATGGTCTTAAAAACTTCGCTCTCCTTCTGCGCTCGTCGTTACAGGTACCTTCTCTGAGTTCTTAGCGTGCATTAAAGTCGTCTCCTTCTTTTGCGTGGGTAAAACCGTCCCTTAAACTTCGCTCTCCTTCTGCGCTCGTCGTTACAGGTACCTTTTCTGAGTTCTTAGCGTGCATTAAAGTCGTCTCCTTTTTTTCTGCCGAGTTAAACCCGTCCCTTAAACTTCGCTCTCCTTCTGCGCTCGTCGTTACAGGTACCTTCTCCGAATTCTAAGCGTGCATTACCGTCGCCTTCTTTTATCTGCTAGGTAAAATGGTCTCTAAACCTGCACTCTCCGTTGCGCTTGTCATTGCAGGTACATATGTCGAATCGTTGCCGCGTGCTCACGTCTTTTTTCTTATATTTTCAGGTGCCATGATCTAGCAAGCATGTGGTACAGATGTACACCTCGATGAGATGGAAGAGGTATGGGCAGATGAACGTCTCAATGAGATGGAAGAGGTATGGTTGGCTTTGTAAGCTTTATCTCGAAATTCTTTCCAGAATAGCTCTAGAGTGTCAAACAGTTTAGACCCAGACTAGATCTGACAAAATGCTCAGGCTGAGCAGGATCCAGACTGTTTGCAAAGCTTATCAGCAGACGACAGTATTAGGCAAAGAATTAAAAACACCATTAAGATGGCATCTTGTATTCAATCAACGTATATGTTGAAGTTTTGTTTTCATAGAGAGCCAAGGAAATATGATCAGAAAGTTTACATTCACATATTACATTAGTAAAAGCCTTGTTGAATTCTTGTAAGGGAGACTCTGTATGGACATCACATGGAACAAGCATAAGTTAGGTTTGACTTGTAAAATAAGAGGAGAAAACCCAGTGAAAAACACACTTATTGCTGCTCATGATCCTGTCAAGTGTACACTCGTTAAAGCAAGTGGAATGGACTAGGCAATTTCACAATCATAGATTAGCTTCAACATTGGTCATTCTGGTAGTATACTTATCACCAAAGCAAACAAATCTGGGTACTACTTGGGTTGGTGTGCCTACTGAGGAAACGCCTTATATAAGTCATTTTTGCCAAAGATATGAAATTGATGTACTTATTGCATATACGTAAATCACTCTTAGAACATGCATGACAAGTGGGACTCCAAGTATATTATTTTGATACGTTCATCTACTTCCATACTCCATGTGTGCGAGCTGCAAAGGCACTGGTGAGACTGGATGGATGCACAGTCTCGCCTGAGCCTTCACTTAAGACTTGTGCGATAGGTACCAGCATCTAATACAGTAACTGTTGTAGTGTTGAGATTTGAATTATGGGAAGATGCTTAACTCTTAAAACGTCTATCACAACAAAAGTCATCTGCTTTTGTCGTCTGCTGAAATGTTTTAGTAGCCTTTCAAACAAACAGTATAGACCCAGATTAGACTGCTCATATAGGAGCAGTCTGATCTGGGTCGACACTGTTTGTCTCTATACTTAACTTTGTTAAATAATGCTAGCAAAAATTTGCAGCAGACGACAAAAGCAGACAGAATTTTCAGATGATCTTTTTGCTGACGTTTTAAGGGTTAAGAACGCTTAAAGTACAAATCTAGTAACCACACAGTGCATGTCTATATTTCCAGGTTCAGACGACTAAAAACTATGCCTGGCTACAAGCCCACTTGAAGAGAAAGACAGGATGCAACAATGTGACGTCTATTGGAATGGTAGGTATTTTTTTCAGTTTATATCGTACACCTGCTGAGTATAAGATGCGTCCGTATTCTTAGCGTAAATATCCGTCGTCTTCTTTTTCTGCTGGGGTAAAAGGGTCTCTAAAACTCTCTCTCTCTCTCTTTTGCGCTCGTACCTTCTCCGAATTCTTAGCGTGTATTACCGTCGTCTCCTTTTTTCTACTGGCTTAAAATGGTCTTAAAAACTTCGCTCTCCTTCTGCGCTCGTTGTTACAGGTACCTTCTCTGAGTTCTTAGCGTGCATTTAAGTCGTCTCCTTCTTTTGCGTGGGTAAAACCGTCCCTTAAACTTCGCTCTCCTTCTGCGCTCGTCGTTACAGGTACCTTCTCCGAATTCTAAGCGTGTATTACCGTCGTCTCCTTTTTTCTGCTGAGTTAAAATGGTCTTAAAAACTTCGCTCTCCTTCTGCGCTCGTCGTTACAGGTACCTTCTCTGAGTTCTTAGCGTGCATTAAAGTCGTCTCCTTCTTTTGCGTGGGTAAAACCGTCCCTTAAACTTCGCTCTCCTTCTGCGCTCGTCGTTACAGGTACCTTCTCTGAGTTCTTAGCGTGCATTAAAGTCGTCTCCTTTTTTTCTGCCGAGTTAAACCCGTCCCTTAAACTTCGCTCTCCTTCTGCGCTCGTCGTTACAGGTACCTTCTCCGAATTCTAAGCGTGCATTACCGTCGCCTTCTTTTATCTGCTAGGTAAAATGGTCTCTAAACCTGCACTCTCCGTTGCGCTTGTCATTGCAGGTACATATGTCGAATCGTTGCCGCATGCTCACGTCTTTTTTCTTATATTTTCAGGTGCCATGATCTAGCAAGCAAGAGGTACAGATGTACACCTCGATGAGATGGAAGAGATATGGGCAGATGAACGTCTCAATGAGATGGAAGAGGTATGGTTGGCTTTGTAAGCTTTATCTCGAAATTCTTTCCAGAATAGCTCTAGAGTGTCAAACAGTTTAGACCCAGACTAGATCTGACAAAATGCTCAGGCTGAGCAGGATCCAGACTGTTTGCAAAGCTTATCAGCAGACGACAGTATTAGGCAAAGAATTAAAAACACCATTAAGATGGCATCTTGTATTCAATCAACGTATATGTTGAAGTTTTGTTTTCATAGAGAGCCAAGGAAATATGATCAGAAAGTTTACATTCACATATTACATTGGTAAAAGCCTTGTTGAATTCTTGTAAGGGAGACTCTGTATGGACATCACATGGAACAAGCATAAGTTAGGTTTGACTTGTAAAATAAGAGGAGAAAACCCAGTGAAAAACACACTTATTGCTGCTCATGATCCTGTCAAGTGTACACTCGTTAAAGCAAGTGGAATGGACTAGGCAATTTCACAATCATAGATTAGCTTCAACATTGGTCATTCTGGTAGTATACTTATCACCAAAGCAAACAAATCTGGGTACTACTTGGGTTGGTGTGCCTACTGAGGAAACGCCTTATATAAGTCATTTTTGCCAAAGATATGAAATTGATGTACTTATTGCATATACGTAAATCACTCTTAGAACATGCATGACAAGTGGGACTCCAAGTATATTATTTTGATACGTTCATCTACTTCCATACTCCATGTGTGCGAGCTGCAAAGGCACTGGTGAGACTGGATGGATGCACAGTCTCGCCTGAGCCTTCACTTAAGACTTGTGCGATAGGTACCAGCATCTAATACAGTAACTGTTGTAGTGTTGAGATTTGAATTATGGGAAGATGCTTAACTCTTAAAACGTCTATCACAACAAAAGTCATCTGCTTTTGTCGTCTGCTGAAATGTTTTAGTAGCCTTTCAAACAAACAGTATAGACCCAGATTAGACTGCTCATATAGGAGCAGTCTGATCTGGGTCGACACTGTTTGTCTCTATACTTAACTTTGTTAAATAATGCTAGCAAAAATTTGCAGCAGACGACAAAAGCAGACAGAATTTTCAGATGATCTTTTTGCTGACGTTTTAAGGGTTAAGAACGCTTAAAGTACAAATCTAGTAACCACACAGTGCATGTCTATATTTCCAGGTTCAGACGACTAAAAACTATGCCTGGCTACAAGCCCACTTGAAGAGAAAGACAGGATGCAACAATGTGACGTCTATTGGAATGGTAGGTATTTTTTTCCGTTTATATCGTACACCTGCTGAGTATAAGATGCGTCCGTATTCTTAGTGTAAATATCCGTCGTCTTCTTTTTCTGCTGGGGTAAAAGGGTCTCTAAAACTCTCTCTCTCTCTCTTTTGCGCTCGTACCTTCTCCGAATTCTTAGCGTGTATTACCGTCGTCTCCTTTTTTCTACTGGCTTAAAATGGTCTTAAAAACTTCGCTCTACTTCTGCGCTCGTTGTTACAGGTACCTTCTCTGAGTTTTTAGCGTGCATTAAAGTCGTCTCCTTCTTTTGCGTGGGTAAAACCGTCCCTTAAACTTCGCTCTCCTTCTGCGCTCGTCGTTACAGGTACCTTCTCCGAATTCTAAGCGTGTATTACCGTCGTCTCCTTTTTTCTGCTGAGTTAAAATGGTCTTAAAAACTTCGCTCTCCTTCTGCGCTCGTCGTTTCAGGTACCTTCTCTGAGTTCTTAGCGTGCATTAAAGTCGTCTCCTTCTTTTGCGTGGGTAAAACCGTCCCTTAAACTTCGCTCTCCTTCTGCGCTCGTCGTTACAGGTACCTTCTCTGAGTTCTTAGCGTGCATTAAAGTCGTCTCCTTTTTTTCTGCCGAGTTAAACCCGTCCCTTAAACTTCGCTCTCCTTCTGCGCTCGTCGTTACAGGTACCTTCTCCGAATTCTAAGCGTGCATTACCGTCGCCTTCTTTTATCTGCTAGGTAAAATGGTCTCTAAACCTGCACTCTCCGTTGCGCTTGCTATTGCAGGTACATATGTCGAATCGTTGCCGCGTGCTCACGTCTTTTTTCTTATATTTTCAGGTGCCATGATCTAGCAAGCATGTGGTACAGATGTACACCTCGATGAGATGGAAGAGGTATGGGCAGATGAACGTCTCAATGAGATGGAAGAGGTATGGTTGGCTTTGTAAGCTTTATCTCGAAATTCTTTCCAGAATAGCTCTAGAGTGTCAAACAGTTTAGACCCAGACTAGATCTGACAAAATGCTCAGGCTGAGCAGGATCCAGACTGTTTGCAAAGCTTATCAGCAGACGACAGTATTAGGCAAAGAATTAAAAACACCATTAAGATGGCATCTTGTATTCAATCAACGTATATGTTGAAGTTTTGTTTTCATAGAGAGCCAAAGAAATATGATCAGAAAGTTTACATTCACATATTACATTAGTAAAAGCCTTGTTGAATTCTTGTAAGGGAGACTCTGTATGGACATCACATGGAACAAGCATAAGTTAGGTTTGACTTGTAAAATAAGAGGAGAAAACCCAGTGAAAAACACACTTATTGCTGCTCATGATCCTGTCAAGTGTACACTCATTAAAGCAAGTGGAATGGACTAGGCAATTTCACAATCATAGATTAGCTTCAACATTGGTCATTCTGGTAGTATACTTATCACCAAAGCAAACAAATCTGGGTACTACTTGGGTTGGTGTGCCTACTGAGGAAACGCCTTATATAAGTCATTTTTGCCAAAGATATGAAATTGATGTACTTATTGCATATACGTAAATCACTCTTAGAACATGCATGACAAGTGGGACTCCAAGTATATTATTTTGATACGTTCATCTACTTCCATACTCCATGTGTGCGAGCTGCAAAGGCACTGGTGAGACTGGATGGATGCACAGTCTCGCCTGAGCCTTCACTTAAGACTTGTGCGATAGGTACCAGCATCTAATACAGTAACTGTTGTAGTGTTGAGATTTGAATTATGGGAAGATGCTTAACTCTTAAAACGTCTATCACAACAAAAGTCATCTGCTTTTGTCGTCTGCTGAAATGTTTTAGTAGCCTTTCAAACAAACAGTATAGACCCAGATTAGACTGCTCATATAGGAGCAGTCTGATCTGGGTCGACACTGTTTGTCTCTATACTTAACTTTGTTAAATAATGCTAGCAAAAATTTGCAGCAGACGACAAAAGCAGACAGAATTTTCAGATGATCTTTTTGCTGACGTTTTAAGGGTTAAGAACGCTTAAAGTACAAATCTAGTAACCACACAGTGCATGTCTATATTTCCAGGTTCAGACGACTAAAAACTATGCCTGGCTACAAGCCCACTTGAAGAGAAAGACAGGATGCAACAATGTGACGTCTATTGGAATGGTTGGTATTTTTTTCTGTTTATATCGTACACCTGCTGAGTATAAGATGCGTCCGTATTCTTAGCGTAAATATCCGTCGTCTTCTTTTTCTGCTGGGGTAAAAGGGTCTCTAAAACTCTCTCTCTCTTTTGCGCTCGTACCTTCTCCGAATTCTTAGCGTGTATTACCGTCGTCTCCTTTTTTCTACTGGCTTAAAATGGTCTTAAAAACTTCGCTCTCCTTCTGCGCTCGTTGTTACAGGTACCTTCTCTGAGTTCTTAGCGTGCATTAAAGTCGTCTCCTTCTTTTGCGTGGGTAAAACCGTCCCTTAAACTTCGCTCTCCTTCTGCGCTCGTCGTTACAGGTACCTTCTCCGAATTCTAAGCGTGTATTACCGTCGTCTCCTTTTTTCTGCTGAGTTAAAATGGTCTTAAAAACTTCGCTCTCCTTCTGCGCTCGTCGTTACAGGTACCTTCTCTGAGTTCTTAGCGTGCATTAAAGTCGTCTCCTTTTGCGTGGGTAAAACCGTCCCTTAAACTTCGCTCTCCTTCTGCGCTCGTCGTTACAGGTACCTTCTCTGAGTTCTTAGCGTGCATTAAAGTCGTCTCCTTTTTTTCTGCCGAGTTAAACCCGTCCCTTAAACTTCGCTCTCCTTCTGCGCTCGTCGTTACAGGTACCTTCTCCGAATTCTAAGCGTGCATTACTGTCGCCTTCTTTTATCTGCTAGGTAAAATGGTCTCTAAACCTGCACTCTCCGTTGCGCTTGTCATTGCAGGTACATATGTCGAATCGTTGCCGCGTGCTCACGTCTTTTTTCTTATATTTTCAGGTGCCATGATCTAGCAAGCATGTGGTACAGATGTACACCTCGATGAGATGGAAGAGGTATGGGCAGATGAACGTCTCAATGAGATGGAAGAGGTATGGTTGGCTTTGTAAGCTTTATCTCGAAATTCTTTCCAGAATAGCTCTAGAGTGTCAAACAGTTTAGACCCAGACTAGATCTGACAAAATGCTCAGGCTGAGCAGGATCCAGACTGTTTGCAAAGCTTATCAGCAGACGACAGTATTAGGCAAAGAATTAAAAACACCATTAAGATGGCATCTTGTATTCAATCAACGTATATGTTGAAGTTTTGTTTTCATAGAGAGCCAAGGAAATATGATCAGAAGGTTTACATTCACATATTACATTAGTAAAAGCCTTGTTGAATTCTTGTAAGGGAGACTCTGTATGGACATCACATGGAACAAGCATAAGTTAGGTTTGACTTGTAAAATAAGAGGAGAAAACCCAGTGAAAAACACACTTATTGCTGCTCATGATCCTGTCAAGTGTACACTCGTTAAAGCAAGTGGAATGGACTAGGCAATTTCACAATCATAGATTAGCTTCAACATTGGTCATTCTGGTAGTATACTTATCACCAAAGCAAACAAATCTGGGTACTACTTGCGTTGGTGTGCCTACTGAGGAAACGCCTTATATAAGTCATTTTTGCCAAAGATATGAAATTGATGTACTTATTGCATATACGTAAATCACTCTTAGAACATGCATGACAAGTGGGACTCCAAGTATATTATTTTGATACGTTCATCTACTTCCATACTCCATGTGTGCGAGCTGCAAAGGCACTGGTGAGACTGGATGGATGCACAGTCTCGCCTGAGCCTTCACTTAAGACTTGTGCGATAGGTACCAGCATCTAATACAGTAACTGTTGTAGTGTTGAGATTTGAATTATGGGAAGATGCTTAACTCTTAAAACGTCTATCACAACAAAAGTCATCTGCTTTTGTCGTCTGCTGAAATGTTTTAGTAGCCTTTCAAACAAACAGTATAGACCCAGATTAGACTGCTCATATAGGAGCAGTCTGATCTGGGTCGACACTGTTTGTCTCTATTCTTAACTTTGTTAAATAATGCTAGCAAAAATTTGCAGCAGACGACAAAAGCAGACAGAATTTTCAGATGATCTTTTTGCTGACGTTTTAAGGGTTAAGAACGCTTAAAGTACAAATCTAGTAACCACACAGTGCATGTCTATATTTCCAGGTTCAGACGACTAAAAACTATGCCTGGCTACAAGCCCACTTGAAGAGAAAGACAGGATGCAACAATGTGACGTCTATTGGAATGGTTGGTATTTTTTTCTGTTTATATCGTACACCTGCTGAGTATAAGATGCGTCCGTATTCTTAGCGTAAATATCCGTCGTCTTCTTTTTCTGCTGGGGTAAAAGGGTCTCTAAAACTCTCTCTCTCTTTTGCGCTCGTACCTTCTCCGAATTCTTAGCATGTATTACCGTCGTCTCCTTTTTTCTACTGGCTTAAAATGGTCTTAAAAACTTCGCTCTCCTTCTGCGCTCGTTGTTACAGGTACCTTCTCTGAGTTCTTAGCGTGCATTAAAGTCGTCTCCTTCTTTTGCGTGGGTAAAACCGTACCTTAAACTTCGCTCTCCTTCAGCTCTCGTCGTTACAGGTACCTTCTCCGAATTCTAAGCGTGTATTACCGTCGTCTCCTTTTTTCTGCTGAGTTAAAATGGTCTTAAAAACTTCGCTCTCCTTCTGCGCTCGTCGTTACAGGTACCTTCTCTGAGTTCTTAGCGTGCATTAAAGTCGTCTCCTTCTTTTGCGTGGGTAAAACCGTCCCTTAAACTTCGCTCTCCTTCTGCGCTCGTCGTTACAGGTACCTTCTCTGAGTTCTTAGCGTGCATTAAAGTCGTCTCCTTTTTTTCTGCCGAGTTAAACCCGTCCCTTAAACTTCGCTCTCCTTCTGCGCTCGTCGTTACAGGTACCTTCTCCGAATTCTAAGCGTGCATTACCGTCGCCTTCTTTTATCTGCTAGGTAAAATGGTCTCTAAACCTGCACTCTCCGTTGCGCTTGTCATTGCAGGTACATATGTCGAATCGTTGCCGCGTGCTCACCTCTTTTTTCTTATATTTTCAGGTGCCATGATCTAGCAAGCATGTGGTACAGATGTACACCTCGATGAGATGGAAGAGGTATGGGCAGATGAACGTCTCAATGAGATGGAAGAGGTATGGTTGGCTTTGTAAGCTTTATCTCGAAATTCTTTCCAGAATAGCTCTAGAGTGTCAAACAGTTTAGACCCAGACTAGATCTGACAAAATGCTCAGGCTGAGCAGGATCCAGACTGTTTGCAAAGCTTATCAGCAGACGACAGTATTAGGCAAAGAATTAAAAACACCATTAAGATGGCATCTTGTATTCAATCAACGTATATGTTGAAGTTTTGTTTTCATAGAGAGCCAAGGAAATATGATCAGAAAGTTTACATTCACATATTACATTAGTAAAAGCCTTGTTGAATTCTTGTAAGGGAGACTCTGTATGGACATCACATGGAACAAGCATAAGTTAGGTTTGACTTGTAAAATAAGAGGAGAAAACCCAGTGAAAAACACACTTATTGCTGCTCATGATCCTGTCAAGTGTACACTCGTTAAAGCAAGTGGAATGGACTAGGCAATTTCACAATCATAGATTAGCTTCAACATTGGTCATTCTGGTAGTATACTTATCACCAAAGCAAACAAATCTGGGTACTACTTGGGTTGGTGTGCCTACTGAGGAAACGCCTTATATAAGTCATTTTTGCCAAAGATATGAAATTGATGTACTTATTGCATATACGTAAATCACTCTTAGAACATGCATGACAAGTGGGACTCCAAGTATATTATTTTGATACGTTCATCTACTTCCATACTCCATGTGTGCGAGCTGCAAAGGCACTGGTGAGACTGGATGGATGCACAGTCTCGCCTGAGCCTTCACTTAAGACTTGTGCGATAGGTACCAGCATCTAATACAGTAACTGTTGTAGTGTTGAGATTTGAATTATGGGAAGATGCTTAACTCTTAAAACGTCTATCACAACAAAAGTCATCTGCTTTTGTCGTCTGCTGAAATGTTTTAGTAGCCTTTCAAACAAACAGTATAGACCCAGATTAGACTGCTCATATAGGAGCAGTCTGATCTGGGTCGACACTGTTTGTCTCTATACTTAACTTTGTTAAATAATGCTAGCAAAAATTTGCAGCAGACGACAAAAGCAGACAGAATTTTCAGATGATCTTTTTGCTGACGTTTTAAGGGTTAAGAACGCTTAAAGTACAAATCTAGTAACCACACAGTGCATGTCTATATTTCCAGGTTCAGACGACTAAAAACTATGCCTGGCTATAAGCCCACTTGAAGAGAAAGACAGGATGCAACAATGTGACGTCTATTGGAATGGTAGGTATTTTTTTTCCGTTTATATCGTACACCTGCTGAGTATAAGATGCGTCCGTATTATTAGCGTAAATATCCGTCGTCTTCTTTTTCTGCTGGGGTAAAAGGGTCTCTAAAACTCTCTCTCTCTCTCTTTTGCGCTCGTACCTTCTCCGAATTCTTAGCGTGTATTACCGTCGTCTCCTTTTTTCTACTGGCTTAAAATGGTCTTAAAAACTTCGCTCTCCTTCTGCGCTCGTTGTTACAGGTACCTTCTCTGAGTTCTTAGCGTGCATTAAAGTCGTCTCCTTCTTTTGCGTGGGTAAAACCGTCCCTTAAACTTCGCTCTCCTTCTGCGCTCGTCGTTACAGGTACCTTCTCCGAATTCTAAGCGTGTATTACCGTCGTCTCCTTTTTTCTGCTGAGTTAAAATGGTCTTAAAAACTTCACTCTCCTTCTGCGCTCGTCGTTACAGGTACCTTCTCTGAGTTCTTAGCGTGCATTAAAGTCGTCTCCTTCTTTTGCGTGGGTAAAACCGTCCCTTAAACTTCGCTCTCCTTCTGCGCTCGTCGTTACAGGTACCTTCTCTGAGTTCTTAGCGTGCATTAAAGTCGTCTCCTTTTTTTCTGCCGAGTTAAACCCGTCCCTTAAACTTCGCTCTCCTTCTGCGCTCGTCGTTACAGGTACCTTTTCCGAATTCTTAGCGTGCATTAAAGTCGCCTTCTTTTATCTGCTAGGTAAAATGGTCTCTAAACCTGCACTCTCCGTTGCGCTTGTCATTGCAGGTACATATGTCGAATCGTTGCCGCGTGCTCACGTCTTTTTTCTTATATTTTCAGGTGCCATGATCTAGCAAGCATGTGGTACAGATGTACACCTCGATGAGATGGAAGAGGTATGGGCAGATGAACGTCTCAATGAGATGGAAGAGGTATGGTTGGCTTTGTAAGCTTTATCTCGAAATTCTTTCCAGAATAGCTCTAGAGTGTCAAACAGTTTAGACCCAGACTAGATCTGACAAAATGCTCAGGCTGAGCAGGATCCAGACTGTTTGCAAAGCTTATCAGCAGACGACAGTATTAGGCAAAGAATTAAAAACACCATTAAGATGGCATCTTGTATTCAATCAACGTATATGTTGAAGTTTTGTTTTCATAGAGAGCCAAGGAAATATGATCAGAAAGTTTACATTAACATATTACATTAGTAAAAGCCTTGTTGAATTCTTGTAAGGGAGACTCTGTATGGACATCACATGGAACAAGCATAAGTTAGGTTTGACTTGTAAAATAAGAGGAGAAAACCCAGTGAAAAACACACTTATTGCTGCTCATGATCCTGTCAAGTGTACACTCGTTAAAGCAAGTGGAATGGACTAGGCAATTTCACAATCATAGATTAGCTTCAACATTGGTCATTCTGGTAGTATACTTATCACCAAAGTAAACAAATCTGGGTACTACTTGGGTTGGTGTGCCTACTGAGGAAACGCCTTATATAAGTCATTTTCGCCAAAGATATGAAATTGATGTACTTATTGCATATACGTAAATCACTCTTAGAACATGCATGACAAGTGGGACTCCAAGTATATTATTTTGATACGTTCATCTACTTCCATACTCCATGTGTGCGAGCTGCAAAGGCACTGGTGAGACTGGATGGATGCACAGTCTCGCCTGAGCCTTCACTTAAGACTTGTGCCATAGGTACCAGCATCTAATACAGTAACTGTTGTAGTGTTGAGATTTGAATTATGGGAAGATGCTTAACTCTTAAAACGTCTATCACAACAAAAGTCATCTGCTTTTGTCGTCTGCTGAAATGTTTTAGTAGCCTTTCAAACAAACAGTATAGACCCAGATTAGACTGCTCATATAGGAGCAGTCTGATATGGGTCGACACTGTTTGTCTCTATACTTAACTTTGTTAAATAATGCTAGCAAAAATTTGCAGCAGACGACAAAAGCAGACAGAATTTTCAGATGATCTTTTTGCTGACGTTTTAAGGGTTAAGAACGCTTAAAGTACAAATCTAGTAACCACACAGTGCATGTCTATATTTCCAGGTTCAGACGACTAAAAACTATGCCTGGCTACAAGCCCACTTGAAGAGAAAGACAGGATGCAACAATGTGACGTCTATTGGAATGGTAGGTATTTTTTTCCGTTTATATCGTACACCTGCTGAGTATAAGATGCGTCCGTATTCTTAGCGTAAATATCCGTCGTCTTCTTTTTCTGCTGGGGTAAAAGGGTCTCTAAAACTCTCTCTCTCTCTTTTGCGCTCGTACCTTCTCCGAATTCTTAGCGTGTATTACCGTCGTCTCCTTTTTTCTACTGGCTTAAATTGGTCTTAAAAACTTCGCTCTCCTTCTGCGCTCGTTGTTACAGGTACCTTCTCTGAGTTCTTAGCGTGCATTAAAGTCGTCTCCTTCTTTTGCGTGGGTAAAACCGTCCCTTAAACTTCGCTCTCCTTCTGCGCTCGTCGTTACAGGTACCTTCTCCGATTCTAAGCGTGTATTACCGTCGTCTCCTTTTTTCTGCTGAGTTAAAATGGTCTTAAAAACTTCGCTCTCCTTCTGTGCTCGTCGTTACAGGTACCTTCTCTGAGTTCTTAGCGTGCATTAAAGTCGTCTCCTTCTTTTGCGTGGGTAAAACCGTCCCTTAAACTTCGCTCTCCTTCTGCGCTCGTCGTTACAGGTACCTTCTCTGAGTTCTTAGCGTGCATTAAAGTCGTCTCCTTTTTTTCTGCCGAGTTAAACCCATCCCTTAAACTTCGCTCTCCTTCTGCGCTCGTCGTTACAGGTACCTTCTCCGAATTCTAAGCGTGCATTACCATCGCCTTCTTTTATCTGCTAGGTAAAATGGTCTCTAAACCTGCACTCTCCGTTGCGCTTGTCATTGCAGGTACATATGTCGAATCGTTGCCGCGTGCTCACGTCTTTTTTCTTATATTTTCAGGTGCCATGATCTAGCAAGCATGTGGTACAGATGTACACCTCGATGAGATGGAAGAGGTATGGGCAGATGAACGTCTCAATGAGATGGAAGAGGTATGGTTGGCTTTGTAAGCTTTATCTCGAAATTCTTTCCAGAATAGCTCTAGAGTGTCAAACAGTTTTGACCCAGACTAGATCTGACAAAATGCTCAGGCTGAGCAGGATCCAGACTGTTTGCAAAGCTTATCAGCAGACGACAGTATTAGGCAAAGAATTAAAAACACCATTAAGATGGCATCTTGTATTCAATCAACGTATATGTTGAAGTTTTGTTTTCATAGAGAGCCAAGGAAATATGATCAGAAAGTTTACATTCACATATTACATTAGTAAAAGCCTTGTTGAATTCTTGTAAGGGAGAATCTGTATGGACATCACATGGAACAAGCATAAGTTAGGTTTGACTTGTAAAATAAGAGGAGAAAACCCAGTGAAAAACACACTTATTGCTGCTCATGATCCTGTCAAGTGTACACTCGTTAAAGCAAGTGGAATGGACTAGGCAATTTCACAATCATAGATTAGCTTCAACATTGGTCATTCTGGTAGTATACTTATCACCAAAGCAAACAAATCTGGGTACTACTTGGGTTGGTGTGCCTACTGAGGAAACGCCTTATATAAGTCATTTTTGCCAAAGATATGAAATTGATGTACTTATTGCATATACGTAAATCACTCTTAGAACATGCATGACAAGTGGGACTCCAAGTATATTATTTTGATACGTTCATCTACTTCCATACTCCATGTGTGCGAGCTGCAAAGGCACTGGTGAGACTGGATGGATGCACAGTCTCGCCTGAGCCTTCACTTAAGACTTGTGCGATAGGTACCAGCATCTAATACAGTAACTGTTGTAGTGTTGAGATTTGAATTATGGGAAGATGCTTAACTCTTAAAACGTCTATCATAACAAAAGTCATCTGCTTTTGTCGTCTGCTGAAATGTTTTAGTAGCCTTTCAAACAAACAGTATAGACCCAGATTAGACTGCTCATATAGGAGCAGTCTGATCTGGGTGGACACTGTTTGTCTCTATACTTAACTTTGTTAAATAATGCTAGCAAAAATTTGCAGCAGACGACAAAAGCAGACAGAATTTTCAGATGATCTTTTTGCTGACGTTTTAAGGGTTAAGAACGCTTAAAGTACAAATCTAGTAACCACACAGTGCATGTCTATATTTCCAGGTTCAGACGACTAAAAACTATGCCTGGCTACAAGCCCACTTGAAGAGAAAGACAGGATGCAACAATGTGACGTCTATTGGAATGGTAGGTATTTTTTTCCGTTTATATCGTACACCTGCTGAGTATAAGATGCGTCCGTATTCTTAGCGTAAATATCCGTCGTCTTCTTTTTCTGCTGGGGTAAAAGGGTCTCTAAAACTCTCTCTCTCTCTCTTTTGCGCTCGTACCTTCTCCGAATTCTTAGCGTGTATTACCGTCGTCTCCTTTTTTCTACTGGCTTAAAATGGTCTTAAAAACTTCGCTCTCCTTCTGCGCTCGTTGTTACAGGTACCTTCTCTGAGTTCTTAGCGTGCATTAAAGTCGTCTCCTTCTTTTGCGTGGGTAAAACCGTCCCTTAAACTTTGCTCTCCTTCTGCGCTCGTCGTTACAGGTACCTTCTCCGAATTCTAAGCGTGTATTACCGTCGTCTCCTTTTTTCTGCTGAGTTAAAATGGTCTTAAAAACTTCGCTCTCCTTCTGCGCTCGTCGTTACAGGTACCTTCTCTGAGTTCTTAGCGTGCATTAAAGTCGTCTCCTTCTTTTGCGTGGGTAAAACCGTCCCTTAAACTTCGCTCTCCTTCTGCGCTCGTCGTTACAGGTACCTTCTCTGAGTTCTTAGCGTGCATTAAAGTCGTCTCCTTTTTTTCTGCCGAGTTAAACCCGTCCCTTAAACTTCGCTCTCCTTCTGCGCTCGTCGTTACAGGTACCTTCTCCGAATTCTAAGCGTGCATTACCGTCGCCTTCTTTTATCTGCTAGGTAAAATGGTCTCTAAACCTGCACTCTCCGTTGCGCTTGTCATTGCAGGTACATATGTCGAATCGTTGCCGCGTGCTCACGTCTTTTTTTTTATATTTTCAGGTGCCATGATCTAGCAAGCATGTGGTACAGATGTACACCTCGATGAGATGGAAGAGGTATGGGCAGATGAACGTCTCAATGAGATGGAAGAGGTATGGTTGGCTTTGTAAGCTTTATCTCGAAATTCTTTCCAGAATAGCTCTAGAGTGTCAAACAGTTTAGACCCAGACTAGATCTGACAAAATGCTCAGGCTGAGCAGGATCCAGACTGTTTGCAAAGCTTATCAGCAGACGACAGTATTAGGCAAAGAATTAAAAACACCATTAAGATGGCATCTTGTATTCAATCAACGTATATGTTGAAGTTTTGTTTTCATAGAGAGCCAAGGAAATATGATCAGAAAGTTTACATTCACATATTACATTAGTAAAAGCCTTGTTGAATTCTTGTAAGGGAGAATCTGTATGGACATCACATGGAACAAGCATAAGTTAGGTTTGACTTGTAAAATAAGAGGAGAAAACCCAGTGAAAAACACACTTATTGCTGCTCATGATCCTGTCAAGTGTACACTCGTTAAAGCAAGTGGAATGGACTAGGCAATTTCACAATCATAGATTAGCTTCAACATTGGTCATTCTGGTAGTATACTTATCACCAAAGCAAACAAATCTGGGTACTACTTGGGTTGGTGTGCCTACTGAGGAAACGCCTTATATAAGTCATTTTTGCCAAAGATATGAAATTGATGTACTTATTGCATATACGTAAATCACTCTTAGAACATGCATGACAAGTGGGACTCCAAGTATATTATTTTGATACGTTCATCTACTTCCATACTCCATGTGTGCGAGCTGCAAAGGCACTGGTGAGACTGGATGGATGCACAGTCTCGCCTGAGCCTTCACTTAAGACTTGTGCGATAGGTACCAGCATCTAATACAGTAACTGTTGTAGTGTTGAGATTTGAATTATGGGAAGATGCTTAACTCTTAAAACGTCTATCACAACAAAAGTCATCTGCTTTTGTCGTCTGCTGAAATGTTTTAGTAGCCTTTCAAACAAACAGTATAGACCCAGATTAGACTGCTCATATAGGAGCAGTCTGATCTGGGTCGACACTGTTTGTCTCTATACTTAACTTTGTTAAATAATGCTAGCAAAAATTTGCAGCAGACGACAAAAGCAGACAGAATTTTCAGATGATCTTTTTGCTGACGTTTTAAGGGTTAAGAACGCTTAAAGTACAAATCTAGTAACCACACAGTGCATGTCTATATTTCCAGGTTCAGACGACTAAAAACTATGCCTGGCTACAAGCCCACTTGAAGAGAAAGACAGGATGCAACAATGTGACGTCTATTGGAATGGTAGGTATTTTTTTCCGTTTATATCGTACACCTGCTGAGTATAAGATGCGTCCGTATTCTTAGCGTAAATATCCGTCGTCTTCTTTTTCTGCTGGGGTAAAAGGGTCTCTAAAACTCTCTCTCTCTCTCTTTTGCG
This sequence comes from Loripinus fragilis, assembly GCA_964019695.1. Lineage (NCBI taxonomy): Eukaryota > Metazoa > Mollusca > Bivalvia > Lucinida > Lucinidae > Loripinus > Loripinus fragilis. The sequence continues at coordinate 21,238,874 of OZ026519.1, read as the reverse complement.
CTCGTACCTTCTCCGAATTCTTAGCGTGTATTACCGTCGTCTCCTTTTTTCTACTGGCTTAAAATGGTCTTAAAAACTTCGCTCTCCTTCTGCGCTCGTTGTTACAGGTACCTTCTCTGAGTTCTTAGCGTGCATTAAAGTCGTCTCCTTCTTTTGCGTGGGTAAAACCGTCCCTTAAACTTCGCTCTCCTTCTGCGCTCGTCGTTACAGGTACCTTCTCCGAAGTCTAAGCGTGTATTACCGTCGTCTCCTTTTTTCTGCTGAGTTGAAATGGTCTTAAAAACTTCGCTCTCCTTCTGTGCTCGTCGTTTCAGGTACCTTCTCTGAGTTCTTAGCGTGCATTTAAGTCGTCTCCTTCTTTTGCGTGGGTAAAACCGTCCCTTAAACTTCGCTCTCCTTCTGCGCTCTTCGTTACAGGTACCTTCTCTGAGTTCTTAGCGTGCATTAAAGTCGTCTCCTTTTTTTCTGCCGAGTTAAACCCGTCCCTTAAACTTCGCTCTCCTTCTGCGCTCGTCGTTACAGGTACCTTCTCCGAATTCTAAGCATGCATTACCGTCGCCTTCTTTTATCTGCTAGGTAAAATGGTCTCTAAACCTGCACTCTCCGTTGTGCTTGTCATTGCAGGTACATATGTCGAATCGTTGCCGCGTGCTCACGTCTTTTTTCTTATATTTTCAGGTGCCATGATCTAGCAAGCATGTGGTACAGATGTACACCTCGATGAGATGGAAGAGGTATGGGCAGATGAACGTCTCAATGAGATGGAAGAGGTATGGTTGGCTTTGTAAGCTTTATCTCGAAATTCTTTCCAGAATAGCTCTAGAGTGTCAAACAGTTTAGACCCAGACTAGATCTGACAAAATGCTCAGGCTGAGCAGGATCCAGACTGTTTGCAAAGCTTATCAGCAGACGACAGTATTAGGCAAAGAATTAAAAACACCATTAAGATGGCATCTTGTATTCAATCAACGTATATGTTGAAGTTTTGTTTTCATAGAGAGCCAAGGAAATATGATCAGAAAGTTTACATTCACATATTACATTAGTAAAAGCCTTGTTGAATTCTTGTAAGGGAGACTCTGTATGGACATCACATGGAACAAGCATAAGTTAGGTTTGACTTGTAAAATAAGAGGAGAAAACCCAGTGAAAAACACACTTATTGCTGCTCATGATCCTGTCAATTGTACACTCGTTAAAGCAAGTGGAATGGACTAGGCAATTTCACAATCATAGATTAGCTTCAACATTGGTCATTCTGGTAGTATACTTATCACCAAAGCAAACAAATCTGGGTACTACTTGGGTTGGTGTGCCTACTGAGGAAACGCCTTATATAAGTCATTTTTGCCAAAGATATGAAATTGATGTACTTATTGCATATACGTAAATCACTCTTAGAACATGCATGACAAGTGGGACTCCAAGTATATTATTTTGATACGTTCATCTACTTCCATACTCCATGTGTGCGAGCTGCAAAGGCACTGGTGAGACTGGATGGATGCACAGTCTCGCCTGAGCCTTCACTTAAGACTTGTGCGATAGGTACCAGCATCTAATACAGTAACTGTTGTAGTGTTGAGATTTGAATTATGGGAAGATGCTTAACTCTTAAAACGTCTATCACAACAAAAGTCATCTGCTTTTGTCGTCTGCTGAAATGTTTTAGTAGCCTTTCAAACAAACAGTATAGACCCAGATTAGACTGCTCATATAGGAGCAGTCTGATCTGGGTCGACACTGTTTGTCTCTATACTTAACTTTGTTAAATAATGCTAGCAAAAATTTGCAGCAGACGACAAAAGCAGACAGAATTTTCAGATGATCTTTTTGCTGACGTTTTAAGGGTTAAGAACGCTTAAAGTACAAATCTAGTGACCACACAGTGCATGTCTATATTTCCAGGTTCAGACGACTAAAAACTATGCCTGGCTACAAGCCCACTTGAAGAGAAAGACAGGATGCAACAATGTGACGTCTATTGGAATGGTAGGTATTTTTTTCTGTTTATATCGTACACCTGCTGAGTATAAGATGCGTCCGTATTCTTAGCGTAAATATCCGTCGTCTTCTTTTTCTGCTGGGGTAAAAGGGTCTCTAAAACTCTCTCTCTCTCTCTCTCTTGCGCTCGTACCTTCTCCGAATTCTTAGCGTGTATTACCGTCGTCTCCTTTTTTCTACTGGCTTAAAATGGTCTTAAAAACTTCGCTCTCCTTCTGCGCTCGTTGTTACAGGTACCTTCTCTGAGTTCTTAGCGTGCATTAAAGTCGTCTCCTTCTTTTGCGTGGGTAAAACCGTCCCTTAAACTTCGCTCTCCTTCTGCGCTCGTCGTTACAGGTACCTTCTCCGAATTCTAAGCGTGTATTACCGTCGTCTCCTTTTTTCTGCTGAGTTAAAATGGTCTTAAAAACTTCGCTCTCCTTCTGCGCTCGTCGTTACAGGTACCTTCTCTGAGTTCTTAGCGTGCATTAAAGTCGTCTCCTTCTTTTGCGTGGGTAAAACCGTCCCTTAAACTTCGCTCTCCTTCTGCGCTCGTCGTTACAGGTACCTTCTCTGAGTTCTTAGCGTGCATTAAAGTCGTCTCCTTTTTTTCTGCCGAGTTAAACCCGCCCCTTAAGCTTCGCTCTCCTTCTGCGCTCGTCGTTACAGGTACCTTCTCCGAATTTTAAGCGTGCATTACTGTCGCCTTCTTTTATCTGCTAGGTAAAATGGTCTCTAAACCTGCACTCTCCGTTGCGCTTGTCATTGCAGGTACATATGTCGAATCGTTGCCACGTGCTCACGTCTTTTTTCTTATATTTTCAGGTGCCATGATCTAGCAAGCATGTGGTACAGATGTACACCTCGATGAGATGGAAGAGGTATGGGCAGATGAACGTCTCAATGAGATGGAAGAGGTATGGTTGGCTTTGTAAGCTTTATCTCGAAATTCTTTCCAGAATAGCTCTAGAGTGTCAAACAGTTTAGACCCAGACTAGATCTGACAAAATGCTCAGGCTGAGCAGGATCCAGACTGTTTGCAAAGCTTATCAGCAGACGACAGTATTAGGCAAAGAATTAAAAACACCATTAAGATGGCATCTTGTATTCAATCAACGTATATGTTGAAGTTTTGTTTTCATAGAGAGCCAAGGAAATATGATCAGAAAGTTTACATTCACATATTACATTAGTAAAAGCCTTGTTGAATTCTTGTAAGGGAGACTCTGTATGGACATCACATGGAACAAGCATAAGTTAGGTTTGACTTGTAAAATAAGAGGAGAAAACCCAGTGAAAAACACACTTATTGCTGCTCATGATCCTGTCAAGTGTACACTCGTTAAAGCAAGTGGAATGGACTAGGCAATTTCACAATCATAGATTAGCTTCAACATTGGTCATTCTGGTAGTATACTTATCACCAAAGCAAACAAATCTGGGTACTACTTGGGTTGGTGTGCCTACTGAGGAAACGCCTTATATAAGTCATTTTTGCCAAAGATATGAAATTGATGTACTTATTGCATATACGTAAATCACTCTTAGAACATGCATGACAAGTGGGACTCCAAGTATATTATTTTGATACGTTCATCTACTTCCATACTCCATGTGTGCGAGCTGCAAAGGCACTGGTGAGACTGGATGGATGCACAGTCTCGCCTGAGCCTTCACTTAAGACTTGTGCGATAGGTACCAGCATCTAATACAGTAACTGTTGTAGTGTTGAGATTTGAATTATGGGAAGATGCTTAACTCTTAAAACGTCTATCACAACAAAAGTCATCTGCTTTTGTCGTCTGCTGAAATGTTTTAGTAGCCTTTCAAACAAACAGTATAGACCCAGATTAGACTGCTCATATAGGAGCAGTCTGATCTGGGTCGACACTGTTTGTCTCTATACTTAACTTTGTTAAATAATGCTAGCAAAAATTTGCAGCAGACGACAAAAGCAGACAGAATTTTCAGATGATCTTTATGCTGACGTTTTAAGGGTTAAGAACGCTTAAAGTACAAATCTAGTAACCACACAGTGCATGTCTATATTTCCAGGTTCAGACGACTAAAAACTATGCCTGGCTACAAGCCCACTTGAAGAGAAAGACAGGATGCAACAATGTGACGTCTATTGGAATGGTAGGTATTTTTTTCCGTTTATATCGTACACCTGCTGAGTATAAGATGCGTCCGTATTCTTAGCGTAAATATCCGTCGTCTTCTTTTTCTGCTGGGGTAAAAGGGTCTCTAAAACTCTCTCTCTCTCTCTTTTGCGCTCGTACCTTCTCCGAATTCTTAGCGTGTATTACTGTCGTCTCCTTTTTTCTACTGGCTTAAAATGGTCTTAAAAACTTCGCTCTCCTTCTGCGCTCGTTGTTACAGGTACCTTCTCTGAGTTCTTAGCGTGCATTAAAGTCGTCTCCTTCTTTTGCGTGGGTAAAACCGTCCCTTAAACTTCGCTCTCCTTCTGCGCTCGTCGTTACAGGTACCTTCTCCGAATTCTAAGCGTGTATTACCGTCGTCTCCTTTTTTCTGCTGAGTTAAAATGGTCTTAAAAACTTCGCTCTCCTTCTGCGCTCGTCGTTACAGGTACCTTCTCTTAGTTCTTAGCGTGCATTTAAGTCGTCTCCTTCTTTTGCGTGGGTAAAACCGTCCCTTAAACTTCGCTCTCCTTCTGCGCTCGTCGTTACAGGTACCTTCTCTGAGTTCTTAGAGTGCATTAAAGTCGTCTCCTTTTTTTCTGCCGAGTTAAACCCGTCCCTTAAACTTCGCTCTCCTTCTGCGCTCGTCGTTACAGGTACCTTCTCCGAATTCTAAGCGTGCATTACCGTCGCCTTCTTTTATCTGCTAGGTAAAATGGTCTCTAAACCTGCACTCTCCGTTGCGCTTGACATTGCAGGTACATATATCGAATCGTTGCCGCGTGCTCACGTCTTTTTTCTTATATTTTCAGGTGCCATGATCTAGCAAGCATGTGGTACAGATGTACACCTCGATGAGATGGAAGAGGTATGGGCAGATGAACGTCTCAATGAGATGGAAGAGGTATGGTTGGCTTTGTAAGCTTTATCTCGAAATTCTTTCCAGAATAGCTCTAGAGTGTCAAACAGTTTAGACCCAGACTAGATCTGACAAAATGCTCAGGCTGAGCAGGATCCAGACTGTTTGCAAAGCTTATCAGCAGACGACAGTATTAGGCAAAGAATTAAAAACACCATTAAGATGGCATCTTGTATTCAATCAACGTATATGTTGAAGTTTTGTTTTCATTGAGAGCCAAGGAAATATGATCAGAAAGTTTACATTCACATATTACATTAGTAAAAGCCTTGTTGAATTCTTGTAAGGGAGACTCTGTATGGACATCACATGGAACAAGCATAAGTTAGGTTTGACTTGTAAAATAAGAGGAGAAAACCCAGTGAAAAACACACTTATTGCTGCTCATGATCCTGTCAAGTGTACACTCGTTAAAGCAAGTGGAATGGACTAGGCAATTTCACAATCATAGATTAGCTTCAACATTGGTCATTCTGGTAGTATACTTATCACCAAAGCAAACAAATCTGGGTACTACTTGGGTTGGTGTGCCTACTGAGGAAACGCCTTATATAAGTCATTTTTGCCAAAGATATGAAATTGATGTACTTATTGCATATACGTAAATCACTCTTAGAACATGCATGACAAGTGGGACTCCAAGTATATTATTTTGATACGTTCATCTACTTCCATACTCCATGTGTGCGAGCTGCAAAGGCACTGGTGAGACTGGATGGATGCACAGTCTCGCCTGAGCCTTCACTTAAGACTTGTGCGATAGGTACCAGCATCTAATACAGTAACTGTTGTAGTGTTGAGATTTGAATTATGGGAAGATGCTTAACTCTTAAAACGTCTATCACAACAAAAGTCATCTGCTTTTGTCGTCTGCTGAAATGTTTTAGTAGCCTTTCAAACAAACAGTATAGACCCAGATTAGACTGCTCATATAGGAGCAGTCTGATCTGGGTACACACTGTTTGTCTCTATACTTAACTTTGTTAAATAATGCTAGCAAAAATTTGCAGCAGACGACAAAAGCAGACAGAATTTTCAGATGATCTTTTTGCTGACGTTTTAAGGGTTAAGAACGCTTAAAGTACAAATCTAGTAACCACACAGTGCATGTCTATATTTCCAGGTTCAGACGACTAAAAACTATGCCTGGCTACAAGCCCACTTGAAGGGAAAGACAGGATGCAACAATGTGACGTCTATTGGAATGGTAGGTATTTTTTTCCGTTTATATCGTACACCTGCTGAGTATAAGATGCGTCCGTATTCTTAGCGTAAATATCCGTCGTCTTCTTTTTCTGCTGGGGTAAAAGGGTCTCTAAAACTCTCTCTCTCTCTCTTTTGCGCTCGTACCTTCTCCGAATTCTTAGCGTGTATTACCGTCGTCTCCTTTTTTCTACTGGCTTAAAATGGTCTTAAAAACTTCGCTCTCCTTCTGCGCTCGTTGTTACAGGTACCTTCTCTGAGTTCTTAGCGTGCATTAAAGTCGTCTCCTTTTTTTCTGCCGAGTTAAACCCGTCCCTTAAACTTCGCTCTCCTTCTGTGCTCGTCGTTACAGGTACCTTCTCCGAATTCTAAGCGTGCATTACCGTCGCCTTCTTTTATCTGCTAGGTAAAATGGTCTCTAAACCTGCACTCTCCGTTGCGCTTGTCATTGCAGGTACATATGTCGAATCGTTGCCGCGTGCTCACGTCTTTTTTCTATATTTTCAGGTGCCATGATCTAGCAAGCATGTGGTACAGATGTACACCTCGATGAGATGGAAGAGGTATGGGCAGATGAACGTCTCAATGAGATGGAAGAGGTCTGGTGGCTTTGTAAGCTTTATCTCGAAATTCTTTCCAGAATAGCTCTAGAGTGTCAAACAGTTTAGACCCAGACTAGATCTGACAAAATGCTCAGGCTGAGCAGGATCCAGACTGTTTGCAAAGCTTATCAGCAGACGAAAGTATTAGGCAAAGAATTAAAAACACCATTAAGATGGCATCTTGTATTCAATCAACGTATATGTTGAAGTTTTGTTTTCATAGAGAGCCAAGGAAATATGATCAGAAAGTTTACATTCACATATTACATTAGTAAAAGCCTTGTTGAATTCTTGTAAGGGAGAATCTGTATGGACATCACATGGAACAAGCATAAGTTAGGTTTGACTTGTAAAATAAGAGGAGAAAACCCAGTGAAAAACACACTTATTGCTGCTCATGATCCTGTCAAGTGTACACTCGTTAAAGCAAGTGGAATGGACTAGGCAATTTCACAATCATAGATTAGCTTCAATATTGGTCATTCTGGTAGTATACTTATCACCAAAGCAAACAAATCTGGGTACTACTTGGGTTGGTGTGCCTACTGAGGAAACGCCTTATATAAGTCATTTTTGCCAAAGATATGAAATTGATGTACTTATTGCATATACGTAAATCACTCTTAGAACATGCATGACAAGTGGGACTCCAAGTATATTATTTTGATACGTTCATCTACTTCCATACTCCATGTGTGCGAGCTGCAAAGGCACTGGTGAGACTGGATGGATGCACAGTCTCGCCTGAGCCTTCACTTAAGACTTGTGCGATAGGTACCAGCATCTAATACAGTAACTGTTGTAGTGTTGAGATTTGAATTATGGGAAGATGCTTAACTCTTAAAACGTCTATCACAACAAAAGTCATCTGCTTTTGTCGTCTGCTGAAATGTTTTAGTAGCCTTTCAAACAAACAGTATAGACCCAGATTAGACTGCTCATATAGGAGCAGTCTGATCTGGGTCGACACTGTTTGTCTCTATACTTAACTTTGTTAAATAATGCTAGCAAAAATTTGCAGCAGACGACAAAAGCAGACAGAATTTTCAGATGATCTTTTTGCTGACGTTTTAAGGGTTAAGAACGCTTAAAGTACAAATCTAGTGACCACACAGTGCATGTCTATATTTCCAGGTTCAGACGACTAAAAACTATGCCTGGCTACAAGCCCACTTGAAGAGAAAGACAGGATGCAACAATGTGACGTCTATTGGAATAGTAGGTATTTTTTTCCGTTTATATCGTACACCTGCTGAGTATAAGATGCGTCCGTATTCTTAGCGTAAATATCCGTCGTCTTCTTTTTCTGCTGGGGTAAAAGGGTCTCTAAAACTCTCTCTCTCTTTTGCGCTCGTACCTTCTCCGAATTCTTAGCGTGTATTACCGTCGTCTCCTTTTTTCTACTGGCTTAAAATGGTCTTAAAAACTTCGCTCTCCTTCTGCGCTCGTTGTTACAGGTACCTTCTCTGAGTTCTTAGCGTGCATTAAAGTCGTCTCCTTCTTTTGCGTGGGTAAAACCATCCCTTAAACTTCGCTCTCCTTCTGCGCTCGTCGTTACAGGTACCTTCTCCGAATTCTAAGCGTGTATTACCGTCGTCTCCTTTTTTCTGCTGAGTTAAAATGGTCTTAAAAACTTCGCTCTCCTTCTGCGCTCGTCGTTACAGGTACCTTCTCTGAGTTCTTAGCGTGCATTAAAGTCGTCTCCTTCTTTTGCGTGGGTAAAACCGTCCCTTAAACTTCGCTCTCCTTCTGCGCTCGTCGTTACAGGTACCTTCTCTGAGTTCTTAGCGTGCATTAAAGTCGTCTCCTTTTTTTCTGCCGAGTTAAACCCTTCCCTTAAACTTCGCTCTCCTTCTGCGCTCGTCGTTACAGGTACCTTCTCCGAATTCTAAGCGTGCATTACCATCGCCTTCTTTTATCTGCTAGGTAAAATGGTCTCTAAACCTGCACTCTCCGTTGCGCTTGTCATTGCAGGTACATATGTCGAATCGTTGCCACGTGCTCACGTCTTTTTTCTTATATTTTCAGGTGCCATGATCTAGCAAGCATGTGGTACAGATGTACACCTCGATGAGATGGAAGAGGTATGGGCAGATGAACGTCTCAATGAGATGGAAGAGGTATGGTTGGCTTTGTAAGCTTTATCTCGAAATTCTTTCCAGAATAGCTTTAGAGTGTCAAACAGTTTAGACCCAGACTAGATCTGACAAAATGCTCAGGCTGAGCAGGATCCAGACTGTTTGCAAAGCTTATCAGCAGACGACAGTATTAGGCAAAGAATTAAAAACACCATTAAGATGGCATCTTGTATTCAATCAACGTATATGTTGAAGTTTTGTTTTCATAGAGAGCCAAGGAAATATGATCAGAAAGTTTACATTCACATATTACATTAGTAAAAGCCTTGTTGAATTCTTGTAAGGGAGACTCTGTATGGACATCACATGGAACAAGCATAAGTTAGGTTTGACTTGTAAAATAAGAGGAGAAAACCCAGTGAAAAACACACTTATTGCTGCTCATGATCCTGTCAAGTGTACACTCGTTAAAGCAAGTGGAATGGACTAGGCAATTTCACAATCATAGATTAGCTTCAACATTGGTCATTCTGGTAGTATACTTATCACCAAAGCAAACAAATCTGGGTACTACTTGGGTTGGTGTGCCTACTGAGGAAACGCCTTATATAAGTCATTTTTGCCAAAGATATGAAATTGATGTACTTATTGCATATACGTAAATCACTCTTAGAACATGCATGACAAGTGGGACTCCAAGTATATTATTTTGATACGTTCATCTACTTCCATACTCCATGTGTGCGAGCTGCAAAGGCACTGGTGAGACTGGATGGATGCACAGTCTCGCCTGAGCCTTCACTTAAGACTTGTGCGATAGGTACCAGCATCTAATACAGTAACTGTTGTAGTGTTGAGATTTGAATTATGGGAAGATGCTTAACTCTTAAAACGTCTATCACAACAAAAGTCATCTGCTTTTGTCGTCTGCTGAAATGTTTTAGTAGCCTTTCAAACAAACAGTATAGACCCAGATTAGACTGCTCATATAGGAGCAGTCTGATCTGGGTCGACACTGTTTGTCTCTATACTTAACTTTGTTAAATAATGCTAGCAAAAATTTGCAGCAGACGACAAAAGCAGACAGAATTTTCAGATGATCTTTTTGCTGACGTTTTAAGGGTTAAGAACGCTTAAAGTACAAATCTAGTGACCACACAGTGCATGTCTATATTTCCAGGTTCAGACGACTAAAAACTATGCCTGGCTACAAGCCCACTTGAAGAGAAAGACAGGATGCAACAATGTGACGTCTATTGGAATAGTAGGTATTTTTTTCCGTTTATATCGTACACCTGCTGAGTATAAGATGCGTCCGTATTCTTAGCGTAAATATCCGTCGTCTTCTTTTTCTGCTGGGGTAAAAGGGTCTCTAAAACTCTCTCTCTCTTTTGCGCTCGTACCTTCTCCGAATTCTTAGCGTGTATTACCGTCGTCTCCTTTTTTCTACTGGCTTAAAATGGTCTTAAAAACTTCGCTCTCCTTCTGCGCTCGTTGTTACAGGTACCTTCTCTGAGTTCTTAGCGTGCATTAAAGTCGTCTCCTTCTTTTGCGTGGGTAAAACCATCCCTTAAACTTCGCTCTCCTTCTGCGCTCGTCGTTACAGGTACCTTCTCCGAATTCTAAGCGTGTATTACCGTCGTCTCCTTTTTTCTGCTGAGTTAAAATGGTCTTAAAAACTTCGCTCTCCTTCTGCGCTCGTCGTTACAGGTACCTTCTCTGAGTTCTTAGCGTGCATTAAAGTCGTCTCCTTCTTTTGCGTGGGTAAAACCGTCCCTTAAACTTCGCTCTCCTTCTGCGCTCGTCGTTACAGGTACCTTCTCTGAGTTCTTAGCGTGCATTAAAGTCGTCTCCTTTTTTTCTGCCGAGTTAAACCCTTCCCTTAAACTTCGCTCTCCTTCTGCGCTCGTCGTTACAGGTACCTTCTCCGAATTCTAAGCGTGCATTACCATCGCCTTCTTTTATCTGCTAGGTAAAATGGTCTCTTAACCTGCACTCTCCGTTGCGCTTGTCATTGCAGGTACATATGTCGAATCGTTGCCGCGTGCTCACGTCTTTTTTCATATATTTTCAGGTGCCATGATCTAGCAAGCATGTGGTACAGATGTACACCTCGATGAGATGGAAGAGGTATGGGCAGATGAACGTCTCAATGAGATGGAAGAGGTATGGTTTGCTTTGTAAGCTTTATCTCGAAATTCTTTCCAGAATAGCTTTAGAGTGTCAAACAGTTTAGACCCAGACTAGATCTGACAAAATGCTCAGGCTGAGCAGGATCCAGACTGTTTGCAAAGCTTATCAGCAGACGACAGTATTAGGCAAAGAATTAAAAACACCATTAAGATGGCATCTTGTATTCAATCAACGTATATGTTGAAGTTTTGTTTTCATAGAGAGCCAAGGAAATATGATCAGAAAGTTTACATTCACATATTACATTAGTAAAAGCCTTGTTGAATTCTTGTAAGGGAGACTCTGTATGGACATCACATGGAACAAGCATAAGTTAGGTTTGACTTGTAAAATAAGAGGAGAAAACCCAGTGAAAAACACACTTATTGCTGCTCATGATCCTGTCAAGTGTACACTCGTTAAAGCAAGTGGAATGGACTAGGCAATTTCACAATCATAGATTAGCTTCAACATTGGTCATTCTGGTAGTATACTTATCACCAAAGCAAACAAATCTGGGTACTACTTGGGTTGGTGTGCCTACTGAGGAAACGCCTTATATAAGTCATTTTTGCCAAAGATATGAAATTGATGTACTTATTGCATATACGTAAATCACTCTTAGAACATGCATGACAAGTGGGACTCCAAGTATATTATTTTGATACGTTCATCTACTTCCATACTCCATGTGTGCGAGCTGCAAAGGCACTGGTGAGACTGGATGGATGCACAGTCTCGCCTGAGCCTTCACTTAAGACTTGTGCGATAGGTACCAGCATCTAATACAGTAACTGTTGTAGTGTTGAGATTTGAATTATGAGAAGATGCTTAACTCTTAAAACGTCTATCACAACAAAAGTCATCTGCTTTTGTCGTCTGCTGAAATGTTTTAGTAGCCTTTCAAACAAACAGTATAGACCCAGATTAGACTGCTCATATAGGAGCAGTCTGATCTGGGTCGACACTGTTTGTCTCTATACTTAACTTTGTTAAATAATGCTAGCAAAAATTTGCAGCAGACGACAAAAGCAGACAGAATTTTCAGATGATCTTTTTGCTGACGTTTTAAGGGTTAAGAACGCTTAAAGTACAAATCTAGTAACCACACAGTGCATGTCTATATTTCCAGGTTCAGACGACTAAAAACTATGCCTGGCTACAAGCCCACTTGAAGAGAAAGACAGGATGCAACAATGTGACGTCTATTGGAATGGTAGGTATTTTTTTCCGTTTATATCGTACACCTGCTGAGTATAAGATGCGTCCGTATTCTTAGCGTAAATATCCGTCGTCTTCTTTTTCTGCTGGGGTAAAAGGGTCTCTAAAACTCTCTCTCTCTCTTTTGCGCTCGTACCTTCTCCGAATTCTTAGCGTGTATTACCGTCGTCTCCTTTTTTCTACTGGCTTAAAATGGTCTTAAAAACTTCGCTCTCCTTCTGCGCTCGTTGTTACAGGTACCTTCTCTGAGTTCTTAGCGTGCATTAAAGTCGTCTCCTTTTTTTCTGCCGAGTTAAACCCGTCCCTTAAACTTCGCTCTCCTTCTGCGCTCGTCGTTACAGGTACCTTCTCCGAATTCTAAGCGTGCATTACCGTCGCCTTCTTTTATCTGCTAGGTAAAATGGTCTCTAAACCTGCACTCTCCGTTGCGCTTGTCATTGCAGGTACATATGTCGAATCGTTGCCGCGTGCTCACGTCTTTTTTCTATATTTTCAGGTGCCATGATCTAGCAAGCATGTGGTACAGATGTACACCTCGATGAGATGGAAGAGGTATGGACAGATGAACGTCTCAATGAGATGGAAGAGGTCTGGTTGGCTTTGTAAGCTTTATCTCGAAATTCTTTCCAGAATAGCTCTAGAGTGTCAAACAGTTTAGACCCAGACTAGATCTGACAAAATGCTCAGGCTGAGCAGGATCCAGACTGTTTGCAAAGCTTATCAGCAGACGACAGTATTAGGCAAAGAATTAAAAACACCATTAAGATGGCATCTTGTATTCAATCAACGTATATGTTGAAGTTTTGTTTTCATAGAGAGCCAAGGAAATATGATCAGAAAGTTTACATTCACATATTACATTAGTAAAAGCCTTGTTGAATTCTTGTAAGGGAGACTCTGTATGGACATCACATGGAACAAGCATAAGTTAGGTTTGACTTGTAAAATAAGAGGAGAAAACCCAGTGAAAAACACACTTATTGCTGCTCATGATCCTGTCAAGTGTACACTCGTTAAAGCAAGTGGAATGGACTAGGCAATTTCACAATCATAGATTAGCTTCAACATTGGTCATTCTGGTAGTATACTTATCACCAAAGCAAACAAATCTGGGTACTACTTGGGTTGGTGTGCCTACTGAGGAAACGCCTTATATAAGTCATTTTTGCCAAAGATATGAAATTGATGTACTTATTGCATATACGTAAATCACTCTTAGAACATGCATGACAAGTGGGACTCCAAGTATATTATTTTGATACGTTCATCTACTTCCATACTCCATGTGTGCGAGCTGCAAAGGCACTGGTGAGACTGGATGGATGCACAGTCTCGCCTGAGCCTTCAGTTAAGACTTGTGCGATAGGTACCAGCACCTAATACAGTAACTGTTGTAGTGTTGAGATTTGAATTATGGGAAGATGCTTAACTCTTAAAACGTCTATCACAACAAAAGTCATCTGCTTTTGTCGTCTGCTGAAATGTTTTAGTAGCCTTTCAAACAAACAGTATAGACCCAGATTAGACTGCTTATATAGGAGCAGTCTGATCTGGGTCGACACTGTTTGTCTCTATACTTAACTTTGTTAAATAATGCTAGCAAAAATTTGCAGCAGACGACAAAAGCAGACAGAATTTTCAGATGATCTTTTTGCTGACGTTTTAAGGGTTAAGAACGCTTAAAGTACAAATCTAGTAACCACACAGTGCATGTCTATATTTCCAGGTTCAGACGACTAAAAACTATGCCTGGCTACAAGCCCACTTGAAGAGAAAGACAGGATGCAACAATGTGACGTCTATTGGAATGGTAGGTATTTTTTTCCGTTTATATCGTACACCTGCTGAGTATAAGATGCGTCCGTATTCTTAGCGTAAATATCCGTCGTCTTCTTTTTCTGCTGGGGTAAAAGGGTCTCTAAAACTCTCTCTCTCTTTTGCACTCGTACCTTCTCCGAATTCTTAGCGTGTATTACCGTCGTCTCCTTTTTTCTACTGGCTTAAAATGGTCTTAAAAACTTCGCTCTCCTTCTGCGCTCGTTGTTACAGGTACCTTCTCTGAGTTCTTAGCGTACATTTAAAGTCGTCTCCTTCTTTTGCGTGGGTAAAACCGTCCCTTAAACTTCGCTCTCCTTCTGCGCTCGTCGTTACAGGTACCTTCTCCGAATTCTAAGCGTGTATTACCGTCGTCTCCTTTTTTCTGCTGAGTTAAAATGGTCTTAAAAACTTCGCTCTCCTTCTGCGCTCGTCGTTACAGGTACCTTCTCTGAGTTCTTAGCGTGCATTAAGTCGTCTCCTTCTTTTGCGTGGGTAAAACCGTCCCTTAAACTTCGCTCTCCTTCTGCGCTCGTCGTTACAGGTACCTTCTCTGAGTTCTTAGCGTGCATTAAAGTCGTCTCCTTTTTTTCTGCCGAGTTAAACCCGTCCCTTAAACTTCGCTCTCCTTCTGCGCTCGTCGTTACAGGTACCTTCTCCGAATTCTAAGCGTGCATTACCGTCGCCTTCTTTTATCTGCTAGGTAAAATGGTCTCTAAACCTGCACTCTCCGTTGCGCTTGTCATTGCAGGTACATATGTCGAATCGTTGCCGCGTGCTCACGTCTTTTTTCTATATTTTCAGGTGCCATGATCTAGCAAGCATGTGGTACAGATGTACACCTCGATGAGATGGAAGAGGTATGGGCAGATGAACGTCTCAATGAGATGGAAGAGGTATGGTTGGCTTTGTAAGCTTTATCTCGAAATTCTTTCCAGAATAGCTCTAGAGTGTCAAACAGTTTAGACCCAGACTAGATCTGACAAAATGCTCAGGCTGAGCAGGATCCAGACTGTTTGCAAAGCTTATCAGCAGACGACAGTATTAGGCAAAGAATTAAAAACACCATTAAGATGGCATCTTGTATTCAATCAACGTATATGTTGAAGTTTTGTTTTCATAGAGAGCCAAGGAAATATGATCAGAAAGTTTACATTCACATATTACATTAGTAAAAGCCTTGTTGAATTCTTGTAAGGGAGACTCTGTATGGACATCACATGGAACAAGCATAAGTTAGGTTTGACTTGTAAAATAAGAGGAGAAAACCCAGTGAAAAACACACTTATTGCTGCTCATGATCCTGTCAAGTGTACACTCGTTAAAGCAAGTGGAATGGACTAGGCAATTTCACAATCATAGATTAGCTTCAACATTGGTCATTCTGGTAGTATACTTATCACCAAAGCAAACAAATCTGGGTACTACTTGGGGTGGTGTGCCTACTGAGGAAACGCCTTATATAAGTCATTTTTGCCAAAGATATGAAATTGATGTACTTATTGCATATACGTAAATCACTCTTAGAACATGCATGACAAGTGGGACTCCAAGTATATTATTTTGATACGTTCATCTACTTCCATACTCCATGTGTGCGAGCTGCAAAGGCACTGGTGAGACTGGATGGATGCACAGTCTCGCCTGAGCCTTCACTTAAGACTTGTGCGATAGGTACCAGCATCTAATACAGTAACTGTTGTAGTGTTGAGATTTGAATTAAGGGAAGATGCTTAACTCTTAAAACGTCTATCACAACAAAAGTCATCTGCTTTTGTCGTCTGCTGAAATGTTTTAGTAGCCTTTCAAACAAACAGTATAGACCCAGATTAGACTGCTCATATAGGAGCAGTCTGATCTGGGTCGACACTGTTTGTCTCTATACTTAACTTTGTTAAATAATGCTAGCAAAAATTTGCAGCAGACGACAAAAGCAGACAGAATTTTCAGATGATCTTTTTGCTGACGTTTTAAGGGTTAAGAACGCTTAAAGTACAAATCTAGTAACCACACAGTGCATGTCTATATTTCCAGGTTCAGACGACTAAAAACTATGCCTGGCTACAAGCCCACTTGAAGAGAAAGACAGGATGCAACAATGTGACGTCTATTGGAATGGTAGGTATTTTTTTCCGTTTATATCGTACACCTGCTGAGTATAAGATGCGTCCGTATTCTTAGCGTAAATATCCGTCGTCTTCTTTTTCTGCTGGGGTAAAAGGGTCTCTAAAACTCTCTCTCTCTCTCTCTTTTGTGCTCGTACCTTCTCCGAATTCTTAGCGTGTATTACCGTCGTCTCCTTTTTTCTACTGGCTTAAAATGGTCTTAAAAACTTCGCTCTCCTTCTGCGCTCGTTGTTACAGGTACCTTCTCTGAGTTCTTAGCGTGCATTAAAGTCGTCTCCTTCTTTTGCGTGGGTAAAACCGTCCCTTAAACTTCGCTCTCCTTCTGCGCTCGTCGTTACAGGTACCTTCTCCGAATTCTAAGCGTGTATTACCGTCGTCTCCTTTTTTCTGCTGAGTTAAAATGGTCTTAAAAACTTCGCTCTCCTTCTGCGCTCGTCGTTACAGGTACCTTCTCTGAGTTCTTAGCGTGCATTAAGTCGTCTCCTTCTTTTGCGTGGGTAAAACCGTCCCTTAAACTTCGCTCTCCTTCTGCGCTCGTCGTTACAGGTACCTTCTCTGAGTTCTTAGCGTGCATTAAAGTCGTCTCCTTTTTTTCTGCCGAGTTAAACCCGTCCCTTAAACTTCGCTCTCCTTCTGCGCTCGTCGTTACAGGTACCTTCTCCGAATTCTAAGCGTGCATTACCGTCGCCTTCTTTTATCTGCTAGGTAAAATGGTCTCTAAACCTGCACTCTCCGTTGCGCTTGTCATTGCAGGTACATATGTCGAATCGTTGCCGCGTGCTCACGTCTTTTTTCTTATATTTTCAGGTGCCATGATCTAGCAAGCATGTGGTACAGATGTACACCTCGATGAGATGGAAGAGGTATGGGCAGATGAACGTCTCAATGAGATGGAAGAGGTATGGTTGGCTTTGTAAGCTTTATCTCGAAATTCTTTCCAGAATAGCTCTAGAGTGTCAAACAGTTTAGACCCAGACTAGATCTGACAAAATGCTCAGGCTGAGCAGGATCCAGACTGTTTGCAAAGCTTATCAGCAGACGACAGTATTAGGCAAAGAATTAAAAAAACCATTAAGATGGCATCTTGTATTCAATCAACGTATATGTTGAAGTTTTGTTTTCATAGAGAGCCAAGGAAATATGATCAGAAAGTTTACATTCACATATTACATTAGTAAAAGCCTTGTTGAATTCTTGTAAGGGAGACTCTGTATGGACATCACATGGAACAAGCATAAGTTAGGTTTGACTTGTAAAATAAGAGGAGAAAACCCAGTGAAAAACACACTTATTGCTGCTCATGATCCTGTCAAGTGTACACTCGTTAAAGCAAGTGGAATGGACTAGGCAATTTCACAATCATAGATTAGCTTCAACATTGGTCATTCTGGTAGTATACTTATCACCAAAGCAAACAAATCTGGGTACTACTTGGGGTGGTGTGCCTACTGAGGAAACGCCTTATATAAGTCATTTTTGCCAAAGATATGAAATTGATGTACTTATTGCATATACGTAAATCACTCTTAGAACATGCATGACAAGTGGGACTCCAAGTATATTATTTTGATACGTTCATCTACTTCCATACTCCATGTGTGCGAGCTGCAAAGGCACTGGTGAGACTGGATGGATGCACAGTCTCGCCTGAGCCTTCACTTAAGACTTGTGCGATAGGTACCAGCATCTAATACAGTAACTGTTGTAGTGTTGAGATTTGAATTATGGGAAGATGCTTAACTCTTAAAACGTCTATCACAACAAAAGTCATCTGCTTTTGTCGTCTGCTGAAATGTTTTAGTAGCCTTTCAAACAAACAGTATAGACCCAGATTAGACTGCTCATATAGGAGCAGTCTGATCTGGGTCGACACTGTTTGTCTCTATACTTAACTTTGTTAAATAATGCTAGCAAAAATTTGCAGCAGACGACAAAAGCAGACAGAATTTTCAGATGATCTTTTTGCTGACGTTTTAAGGGTTAAGAACGCTTAAAGTACAAATCTAGTAACCACACAGTGCATGTCTATATTTCCAGGTTCAGACGACTAAAAACTATGCCTGGCTACAAGCCCACTTGAAGAGAAAGACAGGATGCAACAATGTGACGTCTATTGGAATGGTTGGTATTTTTTTCCGTTTATATCGTACACCTGCTGAGTATAAGATGCGTCCGTATTCTTAGCGTAAATATCCGTCGTCTTCTTTTTCTGCTGGGGTAAAAGGGTCTCTAAAACTCTCTCTCTCTCTCTCTTTTGCGCTCATACCTTCTCCGAATTCTTAGCGTGTATTACCGTCGTCTCCTTTTTTCTACTGGCTTAAAATGGTCTTAAAAACTTCGCTCTCCTTCTGCGCTCGTTGTTACAGGTACCTTCTCTGAGTTCTTAGCGTGCATTAAAGTCGTCTCCTTCTTTTGCGTGGGTAAAACCGTCCCTTAAACTTCGCTCTCCTTCTGCGCTCGTCGTTACAGGTACCTTCTCCGAATTCTAAGCGTGTATTACCGTCGTCTCCTTTTTTCTGCTGAGTTAAAATGGTCTTAAAAACTTCGCTCTCCTTCTGCGCTCGTCGTTACAGGTACCTTCTCTGAGTTCTTAGCGTGCATTTAAGTCGTCTCCTTCTTTTGCGTGGGTAAAACCGTCCCTTAAACTTCGCTCTCCTTCTGCGCTCGTCGTTACAGGTACCTTCTCTGAGTTCTTAGCGTGCATTAAAGTCGTCTCCTTTTTTTCTGCCGAGTTAAACCCGTCCCTTAAACTTCGCTCTCCTTCTGCGCTCGTCGTTACAGGTACCTTCTCCGAATTCTAAGCATGCATTACCGTCGCCTTCTTTTATCTGCTAGGTAAAATGGTCTCTAAACCTGCACTCTCCGTTGCGCTTGTCATTGCAGGTACATATGTCGAATCGTTGCCGCGTGCTCACGTCTTTTTTCTTATATTTTCAGGTGCCATGATCTAGCAAGCATGTGGTACAGATGTACACCTCGATGAGATGGAAGAGGTATGGGCAGATGAACGTCTCAATGAGATGGAAGAGGTATGGTTGGCTTTGTAAGCTTTATCTCGAAATTCTTTCCAGAATAGCTCTAGAGTGTCAAACAGTTTAGACCCAGACTAGATCTGACAAAATGCTCAGGCTGAGCAGGATCCAGACTGTTTGCAAAGCTTATCAGCAGACGACAGTATTAGGCAAAGAATTAAAAACACCATTAAGATGGCATCTTGTATTCAATCAACTTATATGTTGAAGTTTTGTTTTCATAGAGAGCCAAGGAAATATGATCAGAAAGCTTACATTCACATATTACATTAGTAAAAGCCTTGTTGAATTCTTGTAAGGGAGACTCTGTATGGACATCACATGGAACAAGCATAAGTTAGGTTTGACTTGTAAAATAAGAGGAGAAAACCCAGTGAAAAACACACTTATTGCTGCTCATGATCCTGTCAATTGTACACTCGTTAAAGCAAGTGGAATGGACTAGGCAATTTCACAATCATAGATTAGCTTCAACATTGGTCATTCTGGTAGTATACTTATCACCAAAGCAAACAAATCTGGGTACTACTTGGGTTGGTGTGCCTACTGAGGAAACGCCTTATATAAGTCATTTTTGCCAAAGATATGAAATTGATGTACTTATTGCATATACGTAAATCACTCTTAGAACATGCATGACAAGTGGGACTCCAAGTATATTATTTTGATACGTTCATCTTCTTCCATACTCCATGTGTGCGAGCTGCAAAGGCACTGGTGAGACTGGATGGATGCACAGTCTCGCCTGAGCCTTCACTTAAGACTTGTGCGATAGGTACCAGCATCTAATACAGTAACTGTTGTAGTGTTGAGATTTGAATTATGGGAAGATGCTTAACTCTTAAAACGTCTATCACAACAAAAGTCATCTGCTTTTGTCGTCTGCTGAAATGTTTTAGTAGCCTTTCAAACAAACAGTATAGACCCAGATTAGACTGCTCATATAGGAGCAGTCTGATCTGGGTCGACACTGTTTGTCTCTATACTTAACTTTGTTAAATAATGCTAGCAAAAATTTGCAGCAGACGACAAAAGCAGACAGAATTTTCAGATGATCTTTTTGCTGACGTTTTAAGGGTTAAGAACGCTTAAAGTACAAATCTAGTAACCACACAGTGCATGTCTATATTTCCAGGTTCAGACGACTAAAAACTATGCCTGGCTACAAGTCCACTTGAAGAGAAAGACAGGATGCAACAATGTGACGTCTATTGGAATGGTAGGTATTTTTTTCCGTTTATATCGTACACCTGCTGAGTATAAGATGCGTCCGTATTCTTAGCGTAAATATCCGTCGTCTTCTTTTTCTGCTGGGGTAAAAGGGTCTCTAAAACTCTCTCTCTCTCTCTTTTGCGCTCGTACCTTCTCCGAATTCTTAGCGTGTATTACCGTCGTCTCCTTTTTTCTACTGGCTTAAAATGGTCTTAAAAACTTCGCTCTCCTTCTGCGCTCGTTGTTACAGGTACCTTCTCTGAGTTCTTAGCGTGCATTAAAGTCGTCTCCTTCTTTTGCGTGGGTAAAACCGTCCCTTAAACTTCGCTCTCCTTCTGCGCTCATCGTTACAGGTACCTTCTCCGAATTCTAAGCGTGTATTACCGTCGTCTCCTTTTTTCTGCTGAGTTAAAATGGTCTTAAAAACTTCGCTCTCCTTCTGCGCTCGTCGTTACAGGTACCTTCTCTGAGTTCTTAGTGTGCATTAAAGTCGTCTCCTTCTTTTGCGTGGGTAAAACCGTCCCTTAAACTTCGCTCTCCTTCTGCGCTCGTCGTTACAGGTACCTTCTCTGAGTTCTTAGCGTGCATTAAAGTCGTCTCCTTTTTTTCTGCAGAGTTAAACCCGTCCCTTAAACTTCGCTCTCCTTCTGCGCTCGTCGTTACAGGTACCTTCTCCGAATTCTAAGCGTGCATTACCGTCGCCTTCTTTTATCTGCTAGGTAAAATGGTCTCTAAACCTGCACTCTCCGTTGCGCTTGTCATTGCAGGTACATATGTCGAATCGTTGCCGCGTGCTCACGTCTTTTTTCTTATATTTTCAGGTGCCATGATCTAGCAAGCATGTGGTACAGATGTACACCTCGATGAGATGGAAGAGGTATGGGCAGATGAACGTCTCAATGAGATGGAAGAGGTATGGTTGGCTTTGTAAGCTTTATCTCGAAATTCTTTCCAGAATAGCTCTAGAGTGTCAAACAGTTTAGACCTAGACTAGATCTGACAAAATGCTCAGGCTGAGCAGGATCCAGACTGTTTGCAAAGCTTATCAGCAGACGACAGTATTAGGCAAAGAATTAAAAACACCATTAAGATGGCATCTTGTATTCAATCAACGTATATGTTGAAGTTTTGTTTTCATAGAGAGCCAAGGAAATATGATCAGAAAGTTTACATTCACATATTACATTAGTAAAAGCCTTGTTGAATTCTTGTAAGGGAGACTCTGTATGGACATCACATGGAACAAGCATAAGTTAGGTTTGACTTGTAAAATAAGAGGAGAAAACCCAGTGAAAAACACACTTATTGCTGCTCATGATCCTGTCAAGTGTACACTCGTTAAAGCAAGTGGAATGGACTAGGCAATTTCACAATCATAGATTAGCTTCAACATTGGTCATTCTGGTAGTATACTTATCACCAAAGCAAACAAATCTGGGTACTACTTGGGTTGGTGTGCCTACTGAGGAAACGCCTTATATAAGTCATTTTTGCCAAAGATATGAAATTGATGTACTTATTGCATATACGTAAATCACTCTTAGAACATGCATGACAAGTGGGACTCCAAGTATATTATTTTGATACGTTCATCTACTTCCATACTCCATGTGTGCGAGCTGCAAAGGCACTGGTGAGACTGGATGGATGCACAGTCTCGCCTGAGCCTTCACTTAAGACTTGTGCGATAGGTACCAGCATCTAATACAGTAACTGTTGTAGTGTTGAGATTTGAATTATGAGAAGATGCTTAACTCTTAAAACGTCTATCACAACAAAAGTCATCTGCTTTTGTCGTCTGCTGAAATGTTTTAG
This sequence comes from Loripinus fragilis, assembly GCA_964019695.1. NCBI lineage: Eukaryota > Metazoa > Mollusca > Bivalvia > Lucinida > Lucinidae > Loripinus > Loripinus fragilis. The sequence continues at coordinate 21,216,555 of OZ026519.1, read as the reverse complement.
TAGCCTTTCAAACAAACAGTATAGACCCAGATTAGACTGCTCATATAGGAGCAGTCTGATCTGGGTCGACACTGTTTGTCTCTATACTTAACTTTGTTAAATAATGCTAGCAAAAATTTGCAGCAGACAACAAAAGCAGACAGAATTTTCAGATGATCTTTTTGCTGACGTTTTAAGGGTTAAGAACGCTTAAAGTACAAATCTAGTAACCACACAGTGCATGTCTATATTTCCAGGTTCAGACGACTAAAAACTATGCCTGGCTACAAGCCCACTTGAAGAGAAAGACAGGATGCAACAATGTGACGTCTATTGGAATGGTAGGTATTTTTTTCCGTTTATATCGTACACCTGCTGAGTATAAGATGCGTCCGTATTCTTAGCGTAAATATCCGTCGTCTTCTTTTTCTGCTGGGGTAAAAGGGTCTCTAAAACTCTCTCTCTCTCTCTCTTTTGCGCTCGTACCTTCTCCGAATTCTTAGCGTGTATTACCGTCGTCTCCTTTTTTCTACTGGCTTAAAATGGTCTTAAAAACTTCGCTCTCCTTCTGCGCTCGTTGTTACAGGTACCTTCTCTGAGTTCTTAGCGTGCATTAAAGTCGTCTCCTTCTTTTGCGTGGGTAAAACCGTCCCTTAAACTTCGCTCTCCTTCTGCGCTCGTCGTTACAGGTACCTTCTCCGAATTCTAAGCGTGTATTACCGTCGTCTCCTTTTTTCTGCTGAGTTAAAATGGTCTTAAAAACTTCGCTCTCCTTCTGCGCTCGTCGTTACAGGTACCTTCTCTGAGTTCTTAGCGTGCATTAAAGTCGTCTCCTTCTTTTGCGTGGGTAAAACCGTCCCTTAAACTTCGCTCTCCTTCTGCGCTCTTCGTTACAGGTACCTTCTCTGAGTTCTTAGCGTGCATTAAAGTCGTCTCCTTTTTTTCTGCCGAGTTAAACCCGTCCCTTAAACTTCGCTCTCCTTCTACGCTCGTCGTTACAGGTACCTTCTCCGAATTCTAAGCGTGCATTACCCTCGCCTTCTTTTATCTGCTAGGTAAAATGGTCTCTAAACCTGCACTCTCCGTTGCGCTTGTCATTGCAGGTACATATGTCGAATCGTTGCCGCGTGCTCACGTCTTTTTTTTTTATATTTTCAGGTGCCATGATCTAGCAAGCATGTGGTGCAGATGTACACCTCGATGAGATGGAAGAGGTATGGGCAGATGAACGTCTCAATGAGATGGAAGAGGTATGGTTGGCTTTGTAAGCTTTATCTCGAAATTCTTTCCAGAATAGCTCTAGAGTGTCAAACAGTTTAGACCCAGACTAGATCTGACAAAATGCTCAGGCTGAGCAGGATCCAGACTGTTTGCAAAGCTTATCAGCAGACGACAGTATTAGGCAAAAAATTAAAAACACCATTAAGATGGCATCTTGTATTCAATCAACGTATATGTTGAAGTTTTGTTTTCATAGAGAGCCAAGGAAATATGATCAGAAAGTTTACATTCACATATTACATTAGTAAAAGCCTTGTTGAATTCTTGTAAGGGAGACTCTGTATGGACATCACATGGAACAAGCATAAGTTAGGTTTGACTTGTAAAATAAGAGGAGAAAACCCAGTGAAAAACACACTTATTGCTGCTCATGATCCTGTCAAGTGTACACTCGTTAAAGCAAGTGGAATGGACTAGGCAATTTCACAATCATAGATTAGCTTCAACATTGGTCATTCTGGTAGTATACTTATCACCAAAGCAAACAAATCTGGGTACTACTTGGGTTGGTGTGCCTACTGAGGAAACGCCTTATATAAGTCATTTTTGCCAAAGATATGAAATTGATGTACTTATTGCATATACGTAAATCACTCTTAGAACATGCATGACAAGTGGGACTCCAAGTATATTATTTTGATACGTTCATCTACTTCCATACTCCATGTGTGCGAGCTGCAAAGGCACTGGTGAGACTGGATGGATGCACAGTCTCGCCTGAGCCTTCACTTAAGACTTGTGCGATAGGTACCAGCATCTAATACAGTAACTGTTGTAGTGTTGAGATTTGAATTATGGGAAGATGCTTAACTCTTAAAACGTCTATCACAACAAAAGTCATCTGCTTTTGTCGTCTGCTGAAATGTTTTAGTAGCCTTTCAAACAAACAGTATAGACCCAGATTAGACTGCTCATATAGGAGCAGTCTGATCTGGGTCGACACTGTTTGTCTCTATACTTAACTTTGTTAAATAATGCTAGCAAAAATTTGCAGCAGACGACAAAAGCAGACAGAATTTTCAGATGATCTTTTTGCTGACGTTTTAAGGGTTAAGAACGCTTAAAGTACAAATCTAGTAACCACACAGTGCATGTCTATATTTCCAGGTTCAGACGACTAAAAACTATGCCTGGCTACAAGCCCACTTGAAGAGAAAGACAGGATGCAACAATGTGACGTCTATTGGAATGGTAGGTATTTTTTTCCGTTTATATCGTACACCTGCTGAGTATAAGATGCGTCCGTATTCTTAGCGTAAATATCCGTCGTCTTCTTTTTCTGCTGGGGTAAAAGGGTCTCTAAAACTCTCTCTCTTTCTCTCTTTTGCGCTCGTACCTTCTCCGAATTCTTAGCGTGTATTACCGTCGTCTCCTTTTTTCTACTGGCTTAAAATGGTCTTAAAAACTTCGCTCTCCTTCTGCGCTCGTTGTTACAGGTACCTTCTCTGAGTTCTTAGCGTGCATTAAAGTCGTCTCCTTCTTTTGCGTGGGTAAAACCGTCCCTTAAACTTCGCTCTCCTTCTGCGCTCGTCGTTACAGGTACCTTCTCCGAATTCTAAGCGTGTATTACCGTCGTCTCCTTTTTTCTGCTGAGTTAAAATGGTCTTAAAAACTTCGCTCTCCTTCTGCACTCGTCGTTACAGGTACCTTCTCTGAGTTCTTAGCGTGCATTAAAGTCGTCTCCTTTTTTTCTGCCGAGTTAAACCCGTCCCTTAAACTTCGCTCTCCTTCTGCGCTCGTCGTTACAGGTACCTTCTCCGAATTCTAAGCGTGCATTACCGTCGCCTTCTTTTATCTGCTAGGTAAAATGGTCTCTAAACCTGCACTCTCCGTTGCGCTTGTCATTGCAGGTACATATGTCGAATCGTTGCCGCGTGCTCACGTCTTTTTTCTTATATTTTCAGGTGCCATGATCTAGCAAGCATGTGGTACAGATGTACACCTCGATGAGATGGAAGAGGTATGGGCAGATGAACGTCTCAATGAGATGGAAGAGGTATGGTTGGCTTTGTAAGCTTTATCTCGAAATTCTTTCCAGAATAGCTCTAGAGTGTCAAACAGTTTAGACCCAGACTAGATCTGACAAAATGCTCAGGCTGAGCAGGATCCAGACTGTTTGCAAAGCTTATCAGCAGACGACAGTATTAGGCAAAGAATTAAAAACACCATTAAGATGGCATCTTGTATTCAATCAACGTATATGTTGAAGTTTTGTTTTCATAGAGAGCCAAGGAAATATGATCAGAAAGTTTACATTCACATATTACATTAGTAAAAGCCTTGTTGAATTCTTGTAAGGGAAACTCTGTATGGACATCACATGGAACAAGCATAAGTTAGGTTTGACTTGTAAAATAAGAGGAGAAAACCCAGTGAAAAACACACTTATTGCTGCTCATGATCCTGTCAATTGTACACTCGTTAAAGCAAGTGGAATGGACTAGGCAATTTCACAATCATAGATTAGCTTCAACATTGGTCATTCTGGTAGTATACTTATCACCAAAGCAAACAAATCTGGGTACTACTTGGGTTGGTGTGCCTACTGAGGAAACGCCTTATATAAGTCATTTTTGCCAAAGATATGAAATTGATGTACTTATTGCATATACGTAAATCACTCTTAGAACATGCATGACAAGTGGGACTCCAAGTATATTATTTTGATACGTTCATCTACTTCCATACTCCATGTGTGCGAGCTGCAAAGGCACTGGTGAGACTGGATGGATGCACAGTCTCGCCTGAGCCTTCACTTAAGACTTGTGCGATAGGTACCAGCATCTAATACAGTAACTGTTGTAGTGTTGAGATTTGAATTATGGGAAGATGCTTAACTCTTAAAACGTCTATCACAACAAAAGTCATCTGCTTTTGTCGTCTGCTGAAATGTTTTAGTAGCCTTTCAAACAAACAGTATAGACCCAGATTAGACTGCTCATATAGGAGCAGTCTGATCTGGGTACACACTGTTTGTCTCTATACTTAACTTTGTTAAATAATGCTAGCAAAAATTTGCAGCAGACGACAAAAGCAGACAGAATTTTCAGGTGATCTTTTTGCTGACGTTTTAAGGGTTAAGAACGCTTAAAGTACAAATCTAGTAACCACACAGTGCATGTCTATATTTCCAGGTTCAGACGACTAAAAACTATGCCTGGCTACAAGTCCACTTGAAGAGAAAGACAGGATGCAACAATGTGACGTCTATTGGAATGGTAGGTATTTTTTTCCGTTTATATCGTACACCTGCTGAGTATAAGATGCGTCCGTATTCTTAGCGTAAATATCCGTCTTCTTCTTTTTCTGCTGGGGTAAAAGGGTCTCTAAAACTCTCTCTCTCTCTTTTGCGCTCGTACCTTCTCGGAATTCTTAGCGTGTATTACCGTCGTCTCCTTTTTTCTACTGGCTTAAAATGGTCTTAAAAACTTCGCTCTCCTTCTGCGCTCGTTGTTACAGGTACCTTCTCTGAGTTCTTAGCGTGCATTAAAGTCGTCTCCTTCTTTTGCGTGGGTAAAACCGTCCCTTAAACTTCGCTCTCCTTCTGCGCTCGTCGTTACAGGTACCTTCTCCGAATTCTAAGCGTGTATTACCGTCGTCTCCTTTTTTCTGCTGAGTTAAAATGGTCTTAAAAACTTCGCTCTCCTTCTGCGCTCGTCGTTACAGGTACCTTCTCTGAGTTCTTAGCTTGCATTAAAGTCGTCTCCTTCTTTTGCGTGGGTAAAACCGTCCCTTAAACTTCGCTCTCCTTCTGCGCTCGTCGTTACAGGTACCTTCTCTGAGTTCTTAGCGTGCATTAAAGTCGTCTCCTTTTTTTCTGCCGAGTTAAACCCGTCCCTTAAACTTGCTCTCTTTCTGCGCTCGTCGTTACAGGTACCTTCTCCGAATTCTAAGCGTGCATTACCGTCGCCTTCTTTTATCTGCTAGGTAAAATGGTCTTTAAACCTGCACTCTCCGTTGCGCTTGTCATTGCAGGTACATATGTCGAATCGTTGCCGCGTGCTCACGTCTTTTTTCTTATATTTTCAGGTGCCATGATCTAGCAAGCATGTGGTACAGATGTACACCTCGATGAGATGGAAGAGGTATGGGCAGATGAACGTCTCAATGAGATGGAAGAGGTATGGTTGGCTTTGTAAGCTTTATCTCGAAATTCTTTCCAGAATAGCTCTAGAGTGTCAAACAGTTTAGACCCAGACTAGATCTGACAAAATGCTCAGGCTGAGCAGGATCCAGACTGTTTGCAAAGCTTATCAGCAGACGACAGTATTAGGCAAAGAATTAAAAACACCATTAAGATGGCATCTTGTATTCAATCAACGTATATGTTGAAGTTTTGTTTTCATAGAGAGCTAAGGAAATATGATCAGAAAGTTTACATTCACATATTACATTAGTAAAAGCCTTGTTGAATTCTTGTAAGGGAGACTCTGTATGGACATCACATGGAACAAGCATAAGTTAGGTTTGACTTGTAAAATAAGAGGAGAAAACCCAGTGAAAAACACACTTATTGCTGCTCATGATCCTGTCAAGTGTACACTCGTTAAAGCAAGTGGAATGGACTAGGCAATTTCACAATCATAGATTAGCTTCAACATTGGTCATTCTGGTAGTATACTTATCACCAAAGCAAACAACTCTGGGTACTACTTGGGTTGGTGTGCCTACTGAGGAAACGCCTTATATAAGTCATTTTTGCCAAAGATATGAAATTGATGTACTTATTGCATATACGTAAATCACTCTTAGAACATGCATGACAAGTGGGACTCCAAGTATATTATTTTGATACGTTCATCTACTTCCATACTCCATGTGTGCGAGCTGCAAAGGCACTGGTGAGACTGGATGGATGCACAGTCTCGCCTGAGCCTTCACTTAAGACTTGTGCGATAGGTACCAGCATCTAATACAGTAACTGTTGTAGTGTTGAGATTTCAATTATGGGAAGATGCTTAACTCTTAAAACGTCTATCACAACAAAAGTCATCTGCTTTTGTCGTCTGCTGAAATGTTTTAGTAGCCTTTCAAACAAACAGTATAGACCCAGATTAGACTGCTCATATAGGAGCAGTCTGATCTGGGTCGACACTGTTTGTCTCTATACTTAACTTTGTTAAATAATGCTAGCAAAAATTTGCAGCAGACGACAAAAGCAGACAGAATTTTCAGATGATCTTTTTGCTGACGTTTTAAGGGTTAAGAACGCTTAAAGTACAAATCTAGTAACCACACAGTGCATGTCTATATTTCCAGGTTCAGACGACTAAAAACTATGCCTGGCTACAAGTCCACTTGAAGAGAAAGACAGGATGCAACAATGTGACGTCTATTGGAATGGTAGGTATTTTTTTCCGTTTATATCGTACACCTGCTGAGTATAAGATGCGTCCGTATTCTTAGCGTAAATATCCGTCGTCTTCTTTTTCTGCTGGGGTAAAAGGGTCTCTAAAACTCTCTCTCTCTCTCTTTTGCGCTTGTACCTTCTCCAAATTTTTAGCGTGTATTACCGTCGTCTCCTTTTTTTTACTGGCTTAAAATGGTCTTAAAAACTTCGCTCTCCTTCTGCGCTCGTTGTTACAGGTACCTTCTCTGAGTTCTTAGCGTGCATTAAAGTCGTCTCCTTCTTTTGCGTGGGTAAAACCGTCCCTTAAACTTCGCTCTCCTTCTGCGCTCGTCGTTACAGGTACCTTCTCCGAATTCTAAGCGTGTATTACCGTCGTCTCCTTTTTTCTGCTGAGTTAAAATGGTCTTAAAAACTTCGCTCTCCTTCTGCGCTCGTCGTTACAGGTACCTTCTCTGAGTTCTTAGCGTGCATTAAAGTCGTCTCCTTCTTTTGCGTGGGTAAAACCGTCCCTTAAACTTCGCTCTCCTTCTGCGCTCGTCGTTACAGGTACCTTCTCTGAGTTCTTAGCGTGCATTAAAGTCGTCTCCTTTTTTTCTGCCGAGTTAAACCCGTCCCTTAAACTTCGCTCTCCTTCTGCGCTCGTCGTTACAGGTACCTTCTCCGAATTCTAAGCGTGCATTACCGTCGCCTTCTTTTATCTGCTAGGTAAAATGGTCTCTAAACCTGCACTCTCCGTTGCGCTTTTCATTGCAGGTACATATGTCGAATCGTTGCCGCGTGCTCACGTCTTTTTTCTTATATTTTCAGGTGCCATGATCTAGCAAGCATGTGGTACAGATGTACACCTCGATGAGATGGAAGAGGTATGGGCAGATGAACGTCTCAATGAGATGGAAGAGGTATGGTTGGCTTTGTAAGCTTTATCTCGAAATTCTTTCCAGAATAGCTCTAGAGTGTCAAACAGTTTAGACCCAGACTAGATCTGACAAAATGCTCAGGCTGAGCAGGATCCAGACTGTTTGCAAAGCTTATCAGCAGACGACAGTATTAGGCAAAGAATTAAAAACACCATTAAGATGGCATCTTGTATTCAATCAACGTATATGTTGAAGTTTTGTTTTCATAGAGAGCCAAGGAAATATGATCAGAAAGTTTACATTCACATATTACATTAGTAAAAGCCTTGTTGAATTCTTGTAAGGGAGACTCTGTATGGACATCACATGGAACAAGCATAAGTTAGGTTTGACTTGTAAAATAAGAGGAGAAAACCCAGTGAAAAACACACTTATTGCTGCTCATGATCCTGTCAAGTGTACACTCGTTAAAGCAAGTGGAATGGACTAGGCAATTTCACAATCATACATTAGCTTCAACATTGGTCATTCTGGTAGTATACTTATCACCAAAGCAAACAAATCTGGGTACTACTTGGGTTGGTGTGCCTACTGAGGAAACGCCTTATATAAGTCATTTTTGCCAAAGATATGAAATTGATGTACTTATTGCATATACGTAAATCACTCTTAGAACATGCATGACAAGTGGGACTCCAAGTATATTATTTTGATACGTTCATCTACTTCCATACTCCATGTGTGCGAGCTGCAAAGGCACTGGTGAGACTGGATGGATGCACAGTCTCGCCTGAGCCTTCACTTAAGACTTGTGCGATAGGTACCAGCCAGCATCTAATACAGTAACTGTTGTAGTGTTGAGATTTGAATTATGGGAAGATGCTTAACTCTTAAAACGTCTATCACAACAAAAGTCATCTGCTTTTGTCGTCTGCTGAAATGTTTTAGTAGCCTTTCAAACAAACAGTATAGACCCAGATTAGACTGCTCATATAGGAGCAGTCTGATCTGGGTCGACACTGTTTGTCTCTATACTTAACTTTGTTAAATAATGCTAGCAAAAATTTGCAGCAGACGACAAAAGCAGACAGAATTTTCAGATGATCTTTTTGCTGACGTTTTAAGGGTTAAGAACGCTTAAAGTACAAATCTAGTAACCACACAGTGCATGTCTATATTTCCAGGTTCAGACGACTAAAAACTATGCCTGGCTACAAGTCCACTTGAAGAGAAAGACAGGATGCAACAATGTGACGTCTATTGGAATGGTAGGTATTTTTTTCCGTTTATATCGTACACCTGCTGAGTATAAGATGCGTCCGTATTCTTAGCGTAAATATCCGTCGTCTTCTTTTTCTGCTGGGGTAAAAGGGTCTCTAAAACTCTCTCTCTCTCTTTTGCGCTCGTACCTTCTCCGAATTCTTAGCGTGTATTACCGTCGTCTCCTTTTTTTTACTGGCTTAAAATGGTCTTAAAAACTTCGCTCTCCTTCTGCGCTCGTTGTTACAGGTACCTTCTCTGAGTTCTTAGCGTGCATTAAAGTCGTCTCCTTCTTTTGCGTGGGTAAAACCGTCCCTTAAACTTCGCTCTCCTTCTGCGCTCGTCGTTACAGGTACCTTCTCCGAATTCTAAGCGTGTATTACCGTCGTCTCCTTTTTTCTGCTGAGTTAAAATGGTCTTAAAAACTTCGCTCTCCTTCTGCGCTCGTCGTTACAGGTACCTTCTCTGAGTTCTTAGCGTGCATTAAAGTCGTCTCCTTCTTTTGCGTGGGTAAAACCGTCCCTTAAACTTCGCTCTCCTTCTGCGCTCGTCGTTACAGGTACCTTCTCTGAGTTCTTAGCGTGCATTAAAGTCGTCTCCTTTTTTTCTGCCGAGTTAAACCCGTCCCTTAAACTTCGCTCTCCTTCTGCGCTCGTCGTTACAGGTACCTTCTCCGAATTCTAAGCGTGCATTACCGTCGCCTTCTTTTATCTGCTAGGTAAAATGGTCTCTAAACCTGCACTCTCCGTTGCGCTTTTCATTGCAGGTACATATGTCGAATCGTTGCCGCGTGCTCACGTCTTTTTTCTTATATTTTCAGGTGCCATGATCTAGCAAGCATGTGGTACAGATGTACACCTCGATGAGATGGAAGAGGTATGGGCAGATGAACGTCTCAATGAGATGGAAGAGGTATGGTTGGCTTTGTAAGCTTTATCTCGAAATTCTTTCCAGAATAGCTCTAGAGTGTCAAACAGTTTAGACCCAGACTAGATCTGACAAAATGCTCAGGCTGAGCAGGATCCAGACTGTTTGCAAAGCTTATCAGCAGACGACAGTATTAGGCAAAGAATTAAAAACACCATTAAGATGGCATCTTGTATTCAATCAACGTATATGTTGAAGTTTTGTTTTCATAGAGAGCCAAGGAAATATGATCAGAAAGTTTACATTCACATATTACATTAGTAAAAGCCTTGTTGAATTCTTGTAAGGGAGACTCTGTATGGACATCACATGGAACAAGCATAAGTTAGGTTTGACTTGTAAAATAAGAGGAGAAAACCCAGTGAAAAACACACTTATTGCTGCTCATGATCCTGTCAAGTGTACACTCGTTAAAGCAAGTGGAATGGACTAGGCAATTTCACAATCATAGATTAGCTTCAACATTGGTCATTCTGGTAGTATACTTATCACCAAAGCAAACAAATCTGGGTACTACTTGGGTTGGTGTGCCTACTGAGGAAACGCCTTATATAAGTCATTTTTGCCAAAGATATGAAATTGATGTACTTATTGCATATACGTAAATCACTCTTAGAACATGCATGACAAGTGGGACTCCAAGTATATTATTTTGATACGTTCATCTACTTCCATACTCCATGTGTGCGAGCTGCAAAGGCACTGGTGAGACTGGATGGATGCACAGTCTCGCCTGAGCCTTCACTTAAGACTTGTGCGATAGGTACCAGCCAGCATCTAATACAGTAACTGTTGTAGTGTTGAGATTTGAATTATGGGAAGATGCTTAACTCTTAAAACGTCTATCACAACAAAAGTCATCTGCTTTTGTCGTCTGCTGAAATGTTTTAGTAGCCTTTCAAACAAACAGTATAGACCCAGATTAGACTGCTCATATAGGAGCAGTCTGATCTGGGTCGACACTGTTTGTCTCTATACTTAACTTTGTTAAATAATGCTAGCAAAAATTTGCAGCAGACGACAAAAGCAGACATTATTTTCAGATGATCTTTTTGCTGACGTTTTAAGGGTTAAGAACGCTTAAAGTACAAATCTAGTAACCACACAGTGCATGTCTATATTTCCAGGTTCAGACGACTAAAAACTATGCCTGGCTACAAGTCCACTTGAAGAGAAAGACAGGATGCAACAATGTGACGTCTATTGGAATGGTAGGTATTTTTTTCCGTTTATATCGTACACCTGCTGAGTATAAGATGCGTCCGTATTCTTAGCGTAAATATCCGTCGTCTTCTTTTTCTGCTGGGGTAAAAGGGTCTCTAAAACTCTCTCTCTCTCTCTTTTGCGCTCGTACCTTCTCCAAATTCTTAGCGTGTATTACCGTCGTCTCCTTTTTTCTACTGGCTTAAAATGGTCTTAAAAACTTCGCTCTCCTTCTGCGCTCGTTGTTACAGGTACCTTCTCTGAGTTCTTAGCGTGCATTAAAGTCGTCTCCTTCTTTTGCGTGGGTAAAACCGTCCCTTAAACTTCGCTCTCCTTCTGCGCTCGTCGTTACAGGTACCTTCTCCGAATTCTAAGCGTGTATTACCGTCGTCTCCTTTTTTCTGCTGAGTTAAAATGGTCTTAAAAACTTCGCTCTCCTTCTGCGCTCGTCGTTACAGGTACCTTCTCTGAGTTCTTAGCGTGCATTAAAGTCGTCTCCTTCTTTTGCGTGGGTAAAACCGTCCCTTAAACTTCGCTCTCCTTCTGCGCTCGTCGTTACAGGTACCTTCTCTGAGTTCTTAGCGTGCATTAAAGTCGTCTCCTTTTTTTCTGCCGAGTTAAACCCGTCCCTTAAACTTCGCTCTCCTTCTGCGCTCGTCGTTACAGGTACCTTCTCCGAATTCTAAGCGTGCATTACCGTCGTCTTCTTTTATCTGCAAGGTAAAATGGTCTCTAAACCTGCACTCTCCGTTGCGCTTGTCATTGCAGGTACATATGTCGAATCGTTGCCGCGTGCTCACGTCTTTTTTCTTATATTTTCAGGTGCCATGATCTAGCAAGCATATGGTACAGATGTACACCTCGATGAGATGGAAGAGGTATGGGCAGATGAACGTCTCAATGAGATGGAAGAGGTATGGTTGGCTTTGTAAGCTTTATCTCGAAATTCTTTCCAGAATAGCTCTAGAGTGTCAAACAGTTTAGACCCAGACTAGATCTGACAAAATGCTCAGGCTGAGCAGGATCCAGACTGTTTGCAAAGCTTATCAGCAGACGACAGTATTAGGCAAAGAATTAAAAACACCATTAAGATGGCATCTTGTATTCAATCAACGTATATGTTGAAGTTTTGTTTTCATAGAGAGCCAAGGAAATATGATCAGAAAGTTTACATTCACATATTACATTAGTAAAAGCCTTGTTGAATTCTTGTAAGGGAGACTCTGTATGGACATCACATGGAACAAGCATAAGTTAGGTTTGACTTGTAAAATAAGAGGAGAAAACCCAGTGAAAAACACACTTATTGCTGCTCATGATCCTGTCAAGTGTACACTCATTAAAGCAAGTGGAATGGACTAGGCAATTTCACAATCATAGATTAGCTTCAACATTGGTCATTCTGGTAGTATACTTATCACCAAAGCAAACAAATCTGGGTACTACTTGGGTTGGTGTACCTACTGAGGAAACGCCTTATATAAGTCATTTTTGCCAAAGATATGAAATTGATGTACTTATTGCATATACGTAAATCACTCTTAGAACATGCATGACAAGTGGGACTCCAAGTATATTATTTTGATACGTTCATCTACTTCCATACTCCATGTGTGCGAGCTGCAAAGGCACTGGTGAGACTGGATGGATACACAGTCTCGCCTGAGCCTTCACTTAAGACTTGTGCGATAGGTACCAGCATCTAATACAGTAACTGTTGTAGTGTTGAGATTTGAATTATGGGAAGATGCTTAACTCTTAAAACGTCTATCACAACAAAAGTCATCTGCTTTTGTCGTCTGCTGAAATGTTTTAGTAGCCTTTCAAACAAACAGTATAGACCCAGATTAGACTGCTCATATAGGAGCAGTCTGATCTGGGTCGACACTGTTTGTCTCTATACTTAACTTTGTTAAATAATGCTAGCAAAAATTTGCAGCAGACGACAAAAGCAGACAGAATTTTCAGATGATCTTTTTGCTGACGTTTTAAGGGTTAAGAACGCTTAAAGTACAAATCTAGTAACCACACAGTGCATGTCTATATATCCAGGTTCAGACGACTAAAAACTATGCCTGGCTACTAGTCCACTTGAAGAGAAAGACAGGATGCAACAATGTGACGTCTATTGGAATGGTAGGTATTTTTTCCGTTTATATCGTACACCTGCTGAGTATAAGATGCGTCCGTATTCTTAGCGTAAATATCCGTCGTCTTCTTTTTCTGCTGGGGTAAAAGGGTCTCTAAAACTCTCTCTCTCTTTTGCGCTCGTACCTTCTCCGAATTCTTAGCGTGTATTACCGTCGTCTCCTTTTTTCTACTGGCTTAAAATGGTCTTAAAAACTTCGCTCTCCTTCTGCGCTCGTTGTTACAGGTACCTTCTCTGAGTTCTTAGCGTGCATTAAAGTCGTCTCCTTCTTTTGCGTGGGTAAAACCGTCCCTTAAACTTCGCTCTCCTTCTGCGCTCGTCGTTACAGGTACCTTCTCCGAATTCTAAGCGTGTATTACCGTCGTCTCCTTTTTTCTGCTGAGTTAAAATGGTCTTAAAAACTTCGCTCTCCTTCTGCGCTCGTCGTTACAGGTACCTTCTCTGAGTTCTTAGCGTGCATTAAAGTCGTCTCCTTCTTTTGCGTGGGTAAAACCGTCCCTTAAACTTCGCTCTCCTTCTGCGCTCGTCGTTACAGGTACCTTCTCTGAGTTCTTAGCGTGCATTAAAGTCGTCTCCTTTTTTTCTGCCGAGTTAAACCCGTCCCTTAAACTTCGCTCTCCTTCTGCGCTCGTCGTTACAGGTACCTTCTCCGAATTCTAAGCGTGCATTACCGTCGCCTTCTTTTATCTGCTAGGTAAAATGGTCTCTAAACCTGCACTCTCCGTTGCGCTTGTCATTGCAGGTACATATGTCGAATCGTTGCCGCGTGCTCACGTCTTTTTTCTTATATTTTCAGGTGCCATGATCTAGCAAGCATGTGGTACAGATGTACACCTCGATGAGATGGAAGAGGTATGGGCAGATGAACGTCTCAATGAGATGGAAGAGGTATGGTTGGCTTTGTAAGCTTTATCTCGAAATTCTTTCCAGAATAGCTCTAGAGTGTCAAACAGTTTAGACCCAGACTAGATCTGACAAAATGCTCAGGCTGAGCAGGATCCAGACTGTTTGCAAAGCTTATCAGCAGACGACAGTATTAGGCAAAGAATTAAAAACACCATTAAGATGGCATCTTGTATTCAATCAACGTATATGTTGAAGTTTTGTTTTCATTGAGAGCCAAGGAAATATGATCAGAAAGTTTACATTCACATATTACATTAGTAAAAACCTTGTTGAATTCTTGTAAGGGAGACTCTGTATGGACATCACATGGAACAAGCATAAGTTAGGTTTGACTTGTAAAATAAGAGGAGAAAACCCAGTGAAAAACACACTTATTGCTGCTCATGATCCTGTCAAGTGTACACTCGTTAAAGCAAGTGGAATGGACTAGGCAATTTCACAATCATAGATTAGCTTCAACATTGGTCATTCTGGTAGTATACTTATCACCAAAGCAAACAAATCTGGGTACTACTTGGGTTGGTGTACCTACTGAGGAAACGCCTTATATAAGTCATTTTTGCCAAAGATATGAAATTGATGTACTTATTGCATATACGTAAATCACTCTTAGAACATGCATGACAAGTGGGACTCCAAGTATATTATTTTGATACGTTCATCTACTTCCATACTCCATGTGTGCGAGCTGCAAAGGCACTGGTGAGACTGGATGGATGCACAGTCTCGCCTGAGCCTTCACTTAAGACTTGTGCGATAGGTACCAGCATCAAATACAGTAACTGTTGTAGTGTTGAGATTTCAATTATGGGAAGATGCTTAACTCTTAAAACGTCTATCACAACAAAAGTCATCTGCTTTTGTCGTCTGCTGAAATGTTTTAGTAGCCTTTCAAACAAACAGTATAGACCCAGATTAGACTGCTCATATAGGAGCAGTCTGATCTGGGTCGACACTGTTTGTCTCTATACTTAACTTTGTTAAATAATGCTAGCAAAAATTTGCAGCAGACGACAAAAGCAGACAGAATTTTCAGATGATCTTTTTGCTGACGTTTTAAGGGTTAAGAACGCTTAAAGTACAAATCTAGTAACCACACAGTGCATGACTATATTTCCAGGTTCAGACGACTAAAAACTATGCCTGGCTACAAGTCCACTTGAAGAGAAAGACAGGATGCAACAATGTGACGTCTATTGGAATGGTAGGTATTTTTTCCGTTTATATCGTACACCTGCTGAGTATAAGATGCGTCCGTATTCTTAGCGTAAATATCCGTTGTCTTCTTTTTCTGCTTGGGTAAAAGGGTCTCTAAAACTCTCTCTCTCTCTCTTTTGCGCTCGTACCTTCTCCGAATTCTTAGCGTGTATTACCGTCGTCTCCTTTTTTCTACTGGCTTAAAATGGTCTTAAAAACTTCGCTCTCCTTCTGCGCTCGTTGTTACAGGTACCTTCTCTGAGTTCTTAGCGTGCATTAAAGTCGTCTCCTTCTTTTGCGTGGGTAAAACCGTCCCTTAAACTTCGCTCTCCTTCTGCGCTCGTCGTTACAGGTACCTTCTCCGAATTCTAAGCGTGTATTACCGTCGTCTCCTTTTTTCTACTGAGTTAAAATGGTCTTAAAAACTTCGCTCTCCTTCTGCGCTCGTCGTTACAGGTACCTTCTCTGAGTTCTTAGCGTGCATTAAAGTCGTCTCCTTCTTTTGCGTGGGTAAAACCGTCCCTTAAACTTCGCTCTCCTTCTGCGCTCGTCGTTACAGGTACCTTCTCTGAGTTCTTAGCGTGCATTAAAGTCGTCTCCTTTTTTTCTGCCGAGTTAAACCCGTCCCTTAAACTTCGCTCTCCTTCTGCGCTCGTCGTTACAGGTACCTTCTCCAAATTCTAAGCGTGCATTACCGTCGCCTTCTTTTATCTGCTAGGTAAAATGGTCTCTAAACCTGCACTCTCCGTTGCGCTTGTCATTGCAGGTACATATGTCGAATCGTTGCCGCGTGCTCACGTCTTTTTTCTTATATTTTCAGGTGCCATGATCTAGCAAGCATGTGGTACAGATGTACACCTCGATGAGATGGAAGAGGTATGGGCAGATGAACGTCTCAATGAGATGGAAGAGGTATGGTTGGCTTTGTAAGCTTTATCTCGAAATTCTTTCCAGAATAGCTCTAGAGTGTCAAACAGTTTAGACCCAGACTAGATCTGACAAAATGCTCAGGCTGAGCAGGATCCAGACTGTTTGCAAAGCTTATCAGCAGACGACAGTATTAGGCAAAGAATTAAAAACACCATTAAGATGGCATCTTGTATTCAATCAACGTATATGTTGAAGTTTTGTTTTCATAGAGAGCCAAGGAAATATGATCAGAAAGTTTACATTCACATATTACATTAGTAAAAGCCTTGTTGAATTCTTGTAAGGGAGACTCTGTATGGACATCACATGGAACAAGCATAAGTTAGGTTTGACTTGTAAAATAAGAGGAGAAAACCCAGTGAAAAACACACTTATTGCTGCTCATGATCCTGTCAAGTGTACACTCGTTAAAGCAAGTGGAATGGACTAGGCAATTTCACAATCATAGATTAGCTTCAACATTGGTCATTCTGGTAGTATACTTATCACCAAAGCAAACAAATCTGGGTACTACTTGGGTTGGTGTACCTACTGAGGAAACGCCTTATATAAGTCATTTTTGCCAAAGATATGAAATTGATGTACTTATTGCATATACGTAAATCACTCTTAGAACATGCATGACAAGTGGGACTCCAAGTATATTATTTTGATACGTTCATCTACTTCCATACGCCATGTGTGCGAGCTGCAAAGGCACTGGTGAGACTGGATGGATGCACAGTCTCGCCTGAGCCTTCACTTAAGACTTGTGCGATAGGTACCAGCATCTAATACAGTAACTGTTGTAGTGTTGAGATTTCAATTATGGGAAGATGCTTAACTCTTAAAACGTCTATCACAACAAAAGTCATCTGCTTTTGTCGTCTGCTGAAATGTTTTAGTAGCCTTTCAAACAAACAGTAAAGACCCAGATTAGACTGCTCATATAGGAGCAGTCTGATCTGGGTCGACACTGTTTGTCTCTATACTTAACTTTGTTAAATAATGCTAGCAAAAATTTGCAGCAGACGACAAAAGCAGACAGAATTTTCAGATGATCTTTTTGCTGACGTTTTAAGGGTTAAGAACGCTTAAAGTACAAATCTAGTAACCACACAGTGCATGTCTATATTTCCAGGTTCAGACGACTAAAAACTATGCCTGGCTACAAGTCCACTTGAAGAGAAAGACAGGATGCAACAATGTGACGTCTATTGGAATGGTAGGTATTTTTTTCCGTTTATATCGTACACCTGCTGAGTATAAGATGCGTCCGTATTCTTAGCGTAAATATCCGTCGTCTTCTTTTTCTGCTGGGGTAAAAGGGTCTCTAAAACTCTCTCTCTCTCTCTTTTGCGCTCGTACCTTCTCCAAATTCTTAGCGTGTATTACCGTCGTCTCCTTTTTTCTACTGGCTTAAAATGGTCTTAAAAACTTCGCTCTCCTTCTGCGCTCGTTGTTACAGGTACCTTCTCTGAGTTCTTAGCGTGCATTAAAGTCGTCTCCTTTTGCGTGGGTAAAACCGTCCCTTAAACTTCGCTCTCCTTCTGCGCTCGTCATTACAGGTACCTTCTCCGAATTCTAAGCGTGTATTACCGTCGTCTCCTTTTTTCTGCTGAGTTAAAATGGTCTTATAAACTTCGCTCTCCTTCTGCGCTCGTCGTTACAGGTACCTTCTCTGAGTTCTTAGCGTGCATTAAAGTCGTCTCCTTCTTTTGCGTGGGTAAAACCGTCCCTTAAACTTCGCTCTCCTTCTGCGCTCGTCGTTACAGGTACCTTCTCTGAGTTCTTAGCGTGCATTAAAGTCGTCTCCTTTTTTTCTTCCGAGTTAAACCCGTCCCTTAAACTTCGCTCTCCTTCTGCTCTCGTCGTTACAGGTACCTTCTCCGAATTCTAAGCGTGCATTACCGTCGCCTTCTTTTATCTGCTAGGTAAAATGGTCTCTAAACCTGCACTCTCCGTTGCGCTTGTCATTGCAGGTACATATGTCGAATCGTTGCCGCGTGCTCACGTCTTTTTTCTTATATTTTCAGGTGCCATGATCTAGCAAGCATGTGGTACAGATGTACACCTCGATGAGATGGAAGAGGTATGGGCAGATGAACGTCTCAATGAGATGGAAGAGGTATGGTTGGCTTTGTAAGCTTTATCTCGAAATTCTTTCCAGAATAGCTCTAGAGTGTCAAACAGTTTAGACCCAGACTAGATCTGACAAAATGCTCAGGCTGAGCAGGATCCAGACTGTTTGCAAAGCTTATCAGCAGACGACAGTATTAGGCAAAGAATTAAAAACACCATTAAGATGGCATCTTGTATTCAATCAACGTATATGTTGAAGTTTTGTTTTCATAGAGAGCCAAGGAAATATGATCAGAAAGTTTACATTCACATATTACATTAGTAAAAGCCTTGTTGAATTCTTGTAAGGGAGACTCTGTATGGACATCACATGGAACAAGCATAAGTTAGGTTTGACTTGTAAAATAAGAGGAGAAAACCCAGTGAAAAACACACTTATTGCTGCTCATGATCCTGTCAAGTGTACACTCGTTAAAGCAAGTGGAATGGACTAGGCAATTTCACAATCATAGATTAGCTTCAACATTGGTCATTCTGGTAGTATACTTATCACCAAAGCAAACAAATCTGGGTACTACTTGGGTTGGTGTACCTACTGAGGAAACGCCTTATATAAGTCATTTTTGCCAAAGATATGAAATTGATGTACTTATTGCATATACGTAAATCACTCTTAGAACATGCATGACAAGTGGGACTCCAAGTATATTATTTTGATACGTTCATCTACTTCCATACTCCATGTGTGCGAGCTGCAAAGGCACTGGTGAGACTGGATGGATGCACAGTCTCGCCTGAGCCTTCACTTAAGACTTGTGCGATAGGTACCAGCATCTAATACAGTAACTGTTGTAGTGTTGAGATTTCAATTATGGGAAGATGCTTAACTCTTAAAACGTCTATCACAACAAAAGTCATCTGCTTTTGTCGTCTGCTGAAATGTTTTAGTAGCCTTTCAAACAAACAGTATAGACCCAGATTAGACTGCTCATATAGGAGCAGTCTGATCTGGGTCGACACTGTTTGTCTCTATACTTAACTTTGTTAAATAATGCTAGCAAAAATTTGCAGCAGACGACAAAAGCAGACAGAATTTTCAGATGATCTTTTTGCTGACGTTTTAAGGGTTAAGAACGCTTAAAGTACAAATCTAGTAACCACACAGTGCATGTCTATATTTCCAGGTTCAGACGACTAAAAACTATGCCTGGCTACAAGTCCACTTGAAGAGAAAGACAGGATGCAACAATGTGACGTCTATTGGAATGGTAGGTATTTTTTTCCGTTTATATCGTACACCTGCTGAGTATAAGATGCGTCCGTATTCTTAGCGTAAATATCCGTCGTCTTCTTTTTCTGCTGGGGTAAAAGGGTCTCTAAAACTCTCTCTCTCTCTCTTTTGCGCTCGTACCTTCTCCAAATTCTTAGCGTGTATTACCGTCGTCTCCTTTTTTCTACTGGCTTAAAATGGTCTTAAAAACTTCGCTCTCCTTCTGCGCTCGTTGTTACAGGTACCTTCTCTGAGTTCTTAGCGTGCATTAAAGTCGTCTCCTTCTTTTGCGTGGGTAAAACCGTCCCTTAAACTTCGCTCTCCTTCTGCGCTCGTCGTTACAGGTACCTTCTCCGAATTCTAAGCGTGTATTACCGTCGTCTCCTTTTTTCTGCTGAGTTAAAATGGTCTTAAAAACTTCGCTCTCCTTCTGCGCTCGTCGTTACAGGTACCTTCTCTGAGTTCTTAGCGTGCATTAAAGTCGTCTCCTTCTTTTGCGTGGGTAAAACCGTCCCTTAAACTTCGCTCTCCTTCTGCGCTCGTCGTTACAGGTACCTTCTCTGAGTTCTTAGCGTGCATTAAAGTCGTCTCCTTTTTTTCTGCCGAGTTAAACCCATCCCTTAAACTTCGCTCTCCTTCTGCGCTCGTCGTTACAGGTACCTTCTCCAAATTCTAAGCGTGCATTACCGTCGCCTTCTTTTATCTGCTAGGTAAAATGGTCTCTAAACCTGCACTCTCCGTTGCGCTTGTCATTGCAGGTACATATGTCGAATCGTTGCCGCGTGCTCACGTCTTTTTTCTTATATTTTCAGGTGCCATGATCTAGCAAGCATGTGGTACAGATGCACACCTCGATGAGATGGAAGAGGTATGGGCAGATGAACGTCTCAATGAGATGGAAGAGGTATGGTTGGCTTTGTAAGCTTTATCTCGAAATTCTTTCCAGAATAGCTCTAGAGTGTCAAACAGTTTAGACCCAGACTAGATCTGACAAAATGCTCAGGCTGAGCAGGATCCAGACTGTTTGCAAAGCTTATCAGCAGACGACAGTATTAGGCAAAGAATTAAAAACACCATTAAGATGGCATCTTGTATTCAATCAACGTATATGTTGAAGTTTTGTTTTCATAGAGAGCCAAGGAAATATGATCAGAAAGTTTACATTCACATATTACATTAGTAAAAGCCTTGTTGAATTCTTGTAAGGGAGACTCTGTATGGACATCACATGGAACAAGCATAAGTTAGGTTTGACTTGTAAAATAAGAGGAGAAAACCCAGTGAAAAACACACTTATTGCTGCTCATGATCCTGTCAAGTGTACACTCGTTAAAGCAAGTGGAATGGACTAGGCAATTTCACAATCATAGATTAGCTTCAACATTGGTCATTCTGGTAGTATACTTATCACCAAAGCAAACAAATCTGGGTACTACTTGGGTTGGTGTACCTACTGAGGAAACGCCTTATATAAGTCATTTTTGCCAAAGATATGAAATTGATGTACTTATTGCATATACGTAAATCACTCTTAGAACATGCATGACAAGTGGGACTCCAAGTATATTATTTTGATACGTTCATCTACTTCCATACTCCATGTGTGCGAGCTGCAAAGGCACTGGTGAGACTGGATGGATGCACAGTCTCGCCTGAGCCTTCACTTAAGACTTGTGCGATAGGTACCAGCATCTAATACAGTAACTGTTGTAGTGTTGAGATTTCAATTATGGGAAGATGCTTAACTCTTAAAACGTCTATCACAACAAAAGTCATCTGCTTTTGTCGTCTGCTGAAATGTTTTAGTAGCCTTTCAAACAAACAGTATAGACCCAGATTAGACTGCTCATATAGGAGCAGTCTGATCTGGGTCGACACTGTTTGTCTCTATACTTAACTTTGTTAAATAATGCTAGCAAAAATTTGCAGCAGACGACAAAAGCAGACAGAATTTTCAGATGATCTTTTTGCTGACGTTTTAAGGGTTAAGAACGCTTAAAGTACAAATCTAGTAACCACACAGTGCATGTCTATATTTCCAGGTTCAGACGACTAAAAACTATGCCTGGCTACAAGTCCACTTGAAGAGAAAGACAGGATGCAACAATGTGACGTCTATTGGAATGGTAGGTATTTTTTTCCGTTTATATCGTACACCTGCTGAGTATAAGATGCGTCCGTATTCTTAGCGTAAATATCCGTCGTCTTCTTTTCTGCTGGGGTAAAAGGGTCTCTAAAACTCTCTCTCTCTCTCTTTTGCGCTCGTACCTTCTCCAAATTCTTAGCGTGTATTACCGTCGTCTCCTTTTTTCTACTGGCTTAAAATGGTCTTAAAAACTTCGCTCTCCTTCTGCGCTCGTTGTTACAGGTACCTTCTCTGAGTTCTTAGCGTGCATTAAAGTCGTCTCCTTCTTTTGCGTGGGTAAAACCGTCCCTTAAACTTCGCTCTCCTTCTGCGCTCGTCGTTACAGGTACCTTCTCCGAATTCTAAGCGTGTATTACCGTCGTCTCCTTTTTTCTGCTGAGTTAAAATGGTCTTAAAAACTTCGCTCTCCTTCTGCGCTCGTCGTTACAGGTACCTTCTCTGAGTTCTTAGCGTGCATTAAAGTCGTCTCCTTCTTTTGCGTGGGTAAAACCGTCCCTTAAACTTCGCTCTCCTTCTGCGCTCGTCGTTACAGGTACCTTCTCTGAGTTCTTAGCGTGCATTAAAGTCGTCTCCTTTTTTTCTTCCGAGTTAAACCCGTCCCTTAAACTTCGCTCTCCTTCTGCGCTCGTCGTTACAGGTACCTTCTCCGAATTCTAAGCGTGCATTACCGTCGCCTTCTTTTATCTGCTAGGTAAAATGGTCTCTAAACCTGCACTCTCCGTTGCGCTTGTCATTGCAGGTACATATGTCGAATCGTTGCCGCGTGCTCACGTCTTTTTTCTTATATTTTCAGGTGCCATGATCTAGCAAGCATGTGGTACAGATGTACACCTCGATGAGATGGAAGAGGTATGGGCAGATGAACGTCTCAATGAGATGGAAGAGGTATGGTTGGCTTTGTAAGCTTTATCTCGAAATTCTTTCCAGAATAGCTCTAGAGTGTCAAACAGTTTAGACCCAGACTAGATCTGACAAAATGCTCAGGCTGAGCAGGATCCAGACTGTTTGCAAAGCTTATCAGCAGACGACAGTATTAGGCAAAGAATTAAAAACACCATTAAGATGGCATCTTGTATTCAATCAACGTATATGTTGAAGTTTTGTTTTCATAGAGAGCCAAGGAAATATGATCAGAAAGTTTACATTCACATATTACATTAGTAAAAGCCTTGTTGAATTCTTGTAAGGGAGACTCTGTATGGACATCACATGGAACAAGCATAAGTTAGGTTTGACTTGTAAAATAAGAGGAGAAAACCCAGTGAAAAACACACTTATTGCTGCTCATGATCCTGTCAAGTGTACACTCGTTAAAGCAAGTGGAATGGACTAGGCAATTTCACAATCATAGATTAGCTTCAACATTGGTCATTCTGGTAGTATACTTATCACCAAAGCAAACAAATCTGGGTACTACTTGGGTTGGTGTACCTACTGAGGAAACGCCTTATATAAGTCATTTTTGCCAAAGATATGAAATTGATGTACTTATTGCATATACGTAAATCACTCTTAGAACATGCATGACAAGTGGGACTCCAAGTATATTATTTTGATACGTTCATCTACTTCCATACTCCATGTGTGCGAGCTGCAAAGGCACTGGTGAGACTGGATGGATGCACAGTCTCGCCTGAGCCTTCACTTAAGACTTGTGCGATAGGTACCAGCATCTAATACAGTAACTGTTGTAGTGTTGAGATTTCAATTATGGGAAGATGCTTAACTCTTAAAACGTCTATCACAACAAAAGTCATCTGCTTTTGTCGTCTGCTGAAATGTTTTAGTAGCCTTTCAAACAAACAGTATAGACCCAGATTGGACTGCTCATATAGGAGCAGTCTGATCTGGGTCGACACTGTTTGTCTCTATACTTAACTTTGTTAAATAATGCTAGCAAAAATTTGCAGCAGACGACAAAAGCAGACAGAATTTTCAGATGATCTTTTTGCTGACGTTTTAAGGGTTAAGAACGCTTAAAGTACAAATCTAGTAACCACACAGTGCATGACTATATTTCCAGGTTCAGACGACTAAAAACTATGCCTGGCTACAAGTCCACTTGAAGAGAAAGACAGGATGCAACAATGTGACGTCTATTGGAATGGTAGGTATTTTTTCCGTTTATATCGTACACCTGCTGAGTATAAGATGCGTCCGTATTCTTAGCGTAAATATCCGTCGTCTTCTTTTTCTGCTGGGGTAAAAGGGTCTCTAAAACTCTCTCTCTCTCTCTTTTGCGCTCGTACCTTCTCCGAATTCTTAGCGTGTATTACCGTCGTCTCCTTTTTTCTACTGGCTTAAAATGGTCTTAAAAACTTCGCTCTCCTTCTGCGCTCGTTGTTACAGGTACCTTCTCTGAGTTCTTAGCGTGCATTAAAGTCGTCTCCTTCTTTTGCGTGGGTAAAACCGTCCCTTAAACTTCGCTCTCCTTCTGCGCTCGTCGTTACAGGTACCTTCTCCGAATTCTAAGCGTGCATTACCGTCGTCTCCTTTTTTCTGCTGAGTTAAAATGGTCTTAAAAACTTCACTCTCCTTCTGCGCTCGTCGTTACAGGTACCTTCTCTGAGTTCTTAGCGTGCATTAAAGTCGTCTCCTTCTTTTGTGTGGGTAAAACCGTCCCTTAAACTTCGCTCTCCTTCTGCGCTCGTCGTTACAGGTACCTTCTCTGAGTTCTTAGCGTGCATTAAAGTCGTCTCCTTTTTTTCTTCCGAGTTAAACCCGTCCCTTAAACTTCGCTCTCCTTCTGCGCTCGTCGTTACAGGTACCTTCTCCGAATTCTAAGCGTGCATTACCGTCGCCTTCTTTTATCTGCTAGGTAAAATGGTCTCTAAACCTGCACTCTCCGTTGCGCTTGTCATTGCAGGTACATATGTCGAATCGTTGCCGCGTGCTCACGTCTTTTTTCTTATATTTTCAGGTGCCATGATCTAGCAAGCATGTGGTACAGATGTACACCTCGATGAGATGGAAGAGGTATGGGCAGATGAACGTCTCAATGAGATGGAAGAGGTATGGTTGGCTTTGTAAGCTTTATCTCGAAATTCTTTCCAGAATAGCTCTAGAGTGTCAAACAGTTTAGACCCAGACTAGATCTGACAAAATGCTCAGGCTGAGCAGGATCCAGACTGTTTGCAAAGCTTATCAGCAGACGACAGTATTAGGCAAAGAATTAAAAACACCATTAAGATGGCATCTTGTATTCAATCAACGTATATGTTGAAGTTTTGTTTTCATAGAGAGCCAAGGAAATATGATCAGAAAGTTTACATTCACATATTACATTAGTAAAAGCCTTGTTGAATTCTTGTAAGGGAGACTCTGTATGGACATCACATGGAACAAGCATAAGTTAGGTTTGACTTGTAAAATAAGAGGAGAAAACCCAGTGAAAAACACACTTATTGCTGCTCATGATCCTGTCAAGTGTACACTCGTTAAAGCAAGTGGAATGGACTAGGCAATTTCACAATCATAGATTAGCTTCAACATTGGTCATTCTGGTAGTATACTTATCACCAAAGCAAACAAATCTGGGTACTACTTGGGTTGGTGTACCTACTGAGGAAACGCCTTATATAAGTCATTTTTGCCAAAGATATGAAATTGATGTACTTATTGCATATAAGTAAATCACTCTTAGAACATGCATGACAAGTGGGACTCCAAGTATATTATTTTGATACGTTCATCTACTTCCATACTCCATGTGTGCGAGCTGCAAAGGCACTGGTGAGACTGGATGGATGCACAGTCTCGCCTGAGCCTTCACTTAAGACTTGTGCGATAGGTACCAGCATCTAATACAGTAACTGTTGTAGTGTTGAGATTTCAATTATGGGAAGATGCTTAACTCTTAAAACGTCTATCACAACAAAATAATATGCTTTTGTCGTCTGCTGAAATGTTTTAGTAGCCTTTCAAACAAACAGTATAGACCCAGATTAGACTGCTCATATAGGAGCAGTCTGATCTGGGTCGACACTGTTTGTCTCTATACTTAACTTTGTTAAATAATGCTAGCAAAAATTTGCAGCAGACGACAAAAGCAGACAGAAATTTCAGATGATCTTTTTGCTGACGTTTTAAGGGTTAAGAACGCTTAAAGTACAAATCTAGTAACCACACAGTGCATGTCTATATTTCCAGGTTCAGACGACTAAAAACTATGCCTGGCTACAAGTCCACTTGAAGAGAAAGACAGGATGCAACAATGTGACGTCTATTGGAATGGTAGGTATTTTTTCCGTTTATATCGTACACCTGCTGAGTATAAGATGCGTCCGTATTCTTAGCGTAAATATCCGTCGTCTTCTTTTTCTGCTGGGGTAAAAGGGTCTCTAAAACTCTCTCTCTCTCTCTTTTGCGCTTGTACCTTCTCCGAATTCTTAGCGTGTATTACCGTCGTCTCCTTTTTTCTACTGGCTTAAAATGGTCTTAAAAACTTCGCTCTCCTTCTGCGCTCGTTGTTACAGGTACCTTCTCTGAGTTCTTAGCGTGCATTAAAGTCGTCTCCTTCTTTTGCGTGGGTAAAACCGTCCCTTAAACTTCGCTCTCCTTCTGCGCTCGTCGTTACAGGTACCTTCTCCGAATTCTAAGCGTGTATTACCGTCGTCTCCTTTTTTCTGCTGAGTTAAAATGGTCTTAAAAACTTCGCTCTCCTTCTGCGCTCGTCGTTACAGGTACCTTCTCTGAGTTCTTAGCGTGCATTAAAGTCGTCTCCTTCTTTTGCGTGGGTAAAACCGTCCCTTAAACTTCGCTCTCCTTCTGCGCTCGTCGTTACAGGTACCTTCTCTGAGTTCTTAGCGTGCATTAAAGTCGTCTCCTTTTTTTCTGCCGAGTAAAACCCGTCCCTTAAACTTCGCTCTCCTTCTGCGCTCGTCGTTACAGGTACCTTCTCCAAATTCTAAGCGTGCATTACCATCGCCTTCTTTTATCTGCTAGGTAAAATGGTCTCTAAACCTGCACTCTCCGTTGCGCTTGTCATTGCAGGTACATATGTCGAATCGTTGCCGCGTGCTCACGTCTTTTTTCTTATATTTTCAGGTGCCATGATCTAGCAAGCATGTGGTACAGATGTACACCTCGATGAGATGGAAGAGGTATGGGCAGATGAACGTCTCAATGAGATGGAAGAGGTATGGTTGGCTTTGTAAGCTTTATCTCGAAATTCTTTCCAGAATAGCTCTAGAGTGTCAAACAGTTTAGACCCATACTAGATCTGACAAAATGCTCAGGCTGAGCAGGATCCAGACTGTTTGCAAAGCTTATCAGCAGACGACAGTATTAGGCAAAGAATTAAAAACACCATTAAGATGGCATCTTGTATTCAATCAACGTATATGTTGAAGTTTTGTTTTCATAGAGAGCCAAGGAAATATGATCAGATAGTTTACATTCACATATTACATTAGTAAAAGCCTTGTTGAATTCTTGTAAGGGAGACTCTGTATGGACATCACATGGAACAAGCATAAGTTAGGTTTGACTTGTAAAATAAGAGGAGAAAACCCAGTGAAAAACACACTTATTGCTGCTCATGATCCTGTCAAGTGTACACTCGTTAAAGCAAGTGGCATGGACTAGGCAATTTCACAATCATAGATTAGCTTCAACATTGGTCATTCTGGTAGTATACTTATCACCAAAGCAAACAAATCTGGGTACTACTTGGGTTGGTGTACCTACTGAGGAAAGGCCTTATATAAGTCATTTTTGCCAAAGATATGAAATTGATGTACTTATTGCATATACGTAAATCACTCTTAGAACATGCATGACAAGTGGGACTCCAAGTATATTATTTTGATACGTTCATCTACTTCCATACTCCATGTGTGCGAGCTGCAAAGGCACTGGTGAGACTGGATGGATGCACAGTCTCGCCTGAGCCTTCACTTAAGACTTGTGCGCTAGGTACCAGCATCTAATACAGTAACTGTTGTCGTGTTGAGATTTCAATTATGGGAAGATGCTTAACTCTTAAAACGTCTATCACAACAAAAGTCATCTGCTTTTGTCGTCTGCTGAAATGTTTTAGTAGCCTTTCAAACAAACAGTATAGACCCAGATTAGACTGCTCATATAGGAGCAGTCTGATCTGGGTCGACACTGTTTGTCTCTATACTTAACTTTGTTAAATAATGCTAGCAAAAATTTGCAGCAGACGACAAAAGCAGACAGAATTTTCAGATGATCTTTTTGCTGACGTTTTGAGGGTTAAGAACGCTTAAAGTACAAATCTAGTAACCACACAGTGCATGTCTATATTTCCAGGTTCAGACGACTAAAAACTATGCCTGGCTACTAGTCCACTTGAAGAGAAAGACAGGATGCAACAATGTGACGTCTATTGGAATGGTAGGTATTTTTTCCGTTTATATCGTACACCTGCTGAGTATAAGATGCGTCCGTATTCTTAGCGTAAATATCCGTCGTCTTCTTTTTCTGCTGGGGTAAAAGGGTCTCTAAAACTCTCTCTCTCTTTTGCGCTCGTACCTTCTCCGCATTCTTAGCGTGTATTACCGTCGTCTCCTTTTTTCTACTGGCTTAAAATGGTCTTAAAAACTTCGCTCTCCTTCTGCGCTCGTTGTTACAGGTACCTTCTCTGAGTTCTTAGCGTGCATTAAAGTCGTCTCCTTCTTTTGCGTGGGTAAAACCGTCCCTTAAACTTCGCTCTCCTTCTGCGCTCGTCGTTACAGGTACCTTCTCCGAATTCTAAGCGTGTATTACCGTCGTCTCCTTTTTTCTGCTGAGTTAAAATGGTCTTAAAAACTTCGCTCTCCTTCTGCGCTCGTCGTTACAGGTACCTTCTCTGAGTTCTTAGCGTGCATTAAAGTCGTCTCCTTCTTTTGCGTGGGTAAAACCGTCCGTTAAACTTCGCTCTCCTTCTGCGCTCGTCGTTACAGGTACCTTCTCTGAGTTCTTAGCGTGCATTAAAGTCGTCTCCTTTTTTTCTGCCGAGTTAAACCCGTCCCTTAAACTTCGCTCTCCTTCTGCGCCTGTCTTTACAGGTACCTTCTCCAAATTCTAAGCGTGCATTACCGTCGCCTTCTTTTATCTGCTAGGTAAAATGGTCTCTAAACCTGCACTCTCCGTTGCGCTTGTCATTGCAGGTACATATGTCGAATCGTTGCCGCGTGCTCACGTCTTTTTTCTTATATTTTCAGGTGCCATGATCTAGCAAGCATGTGGTACAGATGTACACCTCGATGAGATGGAAGAGGTATGGGCAGATGAACGTCTCAATGAGATGGAAGAGGTATGGTTGGCTTTGTAAGCTTTATCTCGAAATTCTTTCCAGAATAGCTCTAGAGTGTCAAACAGTTTAGACCCAGACTAGATCTGACAAAATGCTCAGGCTGAGCAGGATCCAGACTGTTTGCAAAGCTTATCAGCAGACGACAGTATTAGGCAAAGAATTAAAAACACCATTAAGATGGCATCTTGTATTCAATCAACGTATATGTTGAATTTTGTTTTCATTGAGAGCCAAGGAAATATGATCAGAAAGTTTACATTCACATATTACATTAGTAAAAGCCTTGTTGAATTCTTGTAAGGGAGACTCTGTATGGACATCACATGGAACAAGCATAAGTTAGGTTTGACTTGTAAAATAAGAGGAGAAAACCCAGTGAAAAACACACTTATTGCTGCTCATGATCCTGTCAAGTGTACACTCGTTAAAGCAAGTGGAATGGACTAGGCAATTTCACAATCATAGATTAGCTTCAACATTGGTCATTCTGGTAGTATACTTATCACCAAAGCAAACAAATCTGGGTACTACTTGGGTTGGTGTACCTACTGAGGAAACGCCTTATATAAGTCATTTTTGCCAAAGATATGAAATTGATGTACTTATTGCATATACGTAAATCACTCTTAGAACATGCATGACAAGTGGGACTCCAAGTATATTATTTTGATACGTTCATCTACTTCCATACTCCATGTGTGCGAGCTGCAAAGGCACTGGTGAGACTGGATGGATGCACAGTCTCGCCTGAGCCTTCACTTAAGACTTGTGCGATAGGTACCAGCATCTAATACAGTAACTGTTGTAGTGTTGAGATTTCAATTATGGGAAGATGCTTAACTCTTAAAACGTCTATCACAACAAAAGTCATCTGCTTTTGTCGTCTGCTGAAATGTTTTAGTAGCCTTTCAAACAAACAGTATAGACCCAGATTAGACTGCTCATATAGGAGCAGTCTGATCTGGGTCGACACTGTTTGTCTCTATACTTAACTTTGTTAAATAATGCTAGCAAAAATTTGCAGCAGACGACAAAAGCAGACAGAATTTTCAGATGATCTTTTTGCTGACGTTTTAAGGGTTAAGAACGCTTAAAGTACAAATCTAGTAACCACACAGTGCATGACTATATTTCCAGGTTCAGACGACTAAAAACTATGCCTGGCTACAAGTCCACTTGAAGAGAAAGACAGGATGCAACAATGTGACGTCTATTGGAATGGTAGGTATTTTTTTCCGTTTATATCGTACACCTGCTGAGTATAAGATGCGTCCGTATTCTTAGCGTAAATATCCGTCGTCTTCTTTTTCTGCTGGGGTAAAAGGGTCTCTAAAACTCTCTCTCTCTCTTTTGCGCTCGTACCTTCTCCGAATTCTTAGCGTGTATTACCGTCGTCTCCTTTTTTCTACTGGCTTAAAATGGTCTTAAAAACTTCGCTCTCCTTCTGCGCTCGTTGTTACAGGTACCTTCTCTGAGTTCTTAGCGTGCATTAAAGTCGTCTCCTTCTTTTGCGTTGGTAAAACCGTCCCTTAAACTTCGCTCTCCTTCTGCGCTCGTCGTTACAGGTACCTTCTCCGAATTCTAAGCGTGCATTACCGTCGTCTCCTTTTTTCTGCTGAGTAAAAATGGTCTTAAAAACTTCACTCTCCTTCTGCGCTCGTCGTTACAGGTACCTTCTCTGAGTTCTTAGCGTGCATTAAAGTCGTCTCCTTCTTTTGCGTGGGTAAAACCGTCCCTTAAACTTCGCTCTCCTTCTGCGCTCGTCGTTACAGGTACCTTCTCTGAGTTCTTAGCGTGCATTAAAGTCGTCTCCTTTTTTTCTTCCGAGTTAAACCCGTCCCTTAAACTTCGCTCTCCTTCTGCGCTCGTCGTTACAGGTACCTTCTCCGAATTCTAAGCGTGCATTACCGTCGCCTTCTTTTATCTGCTAGGTAAAATGGTCTCTAAACCTGCACTCTCCGTTGCGCTTGTCATTGCAGGTACATATGTCGAATCGTTGCCGCGTGCTCACGTCTTTTTTCTTATATTTTCAGGTGCCATGATCTAGCAAGCATGTGGTACAGATGTACACCTCGATGAGATGGAAGAGGTATGGGCAGATGAACGTCTCAATGAGATGGAAGAGGTATGGTTGGCTTTGTAAGCTTTATCTCGAAATTCTTTCCAGAATAGCTCTAGAGTGTCAAACAGTTTAGACCCAGACTAGATCTGACAAAATGCTCAGGCTGAGCAGGATCCAGACTGTTTGCAAAGCTTATCAGCAGACGACAGTATTAGGCAAAGAATTAAAAACACCATTAAGATGGCATCTTGTATTCAATCAACGTATATGTTGAAGTTTTGTTTTCATAGAGAGCCAAGGAAATATGATCAGAAAGTTTACATTCACATATTACATTAGTAAAAGCCTTGTTGAATTCTTGTAAGGGAGACTCTGTATGGACATCACATGGAACAAGCATAAGTTAGGTTTGACTTGTAAAATAAGAGGAGAAAACCCAGTGAAAAACACACTTATTGCTGCTCATGATCCTGTCAAGTGTACACTCGTTAAAGCAAGTGGAATGGACTAGGCAATTTCACAATCATAGATTAGCTTCAACATTGGTCATTCTGGTAGTATACTTATCACCAAAGCAAACAAATCTGGGTACTACTTGGGTTGGTGTACCTACTGAGGAAACGCCTTATATAAGTCATTTTTGCCAAAGATATGAAATTGATGTACTTATTGCATATACGTAAATCACTCTTAGAACATGCATGACAAGTGGGACTCCAAGTATATTATTTTGATACGTTCATCTACTTCCATACTCCATGTGTGCGAGCTGCAAAGGCACTGGTGAGACTGGATGGATGCACAGTCTCGCCTGAGCCTTCACTTAAGACTTGTGCGATAGGTACCAGCATCTAATACAGTAACTGTTGTAGTGTTGAGATTTGAATTATGGGAAGATGCTTAACTCTTAAAACGTCTATCACAACAAAATAATATGCTTTTGTCGTCTGCTGAAATGTTTTAGTAGCCTTTCAAACAAACAGTATAGACCCAGATTAGACTGCTCATATAGGAGCAGTCTGATCTGGGTCGACACTGTTTGTCTCTATACTTAACTTTGTTAAATAATGCTAGCAAAAATTTGCAGCAGACGACAAAAGCAGACAGAATTTTCAGATGATCTTTTTGCTGACGTTTTAAGGGTTAAGAACGCTTAAAGTACAAATCTAGTAACCACACAGTGCATGTCTATATTTCCAGGTTCAGACGACTAAAAACTATGCCTGGCTACAAGTCCACTTGAAGAGAAAGACAGGATGCAACAATGTGACGTCCATTGGAATGGTAGGTATTTTTTCCATTTATATCGTACACCTGCTGAGTATAAGATGCGTCCGTATTCTTAGCGTAAATATCCGTCGTCTTCTTTTTCTGCTGGGGTAAAAGGGTCTCTAAAACTCTCTCTCTCTCTCTTTTGCGCTCGTACCTTCTCCGAATTCTTAGCGTGTATTACCGTTGTCTCCTTTTTTCTACTGGCTTAAAATGGTCTTAAAAACTTCGCTCTCCTTCTGCGCTCGTTGTTACAGGTACCTTCTCTGAGTTCTTAGCGTGCATTAAAGTCGTCTCCTTCTTTTGCGTGGGTAAAACCGTCCCTTAAACTTCGCTCTCCTTCTGCGCTCGTCGTTACAGGTACCTTCTCCGAATTCTAAGCGTGTATTACCGTCGTCTCCTTTTTTCTGCTGAGTTAAAATGGTCTTAAAAACTTCGCTCTCCTTCTGCGCTCGTCGTTACAGGTACCTTCTCTGAGTTCTTAGCGTGCATTAAAGTCGTCTCCTTCATTTGCGTGGGTAAAACCGTCCCTTAAACTTCGCTCTCCTTCTGCGCTCGTCGTTACAGGTACCTTCTCTGAGTTCTTAGCGTGCATTAAAGTCGTCTCCTTTTTTTCTGCCGAGTTAAACCCGTCCCTTAAACTTCGCTTTCCTTCTGCGCTCGTCGTTACAGGTACCTTCTCCAAATTCTAAGCGTGCATTACCGTCGCCTTCTTTTATCTGCTAGGTAAAATGGTCTCTAAACCTGCACTCTCCGTTGCGCTTGTCATTGCAGGTACATATGTCGAATCGTTGCCGCGTGCTCAGGTCTTTTTTCTTATATTTTCAGGTGCCATGATCTAGCAAGCATGTGGTACAGATGTACACCTCGATGAGATGGAAGAGGTATGGGCAGATGAACGTCTCAATGAGATGGAAGAGGTATGGTTGGCTTTGTAAGCTTTATCTCGAAATTCTTTCCAGAATAGCTCTAGAGTGTCAAACAGTTTAGACCCATACTAGATCTGACAAAATGCTCAGGCTGAGCAGGATCCAGACTGTTTGCAAAGCTTATCAGCAGACGACAGTATTAGGCAAAGAATTAAAAACACCATTAAGATGGCATCTTGTATTCAATCAACGTATATGTTGAAGTTTTGTTTTCATAGAGAGCCAAGGAAATATGATCAGAAAGTTTACATTCACATATTACATTAGTAAAAGCCTTGTTGAATTCTTGTAAGGGAGACTCTGTATGGACATCACATGGAACAAGCATAAGTTAGGTTTGACTTGTAAAATAAGAGGAGAAAACCCAGTGAAAAACACACTTATTGCTGCTCATGATCCTGTCAAGTGTACACTCGTTAAAGCAAGTGGAATGGACTAGGCAATTTCACAATCATAGATTAGCTTCAACATTGGTCATTCTGGTAGTATACTTATCACCAAAGCAAACAAATCTGGGTACTACTTGGGTTGGTGTACCTACTGAGGAAACGCCTTATATAAGTCATTTTTGCCAAAGATATGAAATTGATGTACTTATTGCATATACGTAAATCACTCTTAGAACATGCATGACAAGTGGGACTCCAAGTATATTATTTTGATACGTTCATCTACTTCCATACTCCATGTGTGCGAGCTGCAAAGGCACTGGTGAGACTGGATGGATGCACAGTCTCGCCTGAGCCTTCACTTAAGACTTGTGCGATAGGTACCAGCATCTAATACAGTAACTGTTGTAGTGTTGAGATTTCAATTATGGGAAGATGCTTAACTCTTAAAACGTCTATCACAACAAAAGTCATCTGCTTTTGTCGTCTGCTGAAATGTTTTAGTAGCCTTTCAAACAAACAGTATAGACCCAGATTAGACTGCTCATATAGGAGCAGTCTGATCTGGGTCGACACTGTTTGTCTCTATACTTAACTTTGTTAAATAATGCTAGCAAAAATTTGCAGCAGACGACAAAAGCAGACAGAATTTTCAGATGATCTTTTTGCTGACGTTTTAAGGGTTAAGAACGCTTAAAGTACAAATCTAGTAACCACACAGTGCATGTCTATATTTCCAGGTTCAGACGACTAAAAACTATGCCTGGCTACAAGTCCACTTGAAGAGAAAGACAGGATGCAACAATGTGACGTCTATTGGAATGGTAGGTATTTTTTTCCGTTTATATCGTACACCTGCTGAGTATAAGATGCGTCCGTATTCTTAGCGTAAATATCTGTCGTCTTCTTTTTCTGCTGGGGTAAAAGGGTCTCTAAAACTCTCTCTCTCTCTCTTTTGCGCTCGTACCTTCTCCGAATTCTTAGCGTGTATTACCGTCGTCTCCTTTTTTCTACTGGCTTAAAATGGTCTTAAAAACTTCGCTCTCCTTCTGCGCTCGTTGTTACAGGTACCTTCTCTGAGTTCTTAGCGTGCATTAAAGTCGTCTCCTTCTTTTGCGTGGGTAAAACCGTCCCTTAAACTTCGCTCTCCTTCTGCGCTCGTCGTTACAGGTACCTTCTCCGAATTCTAAGCGTGTATTACCGTCGTCTCCTTTTTTCTGCTGAGTTAAAATGGTCTTAAAAACTTCGCTCTCCTTCTGCGCTCGTCGTTACAGGTACCTTCTCTGAGTTCTTAGCGTGCATTAAAGTCGTCTCCTTCTTTTGCGTGGGTAAAACCGTCCCTTAAACTTCGCTCTCCTTCTGCGCTCGTCGTTACAGGTACCTTCTCTGAGTTCTTAGCGTGCATTAAAGTCGTCTCCTTTTTTTCTGCCGAGTTAAACCCGTCCCTTAAACTTCGCTCTCCTTCTGCGCTCGTCGTTACAGGTACCTTCTCCAAATTCTAAGCGTGCATTACCGTCGCCTTCTTTTATCTGCTAGGTAAAATGGTCTCTAAACCTGCACTCTCCGTTGCGCTTGTCATTGCAGGTACATATGTCGAATCGTTGCCGCGTGCTCACGTCTTTTTTCTTATATTTTCAGGTGCCATGATCTAGCAAGCATGTGGTACAGATGTACACCTCGATGAGATGGAAGAGGTATGGGCAGATGAACGTCTCAATGAGATGGAAGAGGTATGGTTGGCTTTGTAAGCTTTATCTCGAAATTCTTTCCAGAATAGCTCTAGAGTGTCAAACAGTTTAGACCCATACTAGATCTGACAAAATGCTCAGGCTGAGCAGGATCCAGACTGTTTGCAAAGCTTATCAGCAGACGACAGTATTAGGCAAAGAATTAAAAACACCATTAAGATGGCATCTTGTATTCAATCAACGTATATGTTGAAGTTTTGTTTTCATAGAGAGCCAAGGAAATATGATCAGATAGTTTACATTCACATATTACATTAGTAAAAGCCTTGTTGAATTCTTGTAAGGGAGACTCTGTATGGACATCACATGGAACAAGCATAAGTTAGGTTTGACTTGTAAAATAAGAGGAGAAAACCCAGTGAAAAACACACTTATTGCTGCTCATGATCCTGTCAAGTGTACACTCGTTAAAGCAAGTGGCATGGACTAGGCAATTTCACAATCATAGATTAGCTTCAACATTGGTCATTCTGGTAGTATACTTATCACCAAAGCAAACAAATCTGGGTACTACTTGGGTTGGTGTACCTACTGAGGAAAGGCCTTATATAAGTCATTTTTGCCAAAGATATGAAATTGATGTACTTATTGCATATACGTAAATCACTCTTAGAACATGCATGACAAGTGGGACTCCAAGTATATTATTTTGATACGTTCATCTACTTCCATACTCCATGTGTGCGAGCTGCAAAGGCACTGGTGAGACTCGATGGATGCACAGTCTCGCCTGAGCCTTCACTTAAGACTTGTGCGATAGGTACCAGCATCTAATACAGTAACTGTTGTCGTGTTGAGATTTCAATTATGGGAAGATGCTTAACTCTTAAAACGTCTATCACAACAAAAGTCATCTGCTTTTGTCGTCTGCTGAAATGTTTTAGTAGCCTTTCAAACAAACAGTATAGACCCAGATTAGACTGCTCATATAGGAGCAGTCTGATCTGGGTCGACACTGTTTGTCTCTATACTTAACTTTGTTAAATAATGCTAGCAAAAATTTGCAGCAGACGACAAAAGCAGACAGAATTTTCAGATGATCTTTTTGCTGACGTTTTAAGGGTTAAGAACGCTTAAAGTACAAATCTAGTAACCACACAGTGCATGTCTATATTTCCAGGTTCAGACGACTAAAAACTATGCCTGGCTACTAGTCCACTTGAAGAGAAAGACAGGATGCAACAATGTGACGTCTATTGGAATGGTAGGTATTTTTTCCATTTATATCGTACACCTGCTGAGTATAAGATGCGTCCGTATTCTTAGCGTAAATATCCGTCGTCTTCTTTTTCTGCTGGGGTAAAAGGGTCTCTAAAACTCTCTCTCTCTTTTGCGCTCGTACCTTCTCCGAATTCTTAGCGTGTATTACCGTCGTCTCCTTTTTTCTACTGGCTTAAAATGGTCTTAAAAACTTCGCTCTCCTTCTGCGCTCGTTGTTACAGGTACCTTCTCTGAGTTCTTAGCGTGCATTAAAGTCGTCTCCTTCTTTTGCGTGGGTAAAACCGTCCCTTAAACTTCGCTCTCCTTCTGCGCTCGTCGTTACAGGTACCTTCTCCGAATTCTAAGCGTGTATTACCGTCGTCTCCTTTTTTCTGCTGAGTTAAAATGGTCTTAAAAACTTCGCTCTCCTTCTGCGCTCGTCGTTACAGGTACCTTCTCTGAGTTCTTAGCGTGCATTAAAGTCGTCTCCTTCTTTTGCGTGGGTAAAACCGTCCCTTAAACTTCGCTCTCCTTCTGCGCTCGTCGTTACAGGTACCTTCTCTGAGTTCTTAGCGTGCATTAAAGTCGTCTCCTTTTTTTCTGCCGAGTTAAACCCGTCCCTTAAACTTCGCTCTCCTTCTGCGCCTGTCGTTACAGGTACCTTCTCCAAATTCTAAGCGTGCATTACCGTCGCCTTCTTTTATCTGCTAGGTAAAATGGTCTCTAAACCTGCACTCTCCGTTGCGCTTGTCATTGCAGGTACATATGTCGAATCGTTGCCGCGTGCTCACGTCTTTTTTCTTATATTTTCAGGTGCCATGATCTAGCAAGCATGTGGTACAGATGTACACCTCGATGAGATGGAAGAGGTATGGGCAGATGAACGTCTCAATGAGATGGAAGAGGTATGGTTGGCTTTGTAAGCTTTATCTCGAAATTCTTTCCAGAATAGCTCTAGAGTGTCAAACAGTTTAGACCCAGACTAGATCTGACAAAATGCTCAGGCTGAGCAGGATCCAGACTGTTTGCAAAGCTTATCAGCAGACGACAGTATTAGGCAAAGAATTAAAAACACCATTAAGATGGCATCTTGTATTCAATCAACGTATATGTTGAATTTTGTTTTCATTGAGAGCCAAGGAAATATGATCAGAAAGTTTACATTCACATATTACATTAGTAAAAGCCTTGTTGAATTCTTGTAAGGGAGACTCTGTATGGACATCACATGGAACAAGCATAAGTTAGGTTTGACTTGTAAAATAAGAGGTGAAAACCCAGTGAAAAACACACTTATTGCTGCTCATGATCCTGTCAAGTGTACACTCGTTAAAGCAAGTGGAATGGACTAGGCAATTTCACAATCATAGATTAGCTTCAACATTGGTCATTCTGGTAGTATACTTATCACCAAAGCAAACAAATCTGGGTACTACTTGGGTTGGTGTACCTACTGAGGAAACGCCTTATATAAGTCATTTTTGCCAAAGATATGAAATTGATGTACTTATTGCATATACGTAAATCACTCTTAGAACATGCATGACAAGTGGGACTCCAAGTATATTATTTTGATACGTTCATCTACTTCCATACTCCATGTGTGCGAGCTGCAAAGGCACTGGTGAGACTGGATGGATGCACAGTCTCGCCTGAGCCTTCACTTAAGACTTGTGCGATAGGTACCAGCATCTAATACAGTAACTGTTGTAGTGTTGAGATTTCAATTATGGGAAGATGCTTAACTCTTAAAACGTCTATCACAACAAAAGTCATCTGCTTTTGTCGTCTGCTGAAATGTTTTAGTAGCCTTTCAAACAAACAGTATAGACCCAGATTAGACTGCTCATATAGGAGCAGTCTGATCTGGGTCGACACTGTTTGTCTCTATACTTAACTTTGTTAAATAATGCTAGCAAAAATTTGCAGCAGACGACAAAAGCAGACAGAATTTTCAGATGATCTTTTTGCTGACGTTTTAAGGGTTAAGAACGCTTAAAGTACAAATCTAGTAACCACACAGTGCATGACTATATTTCCAGGTTCAGACGACTAAAAACTATGCCTGGCTACAAGTCCACTTGAAGAGAAAGACAGGATGCAACAATGTGACGTCTATTGGAATGGTAGGTATTTTTTTCCGTTTATATCGTACACCTGCTGAGTATAAGATGCGTCCGTATTCTTAGCGTAAATATCCGTCGTCTTCTTTTTCTGCTGGGGTAAAAGGGTCTCTAAAACTCTCTCTCTCTCTCTTTTGCGCTCGTACCTTCTCCGAATTCTTAGCGTGTATTACCGTCGTCTCCTTTTTTCTACTGGCTTAAAATGGTCTTAAAAACTTCGCTCTCCTTCTGCGCTCGTTGTTACAGGTACCTTCTCTGAGTTCTTAGCGTGCATTAAAGTCGTCTCCTTCTTTTGCGTGGGTAAAACCGTCCCTTAAACTTCGCTCTCCTTCTGCGCTCGTCGTTACAGGTACCTTCTCCGAATTCTAAGCGTGCATTACCGTCGTCTCCTTTTTTCTGCTGAGTTAAAATGGTCTTAAAAACTTCACTCTCCTTCTGCGCTCGTCGTTACAGGTACCTTCTCTGAGTTCTTAGCGTGCATTAAAGTCGTCTCCTTCTTTTGCGTGGGTAAAACCGTCCCTTAAACTTCGCTCTCCTTCTGCGCTCGTCGTTACAGGTACCTTCTCTGAGTTCTTAGCGTGCATTAAAGTCGTCTCCTTTTTTTCTTCCGAGTTAAACCCGTCCCTTAAACTTCGCTCTCCTTCTGCGCTCGTCGTTACAGGTACCTTCTCCGAATTCTAAGCGTGCATTACCGTCGCCTTCTTTTATCTGCTAGGTAAAATGGTCTCTAAACCTGCACTCTCCGTTGCGCTTGTCATTGCAGGTACATATGTCGAATCGTTGCCGCGTGCTCACGTCTTTTTTCTTATATTTTCAGGTGCCATGATCTAGCAAGCATGTGGTACAGATGTACACCTCGATGAGATGGAAGAGGTATGGGCAGATGAACGTCTCAATGAGATGGAAGAGGTATGGTTGGCTTTGTAAGCTTTATCTCGAAATTCTTTCCAGAATAGCTCTAGAGTGTCAAACAGTTTAGACCCAGACTAGATCTGACAAAATGCTCAGGCTGAGCAGGATCCAGACTGTTTGCAAAGCTTATCAGCAGACGACAGTATTAGGCAAAGAATTAAAAACACCATTAAGATGGCATCTTGTATTCAATCAACGTATATGTTGAAGTTTTGTTTTCATAGAGAGCCAAGGAAATATGATCAGAAAGTTTACATTCACATATTACATTAGTAAAAGCCTTGTTGAATTCTTGTAAGGGAGACTCTGTATGGACATCACATGGAACAAGCATAAGTTAGGTTTGACTTGTAAAATAAGAGGAGAAAACCCAGTGAAAAACACACTTATTGCTGCTCATGATCCTGTCAAGTGTACACTCGTTAAAGCAAGTGGAATGGACTAGGCAATTTCACAATCATAGATTAGCTTCAACATTGGTCATTCTGGTAGTATACTTATCACCAAAGCAAACAAATCTGGGTACTACTTGGGTTGGTGTACCTACTGAGGAAACGCCTTATATAAGTCATTTTTGCCAAAGATATGAAATTGATGTACTTATTGCATATACGTAAATCACTCTTAGAACATGCATGACAAGTGGGACTCCAAGTATATTATTTTGATACGTTCATCTACTTCCATACTCCATGTGTGCGAGCTGCAAAGGCACTGGTGAGACTGGATGGATGCACAGTCTCGCCTGAGCCTTCACTTAAGACTTGTGCGATAGGTACCAGCATCTAATACAGTAACTGTTGTAGTGTTGAGATTTCAATTATGGGAAGATGCTTAACTCTTAAAACGTCTATCACAACAAAAGTCATCTGCTTTTGTCGTCTGCTGAAATGTTTTAGTAGCCTTTCAAACAAACAGTATAGACCCAGATTAGACTGCTCATATAGGAGCAGTCTGATCTGGGTCGACACTGTTTGTCTCTATACTTAACTTTGTTAAATAATGCTAGCAAAAATTTGCAGCAGACGACAAAAGCAGACAGAATTTTCAGATGATCTTTTTGCTGACGTTTTAAGGGTTAAGAACGCTTAAAGTACAAATCTAGTAACCACACAGTGCATGTCTATATTTCCAGGTTCAGACGACTAAAAACTATGCCTGGCTACAAGTCCACTTGAAGAGAAAGACAGGATGCAACAATGTGACGTCTATTGGAATGGTAGGTATTTTTTTCCGTTTATATCGTACACCTGCTGAGTATAAGATGCGTCCGTATTCTTAGCGTAAATATCCGTCGTCTTCTTTTTCTGCTGGGGTAAAAGGGTCTCTAAAACTCTCTCTCTCTCTCTTTTGCGCTCGTACCTTCTCCGAATTCTTAGCGTGTATTACCGTCGTCTCCTTTTTTCTACTGGCTTAAAATGGTCTTAAAAACTTCGCTCTCCTTCTGCGCTCGTTGTTACAGGTACCTTCTCTGAGTTCTTAGCGTGCATTAAAGTCGTCTCCTTCTTTTGCGTGGGTAAAACCGTCCCTTAAACTTCGCTCTCCTTCTGCGCTCGTCGTTACAGGTACCTTCTCCGAATTCTAAGCGTGTATTACCGTCGTCTCCTTTTTTCTGCTGAGTTAAAATGGTCTTAAAAACTTCGCTCTCCTTCTGCGCTCGTCGTTACAGGTACCTTCTCTGAGTTCTTAGCGTGCATTAAAGTCGTCTCCTTCTTTTGCGTGGGTAAAACCGTCCCTTAAACTTCGCTCTCCTTCTGCGCTCGTCGTTACAGGTACCTTCTCTGAGTTCTTAGCGTGCATTAAAGTCGTCTCCTTTTTTTCTGCCGAGTTAAACCCGTCCCTTAAACTTCGCTCTCCTTCTGCGCTCGTCGTTACAGGTACCTTCTCCGAATTCTAAGCGTGTATTACCGTCGTCTCCTTTTTTCTGCTGAGTTAAAATGGTCTTAAAAACTTCGCTCTCCTTCTGCGCTCGTCGTTACAGGTACCTTCTCTGAGTTCTTAGCGTCCATTAAAGTCGTCTCCTTCTTTTGCGTGGGTAAAACCGTCCCTTAAACTTCGCTCTCCTTCTGCGCTCGTCGTTACAGGTACCTTCTCTGAATTCTAAGCGTGCATTACCGTCGCCTTCTTTTATCTGCTAGGTAAAATGGTCTCTAAACCTGCACTCTCCGTTGCGCTTGTCATTGCAGGTACATATGTCGAATCGTTGCCGCGTGCTCACGCCTTTTTTCTTATATTTTCAGGTGCCATGATCTAGCAAGCATGTGGTACAGATGTACACCTCGATGAGATGGAAGAGGTATGGGCAGATGAACGTCTCAATGAGATGGAAGAGGTATGGTTGGCTTTGTAAGCTTTATCTCGAAATTCTTTCCAGAATAGCTCTAGAGTGTCAAACAGTTTAGACCCAGACTAGATCTGACAAAATGCTCAGGCTGAGCAGGATCCAGACTGTTTGCAAAGCTTATCAGCAGACGACAGTATTAGGCAAAGAATTAAAAACACCATTAAGATGGCATCTTGTATTCAATCAACGTATATGTTGAAGTTTTGTTTTCATAGAGAGCCAAGGAAATATGATCAGAAAGTTTACATTCACATATTACATTAGTAAAAGCCTTGTTGAATTCTTGTAAGGGAGACTCTGTATGGACATCACATGGAACAAGCATAAGTTAGGTTTGACTTGTAAAATAAGAGGAGAAAACCCAGTGAAAAACACACTTATTGCTGCTCATGATCCTGTCAAGTGTACACTCGTTAAAGCAAGTGGAATGGACTAGGCAATTTCACAATCATAGATTAGCTTCAACATTGGTCATTCTGGTAGTATACTTATCACCAAAGCAAACAAATCTGGGTACTACTTGGGTTGGTGTTCCTACTGAGGAAACGCCTTATATAAGTCATTTTTGCCAAAGATATGAAATTGATGTACTTATTGCATATACGTAAATCACTCTTAGAACATGCATGACAAGTGGGACTCCAAGTATATTATTTTGATACGTTCATCTACTTCCATACTCCATGTGTGCGAGCTGCAAAGGCACTGGTGAGACTGGATGGATGCACAGTCTCGCCTGAGCCTTCACTTAAGACTTGTGCGATAGGTACCAGCATCTAATACAGTTACTGTTGTAGTGTTGAGATTTGAATTATGGGAAGATGCTTAACTCTTAAAACGTCTATCACAACAAAAGTCATCTGCTTTTGTCGTCTGCTGAAATGTTTTAGTAGCCTTTCAAACAAACAGTATAGACCCAGATTAGACTGCTCATATAGGAGCAGTCTGATCTGGGTCGACACTGTTTGTCTCTATACTTAACTTTGTTAAATAATGCTAGCAAAAATTTGCAGCAGACGACAAAAGCAGACAGAATTTTCAGATGATCTTTTTGCTGACGTTTTAAGGGTTAAGAACGCTTAAAGTACAAATCTAGTAACCACACAGTGCATGTCTATATTTCCAGGTTCAGACGACTAAAAACTATGCCTGGCTACAAGTCCACTTGAAGAGAAAGACAGGATGCAACAATGTGACGTCTATTGGAATGGTAGGTATTTTTTTCCGTTTATATCGTACACCTGCTGAGTATAAGATGCGTCCGTATTCTTAGCGTAAATATCCGTCGTCTTCTTTTTCTGCTGGGGTAAAAGGGTCTCTAAAACTCTCTCTCTCTCTCTCTTTTGCGCTCGTACCTTCTCAGAATACTTAGCGTGTATTACCGTCGTCTCCTTTTTTCTACTGGCTTAAAATGGTCTTAAAAACTTCGCTCTCCTTCTGCGCTCGTTGTTACAGGTACCTTCTCTGAGTTCTTAGCGTGCATTAAAGTCGTCTCCTTCTTTTGCGTGGGTAAAACCGTCCCTTAAACTTCGCTCTCCTTCTGCGCTCGTCGTTACAGGTACCTTCTCCGAATTCTAAGCGTGTATTACCGTCGTCTCCTTTTTTCTGCTGAGTTAAAATGGTCTTAAAAACTTCGCTCTCCTTCTGCGCTCGTCGTTACAGGTACCTTCTCTGAGTTCTTAGCGTGCATTAAAGTCGTCTCCTTCTTTTGCGTGGGTAAAACCGTCCCTTAAACTTCGCTCTCCTTCTGCGCTCGTCGTTACAGGTACCTTCTCTGAGTTCTTAGCGTGCATTAAAGTCGTCTCCTTTTTTTCTGCCGAGTTAAACCCGTCCCTTAAACTTCGCTCTCCTTCTGCGCTCGTCGTTACAGGTACCTTCTCCGAATTCTAAGCGTGCAATACCGTCGCCTTCTTTTATCTGCTAGGTAAAATGGTCTCTAAACCTGCACTCTCCGTTGCGCTTGTCATTGCAGGTACATATGTCAAATCGTTGCCGCGTGCTCACGTCTTTTTTCTTATATTTTCAGGTGCCATGATCTAGCAAGCATGTGGTACAGATGTACACCTCGATGAGATGGAAGAGGTATGGGCAGATGAACGTCTCAATGAGATGGAAGAGGTATGGTTGGCTTTGTAAGCTTTATCTTGAAATTCTTTCCAGAATAGCTCTAGAGTGTCAAACAGTTTAGACCCAGACTAGATCTGACAAAATGCTCAGGCTGAGCAGGATCCAGACTGTTTGCAAAGCTTATCAGCAGACGACAGTATTAGGCAAAGAATTAAAAACACCATTAAGATGGCATCTTGTATTCAATCAACGTATA
This sequence comes from Loripinus fragilis, assembly GCA_964019695.1. Classification (NCBI taxonomy): domain Eukaryota; kingdom Metazoa; phylum Mollusca; class Bivalvia; order Lucinida; family Lucinidae; genus Loripinus; species Loripinus fragilis. The sequence continues at coordinate 21,172,479 of OZ026519.1, read as the reverse complement.
TGTTGAAGTTTTGTTTTCATAGAGAGCCAAGGAAATATGATCAGAAAGTTTACATTCACATATTACATTAGTAAAAGCCTTGTTGAATTCTTGTAAGGGAGACTCTGTATGGACATCACATGGAACAAGCATAAGTTAGGTTTGACTTGTAAAATAAGAGGAGAAAACCCAGTGAAAAACACACTTATTGCTGCTCATGATCCTGTCAAGTGTACACTCGTTAAAGCAAGTGGAATGGACTAGGCAATTTCACAATCATAGATTAGCTTCAACATTGGTTATTCTGGTAGTATACTTATCACCAAAGCAAACAAATCTGGGTACTACTTGGGTTGGTGTACCTACTGAGGAAACGCCTTATATAAGTCATTTTTGCCAAAGATATGAAATTGATGTACTTATTGCATATACGTAAATCACTCTTAGAACATGCATGACAAGTGGGACTCCAAGTATATTATTTTGATACGTTCATCTACTTCCATACTCCATGTGTGCGAGCTGCAAAGGCACTGGTGAGACTGGATGGATGCACAGTCTCGCCTGAGCCTTCACTTAAGACTCTTGTGCGATAGGTACCAGCATCTAATACAGTAACTGTTGTAGTGTTGAGATTTGAATTATGGGAAGATGCTTAACTCTTAAAACGTCTATCACAACAAAAGTCATCTGCTTTTGTCGTCTGCTGAAATGTTTTAGTAGCCTTTCAAACAAACAGTATAGACCCAGATTAGACTGCTCATATAGGAGCAGTCTGATCTGGGTCGACACTGTTTGTCTCTATACTTAACTTTGTTAAATAATGCTAGCAAAAATTTGCAGCAGACGACAAAAGCAGACAGAATTTTCAGATGATCTTTTTGCTGACGTTTTAAGGGTTAAGAACGCTTAAAGTACAAATCTAGTAACCACACAGTGCATGTCTATATTTCCAGGTTCAGACGACTAAAAACTATGCCTGGCTACAAGTCCACTTGAAGAGAAAGACAGGATGCAACAATGTGACGTCTATTGGAATGGTAGGTATTTTTTTCCGTTTATATCGTACACCTGCTGAGTATAAGATGCGTCCGTATTCTTAGCGTAAATATCCGTCGTCTTCTTTTTCTGCTGGGGTAAAAGGGTCTCTAAAACTCTCTCTCTCTCTCTATTGCGCTCGTACCTTCTCCGAATTCTTAGCGTGTATTACCGTCGTCTCCTTTTTTCTACTGGCTTAAAATGGTCTTTAAAACTTCGCTCTCCTTCTGCGCTCGTTGTTACAGGTACCTTCTCTGAGTTCTTAGCGTGCATTAAAGTCGTCTCCTTCTTTTGCGTGGGTAAAACCGTCCCTTAAACTTCGCTCTCCTTCTGCGCTCGTCGTTACAGGTACCTTCTCCGAATTCTAAGCGTGTATTACCGTCGTCTCCTTTTTTCTGCTGAGTTAAAATGGTCTTAAAAACTTCGCTCTCCTTCTGCGCTCGTCGTTACAGGTACCTTCTCTGAGTTCTTAGCGTGCATTAAAGGCGTCTCCTTCTTTTGCGTGAGTAAAACCGTCCCTTAAACTTCGCTCTCCTTCTGCGCTCGTCGTTACAGGTACCTTCTCTGAGTTCTTAGTGTGCATTAAAGTCGTCTCCTTCATCTGCCGAGTTAAACCCGTCCCTTAAACTTCGCTTTCCTTCTGCGCTCGTCGTTACAGGTACCTTCTCCGAATTCTAAGCGTGCATTACCGTCGCCTTCTTTTATCTGCTAGGTAAAATGGTCTCTAAACCTGCACTCTCCGTTGCGCTTGTCATTGCAGGTACATATGTCGAATCGTTGCCGCGTGCTCACGTCTTTTTTCTTATATTTTCAGGTGCCATGATCTAGCAAGCATGTGGTTCAGATGTACACCTCGATGAGATGGAAGAGGTATGGGCAGATGAACGTCTCAATGAGATGGAAGAGGTATGGTTGGCTTTGTAAGCTTTATCTCGAAATTCTTTCCAGAATAGCTCTAGAGTGTCAAACAGTTTAGACCCAGACTAGATCTGACAAAATGCTCAGGCTGAGCAGGATCCAGACTGTTTGCAAAGCTTATCAGCAGACGACAGTATTAGGCAAAGAATTAAAAACACCATTAAGATGGCATCTTGTATTCAATCAACGTATATGTTGAAGTTTTGTTTTCACAGAGAGCCAAGGAAATATGATCAGAAAGTTTACATTCACATATTACATTAGTAAAAGCCTTGTTGAATTCTTGTAAGGGAGACTCTGTATGGACATCACATGGAACAAGCATAAGTTAGGTTTGACTTGTAAAATAAGAGGAGAAAACCCAGTGAAAAACACACTTATTGCTGCTCATGATCCTGTCAAGTGTACACTCGTTAAAGCAAGTGGAATGGACTAGGCAATTTCACAATCATAGATTAGCTTCAATATTGGTCATTCTGGTAGTATACTTATCACCAAAGCAAACAAATCTGGGTACTACTTGGGTTGGTGTACCTACTGAGGAAACGCCTTATATAAGTCATTTTTGCCAAAGATATGAAATTGATGTACTTATTGCATATACGTAAATCACTCTTAGAACATGCATGACAAGTGGGACTCCAAGTATATTATTTTGATACGTTCATCTACTTCCATACTCCATGTGTGCGAGCTGCAAAGGCACTGGTGAGACTGAATGGATGCACAGTCTCGCCTGAGCCTTCACTTAAGAATCTTGTGCGATAGGTACCAGCATCTAATACAGTAACTGTTGTAGTGTTGAGATTTGAATTATGGGAAGATGCTTAACTCTTAATACGTCTATCACAACAAAAGTCATCTGCTTTTGTCGTCTGCTGAAATGTTTTAGTAGCCTTTCAAACAAACAGTATAGACCCAGATTAGACTGCTCATATAGGAGCAGTCTGATCTGGGTCGACACTGTTTGTCTCTATACTTAACTTTGTTAAATAATGCTAGCAAAAATTTGCAGCAGACGACAAAAGCAGACAGAATTTTCAGATGATCTTTTTGCTGACGTTTTAAGGGTTAAGAACGCTTAAAGTACAAATCTAGTAACCACACAGTGCATGTCTATATTTCCAGGTTCAGACGACTAAAAACTATGCCTGGCTACAAGTCCACTTGAAGAGAAAGACAGGATGCAACAATGTGACGTCTATTGGAATGGTAGGTATTTTTTTCCGTTTATATCGTACACCTGCTGAGTATAAGATGCGTCCGTATTCTTAGCGTAAATATCCGTCGTCTTCTTTTTCTGCTGGGGTAAAAGGGTCTCTAAAACTCTCTCTCTCTCTCTTTTGCGCTGGTACCTTCTCCGAATTCTTAGCGTGTATTACCCTCGTCTCCTTTTTTCTACTGGCTTAAAATGGTCTTAAAAACTTCGCTCTCCTTCTGCGCTCGTTGTTACAGGTACCTTCTCTGAGTTCTTAGCGTGCATTAAAGTCGTCTCCTTCTTTTGCGTGGGTAAAACCGACCCTTAAACTTCGCTCTCCTTCTGCGCTCGTCGTTACAGGTACCTTCTCCGAATTCTAAGCGTGTATTACCGTCGTCTCCTTTTTTCTGCTGAGTTAAAATGGTCTTAAAAACTTCGCTCTCCTTCTGCGCTCGTCGTTACAGGTACCTTCTCTGAGTTCTTAGCGTGCATTAAAGTCGTCTCCTTCTTTTGCGCGGGTAAAACCGTCCCTTAAACTTCGCTCTCCTTCTGCGCTCGTCGTTACAGGTACCTTCTCTGAGTTCTTAGCGTGCATTAAAGTCGTCTCCTTTTTTTCTGCCGAGTTAAACCCGTCCCTTAAACTTCGCTCTCCTTCTGCGCTCGTCGTTACAGGTACCTTCTCCGAATTCTAAGCGTGCATTACCGTCGCCTTCTTTTATCTGCTAGGTAAAATGGTCTCTAAACCTGCACTCTCCGTTGCGCTTGTCATTGCAGGTACATATGTCGAATCGTTGCCGCGTGCTCACGTCTTTTTTCTTATATTTTCAGGTGCCATGATCTAGCAAGCATATGGTACAGATGTACACCTCGATGAGATGGAAGAGGTATGGGCAGATGAACGTCTCAATGAGATGGAAGAGGTATGGTTGGCTTTGTAAGCTTTATCTCGAAATTCTTTCCAGAATAGCTCTAGAGTGTCAAACAGTTTAGACCCAGACTAGATCTGACAAAATGCTCAGGCTGAGCAGGATCCAGACTGTTTGCAAAGCTTATCAGCAGACGACAGTATTAGGCAAAGAATTAAAAACACCATTAAGATGGCATCTTGTATTCAATCAACGTATATGTTGAAGTTTTGTTTTCATAGAGAGCCAAGGAAATATGATCAGAAAGTTTACATTCACATATTACATTAGTAAAAGCCTTGTTGAATTCTTGTAAGGGAGACTCTGTATGGACATCACATGGAACAAGCATAAGTTAGGTTTGACTTGTAAAATAAGAGGAGAAAACCCAGTGAAAAACACACTTATTGCTGCTCATGATCCTGTCAAGTGTACACTCGTTAAAGCAAGTGGAATGGACTAGGCAATTTCACAATCATAGATTAGCTTCAACATTGGTCATTCTGGTAGTTTACTTATCACCAAAGCAAACAAATCTGGGTACTACTTGGGTTGGTGTACCTACTGAGGAAACGCCTTATATAAGTCATTTTTGCCAAAACTATGAAATTGATGTACTTATTGCATATACGTAAATCACTCTTAGAACATGCATGACAAGTGGGACTCCAAGTATATTATTTTGATACGTTGATCTACTTCCATACTCCATGTGTGCGAGCTGCAAAGGCACTGGTGAGACTGGATGGATGCACAGTCTCGCCTGAGCCTTCACTTAAGACTTGTGCGATAGGTACCAGCATCTAATACAGTAACTGTTGTAGTGTTGAGATTTGAATTATGGGAAGATGCTTAACTCTTAAAACGTCTATCACAACAAAAGTCATCTGCTTTTGTCGTCTGCTGAAATGTTTTAGTAGCCTTTCAAACAAACAGTATAGACCCAGATTAGACTGCTTATATAGGAGCAGTCTGATCTGGGTCGACACTGTTTGTCTCTATACTTAACTTTGTTAAATAATGCTAGCAAAAATTTGCAGCAGACGACAAAAGCAGACAGAATTTTCAGATGATCTTTTTGCTGACGTTTTAAGGGTTAAGAACGCTTAAAGTACAAATCTAGTAACCACACAGTGCATGTCTATATTTCCAGGTTCAGACGACTAAAAACTATGCCTGGCTACAAGTCCACTTGAAGAGAAAGACAGGATGCAACAATGTGACGTCTATTGGAATGGTAGGTATTTTTTTCCGTTTATAGCGTACACCTGCTGAGTATAAGATGCGTCCGTATTCTTAGCGTAAATATCCGTCGTCTTCTTTTTCTGCTGGGGTAAAAGGGTCTCTAAAACTCTCTCTCTCTCTCTCTTTTGCGCTCGTACCTTCTCCGAATTCTTAGCGTGTATTACCGTCGTCTCCTTTTTTCTACTGGCTTAAAATGGTCTTAAAAACTTCGCTCTCCTTCTGCGCTCGTTGTTACAGGTACCTTCTCTGAGTTCTTAGCGTGCATTAAAGTCGTCTCCTTCTTTTGCGTGGGTAAAACCGTCCCTTAAACTTCGCTCTCCTTCTGCGCTCGTCGTTACAGGTACCTTCTCCGAATTCTAAGCGTGTATTACCGTCGTCTCCTTTTTTCTGCTGAGTTAAAATGGTCTTAAAAACTTCGCTCTCCTTCTGCGCTCGTCGTTACAGGTACCTTCTCTGAGTTCTTAGCGTGCATTAAAGTCGTCTCCTTCTTTTGCGTGGGTAAAACCATCCCTTAAACTTCGCTCTCCTTCTGCGCTCGTCGTTACAGGTACCTTCTCTGAGTTCTTAGCGTGCATTAAAGTCGTCTCCTTTTTTCTGCCGAGTTAAACCCGTCCCTTAAACTTCGCTCTCCTTCTGCGCTCGTCATTACAGGTACCTTCTCGGAATTCTAAGCGTGCATTACCGTCGCCTTCTTTTATCTGCTAGGTAAAATGGTCTCTAAACCTGCACTCTCAGTTGCGCTTGTCATTGCAGGTACATATGTCGAATCGTTGCCGCGTGCTCACGTCTTTTTTCTTATATTTTCAGGTGCCATGATCTAGCAAGCATGTGGTACAGATGTACACCTCGATGAGATGGAAGAGGTATGGGCAGATGAACGTCTCAATGAGATGGAAGAGGTATGGTTGGCTTTGTAAGCTTTATCTCGAAATTCTTTCCAGAATAGCTCTAGAGTGTCAAACAGTTTAGACCCAGACTAGATCTGACAAAATGCTCAGGCTGAGCAGGATCCAGACTGTTTGCAAAGCTTATCAGCAGACGACAGTATTAGGCAAAGAATTAAAAACACCATTAAGATGGCATCTTGTATTCAATCAACGTATATGTTGAAGTTTTGTTTTCATAGAGAGCCAAGGAAATATGATCAGAAAGTTTACATCCACATATTACATTACTAAAAGCCTTGTTGAATTCTTGTAAGGGAGACTCTGTATGGACATCACATGGAACAAGCATAAGTTAGGTTTGACTTGTAAAATAAGAGGAGAAAACCCAGTGAAAAACACACTTATTGCTGCTCATGATCCTGTCAAGTGTACACTCGTTAAAGCAAGTGGAATGGACTAGGCAATTTCACAATCATAGATTAGCTTCAACATTGGTCATTCTGGTAGTATACTTATCACCAAAGCAAACAAATCTGGGTACTACTTGGGTTGGTGTACCTACTGAGGAAACGCCTTATATAAGTCATTTTTGCCAAAGATATGAAATTGATGTACTTATTGCATATACGTAAATCACTCTTAGAACATGCATGACAAGTGGGACTCCAAGTATATTATTTTGATACGTTCATCTACTTCCATACTCCATGTGTGCGAGCTGCAAAGGCACTGGTGAGACTGGATGGATGCCTAGTCTCGCCTGAGCCTTCACTTAAGACTTGTGCGATAGGTACCAGCATCTAATACAGTAACTGTTATAGTGTTGAGATTTCAATTATGGGAAGATGCTTAACTCTTAAAACGTCTATCACAACAAAAGTCATCTGCTTTTGTCGTCTGCTGAAATGTTTTAGTAGCCTTTCAAACAAACAGTATAGACCCAGATTAGACTGCTCATATAGGAGCAGTCTGATCTGGGTCGACACTGTTTGTCTCTATACTTAACTTTGTTAAATAATGCTAGCAAAAATTTGCAGCAGACGACAAAAGCAGACAGAATTTTCAGATGATCTTTTTGCTGACGTTTTAAGGGTTAAGAACGCTTAAAGTACAAATCTAGTAACCACACAGTGCATGTCTATATTTCCAGGTTCAGACGACTAAAAACTATGCCTGGCTACAAGTCCACTTGAAGAGAAAGACAGGATGCAACAATGTGACGTCTATTGGAATGGTAGGTATTTTTTTCCGTTTATAGCGTACACCTGCTGAGTATAAGATGCGTCCGTATTCTTAGCGTAAAAATCCGTCGTCTTCTTTTTCTGCTGGGGTAAAAGGGTCTCTAAAACTCTCTCTCTCTCTCTTTTGCGCTCGTACCTTCTCCGAATTCTTAGCGTGTATTACCGTCGTCTCCTTTTTTCTACTGGCTTAAAATGGTCTTAAAAACTTCGCTCTCCTTCTGCGCTCGTTGTTACAGGTACCTTCTCTGAGTTCTTAGCGTGCATTAAAGTCGTCTCCTTCTTTTGCGTGGGTAAATCGTCCCTTAAACTTCGCTCTCCTTCTGCGCTCGTCGTTACAGGTACCTTCTCTGAATTCTAAGCGTGTATTACCGTCGTCTCCTTTTTTCTGCTGAGTTAAAATGGTCTTAAAAACTTCGCTCTCCTTCTGCGCTCGTCGTTACAGGTACCTTCTCTGAGTTCTTAGCGTGCATTAAAGTCGTCTCCTTCTTTTGCGTGGGTAATACCGTCCCTTAAACTTCGCTCTCCTTCTGCGCTCGTCGTTACAGGTACCTTCTCTGAGTTCTTAGCGTGCATTAAAGTCGTCTCCTTTTTTTCTGCCGAGTTAAACCCGTCCCTTAAACTTCGCTCTCCTTCTGCGCTCGTCGTTACAGGTACCTTCTCCGAATTCTAAGCGTGCATTACCGTCGCCTTCTTTTATCTGCTAGGTAAAATGGTCTCTAAACCTGCACTCTCCGTTGCGCTTGTCATTGCAGGTACATATGTCGAATCGTTGCCGCGTGCTCACGTCTTTTTTCTTATATTTTCAGGTGCCATGATCTAGCAAGCATGTGGTACAGATGTACACCTCGATGAGATGGAAGAGGTATGGGCAGATGAACGTCTCAATGAGATGGAAGAGGTATGGTTGGCTTTGTAAGCTTTATCTCGAAATTCTTTCCAGAATAGCTCTAGAGTGTCAAACAGTTTAGACCCAGACTAGATCTGACAAAATGCTCAGGCTGAGCAGGATCCAGACTGTTTGCAAAGCTTATCAGCAGACGACAGTATTAGGCAAAGAATTAAAAACACCATTAAGATGGCATCTTGTATTCAATCAACGTATATGTTGAAGTTTTGTTTTCATAGAGAGCCAAGGAAATATGATCAGAAAGTTTACATTCACATATTACATTAGTAAAAGCCTTGTTGAATTCTTGTAAGGGAGACTCTGTATGGACATCACATGGAACAAGCATAAGTTAGGTTTGACTTGTAAAATAAGAGGAGAAAACCCAGTGAAAAACACACTTATTGCTGCTCATGATCCTGTCAAGTGTACACTCGTTAAAGCAAGTGGAATGGACTAGGCAATTTCACAATCATAGATTAGCTTCAACATTGGTCATTCTGGTAGTATACTTATCACCAAAGCAAACAAATCTGGGTACTACTTGGGTTGGTGTACCTACTGAGGAAACGCCTTATATAAGTCATTTTTGCCAAAGATATGAAATTGATGTACTTATTGCATATACGTAAATCACTCTTAGAACATGCATGACAAGTGGGACTCCAAGTATATTATTTTGATACGTTCATCTACTTCCATACTCCATGTGTGCGAGCTGCAAAGGCACTGGTGAGACTGGATGGATGCACAGTCTCGCCTGAGCCTTCACTTAAGACTTGTGCGATAGGTACCAGCATCTAATACAGTAACTGTTGTAGTGTTGAGATTTGAATTATGGGAAGATGCTTAACTCTTAAAACGTCTATCACAACAAAAGTCATCTGCTTTTGACGTCTGCTGAAATGTTGAGTAGCCTTTCAAACAAACAGTATAGACCCAGATTAGACTGCTCATATAGGAGCAGTCTGATCTGGGTCGACACTGTTTGTCTCTATACTTAACTTTGTTAAATAATGCTAGCAAAAATTTGCAGCAGACGACAAAAGCAGACAGAATTTTCAGATGATCTTTTTGCTGACGTTTTAAGGGTTAAGAACGCTTAAAGTACAAATCTAGTAACCACACAGTGCATGTCTATATTTCCAGGTTCAGACAACTAAAAACTATGCCTGGCTACAAGTCCACTTGAAGAGAAAGACAGGATGCAACAATGTGACGTCTATTGGAATGGTAGGTATTTTTTTCCGTTTATATCGTACACATGCTGAGTATAAGATGCGTCCGTATTCTTAGCGTAAATATCCATCGTCTTCTTTTTCTGCTGGGGTAAAAGGGTCTCTAAAACTCTCTCTCTCTCTTTTGCGCTCGTACCTTCTCCGAATTCTTAGCGTGTATTACCGTCGTCTCCTTTTTTCTACTGGCTTAAAATGGTCTTAAAAACTTCGCTCTCCTTCTGCGCTCGTTGTTACAGGTACCTTCTCTGAGTTTTTAGCATGCATTAAAGTCGTCTCCTTCTTTTGCGTGGGTTAAACCGTCCCTTAAACTTCGCTCTCCTTCTGCGCTCGTCGTTACAGGTACCTTCTCCGAATTCTAAGCGTGTATTACCGTCGTCTCCTTTTTTCTGCTGAGTTAAAATGGTCTTAAAAACTTCGCTCTCCTTCTGCGCTCGTCGTTACAGGTACCTTCTCTGAGTTCTTAGCGTGCATTAAAGTCGTCTCCTTCTTTTGCGTGGGTAAAACCGTCCCTTAAACTTCGCTCTCCTTCTGCGCTCGTCGTTACAGGTACCTTCTCTGAGTTCTTAGCGTGCATTAAAGTCGTCTCCTTTTTTTCTGCCGAGTTAAACCCGTCCCTTAATCTTCGCTCTCCTTCTGCGCTCGTCTTTACAGGTACCTTCTCCGAATTCTAAGCGTGTATTACCGTCGCCTTCTTTTATCTGCTAGGTAAAATGGTCTCTAAACCTGCACTCTCCGTTGCGCTTGTCATTGCAGGTACATATGTCGAATCGTTGCCGCGTGCTCACGTCTTTTTTCTTATATTTTCAGGTGCCATGATCTAGCAAGCATGTGGTACAGATGTACACCTCGATGAGATGGAAGAGGTATGGGCAGATGAACGTCTCAATGAGATGGAAGAGGTATGGTTGGCTTTGTAAGCTTTATCTCGAAATTCTTTCCAGAATAGCTCTAGAGTGTCAAACAGTTTAGACCCAGACTAGATCTGACAAAATGCTCAGGCTGAGCAGGATCCAGACTGTTTGCAAAGCTTATCAGCAGACGACAGTATTAGGCAAAGAATTAAAAACACCATTAAGATGGCATCTTGTATTCAATCAACGTATATGTTGAAGTTTTGTTTTCATAGAGAGCCAAGGAAATATGATCAGAAAGTTTACATTCACATATTACATTACTAAAAGCCTTGTTGAATTCTTGTAAGGGAGACTCTGTATGGACATCACATGGAACAAGCATAAGTTAGGTTTGACTTGTAAAATAAGAGGAGAAAACCCAGTGAAAAACACACTTATTGCTACTCATGATCCTGTCAAGTGTACACTCGTTAAAGCAAGTGGAATGGACTAGGCAATTTCATAATCATAGATTAGCTTCAACATTGGTCATTCTGGTAGTATACTTATCACCAAAGCAAACAAATCTGGGTACTACTTGGGTTGGTGTACCTACTGAGGAAACGCCTTATATAAGTCATTTTTGCCAAAGATATGAAATTGATGTACTTATTGCATATACGTAAATCACTCTTAGAACATGCATGACAAGTGGGACTCCAAGTATATTATTTTGATACGTTCATCTACTTCCATACTCCATGTGTGCGAGCTGCAAAGGCACTGGTGAGACTGGATGGATGCACAGTCTCGCCTGAGCCTTCACTTAAGACTTGTGCGATAGGTACCAGCATCTAATTCAGTAACTGTTGTAGTGTTGAGATTTGAATTATGGGAAGATGCTTAACTCTTAAAACGTCTATCACAACAAAAGTCATCTGCTTTTGTCGTCTGCTGAAATGTTTTAGTAGCCTTTCAAACAAACAGTATAGACCCAGATTAGACTGCTCATATAGGAGCAGTCTGATCTGGGTCGACACTGTTTGTCTCTATACTTAACTTTGTTAAATAATGCTAGCAAAAATTTGCAGCAGACGACAAAAGCAGACATAATTTTCAGATGATCTTTTTGCTGACGTTTTAAGGGTTAAGAACGCTTAAAGTACAAATCTAGTAACCACACAGTGCATGTCTATATTTCCAGGTTCAGACGACTAAAAACTATGCCTGGCTACAAGTCCACTTGAAGAGAAAGACAGGATGCAACAATGTGACGTCTATTGGAATGGTAGGTATTTTTTTCCGTTTATATCGTACACCTGCTGAGTATAAGATGCGTCCGTATTCTTAGCGTAAATATCCGTCGTCTTCTTTTTCTGCTGGGGTAAAAGGGTCTCTAAAACTCTCTCTCTCTCTCTCTTTTGCGCTCGTACCTTCTCCGAATTCTTAGCGTGTATTACCGTCGTCTCCTTTTTTCTACTGGCTTAAAATGGTCTTAAAAACTTCGCTCTCCTTCTGCGCTCGTTGTTACAGGTACCTTCTCTGAGTTCTTAGCGTGCATTAAAGTCGTCTCCTTCTTTTGCGTGGGTAAAACCGTCCCTTAAACTTCGCTCTCCTTCTGCGCTCGTCGTTACAGGTACCTTCTCCGAATTCTAAGCGTGTATAAACCGTCGTCTCCTTTTTCTGCTGAGTTAAAATGACCTTAAAAACTTCGCTCTCCTTCTGCGCTCGTCGTTACAGGTACCTTCTCTGAGTTCTTAGCGTGCATTAAAGTCGTCTCCTTCTTTTGCGTGGGTAAAACCGTCCCTTAAACTTCGCTCTCCTTCTGCGCTCGTCGTTACAGGTACCTTCTCCGAATTCTAAGCGTGTATAAACCGTCGTCTCCTTTTTCTGCTGAGTTAAAATGGTCTTAAAAACTTCGCTCTTATTCTGCGCACGTCTTTACAGGTACCTTCTCTGAGTTCTTAGCGTGCATTAAAGTCGTCTCCTTCTTTTGCGTGGGTAAAACCGTCCCTTAAACTTCGCTCTCCTTCTGCGCTCGTCGTTACAGGTACCTTCTCTGAGTTCTTAGCGTGCATTAAAGTCGTCTCCTTTTTTTCTGCCTAGTTAAACCCGTCCCTTAAACTTCGCTCTCCTTCTGCGCTCGTCGTTACAGGTACCTTCTCCGAATTCTAAGCGTGCATTACCGTCGCCTTCTTTTATCTGCTAGGTAAAATGGTCTCTAAACCTGCACTCTCCGTTGCGCTTGTCATTGCAGGTACATATGTCGAATCGTTGCCGCGTGCTCACGTCTTTTTTCTTATATTTTCAGGTGCCATGATCTAGCAAGCATGTGGTACAGATGTACACCTCGATGAGATGGAAGAGGTATGGGCAGATGAACGTCTCAATGAGATGGAAGAGGTATGGTTGGCTTTGTAAGCTTTATCTCGAAATTCTTTCCAGAATAGCTCTAGAGTGTCAAACAGTTTAGACCCAGACTAGATCTGACAAAATGCTCAGGCTGAGCAGGATCCAGACTGTTTGCAAAGCTTATCAGCAGACGACAGTATTAGGCAAAGAATTAAAAACACCATTAAGATGGCATCTTGTATTCAATCAACGTATATGTTGAAGTTTTGTTTTCATAGAGAGCCAAGGAAATATGATCAGAAAGTTTACATTCACATATTACATTAGTAAAAGCCTTGTTAAATTCTTGTAAGGGAGACTCTGTATGGACATCACATGGAACAAGCATAAGTTAGGTTTGACTTGTAAAATAAGAGGAGAAAACCCAGTGAAAAACACACTTATTGCTGCTCATGATCCTGTCAAGTGTACACTCGTTTAAGCAAGTGGAATGGACTAGGCAATTTCACAATCATAGATTAGCTTCAACATTGGTCATTCTGGTAGTATACTTATCACCAAAGCAAACAAATCTGGGTACTACTTGGGTTGGTGTACCTACTGAGGAAACGCCTTATATAAGTCATTTTTGCCAAAGATATGAAATTGATGTACTTATTGCATATACGTAAATCACTCTTAGAACATGCATGACAAGTGGGACTCCAAGTATATTATTTTGATACGTTCATCTACTTCCATACTCCATGTGTGCGAGCTGCAAAGGCACTGGTGAGACTGGATGGATGCCTAGTCTCGCCTGAGCCTTCACTTAAGACTTGTGCGATAGGTACCAGCATCTAATACAGTAACTGTTGTAGTGTTGAGATTTGAATTATGGGAAGATGCTTAACTCTTAAAACGTCTATCACAACAAAAGTCATCTGCTTTTGTCGTCTGCTGAAATGTTTTAGTAGCCTTTCAAACAAACAGTATATACCCAGATTAGACTGCTCATATAGGAGCAGTCTGATCTGGGTCGACACTGTTTGTCTCTATACTTAACTTTGTTAAATAATGCTAGCAAAAATTTGCAGCAGAGGACAAAAGCAGACAGAATTTTCAGATGATCTTTTTGCTGACGTTTTAAGGGTTAAGAACGCTTAAAGTACAAATCTAGTAACCACACAGTGCATGTCTATATTTCCAGGTTCAGACGACTAAAAACTATGCCTGGCTACAAGTCCACTTGAAGAGAAAGACAGGATGCAACAATGTGACATCTATTGGAATGGTAGGTATTTTTTTCCGTTTATATCGTACACCTGCTGAGTATAAGATTCGTCCGTATTCTTAGCGTAAATATCCGTCGTCTTCTTTTTCTGCTGGGGTAAAAGGGTCTCTAAAACTTTCTCTCTCTCTCTTTTGCGCTCGTACCTTCTCCGAATTCTTAGCGTGTATTACCGTCGTCTCCTTTTTTCTACTGGCTTAAAATGGTCTTAAAAACTTCGCTCTCCTTCTGCGCTCGTTGTTACAGGTACCTTCTCTGAGTTCTTAGCGTGCATTAAAGTCGTCTCCTTCTTTTGCGTGGGTAAAACCGTCCCTTAAACTTCCCTCTCCTTCTGCGCTCGTCGTTACAGGTACCTTCTCCAAATTCTAAGCGTGTATTACCGTCGTCTCCTTTTTTCTGCTGAGTTAAAATGGTCTTAAAAACTTCGCTCTCCTTCTGCGCTCGTCGTTACAGGTACCTTCTCTGAGTTCTTAGCGTGCATTAAAGTCGTCTCCTTCTTTTGCGTGGGTAAAACCGTCCCTTAAACTTCGCTCTCCTTCTGGGCTCGTCGTTACAGGTACCTTCTCTGAGTTCTTAGCGTGCATTAAAGTCGTCTCCTTTTTTTCTGCCGAGTTAAACCCGTCCCTTAAACTTCGCTCTCCTTCTGCGCTCGTCGTTACAGGTACCTTCTCCGAATTCTAAGCGTGCATTACCGTCGTCTTCTTTTATCTGCTAGGTAAAATGGTCTCTAAACCTGCACTCTCCGTTGCGCTTGTCATTGCAGGTACATATGTCGAATCGTTGCCGCGTGCTCACGTCTTTTTTCTTATATTTTCAGGTGCCATGATCTAGCAAGCATGTGGTACAGATGTACACCTCGATGAGATGGAAGAGGTATGGGCAGATGAACGTCTCAATGAGATGGAAGAGGTATGGTTGGCTTTGTAAGCTTTATCTCGAAATTCTTTCCAGAATAGCTCTAGAGTGTCAAACAGTTTAGACCCAGACTAGATCTGACAAAATGCTCAGGCTGAGCAGGATCCAGACTGTTTGCAAAGCTTATCAGCAGACGACAGTATTAGGCAAAGAATTAAAAACACCATTAAGATGGCATCTTGTATTCAATCAACGTATATGTTGAAGTTTTGTTTTCATAGAGAGCCAAGGAAATATGATCAGAAAGTTTACATTCACATATTACATTACTAAAAGCCTTGTTGAATTCTTGTAAGGGAGACTCTGTATGGACATCACATGGAACAAGCATAAGTTAGGTTTGACTTGTAAAATAAGAGGAGAAAACCCAGTGAAAAACACACTTATTGCTGCTCATGATCCTGTCAAGTGTACACTCGTTAAAGCAAGTGGAATGGACTAGGCAATTTCACAATCATAGATTAGCTTCAACATTGGTCATTCTGGTAGTATACTTATCACCAAAGCAAACAAAACTGGGTACTACTTGGGTTGGTGTACCTACTAAGGAAACGCCTTATATAAGTCATTTTTGCCAAAGATATGAAATTGATGTACTTATTGCATATACGTAAATCACTCTTAGAACATGCATGACAAGTGGGACTCCAAGTATATTATTTTGATACGTTCAATTACTTCCATACTCCATGTGTGCGAGCTGCAAAGGCACTGGTGAGACTGGATGGATGCACAGTCTCGCCTGAGCCTTCACTTAAGACTTGTGCGATAGGTACCAGCATCTAATACAGTAACTGTTGTAGTGTTGAGATTTCAATTATGGGAAGATGCTTAACTCTTAAAACGTCTATCACAACAAAAGTCATCTGCTTTTGTCGTCTGCTGAAATGTTTTAGTAGCCTTTCAAACAAACAGTATAGACCCAGATTAGACTGCTCATATAGGAGCAGTCTGATCTGGGTCGACACTGTTTGTCTCTATACTTAACTTTGTTAAATAATGCTAGCAAAAATTTGCAGCAGACGACAAAAGCAGACAGAATTTTCAGATGATCTTTTTGCTGACGTTTTAAGGGTTAAGAACGCTTAAAGTACAAATCTAGTAACCACACAGTGCATGTCTATATTTCCAGGTTCAGACGACTAAAAACTATGCCTGGCTACAAGTCCACTTGAAGAGAAAGACAGGATGCAACAATGTGACGTCTATTGGAATGGTAGGTATTTTTTTCCATTTATATCGTACACCTGCTGAGTATAAGATGCGTCCGTATTCTTAGCGTAAATATCCGTCGTCTTCTTTTTCTGCTGGGGTAAAAGGGTCTCTAAAACTCTCTCTCTCTCTCTCTTTTGCGCTCGTACCTTCTCTGAATTCTTAGCGTGTATTACCGTCGTCTCCTTTTTTCTACTGGCTTAAAATGGTCTTAAAACTTCGCTCTCCTTCTGCGCTCGTTGTTACAGGTACCTTCTCTGAGTTCTTAGCGTGCATTAAAGTCGTCTCCTTCCTTTGCGTGGGTAAAACCGTCCCTTAAACTTCGCTCTCCTTCTGCGCTCGTCGTTACAGGTACCTTCTCCGAATTCTAAGCGTGTATTACCGTCGTCTCCTTTTTTCTGCTGAGTTAAAATGGTCTTAAAAACTTCGCTCTCCTTCTGCGCTCGTCGTTACAGGTACCTTCTCTGAGTTCTTAGCGTGCATTAAAGTCGTCTCCTTCTTTTGCGTGGGTAAAACCGTCCCTTAAACTTCGCTCTCCTTCTGCGCTCGTCGTTACAGGTACCTTCTCCGAATTCTAAGCGCGTATTACCGTCGTCTCCTTTTTTCTGCTGAGTTAAAATGGTCTTAAAAACTTCGCTCTCCTTCTGCGCTCGTCGTTACAGGTACCTTCTCTGAGTTCTTAGCGTGCATTAAAGTCGTCTCCTTCTTTTGTGTGGGTAAAACCGTCCCTTAAACTTCGCTCTCCTTCTGCGCTCGTCGTTACAGGTACCTTCTCCGAATTCTAAGCGTGTATTACCGTCGTCTCCTTTTTTCTGCTGAGTTAAAATGGTCATAAAAACTTCGCTCTCCTTCTGCGCTCGTCGTTACAGGTACCTTCTCTGAGTTCTTAGCGTGCATTAAAGTCGTCTCCTTCTTTTGCGTGGGTAAAACCGTCCCTTAATCTTCGCTCTCCTTCTGCACTCGTCGTTACAGGTACCTTCTCCGAATTCTAAGCGTGTATTAAAGTCGTCTCCTTTTTCTTGCTGAGTTAAAATGGTCTTAAAAACTTCGCTCTCCTTCTGCGTTCGTCGTTACAGGTACCTTCTCTGAGTTCTTAGCGTGCATTAAAGTCGTCTCCTTTTTTCTGCCGAGTTAAACCCGTCCCTTAAACTTCGCTCTCCTTCTGCGCTCGTCGTTACAGGTACCTTCTCCGAATTCTAAGCGTGCATTACCGTCGCCTTCTTTTATCTGCTAGGTAAAATGGTCTCTAAACCTGCACTCTCCGTTGCGCTTGTCATTGCAGGTACATATGTTGAATCGTTGCCGCGTGCTCACGTCTTTTTTCTTATATTTTCAGGTGCCATGATCTAGCAAGCATGTGGTACAGATGTACACCTCGATGAGATGGAAGAGGTATGGGCAGATGAACGTCTCAATGAGATGGAAGAGGTATGGTTGGCTTTGTAAGCTTTATCTCGAAATTCTTTCCAGAATAGCTCTAGAGTGTCAAACAGTTTAGACCCAGACTAGATCTGACAAAATGCTCAGGCTGAGCAGGATCCAGACTGTTTGCAAAGCTTATCAGCAGACGACAGTATTAGGCAAAGAATTAAAAACACCATTAAGATGGCATCTTGTATTCAATCAACGTATATGTTGAAGTTTTGTTTTCATAGAGAGCCAAGGAAATATGATCAGAAAGTTTACATTCACATATTACATTAGTAAAAGCCTTGTTGAATTCTTGTAAGGGAGACTCTGTATGGACATCACATGGAACAAGCATAAGTTAGGTTTGACTTGTAAAATAAGAGGAGAAAACCCAGTGAAAAACACACTTATTGCTGCTCATGATCCTGTCAAGTGTTCACTCGTTAAAGCAAGTGGAATGGACTAGGCAATTTCACAATCATAGATTAGCTTCAACATTGGTCATTCTGGTAGTATACTTATCACCAAAGCAAACAAATCTGGGTACTACTTGGGTTGGTGTACCTACTGAGGAAACGCCTTATATAAGTCATTTTTGCCAAAGATATGAAATTGATGTACTTATTGCATATACGTAAATCACTCTTAGAACATGCATGACAAGTGGGACTCCAAGTATATTATTTTGATACGTTCATCTACTTCCATACTCCATGTGTGCGAGCTGCAAAGGCACTGGTGAGACTGGATGGATGCCTAGTCTCGCCTGAGCCTTCACTTAAGACTTGTGCGATAGGTACCAGCATCTAATACAGTAACTGTTGTAGTGTTGAGATTTGAATTATGGGAAGATGCTTAACTCTTAAAACGTCTATCACAACAAAAGTCATCTGCTTTTGTCGTCTGCTGAAATGTTTTAGTAGCCTTTCAAACAAACAGTATAGACCCAGATTAGACTGCTCATATAGGAGCAGTCTGATCTGGGTCGACACTGTTTGTCTCTATACTTAACTTTGTTAAATAATGCTAGCAAAAATTTGCAGCAGACGACAAAAGCAGACAGAATTTTCAGATGATCTTTTTGCTGACGTTTTAAGGGTTAAGAACGCTTAAAGTACAAATCTAGTAACCACACAGTGCATGTCTATATTTCCAGGTTCAGACGACTAAAAACTATGCCTGGCTACAAGTCCACTTGAAGAGAAAGACAGGATGCAACAATGTGACGTCTATTGGAATGGTAGGTATTTTTTTCCGTTTATATCGTACACCTGCTGAGTATAAGATTCGTCTGTATTCATAGCGTAAATATCCGTCGTCTTCTTTTTCTGCTGGGGTAAAAGGGTCTCTAAAACTTTCTCTCTCTCTCTTTTGCGCTCGTACCTTCTCCGAATTCTTAGCGTGTATTACCGTCGTCTCCTTTTTTCTACTGGCTTAAAATGGTCTTAAAAACTTCGCTCTCCTTCTGCGCTCGTTGTTACAGGTACCTTCTCTGAGTTCTTAGCGTGCATTAAAGTCGTCTCCTTCTTTTGCGTGGGTAAAACCGTCCCTTAAACTTCCCTCTCCTTCTGCGCTCGTCGTTACAGGTACCTTCTCCAAATTCTAAGCGTGTATTACCGTCGTCTCCTTTTTTCTGCTGAGTGAAAATGGTCTTAAAAACTTCGCTCTCCTTCTGCGCTCGTCGTTACAGGTACCTTCTCTGAGTTCTTAGCGTGCATTAAAGTCGTCTCCTTCTTTTGCGTGGGTAAAACCGTCCCTTAAACTTCGCTCTCCTTCTGCGCTCGTCGTTACAGGTACCTCCTCTGAGTTCTTAGCGTGCATTAAAGTCGTCTCCTTTTTTTCTGCCGAGTTAAACCCGTCCCTTAAACTTCGCTCTCCTTCTGCGCTCGTCGTTACAGGTACCTTCTCCGAATTCTAAGCGTGCATTACCGTCGTCTTCTTTTATCTGCTAGGTAAAATGGTCTCTAAACCTGCACTCTCCGTTGCGCTTGTCATTGCAGGTACATATGTCGAATCGTTGCCGCGTGCTCACGTCTTTTTTCTTATATTTTCAGGTGCCATGATCTAGCAAGCATGTGGTACAGATGTACACCTCGATGAGATGGAAGAGGTATGGGCAGATGAACGTCTCAATGAGATGGAAGAGGTATGGTTGGCTTTGTAAGCTTTATCTCGAAATTCTTTCCAGAATAGCTCTAGAGTGTCAAACAGTTTAGACCCAGACTAGATCTGACAAAATGCTCAGGCTGAGCAGGATCCAGACTGTTTGCAAAGCTTATCAGCAGACGACAGTATTAGGCAAAGAATTAAAAACACCATTAAGATGGCATCTTGTATTCAATCAACGTATATGTTGAAGTTTTGTTTTCATAGAGAGCCAAGGAAATATGATCAGAAAGTTTACATTCACATATTACATTAGTAAAAGCCTTGTTGAATTCTTGTAAGGGAGACTCTGTATGGACATCACATGGAACAAGCATAAGTTAGGTTTGACTTGTAAAATAAGAGGAGAAAACCCAGTGAAAAACACACTTATTGCTGCTCATGATCCTGTCAAGTGTACACTCGTTAAAGCAAGTGGAATGGACTAGGCAATTTCACAATCATAGATTAGCTTCAACATTGGTCATTCTGGTAGTATACTTATCACCAAAGCAAACAAATCTGGGTACTACTTGGGTTGGTGTACCTACTGAGGAAACGCCTTATATAAGTCATTTTTGCCAAAGATATGAAATTGATGTACTTATTGCATATACGTAAATCACTCTTAGAACATGCATGACAAGTGGGACTCCAAGTATATTATTTTGATACGTTCAATTACTTCCATACTCCATGTGTGCGAGCTGCAAAGGCACTGGTGAGACTGGATGGATGCACAGTCTCGCCTGAGCCTTCACTTAAGACTTGTGCGATAGGTACCAGCATCTAATACAGTAACTGTTGTAGTGTTGAGATTTCAATTATGGGAAGATGCTTAACTCTTAAAACGTCTATCACAACAAAAGTCATCTGCTTTTGTCGTCTGCTGAAATGTTTTAGTAGCCTTTCAAACAAACAGTATAGACCCAGATTAGACTGCTCATATAGGAGCAGTCTGATCTGGGTCGACACTGTTTGTCTCTATACTTAACTTTGTTAAATAATGCTAGCAAAAATTTGCAGCAGACGACAAAAGCAGACAGAATTTTCAGATGATCTTTTTGCTGACGTTTTAAGGGTTAAGAACGCTTAAAGTACAAATCTAGTAACCACACAGTGCATGTCTATATTTCCAGGTTCAGACGACTAAAAACTATGCCTGGCTACAAGTCCACTTGAAGAGAAAGACAGGATGCAACAATGTGACGTCTATTGGAATGGTAGGTATTTTTTTCCATTTATATCGTACGCCTGCTGAGTATAAGATGCGTCCGTATTCTTAGCGTAAATATCCGTCGTCTTCTTTTTCTGCTGGGGTAAAAGGGTCTCTAAAACTCTCTCTCTCTCTCTTTTGCGCTCGTACCTTCTCTGAATTCTTAGCGTGTATTACCGTCGTCTCCTTTTTTCTACTGGCTTAAAATGGTCTTAAAACTTCGCTCTCCTTCTGCGCTCGTTGTTACAGGTACCTTCTCTGAGTTCTTAGCGTGCATTAAAGTCGTCTCCTTCCTTTGCGTGGGTAAAACCGTCCCTTAAACTTCACTCTCCTTCTGCGCTCGTCGTTACAGGTACCTTCTCCGAATTCTAAGCGTGTATTACCGTCGTCTCCTTTTTTCTGCTGAGTTAAAATGGTCTTAAAAACTTCGCTCTCCTTCTGCGCTCGTCGTTACAGGTACCTTCTCTGAGTTCTTAGCGTGCATTAAAGTCGTCTCCTTCTTTTGCGTGGGTAAAACCGTCCCTTAAACTTCGCTCTCCTTCTGCGCTCGTCGTTACAGGTACCTTCTCCGAATTCTAAGCGCGTATTACCGTCGTCTCCTTTTTTCTGCTGAGTTAAAATGGTCTTAAAAACTTCGCTCTCCTTCTGCGCTCGTCGTTACAGGTACCTTCTCTGAGTTCTTAGCGTGCATTAAAGTCGTCTCCTTCTTTTGTGTGGGTAAAACCGTCCCTTAAACTTCGCTCTCCTTCTGCGCTCGTCGTTACAGGTACCTTCTCCGAATTCTAAGCGTGTATTACCGTCGTCTCCTTTTTTCTGCTGAGTTAAAATGGTCATAAAAACTTCGCTCTCCTTCTGCGCTCGTCGTTACAGGTACCTTCTCTGAGTTCTTAGCGTGCATTAAAGTCGTCTCCTTCTTTTGCGTGGGTAAAACCGTCCCTTAATCTTCGCTCTCCTTCTGCACTCGTCGTTACAGGTACCTTCTCCGAATTCTAAGCGTGTATTAAAGTCGTCTCCTTTTTCTTGCTGAGTTAAAATGGTCTTAAAAACTTCGCTCTCCTTCTGCGTTCGTCGTTACAGGTACCTTCTCTGAGTTCTTAGCGTGCATTAAAGTCGTCTCCTTTTTTCTGCCGAGTTAAACCCGTCCCTTAAACTTCGCTCTCCTTCTGCGCTCGTCGTTACAGGTACCTTCTCCGAATTCTAAGCGTGCATTACCGTCGCCTTCTTTTATCTGCTAGGTAAAATGGTCTCTAAACCTGCACTCTCCGTTGCGCTTGTCATTGCAGGTACATATGTTGAATCGTTGCCGCGTGCTCACGTCTTTTTTCTTATATTTTCAGGTGCCATGATCTAGCAAGCATGTGGTACAGATGTACACCTCGATGAGATGGAAGAGGTATGGGCAGATGAACGTCTCAATGAGATGGAAGAGGTATGGTTGGCTTTGTAAGCTTTATCTCGAAATTCTTTCCAGAATAGCTCTAGAGTGTCAAACAGTTTAGACCCAGACTAGATCTGACAAAATGCTCAGGCTGAGCAGGATCCAGACTGTTTGCAAAGCTTATCAGCAGACGACAGTATTAGGCAAAGAATTAAAAACACCATTAAGATGGCATCTTGTATTCAATCAACGTATATGTTGAAGTTTTGTTTTCATAGAGAGCCAAGGAAATATGATCAGAAAGTTTACATTCACATATTACATTAGTAAAAGCCTTGTTGAATTCTTGTAAGGGAGACTCTGTATGGACATCACATGGAACAAGCATAAGTTAGGTTTGACTTGTAAAATAAGAGGAGAAAACCCAGTGAAAAACACACTTATTGCTGCTCATGATCCTGTCAAGTGTACACTCGTTAAAGCAAGTGGAATGGACTAGGCAATTTCACAATCATAGATTAGCTTCAACATTGGTCATTCTGGTAGTATACTTATCACCAAAGCAAACAAATCTGGGTACTACTTGGGTTGGTGTACCTACTGAGGAAACGCCTTATATAAGTCATTTTTGCCAAAGATATGAAATTGATGTACTTATTGCATATACGTAAATCACTCTTAGAACATGCATGACAAGTGGGACTCCAAGTATATTATTTTGATACGTTCATCTACTTCCATACTCCATGTGTGCGAGCTGCAAAGGCACTGGTGAGACTGGATGGATGCCTAGTCTCGCCTGAGCCTTCACTTAAGACTTGTGCGATAGGTACCAGCATCTAATACAGTAACTGTTGTAGTGTTGAGATTTGAATTATGGGAAGATGCTTAACTCTTAAAACGTCTATCACAACAAAAGTCATCTGCTTTTGTCGTCTGCTGAAATGTTTTAGTAGCCTTTCAAACAAACAGTATAGACCCAGATTAGACTGCTCATATAGGAGCAGTCTGATCTGGGTCGACACTGTTTGTCTCTATACTTAACTTTGTTAAATAATGCTAGCAAAAATTTGCAGCAGACGACAAAAGCAGACAGAATTTTCAGATGATCTTTTTGCTGACGTTTTAAGGGTTAAGAACGCTTAAAGTACAAATCTAGTAACCACACAGTGCATGTCTATATTTCCAGGTTCAGACGACTAAAAACTATGCCTGGCTACAAGTCCACTTGAAGAGAAAGACAGGATGCAACAATGTGACGTCTATTGGAATGGTAGGTATTTTTTTCCGTTTATAGCATACACCTGCTGAGTATAAGATGCGTCCGTATTCTTAGCGTAAATATCCGTCGTCTTCTTTTTCTGCTGGGGTAAAAGGGTCTCTAAAACTCTCTCTCTCTCTCTTTTGCGCTTGTACCTTCTCCGAATTCTTAGCGTGTATTACCGTCGTCTCCTTTTTTCTACTGGCTTAAAATGGTCTTAAAAACTTCGCTCTCCTTCTGCGCTCGTTGTTACAGGTACCTTTTCTGAGTTCTTAGCGTGCATTAAAGTCGTCTCCTTCTTTTGCGTGGGTAAAACCGTCCCTTAAACTTCGCTCTCCTTCTGCGCTCGTCGTTACAGGTACCTTCTCCGAATTCTAAGCGTGTATTACCGTCGTCTCCTTTTTTCTGCTGAGTTAAAATGGTCTTAAAAACTTCGCTCTCCTTCTGCGCTCGTCGTTACAGGTACCTTCTCTGAGTTCTTAGCGTGCATTAAAGTCGTCTCCTTCTTTTGCGTGGGTAAAACCGTCCCTTAAACTTCGCTCTCCTTCTGCGCTCGTCGTTACAGGTACCTTCTCTGAGTTCTTAGCGTGCATTAAAGTCGTCTCCTTTTTTTCTGCCGAGTAAAACCCGTCCCTTAAACTTCGCTCTCCTTCTGCGCTCGTCGTTACAGGTACCTTCTCCGAATTCTAAGCGTGCATTACCGTCGCCTTCTTTTATCTGCTAGGTAAAATGGTCTCTAAACCTGCACTCTCCGTTGCGCTTGTCATTGCAGGTACATATGTCGAATCGTTGCCGCGTGCTCACGTCTTTTTTCTTATATTTTCAGGTGCCATGATCTAGCAAGCATGTGGTACAGATGTACACCTCGATGAGATGGAAGAGGTATGGGCAGATGAACGTCTCAATGAGATGGAAGAGGTATGGTTGGCTTTGTAAGCTTTATCTCGAAATTCTTTCCAGAATAGCTCTAGAGTGTCAAACAGTTTAGACCCAGACTAGATCTGACAAAATGCTCAGGCTGAGCAGGATCCAGACTGTTTGCAAAGCTTATCAGCAGACGACAGTATTAGGCAAAGAATTAAAAACACCATTAAGATGGCATCTTGTATTCAATCAACGTATATGTTGAAGTTTTGTTTTCATAGAGAGCCAAGGAAATATGATCAGAAAGTTTACATTCACATATTACATTAGTAAAAGCCTTGTTGAATTCTTGTAAGGGAGACTCTGTATGGACATCACATGGAACAAGCATAAGTTAGGTTTGACTTGTAAAATAAGAGGAGAAAACCCAGTAAAAAACACACTTATTGCTGCTCATGATCCTGTCAAGTGTACACTCGTTAAAGCAAGTGGAATGGACTAGGCAATTTCACAATCATAGATTACCTTCAACATTGGTTATTCTGGTAGTATACTTATCACCAAAGCAAACAAATCTGGGTACTACTTGGGTTGGTGTACCTACTGAGGAAACGCCTTATATAAGTCATTTTTGCCAAAGATATGAAATTGATGTACTTATTGCATATACGTAAATCACTCTTAGAACATGCATGACAAGTTGGACTCCAAGTATATTATTTTGATACGTTCATCTACTTCCATACTCCATGTGTGCGAGCTGCAAAGGCACTGGTGAGACTGGATGGATGCACAGTCTCGCCTGAGCCTTCACTTAAGACTTGTGCGATAGGTACCAGCATCTAATACAGTAACTGTTATAGTGTTGAGATTTCAATTATGGGAAGATGCTTAACTCTTAAAACGTCTATCACAACAAAAGTCATCTGCTTTTGTCGTCTGCTGAAATGTTTTAGTAGCCTTTCAAACAAACAGTATAGACCCAGATTAGACTGCTCATATAGGAGCAGTCTGATCTGGGTCGACACTGTTTGTCTCTATACTTAACTTTGTTAAATAATGCTAGCAAAAATTTGCAGCAGACGACAAAAGCAGACAGAATTTTCAGATGATCTTTTTGCTGACGTTTTAAGGGTTAAGAACGCTTAAAGTACAAATATAGTAACCACACAGTGCAT
Source organism: Loripinus fragilis (assembly GCA_964019695.1). Taxonomy (NCBI): domain Eukaryota; kingdom Metazoa; phylum Mollusca; class Bivalvia; order Lucinida; family Lucinidae; genus Loripinus; species Loripinus fragilis. Next base: position 21,146,910 of record OZ026519.1, on the reverse strand, counting down.
GTCTATATTTCCAGGTTCAGACGACTAAAAACTATGCCTGGCTACAAGTCCACTTGAAGAGAAAGACAGGATGCAACAATGTGACGTCTATTGGAATGGTAGGTATTTTTTCCGTTTATATCGTACACATGCTGAGTATAAGATGCGTCCGTATTCTTAGCGTAAAAATCCATCGTCTTCTTTTTCTGCTGGGGTAAAAGGGTCTCTAAAACTCTCTCTCTCTCTCTTTTGCGCTCGTACCTTCTCCGAATTCTTAGCGTGTATTACCGTCGTCTCCTTTTTTCTACTGGCTTAAAATGGTCTTAAAAACTTTGCTCTCCTTCTGCGCTCGTTGTTACAGGTACCTTCTCTGAGTTCTTAGCGTGCATTAAAGTCGTCTCCTTCTTTTGCGTGGGTAAATCGTCCCTTAAACTTCGCTCTCCTTCTGCGCTCGTCGTTACAGGTACCTTCTCCGAATTCTAAGCGTGTATTACCGTCGTCTCCTTTTTTCTGCTGAGTTAAAATGGTCTTAAAAACTTCGCTCTCCTTCTGCGCTCGTCGTTACAGGTACCTTCTCTGAGTTCTTAGCGTGCATTAAAGTCGTCTCCTTCTTTTGCGTGGGTAATACCGTCCCTTAAACTTCGCTCTCCTTCTGCGCTCGTCGTTACAGGTACCTTCTCTGAGTTCTTAGCGTGCATTAAAGTCGTCTCCTTTTTTTCTGCCGAGTTAAACCCGTCCCTTAAACTTCGCTCTCCTTCTGCGCTCGTCGTTACAGGTACCTTCTCCGAATTCTAAGCGTGCATTACCGTCGCCTTCTTTTATCTGCTAGGTAAAATGGTCTCTAAACCTGCACTCTCCGTTGCGCTTGTCATTGCAGGTACATATGTCGAATCGTTGCCGCGTGCTCACGTCTTTTTTCTTATATTTTCAGGTGCCATGATCTAGCAAGCATGTGGTACAGATGTACACCTCGATGAGATGGAAGAGGTATGGGCAGATGAACGTCTCAATGAGATGGAAGAGGTATGGTTGGCTTTGTAAGCTTTATCTCGAAATTCTTTCCAGAATAGCTCTAGAGTGTCAAACAGTTTAGACCCAGACTAGATCTGACAAAATGCTCAGGCTGAGCAGGATCCAGACTGTTTGCAAAGCTTATCAGCAGACGACAGTATTAGGCAAAGAATTAAAAACACCATTAAGATGGCATCTTGTATTCAATCCACGTATATGTTGAAGTTTTGTTTTCATAGAGAGCCAAGGAAATATGATCAGAAAGTTTACATTCACATATTACATTAGTAAAAGCCTTGTTGAATTCTTGTAAGGGAGACTCTGTATGGACATCACATGGAACAAGCATAAGTTAGGTTTGACTTGTAAAATAAGAGGAGAAAACCCAGTGAAAAACACACTTATTGCTACTCATGATCCTGTCAAGTGTACACTCGTTAAAGCAAGTGGAATGGACTAGGCAATTTCATAATCATAGATTAGCTTCAACATTGGTCATTCTGGTAGTATACTTATCACCAAAGCAAACAAATCTGGGTACTACTTGGGTTGGTGTACCTACTGAGGAAACGCCTTATATAAGTCATTTTTGCCAAAGATATGAAATTGATGTACTTATTGCATATACGTAAATCACTCATAGAACATGCATGACAAGTGGGACTCCAAGTATATTATTTTGATACGTTCATCTACTTCCATACTCCATGTGTGCGAGCTGCAAAGGCACTGGTGAGACTGGATGGATGCACAGTCTCGCCTGAGCCTTCACTTAAGACTTGTGCGATAGGTACCAGCATCTAATACAGTAACTGTTGTAGTGTTGAGATTTGAATTATGGGAAGATGCTTAACTCTTAAAACGTCTATCACAACAAAAGTCATCTGCTTTTGTCGTCTGCTGAAATGTTTTAGTAGCCTTTCAAACAAACAGTATAGACCCAGATTAGTCTGCTCATATAGGAGCAGTCTGATCTGGGTCGACACTGTTTGTCTCTATACTTAACTTTGTTAAATAATGCTAGCAAAAATTTGCAGCAGAGGACAAAATCAGACAGAATTTTCAGATGATCTTTTTGCTGACGTTTTAAGGGTTAAGAACGCTTAAAGTACAAATCTAGTAACCACACAGTGCATGTCTATATTTCCAGGTTCAGACGACTAAAAACTATGCCTGGCTACAAGTCCACTTGAAGAGAAAGACAGGATGCAACAATGTGACGTCTATTGGAATGGTAGGTATTTTTTTCCGTTTATATCGTACACCTGCTGAGTATAAGATGCGTCCGTATTCTTAGCGTAAATATCCGTCGTCTTCTTTTTCTGCTGGGGTAAAAGGGTCTCTAAAACTCTCTCTCTCTCTCTTTTGCGCTCGTACCTTCTCCGAATTCTTAGCGTGTATTACCGTCGTCTCCTTTTTTCTACTGGCTTAAAATGGTCTTAAAAACTTCGCTCTCCTTCTGCGCTCGTTGTTACAGGTACCTTCTCTGAGTTCTTAGCGTGCATTAAAGTCGTCTCCTTCTTTTGCGTGGGTAAAACCGTCCCTTAAACTTCGCTCTCCTTCTGCGCTCGTCGTTACAGGTACCTTCTCCGAATTCTAAGCGTGTATTACCGTCGTCTCCTTTTTTCTGCTGAGTTAAAATGGTCTTAAAAACTTCGCTCTCCTTCTGCGCTCGTCGTTACAGGTACCTTCTCTGAGTTCTTAGCGTGCATTAAAGTCGTCTCCTTCTTTTGCGTGGGTAAAACCGTCCCTTAAACTTCGCTCTCCTTCTGCGCTCGTCGTTACAGGTACCTTCTCTGAGTTCTTAGCGTGCATTAAAGTCGTCTCCTTTTTTTCTGCCGAGGTAAACCCGTCCCTTAAACTTCGCTCTCCTTCTGCGCTCGTCGTTACAGGTACCTTCTCCGAATTCTAAGCGTGCATTACCGTCGCCTTCTTTTATCTGCTAGGTAAAATGGTCTCTAAACCTGCACTCTCCGTTGCGCTTGTCATTGCAGGTACATATGTCGAATCGTTGCCGCGTGCTCACGTCTTTTTTCTTATATTTTCAGGTGCCATGATCTAGCAAGCATGTGGTACAGATGTACACCTCGATGAGATGGAAGAGGTATGGGCAGATGAACGTCTCAATGAGATGGAAGAGGTATGGTTGGCTTTGTAAGCTTTATCTCGAAATTCTTTCCAGAATAGCTCTAGAGTGTCAAACAGTTTAGACCCAGACTAGATCTGACAAAATGCTCAGGCTGAGCAGGATCCAGACTGTTTGCAAAGCTTATCAGCAGACGACAGTATTAGGCAAAGAATTAAAAACACCATTAAGATGGCATCTTGTATTCAATCAACGTATATGTTGAAGTTTTGTTTTCATAGAGAGCCAAGGAAATATGATCAGAAAGTTTACATTCACATATTACATTAGTAAAAGCCTTGTTGAATTCTTGTAAGGGAGACTCTGTATGGACATCACATGGAACAAGCATAAGTTAGGTTTGACTTGTAAAATAAGAGGAGAAAACCCAGTGAAAAACACACTTATTGCTGCTCATGATCCTGTCAAGTGTACACTCGTTAAAGCAAGTGGAATGGACTAGGCAATTTCACAATCATAGATTAGCTTCAACTTTTGTCATTCTGGTAGTATACTTATCACCAAAGCAAACAAATCTGGGTACTACTTGGGTTGGTGTACCTACTGAGGAAACGCCTTATATAAGTCATTTTTGCCAAAGATATGAAATTGATGTACTTATTGCATATACGTAAATCACTCTTAGAACATGCATGACAAGTGGGACTCCAAGTATATTATTTTGATACGTTCATCTACTTCCATACTCCATGTGTGCGAGCTGCAAAGGCACTGGTGAGACTGGATGGATGCACAGTCTCGCCTGAGCCTTCACTTAAGACTTGTGCGATAGGTACCAGCATCTAATACAGTAACTGTTGTAGTGTTGAGATTTGAATTATGGGAAGATGCTTAACTCTTAAAACGTCTATCACAACAAAAGTCATCTGCTTTTGTCGTCTGCTGAAATGTTTTAGTAGCCTTTCAAACAAACAGTATAGACCCAGATTAGACTGCTCATATAGGAGCAGTCTGATCTGGGTCGACACTGTTTGTCTCTATACTTAACTTTGTTAAATAATGCTAGCAAAAATTTGCAGCAGAGAACAAAAGCAGACAGAATTTTCAGATGATCTTTTTGCTGACGTTTTAAGGGTTAAGAACGCTTAAAGAACAAATCTAGTAACCACACAGTGCATGTCTATATTTCCAGGTCCAGACGACTAAAAACTATGCCTGGCTACAAGTCCACTTGAAGAGAAAGACAGGATGCAACAATGTGACGTCTATTGGAATGGTAGGTATTTTTTTCCGTTTATATCGTACACCTGCTGAGTATAAGATTCGTCCGTATTCATAGCGTAAATATCCGTCGTCTTCTTTTTCTGCTGGGGTAAAAGGGTCTCTAAAACTCTCTCTCTCTCTTTTGCGCTCGTACCTTCTCCGAATTCTTAGCGTGTATTACCGTCGTCTCCTTTTTTCTACTGGCTTAAAATGGTCTTAAAAACTTCGCTCTCCTTCTGCGCTCGTTGTTACAGGTACCTTCTCTGAGTTCTTAGCGTGCATTAAAGTCGTCTCCTTCTTTTGCGTGGGTAAAACCGTCCCTTAAACTTCCCTCTCCTTCTGCGCTCGTCGTTACAGGTACCTTCTCCAAATTCTAAGCGTGTATTACCGTCGTCTCCTTTTTTCTGCTGAGTTAAAATGGTCTTAAAAACTTCGCTCTCCTTCTGCGCTCGTCGTTACAGGTACCTTCTCTGAGTTCTTAGCGTGCATTAAAGTCGTCTCCTTCCTTTGCATTGGTAAAACCGTCCCTTAAACTTCGCTCTCCTTCTGCGCTCGTCGTTACAGGTACCTTCTCTGAGTTCTTAGCGTGCATTAAAGTCGTCTCCTTTTTTTCTGCCGAGTTAAACCCGTCCCTTAAACTTCGCTCTCCTTCTGCGCTCGTCGTTACAGGTACCTTCTCCGAATTCTAAGCGTGCATTACCGTCGTCTTCTTTTATCTGCTAGGTAAAATGGTCTCTAAACCTGCACTCTCCGTTGCGCTTGTCATTGCAGGTACATATGTCGAATCGTTGCCGCGTGCTCACGTCTTTTTTCTTATATTTTCAGGTGCCATGATCTAGCAAGCATGTGGTACAGATGTACACCTCGATGAGATGGAAGAGGTATGGGCAGATGAACGTCTCAATGAGATGGAAGAGGTATGGTTGGCTTTGTAAGCTTTATCTCGAAATTCTTTCCAGAATAGCTCTAGAGTGTCAAACAGTTTAGACCCAGACTAGATCTGACAAAATGCTCAGGCTGAGCAGGATCCAGACTGTTTGCAAAGCTTATCAGCAGACGACAGTATTAGGCAAAGAATTAAAAACACCATTAAGATGGCATCTTGTATTCAATCAACGTATATGTTGAAGTTTTGTTTTCATAGAGAGCCAAGGAAATATGATCAGAAAGTTTACATTCACATATTACATTAGTAAAAGCCTTGTTGAATTCTTGTAAGGGAGACTCTGTATGGACATCACATGGAACAAGCATAAGTTAGGTTTGACTTGTAAAATAAGAGGAGAAAACCCAGTGAAAAACACACTTATTGCTGCTCATGATCCTGTCAAGTGTACACTCGTTAAAGCAAGTGGAATGGACTAGGCAATTTCACAATCATAGATTAGCTTCAACATTGGTCATTCTGGTAGTATACTTATCACCAAAGCAAACAAATCTGGGTACTACTTGGGTTGGTGTACCTACTGAGGAAACGCCTTATATAAGTCATTTTTGCCAAAGATATGAAATTGATGTACTTATTGCATATACGTAAATCACTCTTAGAACATGCATGACAAGTGGGACTCCAAGTATATTATTTTGATACGTTCAATTACTTCCATACTCCATGTGTGCGAGCTGCAAAGGCACTGGTGAGACTGGATGGATGCACAGTCTCGCCTGAGCCTTCACTTAAGACTTGTGCGATAGGTACCAGCATCTAATACAGTAACTGTTGTAGTGTTGAGATTTCAATTATGGGAAGATGCTTAACTCTTAAAACGTCTATCACAACAAAAGTCATCTGCTTTTGTCGTCTGCTGAAATGTTTTAGTAGCCTTTCAAACAAACAGTATAGACCCAGATTAGACTGCTCATATAGGAGCAGTCTGATCTGGGTCGACACTGTTTGTCTCTATACTTAACTTTGTTAAATAATGCTAGCAAAAATTTGCAGCAGACGACAAAAGCAGACAGAATTTTCAGATGATCTTTTTGCTGACGTTTTAAGGGTTAAGAACGCTTAAAGTACAAATCTAGTAACCACACAGTGCATGTCTATATTTCCAGGTTCAGACGACTAAAAACTATGCCTGGCTACAAGTCCACTTGAAGAGAAAGACAGGATGCAACAATGTGACGTCTATTGGAATGGTAGGTATTTTTTTCCATTTATATCGTACACCTGCTGAGTATAAGATGCGTCCGTATTCTTAGCGTAAATATCCGTCGTCTTCTTTTTCTGCTGGGGTAAAAGGGTCTCTAAAACTCTCTCTCTCTCTCTTGCGCTCGTACCTTCTCTGAATTCTTAGCGTGTATTACCGTCGTCTCCTTTTTTCTACTGGCTTAAAATGGTCTTAAAAACTTCGCTCTCCTTCTGCGCTCGTTGTTACAGGTACCTTCTCTGAGTTCTTAGCGTGCATTAAAGTCGTCTCCTTCCTTTGCGTGGGTAAAACCGTCCCTTAAACTTCGCTCTCCTTCTGCGCTCGTCGTTACAGGTACCTTCTCCGAATTCTAAGCGTGTATTACCGTCGTCTCCTTTTTTCTGCTGAGTTAAAATGGTCTTAAAAACTTCGCTCTCCTTCTGCGCTCGTCGTTACAGGTACCTTCTCTGAGTTCTTAGCGTGCATTAAAGTCGTCTCCTTCCTTTGCGTTGGTAAAACCGTCCCTTAAACTTCGCTCTCCTTCTGCGCGTGTCGTTACAGGTACCTTCTCTGAGTTCTTAGCGTGCATTAAAGTCGTCTCCTTTTTTTCTGCCGAGTTAAACCCGTCCCTTAAACTTCGCTCTCCTTCTGCGCTCGTCGTTACAGGTACCTTCTCCGAATTCTAAGCGTGCATTACCGTCGTCTTCTTTTATCTGCTAGGTAAAATGGTCTCTAAACCTGCACTCTCCGTTGCGCTTGTCATTGCAGGTACATATGTCGAATCGTTGCCGCGTGCTCACGTCTTTTTTCTTATATTTTCAGGTGCCATGATCTAGCAAGCATGTGGTACAGATGTACACCTCGATGAGATGGAAGAGGTATGGGCAGATGAACGTCTCAATGAGATGGAAGAGGTATGGTTGGCTTTGTAAGCTTTATCTCGAAATTCTTTCCAGAATAGCTCTAGAGTGTCAAACAGTTTAGACCCAGACTAGATCTGACAAAATGCTCAGGCTGAGCAGGATCCAGACTGTTTGCAAAGCTTATCAGCAGACGACAGTATTAGGCAAAGAATTAAAAACACCATTAAGATGGCATCTTGTATTCAATCAACGTATATGTTGAAGTTTTGTTTTCATAGAGAGCCAAGGAAATATGATCAGAAAGTTTACATTCACATATTACATTAGTAAAAGCCTTGTTGAATTCTTGTAAGGGAGACTCTGTATGGACATCACATGGAACAAGCATAAGTTAGGTTTGACTTGTAAAATAAGAGGAGAAAACCCAGTGAAAAACACACTTATTGCTGCTCATGATCCTGTCAAGTGTACACTCGTTAAAGCAAGTGGAATGGACTAGGCAATTTCACAATCATAGATTAGCTTCAACATTGGCCATTCTGGTAGTATACTTATCACCAAAGCAAACAAATCTGGGTACTACTTGGGTTGGTGTACCTACTGAGGAAACGCCTTATATAAGTCATTTTTGCCAAAGATATGAAATTGATGTACTTATTGCATATACGTAAATCACTCTTAGAACATGCATGACAAGTGGGACTCCAAGTATATTATTTTGATACGTTCAATTACTTCCATACTCCATGTGTGCGAGCTGCAAAGGCACTGGTGAGACTGGATGGATGCACAGTCTCGCCTGAGCCTTCACTTAAGACTTGTGCGATAGGTACCAGCATCTAATACAGTAACTGTTGTAGTGTTGAGATTTGAATTATGGGAAGATGCTTAACTCTTAAAACGTCTATCACAACAAAAGTCATCTGCTTTTGTCGTCTGCTGAAATGTTTTAGTAGCCTTTCAAACAAACAGTATAGACCCAGATTAGACTGCTCATATAGGAGCAGTCTGATCTGGGTCGACACTGTTTGTCTCTATACTTAACTTTGTTAAATAATGCTAGCAAAAATTTGCAGCAGACGACAAAAGCAGACAGAATTTTCAGATGATCTTTTTGCTGACGTTTTAAGGGTTAAGAACGCTTAAAGTACAAATCTAGTAACCACACAGTGCATGTCTATATTTCCAGGTTCAGACGACTAAAAACTATGCCTGGCTACAAGTCCACTTGAAGAGAAAGACAGGATGCAACAATGTGACGTCTATTGGAATGGTAGGTATTTTTTTCCATTTATATCGTACACCTGCTGAGTATAAGATGCGTCCGTATTCTTAGCGTAAATATCCGTCGTCTTCTTTTTCTGCTGGGGTAAAAGGGTCTCTAAAACTCTCTCTCTCTCTCTTGCGCTCGTACCTTCTCTGAATTCTTAGCGTGTATTACCGTCGTCTCCTTTTTTCTACTGGCTTAAAATGGTCTTAAAAACTTCGCTCTCCTTCTGCGCTCGTTGTTACAGGTACCTTCTCTGAGTTCTTAGCGTGCATTAAAGTCGTCTCCTTCCTTTGCGTGGGTAAAACCGTCCCTTAAACTTCGCTCTCCTTCTGCGCTCGTCGTTACAGGTACCTTCTCCGAATTCTAAGCGTGTATTACCGTCGTCTGTTTTTTTTCTGCTGAGTTAAAATGGTCTTAAAAACTTCGCTCTCCTTCTGCGCTCGTCGTTACAGGTACCTTCTCTGAGTTCTTAGCGTGCATTAAAGTCGTCTCCTTCTTTTGCGTGGGTAAAACCGTCCCTTAAACTTCGCTCTCCTTCTGCGCTCGTCGTTACAGGTACCTTCTCCGAATTCTAAGCGTGTATTACCGTCGTCTCCTTTTTTCTGCTGAGTTAAAATGGTCTTAAAAACTTCGCTCTCCTTCTGCGCTCGTCGTTACAGGTACCTTCTCTGAGTTCTTAGCGTGCATTAAAGTCGTCTCCTTCTTTTGTGTGGGTAAAACCGTCCCTTAAACTTCGCTCTCCTTCTGCGCTCGTTGTTACAGGTACCTTCTCCGAATTCTAAGCGTGTATTACCGTCGTCTCCTTTTTTCTGCCGAGTTAAAATGGTCATAAAAACTTCGCTCTCCTTCTGCGCTCGTCGTTACAGGTACCTTCTCTGAGTTCTTAGCGTGCATTAAAGTCGTCTCCTTCTTTTGCGTGGGTAAAACCGTCCCTTAATCTTCGCTCTCCTTCTGCACTCGTCGTTACAGGTACCTTCTCCGAATTCTAAGCGTGTATTAAAGTCGTCTCCTTTTTCTTGCTGAGTTAAAATGGTCTTAAAAACTTCGCTCTCCTTCTGCGCTCGTCGTTACAGGTACCTTCTCTGAGTTCTTAGCGTGCATTAAAGTCGTCTCCTTTTTTCTGCCGAGTTAAACCCGTCCCTTAAACTTTGCTCTCCTTCTGCGCTCGTCGTTACAGGTACCTTCTCCGAATTCTAAGCGTGCATTACTGTCGCCTTCTTTTATCTGCTAGGTAAAATGGTCTCTAAACCTGCACTCTCCGTTGCGCTTGTCATTGCAGGTACATATGTTGAATCGTTGCCGCGTGCTCACGTCTTTTTTCTTATATTTTCAGGTGCCATGATCTAGCAAGCATGTGGTACAGATGTACACCTCGATGAGATGGAAGAGGTATGGGCAGATGAACGTCTCAATGAGATGGAAGAGGTATGGTTGGCTTTGTAAGCTTTATCTCGAAATTCTTTCCAGAATAGCTCTAGAGTGTCAAACAGTTTAGACCCAGACTAGATCTGACAAAATGCTCAGGCTGAGCAGGATCCAGACTGTTTGCAAAGCTTATCAGCAGACGACAGTATTAAGCAAAGAATTAAAAACACCATTAAGATGGCATCTTGTATTCAATCAACGTATATGTTGAAGTTTTGTTTTCATAGAGAGCCAAGGAAATATGATCAGAAAGTTTACATTCACATATTACATTAGTAAAAGCCTTGTTGAATTCTTGTAAGGGAGACTCTGTATGGACATCACATGGAACAAGCATAAGTTAGTTTTGACTTGTAAAATAAGAGGAGAAAACCCAGTGAAAAACACACTTATTGCTGCTCATGATCCTGTCAAGTGTACACTCGTTAAAGCAAGTGGAATGGACTAGGCAATTTCACAATCATAGATTAGCTTCAACATTGGTCATTCTGGTAGTATACTTATCACCAAAGCAAACAAATCTGGGTACTACTTGGGTTGGTGTACCTACTGAGGAAACGCCTTATATAAGTCATTTTTGCCAAAGATATGAAATTGATGTACTTATTGCATATACGTAAATCACTCTTAGAACATGCATGACAAGTGGGACTCCAAGTATATTATTTTGATACGTTCATCTACTTCCATACTCCATGTGTGCGAGCTGCAAAGGCACTGGTGAGACTGGATGGATGCACAGTCTCGCCTGAGCCTTCACTTAAGACTTGTGCGATAGGTACCAGCATCTAATACAGTAACTGTTGTAGTGTTGAGATTTGAATTATGGGAAGATGCTTAACTCTTAAAACGTCTATCACAACAAAAGTCATCTGCTTTTGTCGTCTGCTGAAATGTTTTAGTAGCCTTTCAAACAAACAGTATAGACCCAGATTAGACTGCTCATATAGGAGCAGTCTGATCTGGGTCGACACTGTTTGTCTCTATACTTAACTTTGTTAAATAATGCTAGCAAAAATTTGCAGCAGAGGACAAAAGCAGACAGAATTTTCAGATGATCTTTTTGCTGACGTTTTAAGGGTTAAGAACGCTTAAAGTACAAATCTAGTAACCACACAGTGCATGTCTATATTTCCAGGTTCAGACGACTAAAAACTATGCCTGGCTACAAGTCCACTTGAAGAGAAAGACAGGATGCAACAATGTGACGTCTATTGGAATGGTAGGTATTTTTTTCCGTTTATATCGTACACCTGCTGAGTATAAGATGCGTCCCTATTCTTAGCGTAAATATCCGTCGTCTTCTTTTTCTGCTGGGGTAAAAGGGTCTCTAAAACTCTCTCTCTCTCTCTCTCTTGCGCTCGTACCTTCTCCGAATTCTTAGCGTGTATTACCGTCGTCTCCTTTTTTCTACTGGCTTAAAATTGTCTTAAAAACTTTTTTCTCCTTCTGCGCTCGTTGTTACAGGTACCTTCTCTGAGTTCTTAGCGTGCATTAAAGTCGTCTCCTTCTTTTGCGTGGGTAAAACCGTCCCTTAAACTTCGCTCTCAGGGTAGAGTCTGATGATATGCTACATTTAGTGGCATCTCATCTGGATCTACACTGTTTGTAAATATTTCTAATATAGAAAGATACATATTGAGTAGTCCATTATCATAAAGATTGATTTACAAGTAACATTCTACAAAGCTGTTTTTCGGTAGAAATGTACAATATCAAACAGGTTAGAGCCTGATGAGAGGCTACATTTAATGGCATCTCATCCGGATCTATACTGTTTGTAAATATTTCTAATATAGAGAGATACATATTGAGTAGCCCATTATCATATAGATCCGTATACAAGTAACATTCTAAAAAGCTGTTATTCTGTGGAAATGTACCATATCAAACAGGTTAGAGTCTGATGAGTGGCTAAATTTAGTGACATCTCATCCGGATCTATACTGTTTGTAAATATTTCTAATATAGAGAGATTCATATTGAGAAGTCCATTATCATATAGATTGATTTACAAGTAACATTCTACAAAGCTGTTTTTCTGTGGAAATGTACCATATCAAACAGGCCAGAGCCTGATAAGCAGCTACATTTAGTGGCATCTCATCTGGATCTACACTGTTTGTAAATATTTCCAGTATATAGAGATTCGTATTGAGTAATCCATTATATAGATTGATTTACAAGTTTAATTCTAAAAAAACTGTTTTTCTGTGGAAATATACCATATCAAACAGGTAAGAGCCTGATGAGAGGCTACATTTAGTGGCGTCTCACCTGGATCTACTTTGTTTGTAAATATTTCTAATATAGAGAAATTCATATTGAGTAACCCATTATCATATTGATTGATTTACAAGTAACATTCTAAAAAGCTGTTTTTCTGTGGAAATGTACCATATCAAACAGCTCAGAGCCTGATGAGAGGCTACATTTAGTGGCATCTCATCTGGATCTTTATCGTTTGTAAATATTTCTTATATAGAGAGATTTGTATTGAATTATCCATTATCATATGGATCGGTATACAAGTAACATTCTAAAAAGCTGTTTTTCTGTGGAAATGTACCATATCAAACAGGTAAGAGCCTGATGAGAGGCTACATTTAGTGGCATCTCATCTGGATCTACACTGTTTGTAAATATTTCTAATGTAGAGAGAGTCATATTGAGTAATCCATTATCATATGGATTGATTTACAAGTAACATTATAAAAAGCTGTTTTTCTGTGGAAATGTACCATATGAAACGGGTTAGAATATGATGAGAGGCTACATTTAGTGGAATCTCATCTGGATCTATAATGTTTGTAAATATTTCCAATATATAGAGATTCATATTGAGTAATCCACTATCATATGGATTGGTATACAAGTAACATTCTAAAAAACTGTTTTTTCTGTGGAAATGTACCATATCAAACTGGTTAGAGCCTGATGAGAGGCTACATTTAGTGTCATCTCATCTGGATCTATAATGTTTGTAAATATTTCCAATATATAGAGATTCGTATTGAGTAATCCATTAAATAGATTGATTTACAAGTAACATTCTAAAAAGCTGTTTTTTTCTGTGGAAATGTACCATATGAACCAGGTTAGAGCCTGATGAGAGGCTACATTTAGTGGAATCTCATCTGGATCTATAATGTTTGTAAATATTTCCAATATATAGAGATTCGTATTGAGTAATCCACTATCATATGGATTGGTATACAAGTAACATTCTAAAAAGCTGTTTTTCTGTGGAAATGTACCATATCAAACAGGTTAGAGTCTGATGAGAGGCTACATTTAGTGGCATCTCATCTGGATCTATACTGGTTGTAAATATTTCCAGTATATAGAGATTAATATTTAAAAAAACTCCAGCTGATAAGTTTTTAGACCTAATTTTTTGCAATAACTTTTTTGTCTTCAATTTTAGCAAACTGTGTTCGCGATGAAAGTTGTAGAGGAGAACTTCCGCCAACTTCTCCAAAAGGTCTTGTGCTTGTAGCGCAAACAGATTTTTGTGTATATAGATGAAAAATTTGCAATAAATGGAATTCGTCCTAATTTTCTAAGTCTTTTACTGACAGGTATAATTCATATAGGCGTGACAGAAAGGGGTTGTTTCAAAAATATTCGGGAGCGGTGCATGTTCTTTAAAGGATGTGCATAACATCATACTCAGAATTTACCGTGCATATGCAGAATCAACTTAAAAGCAGGCTCATTTGTAAGAACAAAGGATGGGTTATCGCATGACGTGAATTTTTATCTTATGCACGTGCTACGAAATGAACGGTTTTGAGATGACCCTACTAGTTTAACGCACGAGCGAATCAGGCGCGATTTCTATTATATTTGAACAAGCCATCCATCGCTTTAGTTATTGAATTAGGGCGGTGCAATATAACCTTTTGACTGACATCTGGGACTTGGTTTATTTGCGCTTTGCTTAAAATGTTCAAAGAGTGCATCTAAGCACAGAGGAACCTGCAGCATCTAGGACGTTGGAACCATTTGGAGAAGTTGGCGGAGATGTTCCTGAATACTTTTTATTGCGAACACATTTTGCTAAAATTGAAAATAAAAAGTTATTGCGAAAAAGTAGGTCTAAAAACTTATCAGCTGGAGTTTAGTAATCCATTATCATAAGGATTGATTTACAAGTAACATTCTAAAAAGCTGTTTTTCTGTGGAAATGTACTAGATCTATATCAAACAAGTTAGAATCTGATGAAAGGCTACATTTAGTGTCATCTCATCTGGATCTACACTGTTTGTAAATATTTCCAGTATATAGAGATTAATATTGAGTAATCCATTATCATAAGGATTGATTTACAACTTACATTAGTAAAAGCTGTTTTTCTGTGGAAATGTACCATATCAAACAAGTTAGAATCTAAAGAGAGGCTACATCTTATAAGGATCTTATATGTGTGTCGAGTCCAGATAGAAGTTTCCAACCCGAGGAATGACCTTGCTGATCGGAACCGAGGCTTGCCGATGACCTTGCTGATCGGAACCGAGGCTTGCCGAGGTTCCGATCAGCAAGGTCATTCCGAGGGTTGGAAACTTCTATCTTGACTCGACACACATATAAGATCCTTTTTCTTGCATACCACCACTGATTTTAATCTTTATTTAATTTTTGTTATTTATTTTTGTTAATCTTTCTTCGCACTTTATTTTGAGAACCGGCTCATTATTTTCATATGCATAATTAAAGTATGCGCTGTTGCGATGACACTAAGCACGACGCGGTTACAATGTCAACGACTTAAAAAATAGTGCCGTTTTGGGTGCCTGATTTATTCCTTTTTTCTCAAAATTTACTTGGAAACGATAACCACGGCATGTAACATTGAATTTGTATCCATTAGATATCCCTTACACCTAATATAGCAATACGGATTTTATCTTTAACATAAACACGTTTGGCGGTGTCTCTTTTGATCGCGAATCAAGATGGCGGCAGATATGAAAGACTGGAAGCCTAGATTTTCTGTCAATGCCACCGGTTACAGCGACCGGCAACAGTATATCGTCTTACTTCTACGTGTGATGAAAGGACTATGTACAAATATTTGTATAAAAACCCAGCTCTCCGTTCAGATTTACAGACCGAAATAGAATCAAGCTGAACAAAATCGGAGACCACGAGGGACAGTCTAGGAGAATCTCGAAGCTCTATTTTCCTTCGAGATAGAACATAGAAGACTGTGGAGACAGTGATTGAGTCTGCAGCCTCGACATGGTTAACCCGGTGTTGGTGAGTGATTGCTAATCTTTCGTTATAGACAGAAGGCCAGATAAGAGGCCCTCCCAGGGGGTACCTGTTCCCTTGTTCCCCTGAATAAATTGGCTTGTTCCCCTGTTCCCCAAAAATCGAAAATTTGTTTTCTTATGTTCCCTGTTCCCCAATATTGTCTTTGTTCCCCTCAAAATTTGGCCTTTGTTCCCCTGTTCCCCTAAAATAAATGCCCTGTTTCCCCTGTTCCCCAAAACCCCTGGGAGGGGGTATGACTAATCGGAGTAATCAAGTTGATTTCGCGAAATCAACTTTTTATTTCGAAATCAGCCTATAAAACCGTTTTTGGGGGCATGTGCATACTTTCTTTCTATCATATGATTCAATATGTGTTTTTGCAGTAGTATGCGAAAATTCATGCAAAAATATTAATTTTTAGGGTTGATTTTGTCTATTATTTCGCTTGGGGTACTAGTCCAGTCAATTTACTTGAAAATTTGACCAAACCTCAAACAAATTCCTTCAGAAAAGGTTTTTAGATTTTCATGATCTATAAGGTCCATAGATTAACAGAAAAAAAGTCCTCAAAAAAATTCGCAGGCAAAATGCATTTTTTCAGGGGCCAAAGAAGGGGCCTTTCAAGCTAATATGTGAAAAATGATATTTTTGTTTTTGTTTCAATTCTCTAGCAATATTCTTTTACATAAACATTTAGAACTTAATTTCTTAAAATCTTTATTTGAAACGATGTTAAAAGGGTACCAAAAGAAAAAAAGGGAAATTTTTTCATCGCCAAATGCATTTTTGGGGTCAAAACCTGCAAAAAACAAAGAAAAAATGTCAAAAAATGAATTTTCGGTATTAATCATAGGCATGTGTAGAATATATCCCGAAAATGTATTATCATTTTTATTATAAAGAAGATAGCAAGATGTGAAGTGAAGAAACCAACATAATTATACCATTTTAGGGTTGAAGGAGGGGGCAGGCAGGGGGAGGGGGCACACTGGCCGAACATTTGAACATAGTGAAAAAGAGATTTCTTCGCTTAAATATGTATTTATCAAACTTGTTTCACATTTTCTTTAAATAGCTCAACAGTCTGTAGATGCAAATACAATATGTGACCTGAAAATGTATTCTGATAACTCGTAATGAAACGGGTTTTTTAGTTTGTTTACTTGCTGTTATAGTGGGTGGAAGGGGTTTGAAATCATGTAAAACTAGAGAAAACAAATTAAACTGTGGGCTAGATAGTCAATTCCTCACACCCACTCACCCTAGTGATGCCGCAGACATGTCTATATTTTAAAGGGCAATCATTATGCGCAGAATAATTGATAATTGCACTGTTGGTTCAAGCAACCCATAGCCTGTTACATACGTTACCCTATTGAAAGTGTCAAAAATAACTCCTGACAGTTTGGAGTATAAATCAAAATAGTTATATTAGACTTTATCTTTATTAAAAGTATGTATATATTATATGTATTTAACATTTTGGCCACAAATGCAGGCTTTTAGAAAATAAGTTTGGCTTCCAGTTGTGTGGTGTATGTTACATATTTAACATTCCCTCTAAATATTTCAATGTTGGTGTCATGTAAGTCATTTGTGTTTGCAAATAAATGTTGTAGTATTTGAAATATTTGTCAAATGAAGTGACAAGATAAATGATTTGTTTTGTTTTATTTTTAAATAACGTTTTGGGTTCTGCCATTATCAATGCATCTGTAATGAGCTGATAAGCACCCCTTACCCTAACAGACTATACCATTTATATGGCTAACCATTACAACCAACTAGATGTTTTGCATTTTCATGCTGTGTTTTCTGTAATTATGACTAAAGTTCTACAAAATCACAACACATTCACTCAGTATTGTGGGGTAGAGGACTCAATATAATAAATGTAACTTATGTTGCATGGCGTAAATCAGAAACAGGACATGAAATTCCTGATCAAATATGACTTTGCTCCTTGGGAGATCTGAAACAAAGTATTTCTTTAAGGAGTAGTCATTTCTGTGTTGAATTCAAGATGTTTTATCTGGTGAGGTTATGTTGTAATGACTGTTACAATTAATTTCTTATAGTCAATATTAAGTCTCCCTATATGTGGCATTACAATTTTTCTACCCTGAAATGACCAGTGATTGTTTTTGCCATCGCTGTTTTGGCAAGATCATATCAAAATTAAAATCAGAAGTAATACAAAGTATTCTTACATTAGTAATAATGATTTTATTACCCATCTATGTAACGTATGTAACAAATTGTCTTGTTATTGATTTCTAAAAAAGCAACAGTTCCCTTACCTAAATAACATTACCACCACAACCCATCCTAAGGAAATTTTCAATCGTATCCTACCTTAAATAGCGATTGTTGGTGTAGTAAAAAGAGATGTAATCTGCCTATTTTTGATTGTATATAATAACACTATTCAACTTAGTATACGTCATTTGATCGTTTGTGGTATATGCTAGCTTTAAGCAGTTAGACAATGCCAATATTATAAGGATGCCTATGGTCTAAAAATTTGACATCTTACTTACAACGGAAATTCTTAGAACCTGAGTTTGCTGTTTTATGCAGCAACTATCACTGCCCCTGAATACTGTAATGCTGACTTACATGTATATTGCTGAGTAAAAAAACTGTACTCTTGTGATTTTTGGGGATATTTTAGCAAATGTCTTGACTAACAGAATTACTTGTCGTTTCGTAAAAACAATGTATGTGGTTTTATCTTTAATAAGTTGTATGCAATGAGTTTTTAAAGCTTCATCCACATGAATTGAAAATACCATGCACAATTGGTGACAAATGAATTTGGATGGCAGTATATTTTAATCATCTAGATTTAATTAATTTCATGTAAGATTTGGTTTGTAAAAAAATATTTTCAAACATTGCTTGGATCTCATGATCCAACATCATAGCTGTAACGTTTGTAACACCAACTAATATATCTGGACAGCATCACGAAATAGTGTTACGCTGGCTTAAATCATTCACAAGTACCTATTTCCGTTGATGTGTTTTGTATTTTCATCAATGATGATACTATAAAATATAAAGTGCATTTTAGATAAAGCAAATGTTATGTTTCTATTTCCAATAGCTTGCCTGTAATGGGCATTTAAACAACTTTACACCCCTTCATCCCCCATTAATTAAAAACTCACACATGAAAGCTATTATCATGGCCCTGGCTTCCCTCTAACTTAAGCATTTATAAGCATATGGTGCTTTATCATGCAACCAGACACGGGTTGGCTCGTTTATAAAATTAATCAAATTTGAAAATACCATGTTAATGTTTTATGTGTTTTTGCAAGCTACTTAACAGGGGCCTGATGATGTTTGAGAAGGTCAACGGGGCAACCCTTTGTAAATAAAGCAAAACTTACTTTCAAACTTACTAACTCAGCAGAGAGATGTGATTGGTTCAAGTTAATGCATGTTATGCCATGCTTTCTTGTCAATGTGACCAGGTGTAAAACATTTTTATCTTTTGTTGGGATAAAACGACGCATAAAATGAATGTAACGATGCTGATGTGATATAAAATGTAAATTGACACACACCTGACCTAATTATGTAAATATGAGAAGTAAGCCATATATTACACATGTTGTTTTCGCAAAGAACCTTCATTCTCATTTGATGAAATCAAGACATTTTGAGGTACATTCTAGAATTTAGAGGCACTTTTTTGCCTATGTTTATATCATATCAACAAACACTGGAACAGCGGAAAGTAATCTCATTTAGCTAACAACTGTAGTCAGAATGTCACAAGCGTCCCATCAGATTGTAACGCATCTACGCCATGTAAAGTCAAGTTGGTGTTATTATCCTTGTTCTTTTCTACTGCTGAAAGCAGAATACCACTTCAGCCATTCTTAAGATTGGGTTGGGGGCGTTATATATCATAAGCAGACTCAATCTTGTTGTTTTATAGCTTGTGTGTTTGCTCTATTCCCAAAGGGTCACATTGCTCATATTATTTGTAATCAATTTTCCAAGGAGATTCTTCAAGTTCATCATTCAGTATTCAATGTTGCTGCAGCTCCAAGAATATACAAGACCTTGTTTGCGACATGAACACTTTTCAGGCACAGTTGCAGCGGTTGCTATTCACTACATGCACATTAGACAACATTTCTAATGCTGCATATTCGTTAAGTTTTATTGGTTAGCCTGCCAACCTCCTTCTGTTGCATCTAAGTAATTACCAATTCAAGTCTACACATGTTCTCGGACCCAGTATAAACGGACTGGTCACTGGCGGAAATACAAAGTTATGTTGTCGTGGCTTTGTTTTAGCGCTATTTCAAAGTACTACAGCCGAAAAAAATGATTTGAAACGTACCGTAGATCATACAAAGTTATTCCCGGTATGCAAAGTTGAAATATTACAAGTTATGGTAAATAAAATTGAAGTTTTATCATCTTTTTAGGTTGACTATATTCGGCTAAAAGTGCCAAAAATAGATAAAAGGGTACCTTGGTTTCTTGCTGATGTTCATAAATACGGATAAACTTTCAATATATACTTAAGGACTTTGAAAACGCATCACCCATATTAAATCCTTCATTTCACAAACCCTGATAATGTCAGCGAGATAATTGTTATTGCATATCATAGTCTGACTACCTTGTAGTGTGTCCTAGAAAATTCATGGTTGTAAATTTACATTAAGGTATTGAAAAAGCATCCGTTTTAAGACAGGGGTGGTCGATTTTGAAGGACACAAATTCAGCTGCAAGTTAACACGCGTTAGTTTTGATTCCTGACTCAGAAGATTTGCGTCCTTTACTTATTTCACAATTACACATTCATCATTGAACGATTAGAAATGAATTGACAGTTCGGTATGCTCAAAATTATACCCCTTAAAAATTATCGACATACCCCACCCACCCTGATTACTATTGTCTAGTAATAAATTTCAACGTCTTGGGCCTTTCAAAGTTTCGATTTTTTTACGTCCGGTTTTATTGGAAAATGCGTAGGGCATACACAAATGACAGATTAAGCATAAATTACGCTTGTATCACGTGCCTTTTGTATTGTGCAAGTGGCGTTAACGTAATTTTTAAGACGTTCTCGATCACATGACAGCAGATCTCCTGCCATGATTTACATCAAAACGTCTTCCCAACATGACTGCCAGTGTATGTAGTCAATATCAGGAATGAACGCGTGCATAAAGGTAACTTATGGAGATGTTTCTAAAAAGGAGCTATAAATTGATGTTCAAATTTGACGTTTATTTTCGAAATAATAAAGTTATCAATTACTTTTAATTAGAAAAGGCCTATAAATTCTTTTGGTGACATGGTATCATATACGTCACGGTTTAAACATAAAAATAATCAAAAAGCTTCATCTAATTGTGCAGATAGGTGCTGGATGGCGTATGTACCCATGTGACGTCATCAGCAGCGTCGCGTGATAGTGCAGTCAAATTAACGACTGTTTCATACCAATTCTGAGTTGCATATTAAAACCTGCGAGTAACTTTTCAATCGCATGTACGGTTTTCAAGAAAAGTGCAAAAATATGGTGATGCGTTTTCAAAGTCCTCTAGTATATATCTTCAACATACATCAGTTTTGAAAGCTCAGCCTCGACAACGTATTTCCAATATTTACATTTACCTGTATGTCAGTTACCAGTCCGTGTATACTGGGTCCTAGACATGTATAACAAATCTGGAAAAAACCCAGATCTTTTAAGACATCTCTTTCTCTCTCGCACTCTCTGGGCTTTTGAACGTATTGGTTGCCGGCAATTAGGTTAAAAACTATCAAAAACTATCATAGTACTTGTTTTAAGATTTTATTGCAACGTACCCGAAAAAATTGCAAGGGAAACATCGATCTTAGATGGACTGGAAACATATCGAAAACGGCGACCAGTAAATATCGGATTTCCTTTCCTATATGGCACGTATGTGCTTCCATACATTATTTTTGTGGACAGCACCTTTTTTTCATCATAAATTTTAGGGGGGAGAAAATCATATGTCTACTTTTTAATAGTATGTACTACTGGTGTGGTTAAAATATTTTTTAAATGCAGAAAATGGAAAATTCTTTTAAAAAGCGACATTCCGAAATTTGGTTCATGCGGAAAATATGTGTTTGCGCTCTTGTTTGCGTCACTTTTAAATATTATAATTTATATTTTGAGGTCGCCAACTGTTATAAGGAATACCTATCAACATAATTGAGTGGTCTGTTGCTTCAAATCGACACTCGTATCATTTTTTCTGCCTCTTTTCAAATTAGTTTTGATCTGGAGAAAAATATCGAAGCAGACATCGTTTTTGTATCGTTTCCTATAGCGACGGTGTGTTACGTCACTTAATTTTGTACGGTGTACTTGAATTGCCAGGGTGAAAAAACGCGAAAATGGCATGTTTTAAACTCTAATTATTCGAAAATGCCTGAATATTTTTCTGAGGACTTTTTGTTGGTTAATAAGGCATAAATTATCTACATGTTCACGCCATAACGGCTTCTGAAGGAATTAGTTTGACGTTGATATGTAGATTGACTGGACTATACAGATGTACAACTCCGTATTATCGTGGTATCTAACTTCTTTGCCGAAATCAGGCTATAAAACCCAATTTTTTGTTAAAAAATTATACTGTCCTTTACCATATGATTAGATATGTATTTTTGCAGGAGTATGCAAAAAAACGCAAAAAAAATAAAGTTGAGGCTTGATTTTGTCATATTTTGCTTGGGGTAAAAAAGTACTCCGTAATACCGCGGTACCAAATTTCTTTGTGGAAATCTCCGCCGAATTCATGCTAGAAAGGCTTAATTTTGGTGTAAATTGATTCGTATTCTTTACCATACGATTAAATATGTATTTATACAATAGTAAACAAAATATCATGCAAGAAAAATAATATTGGGGGTTAATTTCGTCGAATAATTGACAGATATAAATAATTTCTATTCCCTCGAAATCAACCCATTTTTTTGAAGAATTAAGCCTATAAAACCCAAACAATTGTGTAAATTAATATTTTAATTTTTACATTTGATAAAATGTGCGTCTATACCTAGTGTGTTCTTATGGATAAATATTGAAATAGTCGGATGATTTTGAAGAATATTTGACGGATGTTTCTAAGTCCGTATTGCCACGAAATCTACTTTTTTTTTTACGAAATCAGCCCACAAAATAATGGGCGGATTCAGAGGGGACCCCCCTGGAAACTAATGAAAAATATTGGGTTTATTTAGTCCGGATCCCGTGCAAAATCACGAAGCTACAAATGTACCAAACAAGCATTCAATGTTGGGCCAACATCAGCCTGCAAGCGAAACGCCATTTAAATGGCGTTTCGCTGGTGCACCGATTATGGCCCACTTTAAGTGGTATTTGGGTCCTCTCTTCTCCCTCATCAACTAAGTGTTGAATTGATTTCTAAAGTTCAGGATTTTTTCGGAGACTGATCTGAGTCCCAAAGGTTAGGGGGATGGGGGTAATACCGTAATGCCTAAATAAATAAGAAACCCTATTAAATCTCCCGAATTCAGCACTCAGAGGCTGACTTTCTAAGAAAGAAAGTCAGCCTCAAAGTCCTGAATTCAGGAATACTCCTGAAAACTTACACAAATGGAGATGCTTATTGTGTCATTATCTAGTAACCTTTCCAAACAGTTTGATTCCAGATCAGGTCAGACCAAATGGCGGGCGTGGTCTGGATCCAAAATGTTTGAAACAGCTTCTTACATATATTTATAAATTAAGATTTAAAATTGAATTGATTTTCTAAAGTTTAGGATTTTTTCGGAGACTGATCTGAGTCCCAAAGGTTAGGGGGAAGGGGGTAATACCATAATGCCTAGATAAATAAGAAACCCTATTAAATCTCCCGAATTCAGCACTCAGAGGCTGACTGTCTAAGGAAAGTCAGCCTGTGTTCATTTAAACCGTTTACCGACAACGGTGGCAATTCACACCTATTAACAATTAAAGAAGATAATAGTCATCACACCTGGTGACCGTGTCGGTAGTAATCAAGGATCAATGGATTATCGGTTGTCTTTATGCCTTACCGCCGCGAACAATTCAATGCATCCATCCGTCCGTCCGTCCGTCCACCCATCCATCCATCCGTCTTTTCATTCATTCATTCATTCATTCAGTAACATCATAATAAATTTAAAATTTTATACTCAGTTCCAAGGAGCACGGAAAAAACACACGTTTGATCATGGAAAATGAAGCAAATGGGTCTTTAGCCGAAATCGATTATTCTACAGAAATGTTCTACAAAAAATAAAGTATTTATATTCATTACGGAGAATGGCATTAAATACCGATGCTCGCAACTTTTTTTATACTCTGATTTCGTCTTAGCGACGACTTCGCCGTTTACTGACTCATTATAAGAAAATTCTTGTTGATAGTGTCACCCTTCAATTCTAATATTTTATAATATTAGTTTGAGCACACAAATATATTCTGTAAAATGAATTGTGTTTATGTCGCTAAAATTGGTTCCGATAGGCTAATTTCTTCAGAGAAACGTGATGATTTTGCGGCAACGGATTTTAGCTTAAACTTCTCTCCATCATCGAAAAATTGGTCCTATAAAAGAGTTCCAATTTCCATGAAAAGTGGGAAACATAGGTATTTAGATATACGGTAAAGTAATAATGAAACCCCTCACCAAAAATATTTGTTTTGTTAAGTCCATCTTCTTAAAAGAAATTGATTTCGTAGTAGGCATATTACAAGGTAATATCCGCATCTGAAGGGAAATTTACATAGGACAAAATCAACCCCAAACTTAATATTATATTATTGATAATTGTTAAAATGCTAATGCAA
The DNA here is from genome assembly GCA_964019695.1 of Loripinus fragilis. Classification (NCBI taxonomy): domain Eukaryota; kingdom Metazoa; phylum Mollusca; class Bivalvia; order Lucinida; family Lucinidae; genus Loripinus; species Loripinus fragilis. The sequence continues at coordinate 21,122,767 of OZ026519.1, read as the reverse complement.
AGTATCAGTACACAACAAAAACTTGGTTTTTATAGCCTGATTTCGGCGAAGACATTTGATACCGCGATATTACGGAGTTCTATTGGTACCAGAAGGGATATATTGGACAAAATCAAGCTTTAACTTTAATATTTTCGCGTGAATTTTTGCATGCTACTGTAAAACATTAGTTTTATCATATGGTAAAGAAAAAAATCATTTTCTTTCCTTTAAATGGGTATTATAGGCTGATTTCTGCAAGAAATTTGATATCACGATAGTACGGAGTTATATAGATCTGTGCCCCAAGTGAAACAATAGACAAAATCAACCCTAAAATTTAATATTTTTGCATGAATTTCCGCATACTACTGCAAAAACACATATTGAATCATATGATAGAAAGAAATTATGCACTTACCCCCCCCCCCCCCCCCAAAAAAAAAAAACGGTTTTATAGGCTGATTTCGAAATAAAAAGTTGATTTCGCGAAATCAACTTGATTACTCCGATTAGTCATACCGCTGGGAGGGCCTCAGATAAGCTTTAGTTCATTTGGGTAAAATTGTTAATTTTTAGGAAATTTCTTTTCCTTACTTTACCCCCCATATAATCAAATTGCTTTGTTCAGTCCAAATCTGTGACAGATTCTGTATCTTCAGCCAGATGCTTCCTCCTAGCCCATGTACTTTTGGGACATAAAAATTTGATTTTGTTTGCTTTTTCTCTTAGAGCAACAATATTTTTCAAAGCAAGCCTTTAATGAATCTTTAAATTTTTGCAACCGAACTATTCCACAGTGGAATGGTCTTTCTCCTTCGGTGGTCAATTCCCAGACTACTGAGGAGTTTAAGGGCACTCCTCATTTAGTCAAAACACAGCCAAAAGATTTTTCTTGTTTGTTTTTTTGTTTGGTTTTGTTTTGTTTTTTCAAAATTCCAAATTCACACTCCCTGGCATAATAATCGCATGTGATCCTGCCAGTAGCAAAAGACAGATAGAACTGTTCATAGCCCCATGAATGACATAATTTGATTGATAGCTGCCAAGCTCTCTTGCCCATGCAATACTTATCGGACATAGAAGTGACACTGATGTTGTGATTGACTGCGAGCCATACCGAAGTCGCATGTGCAAAACAAGCTTCTTGTTTGCTTCATAGGCTGCCCGTGTTCACACTGGTTGCTGTTCCGCTTTTCCGTTTTACACTCCAACAAAACCGTTAATACAATTATATATTAAATACAAAACTTTTTCCCCCTAAATTATAAATGATTTCAATATTTTAGATATATAATAAAATGTAAATAAAAGCAATAAATTCGATTTTTGGAATCATGAATACTTCATATTCCGTTTTTCGCATCAGGCCTTGTGGCATAATCTTCTCGAGTGTCGATTCTCTCACATGTAGATTGAGTGTCTCAAAGGTAAAATTTCCACAAATGCAAGAGACCCGAAATATATGATTCCATGAACATTCCAAAAATCGAATTCATTTCTTAAATGCAATCAGAATGTTCAAACAGTTGGGGTCCAGATCAGGCCTGACAATTTGTTGGTCCTGATCTGGGTTTAAACTGTTTGGCAGATGACAGAAGTAGGTATTTGATTTATAAATTAAATTAGAACTCAAGCATTAAGGAAATTTTATTTGCGTAAACTTTAATTATTTTCTTACCCATTAATTTGAACATGTGTTTTGGGCGCTCGAGGGGACCGTCTCATTGAGACGGTTCTTTCGAGTACCCACACCATATGTTTTGGATGAGAAATAAAGAAGATAATATTCCAATACACACTCTTATCTGGAGGCCTGGCTGTTTTATTTGCTTCAACTTTAATTAATTTATTTCCCATTAATTCAAACATGTGTTTTGGGTGCTCAAGGGGACCGTCTCATTGAGACGGTTCTTTTGAGTACCCATATGTTTTGTATTGCTATTCATAGATCCAGATGAGGAAATTTTATTTGCGTAAACTTTTAATTGTTTTCTTACCCATTAATTTGAACATGTGTTTTGGGTGCTCAAGGGGGCTGTCTCATTGAGACGGTTCTTTTGAGGACCCACACCATATGTTATGGATGAGAAATAAAGAAGATAATATATTCCAATACACACTCTTATCTGGAGGCCTGGCTGTTTTATTTGCGTAAACTTTTAATTGTTTTCTTACCCATTGATTTGAACATGTGTTTTGGGGGCTGAAGGTGACCGTCTCATTGAGACGGTTCTTTTAAGTACCCACACCATATGTTTTGTATTGCTATTCATAGATCCAGATAAGGAAATTTAATTTGCGTAAACTTTTAATTTTCTTACCCATTAATTTGAATGTGCTTTAGGTGCTCAGGGGGACTGTCTCATTTAGACGGTTCTTTTGAGTACCCACACCATATGTCTTGGATGAGAGATAAAGAAAATAATATTCTATCCCACCCTCACACTCATAATTCTTATAATCTCACAAACCCGGCCCTTAGGAGAATGAAAAAAACTAACAGCCGCATGCTCGTCGTACGTCGATCCATGACGTCATTGTGAAGTTAAAATGACGTCACCATGGCACATCTCGGCGTATTCAGGATTTTCTGGAAGTCTTTTCCACATTTTTACAATATAAACGAGGTAATGGCACTTTCAATGGACATTGTTAAAGCACTATTATTCATTGAACAGGATTCGCACAGGCTTGAAAAGTACTTGAATATACAAGACTGTCTTGAAAAGTCCTTGAAAATAAAATTTCCCTTGAAAAGTACTTGAAAAACACTCAAAGGCTTTGAAAAGTATTTGAATTTTACCATTTGCAGGAGGATTCAACACTGTTTTTGGAGGCCTAATTTCGTGGCAATGTTTGCATCATGATGAAAGGAAAACAAAAGGGATAGTTAGTAAGTAGCCTACAGAATATGAGGGATTTTATTTTATATGACGTCACGTCTGGGAGTGAAATAACGCCATGCAATAAAATCGATAAACCACTAGTGGTTTATCGATTTACGGGAAATGTTATGACGTCCATAACAAGGTTGCGTACATAATGACAAAATTATAACGTCTTTACGCCAGAAATGAGATTTCAAAGTAGTTGTCATATGATGAATAGAATCTAACATTCGGGCTCCTGTATTATTGAATTTATTAAACTCGTTGCGAAAAAGGAATCAAATGCTCGGCAAGCCTCGCATTTAATCACTTTTCCCCAACTCGTTAAATAAATTCAATAAACATGAGCACTCATGTAAGATCCTCTATGTACCTATGTCCCTTCTTTCATCAGCAAAAAGGCATTTATTTGGAGAATTTTTAGCTCATTTTGAACAGTCACTATTCTTTGCTACATGTACAAACACCAGCATACCCTGTCAAAATGCATGTCAATAAATGGGCGTAGACAGAAAAGAGGAACAATACTAATAGGGAAGGTTGGAACATTCAAGGAACCAGCAGTATTAAAGAGAAACGGAGGAATAACACCGCTTGGGGGGATGGAACATTATAGAAGACTAATGAAATATGTTGAGGGTGGAAGAGGGTGGGTAAATAAACTTCTCAACCTTCCAGTTACAAGCGTAAAATGAGACTGACTCGGGCTAGAGTAAGGCCCTGTCCCGAGATAAGGATAAGGCAAAGAGCACAGCGAATCAATTTGAGCGTCTCATACTAGCGGACCAATAAACGACTCTGATAGTCATACACTGACGTCAGATGGCGCTAGGGCGGAGACATTATTTTGTATACCTACGAATAGAACAGAACAGGATATCTATACACTGCTTCCTCCAGTTAATTACTAGCTATGAAACATAGCTTCACCATTTGGGAAAAAATATAATAAAAATTGGGAAAATAAGCACTAAAATACATGAAATTGGGAAAATAAAGGCCATTTTTGGATTGGGAATGACTCCCATATAAGGAGGTAAAAATGGCCAAATAAAATCACTGGTAAGGAACAATTAAATATTGATAGGGAAGGATGCCAGAAACATAAGAGAAAGATAAATGAGGAAAGAGAAATTTTGTAAACCATATTTTTCTAAACGAAAACATAATGTTGGTTGTACTCAAAAGAACCGTCTCAATGGGACGGTTTTATTAAGTAGTGAGTACCCTAGTTCTGGGACCATAACCTAGTTTGTAAGTTCATCATGGTCAAACTAGAATGGGACAGAACAAAAAATCCATTCTTAGGCCTAATCTTAGGTCTATGAGTACCTAAGCATATTTTAACATGAATAAAAAATAGTTACAAGTTTATGCATAAAAAGTTCCTTAATCTGGACCTATGATAATGAACCGTTTTTAAGGAATGCTATTTTAATTGAACATATGTTGTTTATGTTTAGTTGTCAGTTGTATACACCAGTGGAATAGAAAATTGTTTAGAAATCGGCAAAGATCACAATTTTAACATACAAGGGAGGACCTCTCTTTAAGGCAAATTTAACCCATTGAGAAGGGAGAAAGATACAAGCTGTGTCTCATTTCAAATGTTGCAAACTTTTCTTAAGAAGCTCAGATTTTTGACAAGTTGGTATAGTTCAATTGGCAGAACGGCCTCGGGTTATCATATGAAAGCACCTGGAGGTATGTCTGGGTTCGAACCCCAGTACTAGCAGTCTGATCTGATGCTTTGTTTTTATTCAAAAATATGAAAAACATAAAAATGATAAAAAATTCAGTCAAAATATAGCATTTTTGAGAAGTATTTAGGAAGTGAAAATGTTGTCTCCCTTGTAAGTTCAGGTTTAGAATTAAAAGCCAATCTCTGATGAACAAAATTCAGAGTTAAAATGATTGATAACACTGCTTTAGTGAAATCTAGCCATTTCAACACAATTAGCTTTCATGGTGTAATAGGAAACATACTCACTCTTGGAGTGAGGGCTCCAGGTTCAAATCCTGGTGAAAGTACAAAGTTGGGCAGCTGGAAACTGATTTTGAGGAATCAATTATAGTAACAAAAATAGAAATCTAGCCAGTACTGGCTATATTGACCAAATGATGGTGAAGTATTGCCCTGCTGACTAAACCGATATCAGTCCAATAGTTGACCAATGTGTGCCCAACAAGATATCAGTCCAACTTTCACCCTATGAGCAAAATGATATCGCCCCAATAACTATATGATATTCAAACAATATCCATCTAATGATGGTTAGATATTGGTTAGATATTGGTTTACTAACTAGGGGTAGAAACTGTGGCATGCGTGAGAGGTCATCTCTTGTCAGGCCATTAGGGATCATCACCTTGGCTCCTCTTCAAAAAGACTTTGACTCTCTGTTGACAACTAATTGAACTCTGCTTACAGCTAAAAGGTTAGCAGGTCATCACATAGTGCCCTATTTTGTACATATCCCGACCCAGGGGTTGGGAGGGGGATTCCCTTGAAAAGCATGTAATGACATTGTGAGCTTTTGATGCTACAGAAGTGACATAAGGACCAAACTTAAAGCTTCTGTGTGCAGTCACTACCCAAACCATAGATTTGATGGCTGTCATTTAGGCCTAAAATAAATAAAAAAAATCTTTCAGGTTACCAGACTGCCTATTTTTTAGTGTTTATTTTTGGCAAGGGATTTCCCCCAGTTTTTGAAAGATCCCCCCCCCCCTAAATTTAAGGAGGTAGGGTTTGATATTTTTTTATATAAGCCAAGAAAAATATTCTAAAATTTAAGTAAACTACTCGCTTTTTTTTAAATGGTAGCATTGAAACTGATGTTTTTGTCCCTAAATCTTTTTTATGGGATTTCCCAGTTCAATCAGTCCGACAGGGCTCCAGATAAGAGGGGTTAAAGGGTATTTCAGCATTGATTTTTTGGAATTCAGAATTGAAAATTAAATTGAAGGGTAAAAATACCCTTTGCAGTTTGAGTTTTCAGTGCTGATGTTCAATTTATGTGGTGAAATCTTTATTCTTAGTAAGAAAAAACTAATTAATATACACCAATTGTATAAACTTCATAAGTTTTCCTAAAAATGCAACATGTATTTGATACAAGCAACTTTTCTTAAGGACATATGCTACTAAATACTTCCCACATTGAAATATTTTCAATACTTTGCATACAGTTTGTTTTATGCATGGGCTATCCATTTATGAAATAAAAAGGATATGTCACCGTGCTTATTTTTTCAGAATCTCATATTGAAGTTTACAGCATTTTCTAGAAACATAAAATAATAACACTAGGCCTAATTATCGAGCTAAAACGGTTGTAATCTTCAGCCAGCTTCTTTCTTTTAACTTAAATTACTGCCCATGACCTCAAACTTTTAAGGAAATGTGCATGTTTACTTGTGATCCCATGCTGTGACAAGATACTGCATGATATATTTTGACAATTCGTCAAAAAAAATGGAATTTGTTTTTAGAATAAATCATGTATTAAAAAATCTGACATTGAAAATCTTGAAAATTTATTTTTAATTCATGGACTATTATAATACCTTTCAGAAAAAAGAATAAAAATCTGGGGTCACCGAACTAATTCTCTTTCTAGAGGGCCAAATTTAACCCCACCCCCATAGGTTTCATGAGTAATTCAATATAAAAGTTCGGGGATGACCATTTCGTTCGTTTTGATGATGCCATTTTACTAGTATATGAAGTAATTTAGCATTAAAATGTTAAAAAAGAAAGAAAAAACACACTGAAAATATGTGCGCATACGGGAATCGATCCTGGTCCTCTGGCTTTGTAGTCAGACACGCTAACCACTAGGCCACGAGGTCAGGTCGTGCGCCGCTCTAAATAAGCATACAAATAGTATAGACTCGGCCACTATCGTATTCGTAACCAGGGTTATTGTGTATGTCGTTTGATTTCGACTAAGCTACTTTTATCTGTCTTTAGTGCTGAGACGATCAGTTCTGAAAAAATGTCAATAGATATTTCGAACACACTTTAATTAGTTATTTTGTGAAGAAAATGTCGGAACACCGATATGACATAAGAATATCGGAAGCTGTGTTGATCCGAATCCGTTAAGGGTCGAAAGACAGGACCCAGACAACTTTCCCCGTTTGCAGACGCGGAAAAGGTGCGCATTGGAAATAGCCGCATATGTCTTTAAAAATATGTTAAGCAAATATTGGGTCTTTTTACAAGGCTTTGCAATTCCTGCAATTTGATACTTTAAATATAGAGTAAAATGCTCATTAAATTAAAAAGTAGGGTGTGAAAAACCCATTGGTCCAAATCCTTATCTAGACCACTGCAGTCTCCCCATGTCAAAACTTTTAACAAAATAAAAATATTTTTGTAGATCTACCTTAGATCAAAAACCTGATCGAAACACACATATTCTTTTCTATGGCCTAAGTAAAACACAGTTAAACATTTTCTTTTTTGCTTGCGGCGCTCTCGCCGCAAGCATTTCTGTCGGAATAGTGATACCCTCTACCTGGTTTGTCTATTTATATAAACAAACTGTTAGCATAACGGTCGTGGTTCTGTCAACGGTGATAAAAACCGGGACTACCGCGCAAATTGAATAGAATATAATACGAGTTGCACCTCGCTCTTTGACGTGTATCTAGCGATTTTCATTCAGTTTTTTTTGCGATTTTCACACAGTTTTTAGCGCATCCCATAAATCTGAAAGGACAAGTTGTATTTTTATATTTTTCAAAGACTAATTCATATTTTCAAGGATGATTTTACAAAATTCCAGGACAATTCCAGGACAAAAGGCACTTTTTTCCAGGACCAAGGCCAAATTTTTCCAGGTCTGTGCGAGCCTGTAAGAGCATGTCTCATATTATATGCAATATTAACCCCCAAATTCAATTTGTTGATATATGTTGTGGTCATAGAATGTCGCTCACTGTTTTCATCCACTGTGACCTTGATCTCAGGAGTCAGATCTTGAAAAAATGCCCCCACAGCAGATCGCCTATTTTATTTATGGTAGCATTCCATATTTGGTATGTTGATACATCTTGGACCCTGGAGAGTCACCAAATGTTTCCAGGTCACTGTGACCTTAACCTCTGGTTTCTGTTCTAGCAAGGTTGAGCTCAGAGCTTATCTGTATATAATTTGAGGTAGGAATCCTAATTTTGGTGTGAGGATAATTTTGGGATCATGGCGTGTCGCATACACTTCTGGGTCAATTTGACATGTAGCTTGTACAAAAGCATGTATAAAAACACTGCAGATTTAGTTTTATAACTTTATTAATCATGCCACGATTGTCCAAACATGAACCATCTGGCACAATTGGAATGATATTGGCCCACTTCGAATCGAACTAAAGTTCCTGCTAAAGATCTTACGCAATAGATGTGTGCATACGTTTACACCTAAATGGCTACGGTTGCTCCCTTTTAATTAGTTGTCAAGTAAACAAAGTGAATGGCCCTGTATGCCCCACCCCAATTCTTCATCATAGACAAAAGGGGTGTGAATAAACTGCACAGACTACTCTAATTAACAATTACGAATAAGAGGGACCGCAAATAGAACACATCAAGGATTTATTTTGTAAAATAAAAACATTTTGACGCTTTTGATAGATCTTGAACCCATCTTGCTAGATAGGTCTAGAGGAGGGAACCAGATAAGCTACTAGAGTAACGGTGCTCTGAACCACCATTGATCTTAAGTAGGTTCATGACGTCACTATAGTAGCCACTATCGATGTTCGAATTGAAAATTAGTTACTATAGTAGGAACTAAACTTCGATGCGAAGTGGGCCATTATAATTGCCATCAGTAATCTATATAGAATTGCTACCAGTCTGATAATAAAAGTGGTCATTAATACACGTAAAATATTGTAATGATATTTCTTTCTTTTCCAAATGGTTATGTTCATTACTCTATAAATGTAATTGTCTGCAGTAGAGTTGTATGATTATCAGAACTTAGCATCAACATATAGACTAGCAACAAATTTGGAATATGTTTATATGGGAAACATGAAATGACTATTTGAAAAGTTCCAGGCCTTTGGGAAAGGCGATCAAGTAAACAGCCCTCAGAGATCGTTATCAGGCTACAGGGACAGTTAAATATTGAGGCAGGTCTGGTTAACCAAAAATGACGACCTGACGTTAAGACGGCAACTTACGTCAAGTGTATCAACGATATTTGCATCGAAGATATCCGTTCTGGCTGGCTAACGTCAGTTCCAGACAAATAATAGGGCTTCGAGGGTAATTTGTATCCAGGTTTTTAATAAAAAAAAATTTGAAACAACTACTTTAAATCACGTCTGATTCCTAGACAAATTTCAATTTGCAACTTTTGAATCTAAGGGGTATTGCTATTTGATAGACTGTTGTCCTAACATTATTTATATTTTGGCATGAAATTAAAAACATGTTTTGCTGACGTGTTTATGTTCATTGTTGCCAAAACCAAAAAAATTGATACATTGAAAATAAGTAAAATTTTATTAATTTCATTTTTTTTTTGCGTTTTTAAAGTCCTTCAGTGTATGTTACTAGGTGTCGCTTTAGATAACTGTTTGTGGTTTTCTTTTTCCAAAAGAGTATCTTACCCACCGATACCCATCAATAACTATTGTTAATTTTCGTCTATGACGTGGTTTTAGTGCAGTGTAAACAATAACCATATTTGGAGGTGTTCCCAACAAGGTGCACATACTGTTTTTCAACTAGGCAAGCCCTCCTTTAAAAAGGAAAATTTATAATACAACTGGCATGATAATGTTCAAAATGGAGCTAGAGAAATAGATAGATACATATGCATACATGGACTGGTGGATGAATAGACAGTCAAGGAGGGAGAGAAACTTCATAAGTGCTCATGTACCCATCTAGGTAGTGCCTAAGTTCATATTAGTGATGAGTTGTATTGTGTAACAAAACTACAGCCACATATTGCTTATCAGTCTCTTTATTTGTTCATTTTGCTTTCTCTCCAATGGAAATTTCTGTCACAGATTGCTCAGCTCCTATTGGAGCCACTGTTGTCAAATTGTGTGTACACTTTCAGGTAGGCAAAGTGTATTGTGTAAATGAAAATTAAGATGCTTATCCTCATTTTGCCGTCTTTTTTCAATTTTTCATTTTTTTCTTTCTGTCACTCTTATATAATACATATGGACATTTTTTTCTGTCAAAGATTTCTCAGCAACTACTTGAGTTAGGATTTTGAAATTATGTACAAAGCTTGATAGTGATGGGTTGTATTGTGTAACAAAATAACAGCTACATATTGCTTATCAGTCCCTTTATTTGTTCATTTTTCTTTCTCTTCAAGGAAATTTCTGTCACAGATTTCTCAGCTCCTATTGGAGCCAATGTTTTCAAATTTTGTGTACACCTTCAGGTAGGCAAAGTGTATAGTGTAAATGAAAATTAAGATGCTAATCCTCATTTTGCCTTCTTTTTTCAAATTTTCAATTTTTCCTTCTGTCCTTTAAAATACATATGGACATTTTTTTCTGTCAAAGATTTCTCAGCAACTACTTGACTTAGGATTCTTAAATTTGGTACAAAGCTTGATAGTGATGAGTTGTATTGTGTAACAAAAACAGCCACATATTGCATATCAGTCCATTTATTTGTTCATTTTTCTTCCTCTCCAATGAAAATTTCTGTCGCAGATTTCTCCGCTCTTATTGGAGCCAGTGTTTTCAAATTTTGTGTACACCTTCAGTTAGGCTAAGTGTATTGTGTAAATGAAAATAAAGATGCTAAAGCTCATTTTGCAGTCTTTTTCAATTTTTCCTTCTGTCACTCCTATATCTTAAACATATGGACATTTTTCATCAAAGTTTTCTCAGAAACTACTTGATTTCATAGGGGCCCGGCGCGTTTTTTGGTTGATTTGGGACACATATCGGTCGAAAAAAGTATACATTAGGTAAAAAATAAACGATAGATTTTGAATTCTAGTCGTATAATTTTTGATTGTTTGTTCTCTTGATGATCAAAATGTTTGGCCGAAATGTCCGAAAAGCGAATATTGTTTACATTGACAACCAAAAGTAGTTCCGACAGAAGTAGTTCGGCGCTACGTGCGTCAGTTCTTTTTTTTATCTTTCCCTAGGGCTGGTACCAGTCGGGACGCGTAGTGAAGGCGTATGATTATTATCAAACATGCATAGCAACAAAAACGTTCGAATTTTTCGGCTTTCTCAGCGAAGCGAGGAACGACACCCCAAATTTAACCGCTTGTTGCACGAATGTCCCAAATCTTATTCTGTTAAAAATTGGCCACTTGTGTTCGTCGTTTGTTCAAGTTTTCCCATAGCGTATGAATTTTAATCTACGACAACGCTCTTAAACAACGAGATGGGCGAAACGGAAAACTTGCAAGATGGATGTGACTGTAAAAAAATGGTTCACGTTTGATATCAAATTTCTCATTTTTTCGACTTGGTCCCGCTGTGGCATATATGTCATGAAAAAATATAGGGTTTCAACTACCAATGTGCCAATTTTTATCAAAATTCGTTCTGGAGACAAAATTCGTTCCATTATCTTCGAGAGGTCATACGGTCTTCAAACGGTCAAACTTCCAAGATGGCGGAAAACGAGGATTGGGTGCGACTGGCAAAGCCAGTACATATCGCACAAAACCAATCTAGACCACAATAAATGTATTAAAATTCAAATGAAAATATAGATCTATTTAATATATTGGATATCTAGACCTTATTTATCTCGGATAAATTCCACAGTGTAGGACCGGAAGTGTACGGTATTTGTGCTTGTACATTCTTTTGAGATTGTACATCGACGGATAAGTTATTTGTGCAATGAAGCGAGGGGTAGGTTGACAAGAAGTTTCTCTTTTTTCAAACGCCTTTCATTCTAAGTGGAATTCTGGTGGATGGAAATTAGGTTACACAGGCTGAGCTATCGATTTCCACTATTCGATTTTTTTCATTAAATCCGAAAGTTTCACAAAACAACGAAAATCACGCTATCACCTGGTTTCGTCCGAGTTTCAGTGTCTTTGCAAGCTCGATATCTTCAACCAGACATTTGTTTATTTCAGTTTTTCACTATTTTTCACATTTTTAGTAATCTGTAAACTTAGTTTATAGGCTTGTTTATCGATACATACAATAAAACTGTCATGGGAGGGGTTTTTGTTTGCACTGTTTAATTCCATATTTGTACGGTTATTTGAACGGCAATTGAACCGGTATTTGGAAATTGCCATAAAAATTTGTACAGTCATCTGCAGCCCTATACCTCTGTAAGAAAGCGTATTTGTGATAAAAAAAAACTCTTTAGTAGCTGATCATAAAATATATGCCAGAGAATATCTTGAATAATGATTCAAGTTATGTGAAGTCCTAAAATGAATCTTGAACGTAAGTTTAATACAACACTCTGATTCCAAATCTTGGATACCTCTCCAAACTTCAATATTTGGGTGCATCCATGTTTAGCTCCCCTGAGCTATACTTAGGGGGAGCTATTACTATGGTCAGTGTCCGGCGTTCGGTGTCCGTTAACCTTTCCTTTAAATGACTTCTTCTCTGAAACTACTGGCCCCGGGGTGATTTGGTTCAAATTTGGTCACAAGCATTATTGGGTGAAGGGCTTACAGATTTTTACAAATGGTGAGGCCCCGCCCCCTTAAGAAGCCAGGAGGGGCCCCAAAAGGGGTATTTTTTGGACAAATTTAAAAAAAATCTTCTTCTCAAGAACCGGCTATCCAGGAGCCTTAATATTTGGCATGTAGCATCTATAGGAGGAGGACTTTCAAGTTTGTTCAAATGAAAGTGTTGCGAATTGGACTGTGCTTGTTTTCAAAACCAACATATCCCCTTTTTAAATTCGTCAGTCCATCGGTAAACTGTAGTTTTCGGAAGAGCATCTTTACCACAAACACTTTTCAGGGTATTCAGTATTTTATCTCTTTTAGTATCTCTGTAGTACTCGATTTTTATATACGCTCGTTGTTCAACGGCAGTGAACGTGGCCATTGTGCTTCGAATACCAGTGCGCGACGTGACGTCACGATTGATGACGTCATCATACGCACACCTGACGTTATGTGCGAATGGCTAACAAGACGTACCAGGTATATACCGAATTTCATCTGTCTAGCATGTAAACTGATTGCGCTATAGAAAAAGTCCAATTCCTAATTGGATGACCCTCGTATGATCTAAACATCTGGCAATACAATTAAGAGGATTTGTCCCCGGATGACTTGCATCATACTCAGATCTAATTCCAAACACCTATGTACGTATCGACTGGCCAGATAAAACTTTCAGTCAATTGAATCGCGTTATTATTACCGGACTCTGTGTTTTATAAACTATGATTTCAGCCTAGATTTCTTTTGGCTGAGGGTTTTCGCCATTTTCAGACCGAAATGCAGGCTCCAATGCAATGGGAGTCATAGTATTAGGAAAGGGGATAATTTTTCCAAGGGGATCAACTATTTCATTACACTGGCACTTGAAATTTAGCAGTTTAACTTGCTGCCATTACGATATACCATGATATTATAACTTTAACGTCTGTACTTTGAAAGCGACAACCCTTTATCTATTTAATTATGACTAACAAAAGAAATAAAATGCGTTTTCTGAAAATTAGCTTACCCAAATTACTGTACAAACTAATGACAGATACCTGTACAAACGCAAAGTTGACTTTTGCAAATACCCCGTACAAAAATTAGCATTGAAACCGATGACCTACTTAGCATTTTTACCTCATTGTGAGAATAAACTCACATACACTTGATAGTGCCGTTCATTTTTATTGCTGTTTTTTGTTCTTGACATATAAAGTTTCAAAAGGATACTCGATAACATCTCAAAAACGGCGTCTATTTTATGTCAGATGTTTTCACAATTCTTATGTTGACATGATTAAAGTCTTTTCGTTGCGAAACCGTGACTTTGAATAACATGTACATGCACCTGAAATGTCCCCGAGTCATTACGCAAACAATGCCGATACTTTATTTCACAGAAAAATAATCAAAACTGACAAAAACTACAAATCTGCTTACCGTTTCCAAGCGACCGCCTTGCACAAATAACTTATCCGTCGATGTACAATCTCAAAAGAATGTACAAGCACAAATACCGTACACTTCCGGTCCTACACTGTGAATTCATGTTTCACTAATATTCTCTACCAATGACAACGTTATCTTTCAATGACGACAACATCGATAAATAAATGACGTTAGTGCACACGGTATAGAAAACCGTTCCTGTTATCTTATTGATTTTCAATAATCTTGCTTACAATCAGGAAATGTATTGCACTATTCAAATATAAGCCGCAGATTGTTTCTATGGGGGTTGATAAAACTTGCGATAGTCCATTTTACACCCAATTATGCTTAAACTAATACTTTACAAACTACTGATGAGGCCCTCCCAGGGAGGGAAGATGGTACCTGTTCCCTTGTTCCCCATATTTTCCCTGTTCCCCAATGTTCCCCTTCCCCTCAAAATTAATTGGGCCCTTTGTTCTTCTGTTACCCTGAGATGAATGCTCTTTTCCCCCTGTACCCCAACCCCTGGGAGGGCTTCACTGATGGACAACCCCCCCCCCCCCCCCCCAAATAACACAGACGTTGAATCGACATGAAAATAGTAAACCACCAAAACATATTTGATTTCATTTTCAGAACAGGTTATGTGTAAGCTACAACGTTGTTACAGTCCCTATTATTAAAAGTGACCCAGGGTTTTTTTCTCTCTATTTAGAGAACATGACCCAATCCCAAGAATTAGGAATTTTCACATAGTTTTATACAAATTGGGGAAAAACTCACACCATATATTATAATCAAATCAAACAAAACGTAGCTAATAAGAACATTTCAACATTATGAATTTAACAGGTACTATTCCTTGGGGTACATTGTCACGAAATAGTGACATTTTTTGTTCCTTAAATTGGGAATATTCTCCAAAATATTGGAAAAACATACTTTTTTGCAATTGGTAACATGACTCAAAATTGGTCTTCAAAATGTGCCAAAAAATCCTGTTTAGTTTATCAGAAATATCAAGAAAACAATTACATCTGTATCACTACACACACTCTAGACAGATTTACATTGCAAAACAAAGAATTTTCTGGTCCAAGTTACTGCCTGATTCTTTAAATAGGATGAATACCCATGCCCTAATCATATTTTAGTGTTTACCTGACCCAACAAATACAAAAGTTATATGATCCAAATATCATATAAACATATGACACTGTGTTTAGGGTGCTCTTTGAGACGGTTCTTTTGAGTATAATAATATATATTTGATTAAGAAATGATTCAATCACACATTCATAGTCTTATCTTGGGGATAGGTGCTTTGGGGAGGGAATGCTATAGAAGCTTGGGGTATAAAGTATCCCTCATAATAAGCATACTTAAATTCATTTAAATAGATACATGTCTTTATTGTAAAAGACCTCCTAAATGAAAAAAATCTACAAATATATTCTTCCTAGAGTTTGGTTTAACTCAAAATATGTGTAACACACCCTTTTTTGGACAAAAACAAACTCAGTTTACTTTTTTATCATCTTAATCCTTTACTTCATAGGCTATATTTAGATCATGACATTATTTTCTATTTTAGACAACTTTGAAAAAATTCAAGAAAATTGAAGCTAATTAGTCATGAATTTGAAAATATAATGGAAAATGGAGCATTTGCTCCAAAAGAGCAAATGCTCCATTTTCCATAATATTTTCAAATACATGATATTTCAAAGGTGTAAAAGGTTAAAGCTGGTTAGATCTTTCTCAAATTTGAGGCCATAACTAGCTGGCATCAGTTTTTGATTCCTATGACCAATTTTGGGGGTCTCTGACTCTCATAAGCACTGTGTAAAACCAACATATCATTGAAAAAAAAATAACAAAACTGACTTAATACTGATATAACAGACTTATTCTGCAATTTGCAGTAATTGAAAGTAAACAAGTAATTTTGACATCTAATACTCTCATAGGGCCAGTTATCCATCAGTTTAAACATGTGTTTTGTGTGCTCAAAAGAAGCGTCTCGATGAGACGGTTCTTTTGAGTACCCACAACATATGTTTTGGTTGAGAAATAAGAAAATAAATTTCAGCTACCCACTCTTATCTGGGGGCCTGAAGTCTCTTATAAATATTGGTGATAGATGCTGTGGGGAGGGGGGCTATAGTAGCTTAAGGTATAAAGTACCATTTTCTTCATAATAAGCATACTTAGTACAAATGAAGTAACTATTTAAAAAATGAGGGAAATTGGTGTTCCAGACCAGCTGGCTTCATTCTGATTAACTGTAAATTTTACAGGAACTTTATTCTGTGTAAACAACCATCAGATCAGTTAACAGCTGATGAAATCTCTCTAAAATTTGAAACCAGTGTTTCTACTGTCATCCAGTTTTTGAAGTTCAAGGCCAATTAATGTTTTGGAGTCTGACTAAGATTCCTGTAAGACAGTTAAAAATTCTTATTTTGAATCCTTTATCATTGTTGGTTTATAATAAGAACATGTCTGCTTATTACATGTATATTGTGGTTGGTATGGCTATGCTGCAACTTGGAATACATACTCAAACCTCTTTAACTTTTTATCCAGATTGAAAGCAATTACAAAAGTGATATTAATGAGGCCCAGCCAGTGGGGTTTGTGATATGTTACATAATGTTTACCTGCATACATTAGCCTGCTTCCCTTTCCCCAAGAAATAGTTATGTTTTCTTACTAAAGTTGTCTTTGTTCCAAGCCCCTAGCACCTCATTAAAAAAATGAAATAAAAATAAAGCAAAAACATTTTTCTCTTATTTAGGGTTACGTCTAGTTTGAAGGTTGAATATTGTATGATTCAATATTAATGATGTATTAATTGGGGTCTGGGTCATAATGGGATGCTTTTATCAATAAATTGTATTTTAATTTCATATTTAATAGCAAAGTTCCCACTGACTCTGAAATATGGGGTATACTGGCTCCCATTTTCTTAGTTTTGTACACCTAAATAAAATGTGAGCTCTTCTATTAGGCTTTTTATAAAATTTACTTTGGGGGGGGGGGGGGTTATTAATGGGTCAACTTTCTGTGAAATCAAGTATATGAAGGGATATTTTTGTATATGATTCGGATTGGGGTTGGTCTGAAAATACTGGCTCGCACACCCATACCAAAATTACCTACAAAAAAGATAAAGTTTAGTAAACAAAAACAGAGATAATCCTTGCCCAAAATGATGATGGGCCCTTAAAATGGACCAATGACCCATATATCCCATTCAAAGTCATGCAAATTTCAATGGGCCTTTTAAAATTTTTATGGGCCCTTTGCAAAATTTGATGGGCCTAAGTTAATATCCACATTAGAGCAAAATTCACATGAAATTTGAATAGAAATTTATATGGGGCCAAGCCAAAAGTAAAGTCCATTTTCTAAAAGCAATAAAACTTTCTCACAAAATGGATTAGGCCCATCCAGGATTATCCCTGCAAAAATAAAGAATATTGGGGAACAGCTAGGAAAAAAGAAGACATAAGAGCAAGAGATAGAGAAAGAAAGGAAGATTGAGGGTGGGGTGTAGGTTAGTAGTTGGTGAGGCCTTCCATGGGTTTTTGGAAACAGGGTAAAGGGGCATTTATTTCAAGGGAACAGAGGAAGTAAGTGCAACTTTTGAGGGGAACAAGCAAACAAAGAAAATGTTGGGGAACATGGAACCCAGGAAAACAAAACAAATTTTCGATTTTGGGGGAACAAGCAAGTTTATTTCAGCCTCCCCCCCCCCCCCCCCCCCCGTGAGGGCCTCGATGGTTAGTGGATAATTCAGCCATGGTACAGATAGTTCCTTCTGACATTGGGTGAGCCCGGGGGATGAGCTGTTGAATGGTCAATGCATGCGCAGATCCAGATTTTTTGTCAGAGAGAGGGGGGGGGGGGGTGGGGGGAGTGGGGGTCCAAGCCCAACGGCGAGAAAACAGCCTTGATTTTTTTATGTTTTGTTTTGGGGTTTTTTAGTCCAAAATTTTCCGGGGATGCGGGGAGGGGTCCAACTATTTACGAGGGGGGAGTCCGAATGCTAATTTCTATAGAATTTGATAGAACTTGTGATTTACCAGGGATGGGGTCCGGACCCCCTACCCCCCCCCCCTCCCTCTGGATCTGCACATGCATGACATTTAAAGACTAAAGAATAAAGTCAAAAGGGCCGGGAAGAAGGGAACATTTAAGATTTCTCATTTCAAAGTAACGGGAAAGTCCATTTTCTGGCGAACGAAACGAATTAAAAATGAAATCTGCATACCTAGGATGCGCCTCTGAGGCCCCAGAGATAAGGTAGCCTAATTGAACATCACAGTTCTTCGCCATTTTACAGAAGAATATGTTTTGGCATTGTTCCTTTAGAATCACATTTTTATAGATAAAACATATTGATTACAACACGTTTACTCGTAATATTGTGACGTAAATATGGGACAACTTTGACTAGTGAATACGTCATTTTAGAGCTTTGCCCCGCGTTTATACTCAGCTGAAAGATGGACGGGGCAAAGGTGAATATGTTTTAATTTATTTCATCAAAATCGGTTCTGGAGACAAAAAACGTTCCATTATATGCCAGAGCTTATATTTCATTTCTGTTTTTAAGCGCCTGACGGTGGTGCATTTCAGAGCTTGATTTCGTTGCAAAGCAATATATCATTAAACACTTTCAAAAAAGGAAATTGGCGATTAAAGGTTGCAGAATCTAAATATATAGCGAGAATACACTGTCATTAATTACAAATTAAGAATAAAGAGCGTTTAAAAAAGGGAATATTTGGCGCCATTTTTCGGCCGCCATTTTGAGGGAATATTTTGCGTCGCGCATTTTTACAATTTTAAAATACTTTCACTCAAAATACGCTCTTTGCGTTCCTACTGTACGGCACGTGCCAGGGGTGTGAGATAAATTCTCGGGACCGCACTTCCGGTTAGCAACAGTTGCCAAGGCTCGCCGAATATGACAACGACGCCATTTTGTTTATTTACCGATATTTTGATTTTTGCGTTTCCCGCAAGATAATCTTTAATAATGGCCAAATCGTAGTTTGCAGTAGGTTGCAACAAGCATAACACGATGAAAGACAATAAAATACAGAGTTTTATCTTCCCAAATAATAATGACAAACACTTAGAAATATCGGTCTTTGCAGTCACGTTAGTAACTTACGGGAATCCGCTGGCACTATTATGTCAACAGTTAAGCAACAAGACTGTTAGACAACAAAAGAACATTTCAGTACTGATATGTTAATCACGCATAGACAATAAAGCATAGACAATTGATCTGAATAATAATAATAACTCAAAACACTCGGACAATGAGGGTGTCGCAGATGGATGGATGGATAGACGGATAGATAGATAGATAGATAGATAGATAGATAGATAGATAGATAGATAGATAGATAGAATATTGGTTACTGAGAGGACCTGACCTTGACTTTCAGTGCAAAGTGAGTACATTATGGGTATGGACTTTTGATGTCAGAATGTCAGGCCTGATCTGGGTCCAAATATTTTGAAAAGGTTATCAGCAGATGACAATGTCAAGTAAAGGTTTAACGCAAAGTCAAAATATATCTGTTCAACTTGTCATAACCTTTAAAGCATCAAACAGTCTGGACCCTGATAAGGCCTGGACAGAATGTCGGTACTGATCTTGGTCCAAACTGTTTGCAAAGAGTTATCAGCAGATGACAATGTCATGTAAAAGTTTAACGCAAAGTTTAAATATATCGGTTCAACTTCAGTTTGTCATAACCTTTAAAGTGTCAAACAGTCTGCACCCTGATAAGGCCTTGACAGAATGTCGAGCCTGATCTGGGTCCAAATTGTTTGCAAAGGGTTATCAGCAGATGACAATGTCATGTAAATGTTTAACGCAAAGTTTAAATATATCGGTTCAACTTCAGCTTGTCATAACCTTTAAAGTGTCAAACAGTCTGGACCCTGATAAGGCCTTGACAGAATGTCGAGCCTGATCTGGGTCCAAATTGTTTGCAAAGGGTTATCAGCAGATGACAAAGTGAGGTAAAGGTTTAACGCAAAGTCAAAATATATCTGTTCAACTTGTCATAACCTTTAAAGTGTTAAACAGTCTGGACCCTGAAAAGGCCTTGACAGAATGTCGAGCCTGATCTGGGTCCAAATTGTTTGCAAAGGGTTATCAGCAGATGACAATGTCATGTAAATGTTTAACGCATTGTTAAAATATATCGGTTCAACTTCAGCTTGTCATAACCTTTAAAGTGTCAAACAGTCTGGACCCTGATAAGGCCTTGACAGAATGTCGAGCCTGATCTGGGTCCAAATTGTTTGCAAAGGGTTATCAACAGATGACAAAGTCAGGTAAAAGTTTAACGCAAAATTAAAATACATCGGTTCAGCTTCAACTTGTCATAACCTCTTAAGTGTCGAACAGTTTGGAACCCTATCAGGTCCGGACAGAATGTCGAGACTGATCTGGGTCCAATTTGTTTGAAAGGGTTATCAGCAGATGACGATGTCATGTAATGGTTTAATGCAAAGTTAAAATACATCGGTTCAACTTCAACTTGTCATCTGCTGATAATCTTTGCAAACAGTTTGGACCCCAATCAGGCCTGAACAGACTGTTCGGCCTGATCTGGATTCAAACCGTTTGCAAAGGTTATCAGCAGATTACATGTCAGGTAAAGATTTAATGCAAAAGCAAAGATACAATGGATTTGACCCAAAGTTGTCAGAACCTGGAAAAAAAACATTTTTTTTTACTTGATTCTTTACATCCCATCAACAATCTTTCAGTTATATAGGGAAGGGCCTTCATGGGTTGAACCAGTACTAAGCTAAGATAAATGTGTCTTGCTCAAGGACCACAACACAGTGTCACCAGTGAGGTTCGAACCCGTGGCCCTTCGGTCTCGAGTCAAGCACTCTACCACTGAGCCACTGTGCTCCCATTAAAAAAAATCAAAAACAATTTGGATTCTGGTCAGGCCACTATGGTTGTTTTCCCAGACACCATGTATACATTTAGGAATACCCAGGGGAGGGGGTGTCAAAATTGATAACTTATTCTCAGAGCTAACTTTTTTCACAGCAAAATATTGCATGCACTGATCCAGAGGGGGGGGGAGGGACCCGGACCCCCCCCCCCTGGAAAAACACAAGTTATATGGGATTCAATAGGGAATAAGCAATTGGACCCCCCCCCCTTGAAAAAGTTGGACCCCCCCCCTGGAAAAAATGTTGGAGCTCCTCTGGATCCTCGGAAAATTATAATTTTCCTCGGAAAATTATAATTTTCTTTGAAATAAACCATTGGCATTCTGTAAAATAAGTGGAGTATTACTAAAGAAAGAACTAAAAAAACGTTGTCAGGGATTTTTATGACAGATGGACCTGGACCCCCCCCCCTGACGAAAATTCCTGGATCCGCGCATGTCTTAATACAAATCTTGAGCTATTGTTGTTTCATCTATGCTGGAATGCCATATAATAATTATTACTTGGGACTTTTCTAGAAAAGCTTAGCGCTTATGACAGGCTGCATATTGTACCCATTAAAGGTGTTGAGTGTCAAACTTGGAGGTGTGATGTGTCAGAATTTAGATTCAAAATAGTCATTTATCTATCTAGAATTTGATAATATCTCAAGGTATATGGAATTTAAAGACCGTTTTAATGTGTTAAAGCTCCTAAGATATTAGAGACACTCATTTCTTTCACGTCTAAATGATCGCAAACCGATGGCCGTTCACCCCACCCACACCCGATTTTTTTCAATAATTTGTGAAAAATCGGTGCTATTATAATCAAAATAATCGTGGCGTGGCAAAAGACAATGTTTTCCCTTCGAAATAAGCGCAGTCTGATGAAGAAATCGGTGAATTTGAATAAATACGGCCCATTTTTCATCATTTTCCCGTTACCCGTAATGTTAAAATTCACCGTTCACATCACATTTGTTTACCTGTGTCGCTAAGGCTGTGACGTCACGGCGGTCCCGAGAATAGAATCCATCATTGGTGTTCAGTGGGGACAGAAAAATCCCAACCCGAGGGCCCTCCGTTCCAGTGGGAAACGAGGCTTGCCGAGTTTCCCACTGAACGGTGGACCCGAGGGTTGGGATTTTTCTGGAACCACTGAACACCAATGATCGATTCTTTTTCTCATATACCACGACCGTACGGTACAGTACTGTGTTTTATTTATTGATGACGTCACTGAGATCGATGTTTACAGTCAATGACGCGCGTTGTACAAATCAACTTGAAACAGCGAATAAACAGCGCATTAAACAATGAACAAATGGTTATTTCATCAAAATGGATTTACAAGAACTAGCTTATCAGCCACAGTAACACGAGTAAGTCATTTTGTTGAGGAAAATGTGTGTGTGTGGTGTGTTTTTACATCGTCAAGGCTCCCGGTCCCGGTGGATTCAGTCACCCAATGTCCAACACAACAGGTTAAATATGCCAATCGCAATGCACACAACATGTTCAAAGCATTGAATAAAGGTTGTAAGTAAAAATGCGCAGCTTAACTTTTAAACCAAGTTGAAGGCCGACTTAAATCGCTGAAAATTCAACATAGAATTTTTTTCCTGACTGACAACAATTCAACTTTCGTTTTCGAAGGAATACAGTCATGCGCCAAAAATGTTATCTCACATTAGCAACCGGCCGCGTGTGGCTTATCTCGTATTAGTTACGCTTATCTCACATGGGTAGCGATGTGGGACAGATTTTTCCGACAGCGAGCTTACATAGGGACCACTCGATCTCGTATGCGTTGTTATGTGAGAAAAGATTTTCTTACATGGGTAAAAATAGCGGAAATCCCGATCCGGTATGCGAGAAAGTGTCATCTCATCTGGATCTATAATTTTTGTAAAGTGTTCCAATATATAGAGATTCATATTGAGTAATCCATTATATAGATGCATTTATCACATATTAAAGACACTTTTTGCCGTGATAACCCAAAGTCTGCATATGCGATAAGCTCTTTCCCGCCAACTGGTTATCAGCCTGCCGTGATGATAACCGGAAGTCATGTATTTTGAACGGAGAGAGGTCATCATGCCCGGCACGTAACGTTGATCATTTGATGACGTCAGATGTAAACAAGTGGCGTGACATTACGAAAAATTACGCCATTACTCTGTTTTACTTACATTTTTTCACGAAATAGTGAAATGAAATATGTGATAAACAGATTATAACACGGGGTTTTGTTTATCGCCCTCAGTATCAACCCTCGACCATTATCAGCCCTCGAGCTAAAGCTCTCGGGCTGATAATGGGGTCTCAGGTTGACACTCCGGGTGATAACCAAAACGCCGTGTTATAATCTGTTTATCACATATTTTTTATGCTCTTCACTTGTGGAGGAAATAAAGAATATTATATTATTATCTAATTATCACATATTCTGGACGTTATTTGCCGCGATAACCCAAAGCCTGCAAATGCGATAAGCTCTTTCCCGCCAACTGGTTATCAGCCTGCCGTGATGATAACCGGAAGTCATGTATTTTGAACGGAGAGAGGTTATCATGCCCGGCACGTAACGTTGATCATTTGATGACGTCAGATGTAAACAAGTGGCGTGACGTAACGCAAAATTTACGCCATTCCTCTGTTTTACTTACATTTTTAACGCAAAACGCGTTGAAATAGTGAAATGGAATATGTGATAAACAGATCATAACATGGGGTTTTGGTTATCGCCCGAAGTATCAACCCTCGACCATTATCAGCCCTCGAGCTAAAGCTCTCGGGCTGATAATGGGGTCTCGGTTGATACTTCGGGCGATATCCAAAACGCTATGAGATAATCTCTAATTACAAGTAAAATTATAAAAAGCTGTTTTCTGTGGAATTGTACCATATCAAACAAGGTTCAAATCTGATGAGAGGCTACATTTAGTATCATCTCACCTGGATCTATAAAGTTTGTAAATATTTCCAATATATAGAGATTCATATTGAGTTATCCATTATATAGATTGATTTACAAGTAACATTCTAAAAAGCTGTTTTTCTGTAGAAATGTACCATATCAAACAGGTTAGAGTCTGATGAGAGGCTACATTTAGTGGCGTCTCATCTGGATCTACACTGTTTGTTAATATTTCTAATATCAGGGGTGACAACCTACGTCATAACATTGATCTCGTAAACACGTAGAACGGCGCCATTTTTGCTTTGCAAGGTAAGATTTTCCCTTCGTAAGACTATACAAATCAGTATCTGTGAAAACTAAGCAGTGCATGCGGTGCCTACCATCACTCTTGAACAGAATATATAATGGTCACGCCCAGAAATGCCCTTGCCTTTGTAATCATTCGCCCACAAATATCGAAGCGGAAGACACAAGGATGATTTTAGCAGAGATGTAGTATACACATTTATAAAAATGACATATTTTACAGCTTATATCACCATTCTTACCAATATTTGTATGAATGTAGTTACCAGTTCTCCTTGACTATCATTCATAACCATTATTTGCTGATGGAAAGTTAAAGGAACATTCAAAGTGCTAATTTTGATCTCGTAAACACTTATTTTGGCATAGATGTCGGACACACTTATGACGGGATGGATGTGACTGCGTAGATATCGTATACACTTTCAGTCCAAAAGGACGTGCATGTTGACAGTAAAAAGGGCATGCATGTTGACAACACTGATCTATTTTTGCAAATAAATAAGAGGCTTAGTGAGGTTATGGGTTAGTACTGTGAAAAAAGTTTAAGCACTCCAGTAAAAATGGTTTTACTGAACCTTCCAAGGCAGTGCTTCATTTGTGGATCATTTTTGGCTATTTATATTTTGTGTTTTCATTGCAGCCTTAAGGCCACCAGCTGGGAAGGACGGGCCTCTTGGCTCACTTGTATGGCAAGTTCTCTTGTGTTATTGTCAGTTTCCCATGTGATGTCCTGGGTCAGGTGTGGTGCTTGATTGTCTTGATTCCTGATCTCTGCATTCTCACTTACTTAGTTACATCATGGGTGTATGTGTTAGGACTATTTTCTCATTGTAGGTAGTTTGGCCAGAGTACATACGTATGTCCATCCCAATGCCAAGGTATCATACAATATACACGAAAAGGGAGTATATAGACCTATACCAGGACATTTCTTAAACTGACAAGGGGTCATTTCTATGCATTTTAAGGGTATTTTCTTAAAGTCCAGGTACTGAATGCATGGTATTTTTGGGGGTTGGTAAAATTTCAAATATTATTTTTTGGGTGCTTGAAATTCCTGGTATTTTTTGGGGTGAACGATAGATGCTGGGTGTGAGCCTACGTATGAAGAAAAAATGAGAGCCCCCCCCCCTCTGGGACTATAAAGCCCGTGAGGATACAATTTGTACGTGTATATACCAATGGATTACTTTTTCCCTTCATTTTTAATCAAAATTGATATGAATCAGACTAGAGAACACAGTACTCGAACAGTGCAGTCATCACCTATTGGTTGTAGTCAACGAGTGCACAAAATAGTGTACCTGGTGGTTAAAAGGGTAATATTTGTTCATTATTAAGTGTCCAAATGAACTGCAACCATCACACGATGACTGCGATGTTCGAGCACAGTGACAAACTACAGAGGTACCCTGACAGACTGCAGACATCGGAGGCTAGATGGAATATGAGCCGCTACACCTGATTTCCAACAATGTGGCATTTTGCAAGTGTAGACTCAGACGAGCCTGTGCAGCCTCTTGTTCAGCATAGAAATTTCAAATGATGTTCAGTCAGTAGCTTAACAGCCATAAAATATTCAAGCGACAAGCAAATGCTCTGATCAGTCTGCACAGATGCGCAGGCTGATCTGAGCCTTTGCTGGTTGCAAATACCACATTTTTGGAAATCTCATGTCACGGCTCACATGGAGTTTAACCACTCCAAGTGCCAGGTTATGAGGGTGACCTCCTCATGTATATTGTATGCACAGGTGCTGTCATCAGCGCCAGGTACTTTGAGGTGGATATCTCCAGCAAATTCAGTTGGAAAGCTCATGTGGCCAGAATCACAGCCAAGGCAAACAGGTCACTTAGATTTATGAGCTAAGTCCCCTCAAATTCGAGAAATGGCTTATCAATCCCTAGTTCATTCCCAACTGGAGTACGCTTCAGCAGTGTGGGACCTCCATACCAAAGATAGAATCCATAAAGCTGAAATGGTCCAAAGACGTGCAGCCTGGTGAACCTTAAGTGATTACACCAGGACGAATAGTGTCACTTCATTGCAGTCTCAGTTGAACTGGCAGACCCTTGAAGGAAGACGATCTGTGGCCAGCCTCTGCCTCTTCTATAAATTTGTAAATGGCCTGGTGGCTGTGCTACTTCCCGACTATATGTAGCCCACACATAGGATCTCAGGGTATTGCCATTCTATGACATTCCGTCAAATTTATACTAGCAAGGACTACTACAAATACTCCTTTTTTACCACTGGCAATTGTCCAGTCGAATGCCCTCCAAACCAATGTTCAGTTGCCCCAAGTCTTTAGATCTTCAAGGCAATTTTAGCCTTTTATCTTTACCCAGACTCACTACAATTCATTCATCTTTTATTCTTTTTCATAACCCTGACGCTTGGTGCCTGCCAAAAAAGTCGTGAGAGCGTAGGCAGTACCACAAGATAGATAGATAGGCTCTCTAGCAAGTGAGTTAAGCGTCGAAAAATGAACTAATATTGATGACTGGGACCAGAATATCTTTTCTCCATTTTGTCGTCAACGTGCATGTCCCTTTAGGCTGAAAGATTATAAGACATCTACGCAGTCACATCGATCCTGTCATAAGTGTGTCCGACATCTATGCCAAAATAAGTGTTTACGAGATCAAAATTGGCACTTTGAATGTTCCTTTGATTTTCCATCAGCAAATAATGGTTATGAATGATAGTCAAGTAGAACTGGTAACTACAATCACACAAATATTGGTAAGAATGGTGATATAAGCTGTAAAATATATCATTTTTATAAATGTGTATACTACATCTCCGCTAAAATCATCCTTGTGTCTTCCGCTTCGATATTTGTGGGCGAATGATTACAAAGGCAAGGGCATTTCAGGGCGTGACCATTATATATTCTGTTCAAGAGTGATGGTAGGCACCGCATGCACTGCTTAGTTTTCACAGAAACTGATTTGTATAGTCTTACGAAGGGAAAATCTTACCTTGCAAAACAAAAATGGCGCCGTTCTACGTGTTTACGAGATCAATGTTATGACGTAGGTTGTCACCCCAGAGAGATTCATATTGAGTAATCCATTATCATAAAGACTGGTTTACAAGTAACATTCTAAAATGCTGTTTATCTGTGGAGATGTATCTTAGTAAACAGGGTAGAGCTTGATGAGTTTGTATTTTGTGGCACCTCATCAGGATCTACAGTTTGTTAATATATTTAGCATCAAAGAAATTGTATAATTTTAATTTTGGGGGCCAAAATCAACAAAGTAGGGGAGAGATATTATTCTGCGAATTCGAAAGTAAAATATACTTAGAAAAACAATTGAAGGATATTAAGATTCAGTTCCATCTCTAACATCAAATACAATAAAAACTAAACTAATTATGCATGCATTGCATAGTTCCAGATATCTGCAATCAAAATGAATGTTTGATTTTAGCCACGCTCCAATGATTGAAGTACAGTACAGGTCCAAATGGCGCAACCCTCTATACTGAAAAGTCGCAAACATTCAAAAATGATTGAAACCCATTTTTATCATTTGTATTCCATAATGACTGGCTCCAAAATCATTGCTGGCTCTCAGTCAAAAGTATGACACCGAATTTTGTAGTTGTTGTCAGTGTTTTACTTCCAATTTGTTGTCATATTGGCTGGGGCATGCCATATCTGTGCATTTTTGTTGAAGAAGTTGCCACGTTATTAGGTGCAATTACTGACAAATGGGTGTAAAAACTTGTCTGTGGTCAGAATTAGAACATAAGCGATAAACAGGGAAAGGTTGCAGCAAAAAATATCAACGCTAATTTTTTTGCTTGTGAACTTTGGGTAAAGAGGGTTGGTACATTTGGTGTGATACTGTGTCGTAACCAATGACCCGTACATTCTATTTTTGCATTTTGCTGAATAGCATATTGATAGTTCTATCAGATACGAAAATACTTTGTTTGGAAATAATTTTCTCAAATTTCATATTGTCAAAAGAATTTTAATATCCTTCAATTGTTTTTCTGAGTATACTATTTATGATTATCATTTTGAGAGTTTTAATGGTTTATTTTCATAGAACAACCCATGTCCTGCTGAACCCGCAAGTAACCATATTTGAAAACACTGTAGACCTAGAACAGCTGGCTTCTGATGAAGTCATCTGATCGAGATCTGTGCTGTTTTCCACTCTAATTGAATTACATGCTTACAAATGAATTGATTCATGATAACAGGATACAAATTAAAGATGGAACATAAAGTATAAAAAAATATTCAGCAGGAGAAGGGCTAGCAATATGCGCCATTTTTAGGAAGTATATATTTTGTGTCAATTAACATTTTTCTTAAATCATTAATTTGGCTTTAATAAGCCAGTGAGAATATTCTAACTTTCTTGTTGTGGTCATTGCCTGCTTATCAAACCTGCTAAAACTTTTTATAATCTTTATTTCTCAAAATCGGATGTAAGCAGTTTGGAAATTAAAAGCCCTGGTCAATTAGCCCTAATGCCTCGGTTACATTTGCTACGGTCGTCGTACGATTTATTTGTCTACGATTTTCTCTACGATTTTTTCGGCATCGTAGGCGGCTATAAGCTACGACGTATGCGGTTACATTACTTACGATCACCTTACGATTTCTTTCGGCGACAAACAAGAACAAAACTTTACAGAGACCTTGCGGATATCGTACGACAACCGCAAGGTTATCGTACAATCATCGTGTTATCTTCACGACCTCCCTATAAATCGCACGATGCCCGTACGATGACCTTGCGGAAGTCGCAAGGAGTCGGTACGCTGACTGTGCAATTGTCGTGTAATTATGTGCATGGATTTAAACGGCTATCCATGTTCATTTTTGCATTCCATTTGAACTATATTTCAAAGTAATGTGATCACAAGTCGTGCTATGAAGAAGCTAGTGTTTTTAGTTGAACAGGGTCCCAAGGCCGTATAGAACAGCGTGATTCGTTTGTGTATATTTAATTGTCAATTTCTAAGTTCTGCAGTTTTCATAAAAGTAAGTAAGGTTGCAAAGATCAGGAATCGATACAATCAAGTACCACACCTGACCTAGGATACCAATGGGAAAGTGACAAACTCACAGAAGACACCACAAACGAGAGCCAAGAGGTCAGCCCTTTCCCAGCAGGTGACCACGAAGCACATATAAACAGACGCGCACAAAACATAGCAAACACAAGACAGAACAAAAACATATAAGATCCACAAAAGAAGTACCGCCTTGGAACGGTCAGTAAAATATTTTACTGGAGGGCTTAAACCGGTTTAACGGCGCCAACCTCACCCTTAATTCAGATGTGGATCAAGACACATAGATATTTGGTTGCATGAAAGACCCCTAACTTATCAATGCATCATCTCCTAAAACATATAAATCAAGATATAACAAGGAGATAAAGCAAGGATAAGGACTCAACAGTAAATTAAACTGAATACCGGAGCAAAAGAAATCCAACAGGTAAACCCCGGTGGGCCCGACAAACAGCCAAAGCATCAGGCCCCTACCATCTCATCAATAGATAAGTCTTTAAGTCGGAACCATCATAGAGTCTGAAGTCCGACCCACCGGCGTGCAATTAAAGAGGAAAGCAAAGTTGCCAACTGTGATTGGGTTGACTACCAAGCATGCAGTCTGTTGCAATACATTAATGTTATAGCCAATCTTTTTATAATGGGAAATTATTTTAATGAACTGCGCTGAAAAATTATTAGAGCCAACAATCTTCTTCAACTTATACACCAAGTCACCATAGAAATCAGGTTCCGAAAGTCCTTGGCGCAAGAGAGATTTAAGTCCAACTTGGAATTTAGAAATCAAATCAAAGTATCGTCTATAAAATTTTGAAAATGTTTTGCGAAGTTTATGATACCGATAGCCCTGTTTAAGAAGTTTCTGAGTTAACAATTTATTGCGGGTGTTGAAGTCAGTAACATAGCTAGATGCTCTAGCAAAACGAATGAGTTGAGAGATATAGACTCCGTAGGATGTAGAACGAGGAACATCACCATCTAAAAATGGGAAATTGACAATTTCAAAATCAAAGTCGTCACGTTTATCATAAATTTTGGTAGAAACAATACCATAAGAAATTGACAAATGCAAGTCTAAAAATGCGGCTTCGGTATCAGAGGCATTCGCTTTATTAAGTTGGAGCTCTGAAGGGTATATTTGACTAACCATATTTTCAAAATAAACATTATTAATATTTAAAATATCGTCCAAATATCTGGAAGTAGTGTTAAACGCATCAATAACATCAGCCTGCTTATCATCAGAAAGAGACATCATAAAGTCCCTTTCATAACAAAACAGGAATAAATCTGCAACCAGGGGAGCACAATTAGTGCCCATAGGAATCCCAACTACTTGTCTATAGAGCTTGGTGCCAAATCGAATAAAAATGTTGTCCAACAAAAAGGTCAGCGCATCACATACATTTTGACACGACCATGCATGATATTTTTTAGGTTTTTCTGAAGTAAAAAATGCATTTCTGTCACTACATGCAAGGTAAGGAGAGCCTTCTCTCTGGAAGGTTCTTTCAATAAGATCAATAAGTTTATCTTTAATTAAATTATGAGGTAAAGTAGTGTAAAGAGTAGAAAAATCATAAGTAGACAAACTGGTCGCATTGAAATCTCTAGCTTTAAGTTTATCTAAAATTTCACCTGAATTTTTAATCGACCAAAATAGGTTTTTACCGGATCTCTCATATACTTTATCACAATATTTGATAACATGTTTTTTAACAGCTGTAAGACATGAGGTTAACAATTTAGAAAGTTCTGTTGTCGTACAAGAACTAGAATTTGCAATAAATCTTGCTTTATAGGGTTTTTTATGGAGTTTAGGTAACCAGTACAACGTAGGAACTTTGTCTTGATTTTCTTTAGCTTTGACACCAAAATGTAGGGCTGTATGACAACCATGCCCATCAACAATCACCCTTTCACTTAAAGAAGGCTGCAGTTTATAGGCATTAGTGTCAACAAGCTCACGCTTAAGAGTATTAATATAATACAATCGTCACACAACTACAACATTGTTAGTAGCTTTATCTGCTGGAACCAAAACATAGTTCATAAAGTTTAAATCACAGAATATTGCAACCCCTTTTTTATAGTACACTTTTATAATTCGAAAAGTATCACTTTAATTGAAAATATAAAGATGCTTTAATTGTATCAGCGTAGACTAAAACGCTTATTATGGTTTTATTCAGTTTAATCATCCAAAGGCACTCTACGGCCAGCAACACATAAAATCTTCGTCATAAGCAAAAATGAAGTCGTTGCATGCGAACAACAAAGGTACTGACCAGAATGCGCTTACTTACACCCGACCTGGTCAGCCTATATATTTGCCATTCTTTTTCAGTAAAATACATTTTGTAGAACATTGATTAGCATGCGCGGATCCAGAAAGTTATGTCAGAGGGGGTCCAACTCAACTGTCTTTTTTTTTGTTTTTAGTTGATAAGGGGGAGAGAGGATCCAAATACCACTAAAAGCGGGGTTCATTATTGGCCCGCTAGCGAAACGTCATTTTAAATGGCGTTTCGCTGGCGGACCGATGATGGCCCGTTATGTAATGCTGGCTTGGTACATGTGTAGAGTTGAGATTTTCTATGGGATCTGGACCAGTATTGCTAAAAAACTATATTTTTGTGGCTTTTCCAGTGGGGATCCGTGCCCCATGTCCCCCCTCTGGATCCGCCCATGATTAGACTGCTTCCATCAGCAAACTGAACTGTGTCCATATTGAGTCACACTGAGTGGTGGTATTACATGTAGAGACATCGCCTGAAGATAAATATTGAAATGAAACAAACAGCTAATGATGTATCCAGGAAATTGTTGACAAGTCGCAAGGCGACCGCACGATCATCGTGCCATCGCCTTGTTGTTACCGCAGGATGACCGTCCGATGTCCGTACGATTTTATGGCCCCTGCAAGGGCATCGTGCGGCGACCTTGCGGGCTCCTTACGACTATCGCAAGAGTCTACGATCATTTTTGGGCCAAGATGACAATCTAAAACCCTGCGTTGTCCTCACGATCACCGTGCGGTGCCCGTACGGGGGTCGTACGATGTCACTGCGATGTGTCTACGGGCTACGGGCTTACGATTTTTTCAAATTTGTCATTGTGCGGACTTAAACAAAATCGTAGAGGCCACGATGCCCGTAAATCCGTACGATGATCGCAAGGTCTCCCTGCGGAAGCCGCACGGAAACGGTGATTTGGACATCGTAGGGGCATCGTATACTCGTCGTAAGGCAAATGTAACCGAGGCATAATTAAGACTGCAAATAGGACTCTTAACAGGTTTCTTGTCCAAACATGCTTAACAGGTATTGTTATGCTTGATGACCACAGCCAAAAAATGAGATGTTTTCAAAATAAATCAATAAATTTGTTTTTACTTCAAATGAGAAAGGTGATAAATGCCTACTCAAGTTTTGAGTTGATATGCCATATTGGGAAGACCCCAAAAATGAGTTTATTAAGTAAAAGCACACTGTACAAGCAGGACAGGACTTTCCACCTCTCGTAGCTTTAGTTTTGGAATACCAGCTCAATACTGAAAATGTAGATGGCGCTCCAGGATGTCGCACGCGAATTTCAAAGGGGGATTTTGGAACTTTAAAATATGGATAAAATGGAAGGTTCTTCTACCAATTTCATCCCAGATGACCTTTAAGAAATCATCTGCATTCTTGAGAGAGAGGAAAAGCACAATTCATATAAAATTATACAAAAGAGGAATTATTTTTCTCTCATTACCAAATTTCCTGCCAAGAATGGAGAATCTACACCATTGAAGAACTGCGCTTCCGCTCGAGGAACAGCAACTCATTAGGATAAGAGAGAATTTTCTTCCGACGACAAGCTGCGAAATAAAAGGCTAAAGCGTAATAGAAACAAATCTTCACATGCTTCTAAATCTGCAAGTAAACGTACGGATAAGAAACTTAAAGATTCTTCCAATGTTCGGCTAGCACAACCGAAGCCAAAGAAGAAGAAATCTTCAGCTCTAGTGGCAAGTCAACATACGGATAAGAAACGTAAAGATTCTCCTGATGTCCAGCTAGCACAACCGAAGCCAAAGAAGAAATCCCCAGCTCACGTTGCAAGGGATCGTGCCAGGCGAAAAGAGTTCTGAAAACGTATGCAATTACCCAGACAGCTAAGAGCCGAGAACCTTGCTTTGCACTACCGACTGCTAGAAGCACAGACGGAAGCCAGTCCACAGTCCTCCGTCATCAGTCAGTCAGAGTCAGATAACTCCAGCTGCTTGGATCGTACATCTGATGGTTCTATGTCATACCAGCTGCAAGAAACAGAGATGGTAGCCAGTCCACAATTCTCTGTGGTCAGCCAGTCAGAGAACTCGGCCTGCTTGGATCGTACATCTGATGTTTCTCAGTCTTCCAGATATTTAACCATTGACAGGGAAGTTGTCAACACACTATTCACAGCCCAAGTTCCATCGGATTTAAATAAACTGTCTGCAGAGGCTGCAGTTGAGCATTCTAGTATTTTAGTGGATAAATGTGACAATTCAGAAATTGCGTGTACACACTGTTTGAAAAAAGGAAGCTTAACAGCTTTACGTCGCTGTACAGGCTGTAAAAACTCCAGCTACTATAGCAAAGACTGCCAGAGATCAGACTGGCCCTTGCATAAGCAGCTGTGCAAATCAATCCAATCTCAAAACCCGCAAAATTAACTGTAATAGCTCAATTTGTACATAGAACTTCAGGTGAAGGTGTTTGAAAAATTAACTGTAATAACTCTCTTTGTACATAGAACTTCAGGTGAAGGTGTTTGAAAAATTAACTGTAATAACTCTCTTTGTACATAGAACTTCAGGTGAAGGTGTTTGAAAAATTAACTGTAATAACTCTCTTTGTACATAGAACTTCGCGTGAAGGTGTTTGAGACTTTTTGACTAGGATTCTTGTAATGTTTGATTCTTGTGAATAGCTACACTGGTGTGGGTGATTTTTAGTGTGTAACACTGACTCTTATTCCATAATCCCCCTTTGCACGTGTATATAGTTATCACCAGCACTGAACTGTTATTATACGCCAGCCAATGCTTAAAGTCTGCCGACTTGTGCCCCGAATAAATAAGCGGGGGAGCTCTACGATCAACAACAACAACAACTGACAGTCAAAATTTAGCTTTGGAGTACCAAACTAAAAGCAGATTTTTCTTTTCAGTTTTAAGGAAATTATCAGGAACGGACTTCCTTCCTCATGAATCTGGATAACCAACTGAACTGATTTAGATAACAAAGTTTATTACTTGACTTTTCGCTTACTGTAAAGGCGGTGCCTCATGAATGCGTAATTAGGACTAGTCACCCTTAAGCCCCTATCTCACTGGACTGCGACTGTTTTGTGACAGCTCGCGACAGACATCGCGAGTGGGTCGCAAAGCAGTCTCGAAACAGTCGCCAGTGATTCGTAATTTCCTCGCATGTGTCGCCAAGTGGCGCAAAGTAGTCGCGAAAATTTTGAACATGTTCAAAAATTTTATGCGGCAAAATCCCTCGCAAAATAGTCGCAAAGTCATCGCGGGTGTCTCGAAACCGTCGCGAACTTGTCACCGACCCCTCGCAATTTAGTCGCAATCATTTTGGAACACAAAATATTTGCGAGATAATTAAGACTAAATTGCGAATCAATTGCGACATAAATGAGACACTTCGCGACGACATTGCGAGTAAATTAAACTAAGCGATGCTCTGGCGAACGTCGTGAGACAGTCGCACGAACGTCTCACGACTTTCGCGCGAGTGTCTTAAATTACTCGCAATTATGTCGCCAAAGGCTCGTTAAAAGAGTTCCTCCTATCTGAGATGATAGTTCCCTCTAGTGCGAGATCTTGGTTAGGCATACTTAAGTATACACTTTTGACAAATTCCAGTTGTCAAGTATTCTTGCTATCTGAGAGGATAATTTTGTTAGTTATGTTTTATAAGGCCTACTTAAATGTTTACTATTTCTATTAACAGTATAAAGGGATTATTATTGTGTCTTGGTAAGACTACAACAGCCTGCTTAGTCTCAGCAGCCCTTCTAAGAGTTTAATTTGGCATGCAGAACCCTATAAACAAATTATCACTACAGCGGAAACTAAGATTCTGATTTGAATGCGCATCAGTGCAGTCTGACATGTGCCTTTGTTGTGCGCATAACTGTATCAAATAGATTTTCGCAGGATGAGGCTCATCTGAACTCATTGCAATTTTTATTTAATTGGGCTCATCATGCCATACGTATGGGCAATTAGAGCATGTGCGTTCTCGACTGACTTTCTTTAGCTGCTTGATGGGCCATCATAACTGTGCAATATAAACGAGTAACTCTTTTCTATCTCAATATTTGCTACCATTCAACAGTCCAACACACCCAGCAGCGTGACACCTTCCAACAATCTAGCTCCTTCCAGCCCTCTAGTTCCTTCCAACAGTGTAGTACCTTGTTTCAATGCTTGCTAGAATGTATATGTTTCTTGGTTTATCATTTCTCGCAAAACCATCGTGCGACAGTCGCACGACCTTCGCGCGACAGTCGCACGACAGACACACGACGTTCGTGAGAACGTCGTGAGGCGGTCGATGGTAATAAATGCTCGCAATTTCATCGTGTGAGCATCGTGCGAGTGTCTCGCGAATGTCGCACGAATGTCGCGCGAATGTCGTGAAACATTCGCCAATGATTCGTGCGACAATCGTACGACATTCGTGCGACTATCGCAAATTTGTCTAATTCACCTATTCGGTGTGACCGCAATGTGATTTTGGTTGCAATGTCGTATTTCTGTCGCCAAAACGTGTCTCAAATTAGTCTCGAAATAGTCGTAAATTGCTCGCATCCCAGTGAGATACTAGCTTTAGGCATAGGTAAAAGCTGAAAAGGAGGCGTGGTTTTATTCAAAAGTAACTGTATCATCCTGTGCCACAACCTCAGTCAATATTTAGTTCTTAAAACGCAAGCAAGATAACTGCATCTGAAAATGTCTATTTAACATAAGCAGGGAGGCAAACATTGTGGACCCAGATCAGACTGCTCCTACAGGAGCAGTCTGATCTGGGTCCACACTGTTTATCTATGAGGCTTCAAATAGGTTAGTGGACGACATAAACATACATTTTGTGATTATGTGCTTTAAGGGTTAATACATGTGAGTTCAGTGTGTATACGGTTAGGATTTTCATGACATGCACGCACGTTTGCGCGGCTCTAAAAGCTTATTAACTCTTTACCAAATTATAAATAGAACCTGATTTCCCTTCCTTAGCAGATGAAATAGCCGAACCACGCCCAGATATGAATTTTAAAGTTGCCGCCTTTACAGTAAGCGAAAAGTCAAGTAATACCTATTGTTGTTTTGGATTGAAATTTGTCATATATGATATATTAAGCTTGTTGAATAGAAGAAAAAATAATACAAATTAAATATTGTTATGATTAGCCGGCGTTCCGTGTACATTTTAGTTAAGACTCATATACTCATGCTAATAAAAAGAAGGCCACCCCAATAATATGTCTTTGTTGAAAATAACTGCAGACGCGAACATGTTATAATAACAAATTATATACAGTCAGCCTTAAGTTAAGCATCACCTGACTGAAGTGTGGCATAACTTTTCTAATTTATAATTTATTGTTTCCTCATTTGGTCTCAAGACAAACTGATGCCTCTACACTAATGGTAGAGCAAAAACTAGCGAAAATTGACCGATAACCCCTCCCCATCTGTAAAATGGAAAATGATTGTATGAATGATGCGACAAGATGTTGAAGTTTCTTGGATCGCCGGAATTACTTTTGCAAAGAGGGGCAGTAGTATTAAAATTTGGCAAAAACTTCGTTTTTAGAAGTGAAATTGCGAATTTCTGAAATCCGTTTGCAGCAAAAGATTCATGATACCAGCAAAGAATGACTGAAAAATGATTATTGAGTCTTATATAAGTCCACTCTGATTTTATTATGGTGTCAAAACCGGAATTTTAATGTCTTGATTTTTGGGTGAAAATTGGAGTTTTTTATATATTTAAACGCGAATTTTTGTAATCTGGCTGATAAAGTTTTAAAATTTAGAGTTGTTATTTAACTTGTTTCAAATTTGATGCTGAATTATTCAACTTACATATATCTCTGTCGTGTATACTTAAAAAACCTACCAAAATATTTTAATTTTTACCTCGAAATCCGGCATTTTGATATTCAGGTATATTTTGTGAAATGCATGTATTGCTAATACTTGTATATCTGAGCATTGTCATATTCAGAAAACGACGTACATATAGAAAACATTTCAAATGGAAATAACATTTATCATGTACTATGATATCGTATCAAGTAATGGCATAATAAGAAAGCGGACCAAGTGACCCTGGATCGCTCACCTGAGTTTTGATTTAAACATCTTATCTAGAGGTATCTATTGGAAACTGGCCACGCTCCTGATGACCTGCCTTGTGGTCCATCTTTGGTCCCAGAGTCATAATAGAAACATATTCAAATGTTTTCTACCAGCTGATGCTACATACCAAGTATCAGGGCTCTAGGCCTGGTGGTTTCAGACAAGAAGATTTTTTTATGTTTTCACTATATGTAAGTCAATGTAAAAAAGAATGTATGACCAGGAAATGCCACACTCATAAACTGCATACAATCCCAAGGCACCGAGAGGAAGAGTCCAAGAGCAATAGCAGCCTCATATAAACTCTGTGGCCTCCAGGACGATGCCATTTTGACCATGGAACCATAATTTGAGCAAACTTGGTAGAGTACCACTTGGTGATGCTACATATCAAATATCAAGCCTTTTGGTATTGGACAAGAATGTTTTTACAATGTGGTCTTTTTAAGCTATATATAAAACCTTGATCCCCGAGGCGGCCTCATTCTCGGCCACAGGGCCATAATTTTCAACAACTTAGTATGTCTACTAGATGATGCTACATGCCAAATAGAGACTCTAGGTTCTGTGGTTTCAGACTAGACTATTTTAAGTGTTCCATATATAAGCCTATGTAAAACATGTGACCTCAGGGTGGGGCCAGTTTTGGCACAAGGGTCATTATGTGAACAAACTTAGTAGAGATATACTAGGTGATGCTACATAACAAATAGCAATGTTCTATGGTGGTGTCAGACAAGAACTTTTCCCCAATAGATTCCTAGTGAATGTGTGACCTCGCAGGCGGGTCCACTTAATAGTCCCTGTGCCCAAAATTCAATAAAAGTGAAAGAGGCGTACTAAGTGATGTTGCATACCAAAATCAAGGTACTAGGCATTGTTGTTTCAGACAAGAAGATTTGGTTTGTTTTCCCAATATAAAAGTAAAGCAGAGGGCAAAACCTAGAAATCTATACAATTAAGAGACACCATATGCAAAAGTTACAAAATACAAGAAAACACCACACACAAGAGAGCCAAGACTTCAGCCCTTTCCCAGCAGGTGATCACATACCTATGTAAAATATGCCACCTCCAGGAATGTGCCATTTAAATCACAGGGCTATAATTTGAACAAACTTGGTGGAGGCTACATACAAAATATTTAGACTCTAGGCATTGTGGTTTCAAACAAATAGATTTTCATTTTGAAAATCTATTTTAACCCATGTGCCATGGACTAAACTATTTGAACATTTATTTAAGAGGGTCATATAAGAATCATTCCTGCAAAGTTTGGTTAAAATCTATCAAGTAATTTAGGAGGAGATTGTGCCATCATAAAACCTTAGACAGCCAGTGTCTCAAATATGATCATTTATACATCTCTTTCAAAACAGAATGCATTACTAAATAATATTTTTTAAATATTTTATCAGAAGATAGCTAAACTCTTTAAGGACCTCTTTATTACCACATGCAGGGAATTCATAATCCACTATTTGGTCTGCCTCGCATAGAACTTAGGAGAGTCATAAACACATTTATGATTAGTACAACTTTGAGGGTTCAAAATGTAGGGTTTTAAACAGTTTGACCTTGAACTTTGATACAAAGGTCATATCAGCAGTCAGAAGCTATTATTGACAAAAACGCACCTTAGACAATCAGTGTGCAAAATATGAACCATCTACAACAAACATGTTAGAGATATTGCTTTACAATCCATACAACCAGCTTCAAATTATTTTGAAAATTAAGGCTCAAATGTCATATTGGCAATTACTCTACAAAATATGAAGCACCTCTGTCAAAACATGCCACTGTAAGACAGATTCTAATTAACCTTTGACTTCAGGGCCATAACGGTGATATGTAACGTACTTAGTAATTTACACACCATAAGCAATAATTGTGCTAAGTATGAACACCCTTGGTCAAAAATGAAGGAGGAGATCGCGTAACAAGCCATAAACTGATTGTTAGTATATTTGACCTTGTCTTTTGACACCAAATGCAAGGCGGTGATAAGGAACCTATGTTGTAATCTACACCGAAAAGACAATCATTGTGCCATATATAAACACCCTTGGTTGTAGAAATGAAAGAGGAGTTCATGTTATGAGTCGTATTACATATTTTGTTTAATTTAACCTTGACCTTCAACTCCAAATTTGAAATACACACCATATGCAAATATAGACATCGAGGCATTAAATTAAATGGCAAGTTCTTGTTGTAGCACTAACATAGTTACTCTTTAAAACAGATTTAGGAAGACAATTGGTGACGCACAAACTCCATGCTGATACTCATACCCAAAGGCAAACCTATATTTTAATTAGCTGATGGATAAAAAGACCATGCTTGATTTGGAATGCGTTCAAATCGTACGCGCTGACAATATGTGTAAAATGAAGACAATAGACTAAAATAAATGTAATCATGGTACTTAATAATGATGTCAAAATGATAAATCAGGTACTTCTATTCTGCATATATTGGCCGGGATATGATGAAAGATACCCAATGGTCGCGATAATTAAAATCAGGCTAATGTTTCATCTGCAAAGTATTACCTCGTACATGTTTAGAGCATTTCCTGAAAATTTGAAGTGATTATCTTCAAAACTTATGATTATATGGATGTAATAAACAACATATGTGATCAGGTTTGGAATATGAAGTATATAATTGCCTTAACCGTATGATGACGTCAGAGCGTTGGTCTATATTCGTTTGTTG
The DNA here is from genome assembly GCA_964019695.1 of Loripinus fragilis. Lineage (NCBI taxonomy): Eukaryota > Metazoa > Mollusca > Bivalvia > Lucinida > Lucinidae > Loripinus > Loripinus fragilis. Next base: position 21,082,407 of record OZ026519.1, on the reverse strand, counting down.
ATTATTGCATGCTCACCATAAGAATCTAGCAAATATAAAGTTTTCTTATGTCTTATACATGTGATGATGAAAATGCAGAAAAAGTATCTTCTAGATCGTACTATAGACATTCAAAATGACCCACTTGTAGGTGTTGTGATCTGAGTGTTCACATGGCAACAACCCTTATAGAAAACTTAAAAAAAAGTATAATCAGAATTTTTTGTTATTTTATCAAAAGTATCAAAGTTTAAAAGTAGTTTCATGGAAATATAAAAGTATGTAATGTTATGTTATTTTAAGTATTTTTCAAAGGTCTCTTACATAATAATTACTTGGATTCCTTAATATCCATTTTGTCAGATCCGCGTTCTTATGTATTACATTAACAAAGGCCTAAGTGTTTTAATGCATATCTTATTTGGTAAAATAAATGCCCCATATGCTTTAAACATATTGAAATTATTTGCATTTTTGCATTTCTTTTTATCCAGCCAACTTTTGCTTATTTAAGATGCTATTAATGATTCTTTGAATGAGGGTGCCCTTCTTAGAAGCCTAAAAGAGAGTCACTGCCCCTGTTTTGAAAAGTAATTCCAGTGGTTTCATAATGTACAGTTATAAAACTTTCCATTGATATGTCATAATCCTATTTTTCAAGTAGGGAGAGGTTCCACTTCAACTGAGCGACTTATAAGTTGCCAGATTTTTCCTCGATAAATAGGTTATTTAGAGAAAGCATTAACAGATAATCTTGCCAGAAAACAAAATGCCCAAAAGTTTTGATATTTCGTATGTAACATCACCTAGTGGTACTCTACCGAGTTTGCTCAAATCGTGGTTATATGGTCAAAATGGCCTCATCCTGGATGTCACAGAATTTACATTGACTTATAAATTGAAATGGTTTGAAACCACTAGGTCTTGATCCCAGATATCACCCAGTGGATGGACCATATTTAAATTTGCTCTAAATAGAGCTCTGGGGACAAAAATGGCCCCACCAAGGGTTCACCAGAGCGTGGTCAGTTTTTAATAGCTACATATAGATTAGAGGTTTTAAACAAAAACTCAGGTGAGCGATCCAGGGTCACTTGGCCCTCTTTTAGTATGTGTCGATATTAGATATAATATCACAGAACATGATAATTGCTGTTTCCATTCGATATGTTCACTATACGTACGTCATTTTCATAATATGACAATGCCCTGATATCTATGAAATAGCAAAACATGCATTTCCCAAAATATACCTGAATATAAAAATGTCCGTTTTCGAGACCAAAAAAGAAAATACTTTGGCAGGTTTCATACGTAAACACGACAGGATATATGTAAGTTGAATAATGCAGCATCAAATTTAAAACAAGATAAACAAAAACTATAAATTTTACAAACTTTACCTGTCCGATTACAAAAAAATGGATTTTTTTTTATAAAAATACTGATTTTCACCCAAAAATAAAGACATTTCATTTCTGACTTTGACTTTATAATAAAGTCGGGTCATGATTATATAAAACTCAATGATCATTTTTCGATCTTTCTTTGCCGGTGTCGTGTACCTGTTGCTGCAAATGAATTTCAGAAATTCGCAATTTCACTTCTAAAAATGAAGTTTTTGCCAAATTTTAACACCATTGCCCCTTTTTGAACAAATAATTCCGGCGATCCAAAAAACTTCAACATCTTGCCATATCATTCGTGCAATCGTTTTCCATTTTACAGATGGGGAGGGGTTCCGCCTTAAATAAGCGACTTTTTGCCAGCTTTTTGCTCTACCATAAACATCTATCGATAAATTTATTTTTACATGTATTACGTTGTCTTACGAACCGGTTTTATCACACTACTATGCACGTTTTTTGAAACACCAGTTTGCTTCAAATGCTTTATCTAGTTATGCACGGACCCAATAATAATGTTTTGATACATGGTTGTACATTGATGAAGTAATGGCTAGAAGAAAACTTTCTGAAGCCCAAAAGTAGCAAATTGTGGCCATTAACAATGCCGGTCTTAGCACACGGAATATTGCTGGACAATTTAGGGTGAACCAGACAATTATCGTACGACTTCTTCAACGTTATCGGGCTGACGGAACTGCATCTGAACGTCAACGCTCAGGACGACCACGTAAAACGGTCAAGCGTGAGAATAGATATCTTGAGCGACTGGCACGTGCAAACCCTACATTGACGGTACAGCGAGAATACCCATAAAGCGACCACTGTTGACGCCCGGACATAAAAAGAGGTCTGTCTGAAAATTTAAGATTCATATCTCTAAAAGAATAAAAGTTATGGATGCGTAAAGAATGGCATGTTATATAGTGATAATGCAAAAATTAAAAACACGCTATTAACTATCTCTATCATCCTCTATAACTGACATGAAACCTTGAGTTCGACAGAATCAGTTTGGCTATACATGTAGTTTGAAAAAATATGTCTAGATTATTTCTGCGTTTATTTGAATTCAAAGTAAGCACTTTGGGTTAAGCTGTGACACTTTTTAAGGGTACACCCAAAAATAGGGGTTGGTGTATACAGGACACCGTAGAAATTCAACAAAATGACCAAATGGCATTCTGATATGTTCAGTAGACTAAATGAAGACTAGGGTAACAACATATTACAAATTGATTGTTCTTCTGAAGATATTTGTACACGAAAAACGTCTCTGAAATCATGTTTGTGTGATGCTTAACTTATGTCTGACTGTATATATTGTAGTTCATATCTTGTATGACCGCCACCTTTACGAATGCATTCTAGGAGCCTTTTGCGCATGCTCAAAAGAAGCCTTGGGTTGTACCCACCCCGTCCCTTGTGGAATGCATTGCCTATTGTTCAACTAGCTAGTGCTCCAATTCGGCAAATGTGGCGGCTGGGAAGGGATGCGATCATGTATCCACCAGTCCAGATTATCCCAGGGGTGGTCGATCTGAGATGGATTGGGACCTGGGAGGCTGGTCAAGGGGTATGACATGGCCAGTTTGCGAACATGTTCCGTGCCATATTGTAGGTTTGCTGGCATTGTCTTGCTGGATGAGAAAATTCTTTCAAACATTCCGATAGATTCTGGTGTGTGTGTGTGTGTGTGTGTGTGTGTGTGTGTGTGTGTGTGTGTGTGTGTGTGTGTGTGTGTGTGTGTGTGTGTGTGTGTGAAGGGTGTGTGTGAAGGCCTGTATCCACATAGCATTGGCCTGTAAGTGACCACCGAATTACTGTGCAAATTAAACGAACCTTATACGAAGCTCAGGGTGGCCTTCTTTTTCTTAGCATGAGTATATAGAACCTGTATGACATAAATTTCTGAGCATAATATGTACATTGTTTCATGGACCACTTGCCGTATACAGCTAAAATTGTGTGTGAAACACCAAGTAATCGATTAGGTTCAGATTCCACCAAATTGCAACATCCAATATCAAGGTTCATACCGGCAAGTTTATGTAAAATTCAAGGACTTTTTAAAGTCTTTCTCATTGTTTTCAAGGACTGAAAACTTATGAAAAATACTAATTAACATTTTGAAATTCTATTTTTGAAATGCTTGACTGCATTACTGAAGACATAAATTTTCGAAAATTAGTATAAAATCGTGGTGCCTTTATTTGGTGCTGCATATGCTGCACCAAATAAAGGCACCACAGTTTTATACTGATGGTCATTCAGATTTGTTCAAATGGTGACGTCACACCCCATATGGCTGATATGATGGCCATTTTTGAAAATTGACTTTAATGAGCATCCCCAGCTGCTTGTAAGATCAAGCTGAAATTTTGTATGGAATATTGTTGATGTCAAAACAATCAATGATTAAGCCAGCTATGTGAATACCAGTTTGAAAAATAGACTTTTGACTTTTTCTCTTAAGTAGATGAAGTTTTGTGTGGAACATCATGTCATATGGTAGATTAAGTTTAGTTCAAATGGTAACATCATGATATTCAATATGACCATAAGGGGTCATCTTGAAAATATATTTTTGAATTCATCTACCTGTAAAGCTGAATAGAATCTGTTCATCAAGGTGATACAGGTGATCGATACTTGGCACTTTGGGCCTCCAGTTAGAGTAAAAAGCGAGTTTGACTAGGAAATACCACAATCGCAGACTGCACACCCCAACCCACTGCATCGCTAGGAAGTCTTAGCCCGTCACACAGAACAAAGACAGCCACAAAACAATTAAAACAAAGCAACCAGCTCTCTCTGCCTGAGCAAGATGATAGATAAACTAGAACTTAGGACACAAGATAATCAGTACTGAATAAATTTCTTGCTGATATTTATGTTAACCAATAACACTGCTCTGTTTTATGTACACATTTTCAACGATGGAATATAAAAGATATCATGGCAATTTGTGGTTTGAAAATACTTTGGCCTGAAATAAGGCAATTAGCTAATCAACTAAACGTGTTTTCTGAGCTCAAATGCCTGTTAAATACAAACAGCCTAAATCACAGAGTCCATTCAATGTAATGTAAAGTGCCTATTAATATGATAAAAAATGTGGCATGAAAATTCTTTCATATTGTTCAAATTAACACATTCTAGATGGTTTTATTTAAGAATAAACTTCCCTACTGAAAAATCTGTGGAATATTCCACTGGAATCAAGTGGAATTCCAGTAGATTGAAAGGCACATTTTTCCATTCCACTGGAAAACGGACTGATAAACTGTCATTATTTTAAAAGAACTATTTAGACGGATGGCTGAGAATGGGTTTGCTCCCCCCCCCTAGGGAATTTTGCAGACATATCCTATCTTGTAGAGAATTGAAAGCCGAGTCTTTTAAGAGATGTTTGCACTCTGTGCTCCGGGGCGTTAGTCTGTAAGAGCCTGTAACATACGTTACTTAATCAAACTAAGAAAAAATAAAATGAAAGTTTGGGCTACAAATTAAAGACATTAAAATATTTATTTTTAAAAATCATTCATATAGTCTGCATACTGGATATCTTGACTACATATGACAGCCATTTGAACAAAACTGCCGCTTCCTAAGGTGTCATATGCGTTACATAAATCAGATAACCCATTAAAATTTGCAAGTGTGGCTAACATCATTTACATTCATAATCTGTCTGTGTGTTTTGCAAAATGTTTTTAACCATGTCTGACTAGCTTATGCAATCGGCTAACAGAAAAATTAAAGTTTGTTTCCCTAGCTTGAATATTTTTTCTGGAATAAGCAATTAAACAACCCTACCCCTACCCAGTTTTAAGGTGAAATGTTCGGTATTAAAACTAAAGTAAAAATAGTTAAAAAATATTTGCAGTTGATGAATGTGTTTCATTGTTTGGGATTTATTTGCTTATATGAAAAGACTCATAAATCAGCAAGTTTGTTGCAAAATTTTTAATATCAATGGCTGTAACATATGTTACCTGATGTAATAAATGGGCAAGCTCATTGTCTTTACATAAGATATGCCTGAAAATGTTTTAATCTCCTCGAGGGAATTTTGCAGACATATTCCTTCTTATGGTACAACTCAAGCTGCATCGAATAAGGGATGTTTGCACTCTCTATGTTGGGGCGTTAGTCTGAAACAGTGTGTTACATGCGTTACTATATCAAATAAAGGAAATGTAATTTGAAAGTTTGAGCTAAAATTGTGAAAAAACTTGCAGCTGTTGGATATCTTACATTGTTTTGGGATTTTTAAACTGGCTCCTATGATAAAGACTTATATATCTGCTAGTTGTCATCAAGTTTTAAAGATCAGAGAGCGTTACATATGTTAGCGTTATAAGTAAAATCATCAAACAGTATTTTGACATCAAGCTGAGTTAGGGCCTGCTCCATCCTAATCCCCCTTGGAATTCTGCAGACAAATTACATCTTATGTAACCATTCAAGGTGCATTTAATAAGACTTGTTTGCACTCTGTAAGTCGGGGCGTTAGCCTGTAACAGCTTGTTACATATGTTACTATATCAATTTGAGAATAAGAAATTTGAATGTTTGAGCTACTAAAAGAAGACATTAAAATTATCAAATAAATTGACATTCTTATAGTCTTTATACTGGATGTCTTTACTACATATGGAAGCTTGTTAACATTAATACGGCTAACTGTGGTGTTATGTGCGTTACATGAACCTAATCATAATTTAAAAGCTATAATTGTGGCTGTCGTCATTTAGTTAAACAACTTCTATGACTTGGTTTCAAACTGTTTTATTAGATTTTACAAACATATACTCAATTGATGAATAGGAAAACCCAAGTTTGCTTTTCTATCTTAAATATATTGTCTTATAGGAGCTAATACACAGCCCCACTCCCAGTTTTACAGAGAAGCGAATTTTGTTATTACCGTTTAAGTAAAACACATGAAAGCGATTACAGCATGTGGATATTTTTCATTTTCTTAGTCTGAGTTGCTCATATATCTGCAAGATGTCATTAAGTTTAAGATCAGGACACTTAATGTGTACTTATAAGTCTTTGGTGCCAAAACACTAGAAATTATATACATTTCTGATTATCAAGCCCATGGACTGTTTTACAGATGTTATCAACGACCTTTTGGACACATTTCCTAATACAAAGCATATAATGCTAAATATAGAGCCACAAATAGAAAAGATAGTTTTTCATTTTTACAAGAAAATACAATAAATGAAATGGTCCAAACTATTTCTCATCGATTTAACACTCATGTTAAACGTTTGTCGTTGTCTGCTTCTGTGGTAATCATTATTATCACACCCCTCCTTGCAACTAGTAAAATCATCACACAATATTTCAATCATTTACTGTTATTCAATTTTACCACCAGTCCACTCAAAATTGACGAGCCATTATCAACTTTCCAATTTTGCCATCTATGGCTTGGAACATTCTGAAACTGATATGAATTCCTAATAGTTGGCTCTTTGAGTATGTGTTTCAAGTGATACTCTGCAAGTAGGAGAAAGACTAAAGCTTTACAAGGAGGAAAACTATGCCATTAAGAGCAATGAGTACCTGGACTGATGTACCTTGATATTTCTGTGATAAAGAATCATATCTTAGCTGGTTAACTTTTATAAATGTAGCCTTTCCATACATGCAACCCACATATTTTCATCTAATAAGGTCTCTGCACTTATTATCTTTCCCCAAGCATTCAAAAACTTATTTGAAGTCTTAGTACTTTGGAAGTGCTGAAACTGAGGTAACTCTTTCCCTTCAGATAAACGAACTAGATGTATCACAGCAGGTAAAGCAATGAAATGCAGGATGAACAGAGTGCAAATAGACCCTTTCAATTCAATGATTCACTAAGTTTCTATGATAAGAGCACTTATTAAAGGATGTAACATATATAACTCGTCATAATAAATGAGCAAGGGCATTGTCGTGACATCCTTTTTGATTACACAGTCAGAGGCAAGTGTTTTCAATTTCAGTGTTTTCAATGGATCATGAAATGATGCACCTTATCAACTAGTTTACTCTGTATAAATCTTCCATAGAGCATAATATAGAACTACTGGTTATCCCATTCTACCTATAGTCCACTTTCCTTCTTTTGAATGCAACAGCTAATGATATGGCTGTAAAAACTGTGAAATCATAGGTTTTACATTATTTTAAGACATGCTTCAATGTACTGACATCAAAAAACAACCTACTGCAAACATAATTGATGGCAATGTCCAACTTCATATTCTTTCTCTTATACCAGATAACTTTCAAGGTGTAACAGAAATTGTTTCAGACGGTCTGCCAAAACCATCAAGAGTAACATTGTAACTAAAGAAAACTGATAAAGTTCTTTGGGCGCAGCAAAATACTATTGATCTAAGACCTGAGGGCTTAAGCACCAAAAGACTGGATAGGTTTCATGGCAAATGATGCAAAAAGCAGCCTATCAAATTTCTGTTTTACCAATGTCAGAAATCTTAATGTATTCTTAGAGGTACACAGTAGAGACATAGATTTTGCAAAATCAGAGCAAAGTTATCATTTGACTAGCACGGATGCAGATGCAGCTGCAGTTAGATTGCTCTTGCCACTTCACAGGAAGAGATATATACCAGAGTCATACTCCATTGTATGCATATATGTGAAATGGCATTAAACCCATATTTAATCAGGTGTTTGATCCCATGACACTGACATGCTGTTTCTGCTTTTGAAGAATGCTAAGGATTCAAGTTTGGCTGAGTCAAGTTGCTTGACGCTGGCACTGGCCACACATACAAAGAAAATTAAGTCTTTTGATGGCAAAAGAGGAGGATCACACGAAATGCTTATAAGTGATGTTTGTAACAATTACCAATTTTAAAAAGTAATTTTAATTAATGTAACACATATAACACCATAGGAAGCTGTATATTTGTTAAAAAATCTTTTCTTATGTATCAAAGGTATTCAGCATGCAAACTACATGAATAATTCAAATAAATAGATAGTTTTACGTCTTCTTTCTGTTTCTCACACTTTCAATTCATTTATTCTTAAATTAATATGGTAACATACGTATCATACCATTACAGGCTAAACCCCTAGTTAATAGAGTGCAAACATCTCTTATTTGATGCAGCTTGAATTGTTCTTTAAGGTAGGATATATCTGCACAATTCCCAAAGGGGTGGAGAGGAACAGGATTGTACTCAGTTAACAGTCCTAATACAATGCCATGATTCTACTGGTTGTGATGAAATGGGTGATTATTTTGCCATAGAAGCAAACACAATGATAGACATTGTGAGGGTGACTTGAAAAAAGATTGTTTTTGAATAATTTTATTTAATAGGAATATTTATTAAATTGTTTCATTTAAATGAGAACTATTATTTTCTATCTATATGTCTATATATTTTAATATTATAGGCATAAGGAAATATGTGATTAAAAAGGTTATATATAACATAGGTAACACAATTCCATAGGCTTGTTATCAGCAATGACTGTATTTACTAAGACTAAGGCACCAGAGGCTAGAGATTAATAGGAAAACATGTGAAAACAGTATTTTTCTGAAATATCATCTCTTACTTCCAAGAAAATTTCCTAGCTCATTCATTATGCTATGTAACATACGTTACATACTTTAATAAGTGCTCTGATCCTGATGTCAAGCTTGCAAATGTATGATTCTTAATTGCATTAGCAAGACAGTGCCAAAAATGTAAGATATCCACGAGCGTCAAATATTTTTATATATTTTTCTTCAATAATAGATACCAAAATTGGATACTTAAAATTGGGGGTAGGGTTGTTTAATAGCTCATACAAAACAATGTATTTGAGATAGAAAAGCAAACTTTGTTTTTTCTATTAGTCAAATGAGTATTTTACTAAACTAAGATTAAAAACACTTGTAAAAATGCACAAATTGTCTGTAAAATGAATGATGTTAGTCACGATTTCAACTTTCAAAGGGAAATTTAATCTATGTAACGCATATAACACCATTGAAGGCTGTAATTTTGCTTGAAATGCTGCTTTAATGTAGCTTAGGCATCCAGCTTGCAAACTACATAAGAAATTTGAATAATCAGATGGTTTAATGTCTTTTATCTGTATCTCAAACTTTCATTTTGATTTTTTCCTTTGTTTGTTACAGTAACATATGTAACAGGCTGTCAGAGACTAACGCCCCGGAGCACAGAGTGCAAACATCTCTTAAAAGATGCGGCTTGAAATTTTCTTCAAGATAGGATATGTCTGCAAAATTCCCTAGGGGGGGGAGCAGGACCTTTTTTAGCTCGAAGTCTAATTGTAAATACTGGTTAAAGTAATACCAGTTCACAGGATAATAATCTGGGTACTTACAGGAGTAAAAAAATATGCACGTGATTGCTGCCATGTTGACAGTTTTATATTTATACACCCTGTGTTTCCCTTGAGAACAAGTGAGTGTTAGTCCAATGTACACTATTGCAAGTATCATAACTTGCCATTCAATCACAATTGGCTGGTCACTTCTGCTCCCTCACTGTATTAATCAGTAATCAATAATCATATTTTCAAAAACATAATTCATCAATTTTTCAAATGTCAAGCAGCAAAATTCAAGAAGTCTGGGATTATGACATTAACCCTTAAAGCGCCAATCACAGCAAAATTCGCCTGCTTTTGTTGTCTGCTGAAATGTCTTAGAAGCTTTTCCAACAAACAGTGTAGACTCAGATCAGACTGCTCCTCTGGTCTGGGTCCACACTGTTTGTCTCTATACGTAGCTTTGTTAAATAATGTTAGCAAAAATTTGCACCAGACGACAAATGCAGACAGTATTTTCAGATGTTTTTGCTGGCGTTTTAAGGGTTAAAACTTAGAACAATCCATATCCTAATACATTATGCGTAATTTCAAGAAAGAATGTGTTGTTTGACATTATAAACTCTAGTGCTGGAACACTGTCAAAGGTAATGTATAATGTAGGGGCTGATCGACCCACTGCAGAAACTCTGTCCAAAATCACTTTGTTTTTGTTGGGACTTTACATAACAATTGAGCTGTGACTTGAGATTTCCAACAATGTCGTATGTGCGACCAGCAAAGCCTCAGATCAGCCTGCACATACGGGCCATCTGATCAGAGCCTTTGCTAGTCACTTGAATATTCTATGAGTGTTAAGCTACTGGCTGAACATCATTTGGAGTTTCTATGCCTAAAAGGAGGCTGCACAGGCTGGTCTGAGTCTACACTTGTCAAACTGCTACATTGTTGGAAATCACATGCCACGGTTTGTGTTTTTCTTATAAAAGTAGAGAGGAAGGCAAACATCAGGAAACAATACTATTAAGTACCACACCTGACCTTGAACACCATATGGGAAAGTGACAAAAACACAAGAAAACACATGACACAAGAGAGCTAAGAGGTCAGTCCTTTCCCAGCAGGTGATCACAAGGCTGTAAGGAACAGACAAGACAGTATAACAAAGACAAACATGAAGCATTAAAGTAACAAAAAGGATCTACAAAAGGAGCTACGCCTTGGAACAGTCAGCCAATCACTGGAGGGCTTAAACATGTTTAACGAACTAATAGTTTCTGGGAAGGCTTCTGACATTAGGGGTTAATTTCAACTAGGCTAGTAGTTTTTTAAAAGATATATGTTGGAAATGATAGACACACTACTGCTAGGTACATTGATAAGATCACTAACAATTAAGACTTAATTGGTATCCTGGGTAAGGTGTGGTACTTGATTGTATTGATTCCTGATATTTGCACCCTCACTTACTTTAAGGCTAAGGTGAGGTAAAACTCAACGAAATTATAACAAAGTTTTTAATAAAATTTCATAATATCAATTAAATGTCAAGACAAAACAATAATTCTTATCTTCTGTAGAAAAATAATTGAAATAAAACTGGAAACATTTTCTAAAAATCTGATCAGTACCATTTTTATTCACTGGCTAGATATTATATAAGCCTCACTTTCCCATTCCAAATTTTCAAGATTGTATAGCTACAGATGATATTCTAAAATTTCGAACACCAGTTGCCAACAAAAATGGCCAAAACAAACAGAAAAGACCCAGGTATGATCAAGGTCTTTCCTTTTTGCTATTCTGTCAAGCATTTGTGAATTCCAGCCCTGATAACCCACATTTTATTTGAAAACAGAAAAAAGTGTTAGAAATTTTAGAACATTTACCTAATAAATAAGTCTCTGTAACTTAGCAAGCTAATTTGAGGACATTTCTTGGCCCATAGATCCTAATAATATAGGTTCCATGCCGTGCAATAAACCTTAAAGACAGATTTCCTTGTGAATGGCACAGCAAATACATATGTGGATCCAGAAAATTCTGTCAGGGGGGAAGGGGGGTCCTAACAACATTTTTTTTCTTCTTGGTCAACAACTTTTTTCACAGAGGGCCATACAAACCCCCCTTGAGAAGCAATTGGACCTTGTAGCCATTTACGAAAACCTGAGGCCATTTGTGATTTTCCAGGGGGATCCACCCAAATAATGAATATTTAAATATGAGTCAGCACATGATTTGGTACTTATATGCAGGCTACAGAGATGAACATTTAGGCCAGTGTACTAGATTTCTGTACTTATTAGATCGGTGAGCAGAGAAGGCTCAGGCAAGTTGCCACAGCTACAGAGAAGATCTATACTATGCACAATAAATTGAGCAATTGTTTTGTATGGGTGTGCCCATCCACATCAGATCTCAAGTTTCATTTGCTGTCATGAAGACACAAGCGCCGATCATATAACAAGATTTTCCATTAATCAAAATTAAGAATTACCAAGCGCAGTGGCCGTGCTAAAGTGATGTTTAATTTTAAGACTAGTGGGTAACGTGAGTATTTCTGATCATTGGGGGAAGCCGGAACCATTTTCAAACCATTGTTTGGTCACGGAAAACCAAAAAAAGCATAGCAAATGCTGCAATTTTCTGAACTTTCTCAGAGAAATAAAGGACCAAGTTTTCACAATTTGACGGTTTTACTAATGCTTTTATGTTATCGCCTTTAAACGGTCTTTCTAGTCAGGTTTTCTTGAACCACATTAACAAGTAAAACTGCTTGATGCCTTCCAACACATTCAGACAAATACTGTTGAATGAAACATCTTCACTACTACAGTGCACGAGCCGAAAGATAAAATCTAACGTCACCGTTATCTCGCAAATGTCGCAACAATTTTTCAGTAAATTAAGGTTTTAATCAACCATAAGAAGAGCTACATTGTAAGCCAATGATATCTTTGTAAACTGATACTCTGTTGAATTGAAATGCCAATTATAATTAGAAGTTTAATCAAATGATGACTGTTTTGGCGTCATTAATGGCAGCTGATTTTTTTCAGCATGAAATCTTGATCACCTCTGTCACATAACCAATAGTTTTTATAGGTGTATGATGCATGAGTTAGTTGAAAGACCACCAAACGAAAAATTACATGCTTATCATTTTAGCATTACTTGCAACGGATGTGAAATTTGCTTACTGACCCCTTCTGCAATTCTTGCTCTTCCTAAATGCCTATTTAAAGGATGGCGTCTGAAATTTCGTGGTTTCATTTGCCTAAAATCCTGTTCTCATCATTGCAATTGAAATTGACCGGCACTGCACACAGATGAGCAAAAAAAAAAAAAGATGCGAAACAAGAAATTGCTAAACTTATTGTGCATAGTATATATTCTTGAACATTTTCTGTAATTATCACATCGGTGAGCAGCTAAGGCTCAGGCGAGTCTGCACTTATGTGCAGACTCGCCAGAGCATTTGCTGCTCACTTACACATAGTATGGATGTAGATTAAAGCTCAGACCAAAACTGATACTTCTAATTTCAATAGATACATCAGCACTGGTGATCATTAGAGTCATTTTTGCATATGCGATTAGTACCAAAATCTCATGTGCTGGCTCATTTGGAGTTTGGTACCACAGTTTTTATACATTCTAGACAACAGTAAAAAACCAAACAAAATAAAAAAATGTAAATTAAAAAAGAGAATAAAATATTGCTGATCAAAGATACATAGCCTGATATATAACTTTCATGTGTGTAGAAATAAGACTTTCTCATATTGTGGTTCATGCATACAGTTTACTCTTTCATTTGTATTCCAAAAGAAAACTTAGCACTGAAGCCTAGCTATAGGCAATACATGTACTTTTAAGCCAACTTATGTGATAAAAATACTTATTGCCAATCCATATGAGGCAGCTTTTAACATGTATGGGATGCTACCCAATGAAGCTGGAAGTCAAGCATGTGATGTGACCAGATTTACAACCATACTTTGTATGTGCAAGCAGTGAAGGCTCTGGGTAGACTCACTGGCCAAATATTTCATGAGCTGGCTCATTTAGAAAATTAATTGCGTAATTTGTTTCAGGTAGATCTACATGCAATCATCAAAAACATAAATGGTACAATTCTATCCAAACTGCTTCATATTAATGTATTTACCATAAATATTTGGACATCTTGACATGAGGTAATAGAACTCTTTTCATGCTCAACTCAACAGAGCATGAAATTTTTCATGCTGATTAATGTTAAAATGCCAATAATTTTGGCATTTTAACATTTATTAGCACGATAAATACAATATCTGAGAGTTTGAAAGCAAGAAAACTCTTTATTTTTCAGCATTTTAGTTTTTATGAGTAGTTGAGAAGTTAAGTTGCGCATGAAAAAGTTTTATAATTTTGAAGCCTTATCTTCTAATCATATTTTCTATAAAACTTGCTTACTTTGAACCACATGAGGGTATATATAGTGTTGTGGTCAACAGTGTAGTCCCTGATCAGACTGCTACTTCAAGAGCAGGCATATCTGAGACTGTACTGTTTGCTCAAGTATATGTCTGAATACTCATGGTAAACAGGGTATAAATCAACAAGAACATCACAGGAAAATAGAGTTGAAAATAGAAAGTTACATGTATTAACAAAATTAATTGCGTAGTTTGCACCATGTAGATCTAAATGCCACCTGGCACCATATACATATACTATACAATACAAATACTTTATTCTTAATACTTAATATTAATATTATATAGAGGATATTCAAATATTGGGAATGAATTTAACATTTGAGCCATGATATGAGATTTCCAGCAATGTGGAAAGTGCGACCAGCAAAGACTCAGATCAGCCTGCGCATATGCGCAGTCTGATCAGAGCCTTTGCTCATCGCTTGAATATTCTATGAGTGTTAAGCTACTGACCAAATATCATTTGGAATTTTAAGCTTAAAAGGAGGCTGCACAGGCTCATCTGGGTCTACACTTGTCAAAATGCTACATTGTTAGAAATCACATGTCGCGGCTCATTTATTCAATAGAGTGAAGTGAAAAAGTATAACATGAGTGGCAAAGCCAAGAATAAAATATACATAGAGGATCTTACATGAGTGCTCATGTTTTATTGAATTTATTAAACGAGTTGGGGAAAAGAGATAAAATGCGAGGCTTGCCGAGCATTTTATCTCTTTTTCGCAACGAGTTTAATAAATTCAATAATACAAGAGCACGAATGTTAGATTCTATTTATCATATGACAAATACTTTGAAATCTCAAAACGTTATAATTTTGTCATTATGTACGCAACGTTGTTATGGACGTCATAACGTTTCCCGTAAATCTATAAACCACTAGTGGTTTACAGATATTATTGCATGGCGTTATTTCACTCCTAGACGCGACGTCATATGATAAATTTTTTTTTACTTCATGAGATGAATACATGTCAAAGTCATGACAAAACATTGATTTTTTTCTATTAAATACAAATTAAAAGTGTAACAATATTCTTGCACCTATGACATCACATATGATAACGCATGTCATCATATTGATTATGTAGTTGCATAACATGTGTGTCTTCAAAAACAGAAACAACAGGCTGGAGTTAAGAAAACAATTTTTTTAGCAAAGCCGAACAATTCTTTTACCAAAGTGTTCCTTGTGATCCAGTTAATAAAATGAATGCCCACACTTGTGATTTTGTTTATTTAAAAGAAAGTTACAGATGAATCTGAACTGGGTTCCATGAAGAAAGCAGAGGCCATCAAAAAAAAATATTTCACTGGTGAAAAGAGGTTTATCATGTGCAATTAAAACTTTTGAAATATATACATTTGTATTTTATTCAACTACACTGCTCAAAATATTTAAAGGAACACCTGATAATTTTCCTTAAGTGATAATGTTAACCCCTGTATAATAGACAAGTCATGCATTACACTAGACAATAAGGCAGAACCCCAGTTTCTTTTGCTTTCTTTGCATGGATAGTCAAAGTATTGGATCCAAAAAAAATATTTTGACAAAACAACCGTTGCTCAAGTTCATGGCTCAAATTTTGTAATTTTTGATTTTCTTGAAAATGTCAATTTTTTTCTGAAGCTGTAGAATCTTCAGAATTTGTTAATAGCGTAACCTAATGATTTCTGCAATGTTAAAATGCTATTGAATTTACAGAAGTTATGCTGTAATGGTGTTTGTTTGAAAAATTCGTCTTAAAATTTGGTTTTGAAAAAGGGGTATTTTTAACAAAATTCCATTTTTACATAAAGCGTTCCACGGAGACTTCTGGAAAGGGATTGCTTCATTTTTATCAACAAGCATCATCATTGATGGGTAACCAAACTAATTACAGAACAAATATTTTTTTTTGCCTTTTAAATCCAATTTTCGCTATGAGTCAGACTATGAGTGCATTTGTATTATGATCAACGGCTAAACACGTAGTGCTCCTGGAAATATTTTGAGCAGAGTATTTCCCAATATTACACCGCTTTTCATACATGTATATGTAATGGTAAAGTTTTATCCAAAATGTATCACATGTGACATTATCAAAATAATTTTTTATCAAAACATCATCTTGTAAATCTATACTATCAACCAAACATGTGCAGATCAAGAGGGGGGAACAGGGGTCCAGAGCCCCTCCCCCCACCCCCCCTGGAAAATCACAAAAATATAGTTTTTTTTAGCGATACTGGCCCGGATCCCCTGGAAAATCACAAAGCTACCAAGCCAGTATTCTTTGTCAGGCTATCATCAGCATGCTAGTGAAACGCCGTTTCGCTGGTGGGCCAATGATGGCCCGCTTTTAGTGTAATATGAATCCTCTGTCCTCCCCTCATCAACTAAAAAAAAAAAACGACAAAACTTTCTGAATCCGTGCATGTCAATTATACTTTATTCTACCATAAAAGCATTGTTAACTCTTTGCCTGCCGGCAGAATTTTTGTTTGTCTGCGGCTGATCTTTGCAAACAGTTTGGACCCAGATCAGACCAGACAGCATGTTGGGCTTGATCTGGATCCAAACTGTTTGACACTCTGATAGTATTCCAGAAAGATTTTTTTGGAAAAGTTCATTTTGAAAAAAATCAGATGACAAAAAAATCATGAAAAATTACCCAGCATGCAATGAGTTAATGACAACTCACAGGGTTAGATAAACAAAATTCTTGAGCGAAAAATTGTAAATATATTCTTACCCATCAGTTTTAACATATGTTTTGGGTGCTTAAAAGAACCGTGTCATTGAGACGTTTTTTTTTAGTACCCACAACATATGTTTTGGTTGAGAAATAAGAAAAATATTTTTGTATGCACTTTTAACTAACTAGAATATTTTATATCCCAAGATCAGTCAGACACCTTAGCATTATGGGTAATGAGTTGGCTTTATGAACTTACAACTAAGCCATGACATGATTTCCAACAATGTGGCATTTTGACAAGTGTAGACTCATACAAGCCTCTGCAGCCTCCTTTTAAGCTTAAAAACTCTAAATGATGTTCAGTCTGTAGCTTAACAGTCATAGAATATTCAAGCCACTAGCAAAGGTTCTGATCAGACTGTGTGTACAAGCAGGCTGATCTGAGGCTTTGTTGGTCGCACATACCACATTGTTGGAAATCTCATGTTGCGGCTCAACTATGGAGAGCAAGTGGAGTTATGAGATTGAGCCAAAATCCGGCCACATACATTCACAAGGATCTCTCCCTATCTTTGATTTAAGTAGGCAAGTATCAGTTACTGGTGAAATGTGTATAAACTACTGGTAACTATTGGCTAACTGCTGGGGAGCTTTCCAAGGGCAGTATGATAGGATATCTGAGTGTAATGATATGACAAAATTGTTTAACCCCAAATCAACAACTCAGCAGATGAACCTTCTGGACAGTTGTTGTCACATTTGGATTTTCATATCACACTGAACAGTTATTTTATCACATAATGTGATTTTATTTTGCCTATTTTACAGCAGAATACAGGCTGCTTCCCAATCCAAAAAAGGCATGTATTTTCCCAATTTTGGAGATTCTTTCCAAATCTAAGGATTTTGTGTGATTTATTCCCAAATTCAAAAGGCACAGGCTGTATCACAAAATAAGGGCAACAAAATCACTGAACTGTCAATTTTATTTATTATTAATTTACTGTCATTGTTGCTGGCCAGAACTTAGTGTATTCATACCTTTACCAGTAAACTGACAACAACCCTAGTTGAATCAGAGACAGGGAGATACTAAACTCTAAGAAGGTAATGGGCAGTTGGGTTTCAAACTCACAATCCCTCTACTGTAGTCCATAAGAGTCAGGTAACTAATCTTGCTCATCAGGACTGTGCTATGCTGATTAGTAATCTTTTGGACAATAATTATAAAATGGGTATAGATAAAAATTATGGACGTAAAATTGTAAACATATATTTTCTTTGTTTTGAACACTCAAAAGAACCATCTCATAGAGAGGGTGCTTTTGAGTACCAGCAACAAAAGTTTGGTTAAGAAATAAGAAAATTAATTTATAATTGCACATTCCTATCTAAAGGGCTGGTTATAGATAATGGTATGGAATGTATTGGAAACAAATTATAGATTGTACAGTTGACTGTTGTTTACTCAAATGGTGAGAACCCTTTTACAATTAGAGCTCACTATAGTAGTTGAAAGTTCAAATGTTTAATATGTAATATGAATGTACATGTATTATATATGGGCCATCCCATGCGATTATGGTACATACAGCAAAACCTGTCAAAAATGGCCACTCAAAAATAGACAAAACAAAGGTCTTAACAACAAATGGTAGCATAATGAAGGTCGAAAGTATGCAGAATGCAACCTTCATTAAGCTACCAGTTGTCGTTAAGACCGTTGTTTTGTCTATTTTTGACCTGCATTAAGCAATAATCGTTCTTGAAAACCAATTTTTCGTCTTCTTTTTGAGTGGTCGCTTAAGACAGGTTTTACTGTACATTGCTTTTTGCCTCAATCACTTTTTAAACACAATTTCGCTGCTTTCCAGTGAAGCTAGAAATCTAATTTTAGGTCTGCTAAAACTACATATCATAGTTCAGGTGTCAAAACCTTGTAACTCAGATTTTTACCAAAATGACATTTTGGCAACGCGGGAATACCAACCACATGGTGCACAATAAATTCTCGTAGCGCTAGACCAATTAGAACCCCCTTTAAAGCATCAATCATGCTTCAAAAAATCGTATCTAGGTGATATACGAATATTTGGATATAATCAGGTGATCATTTCATTGCCTTTTTACTAAGGTAGGATGTTTTACGATGAAAAAGATGCTCAAAATGTCGAAACTTGAGTGAAACTCTTCATAATGGTATGAAATCTTTATTGGAAGTTCAAAACGCCAACAACAGTGAATTTGGATTTTACTAAATATAATCCTGTCTGACTTTTGTCAATATTGGACACTCCTAGCAAAAATTATTCTGTTTTTTTGTCTCTCCTGAAAAATGTGCAGATCAATGATACGAGGTTTTGACTCACGAACAATGATATACTTTTAATGCTTTATTTGTTTATGAGATCAGTGTATGGTCTGATGAGATTTTCTGCAGGATTATCTGGAGTTTTGCTGCACTCCATGAAAATATAAAAATCCCATGAGCTGGCTCATATCTATTCTCAGGTATTCAGCCTGACAAAGTTAGCAGGGAATATTCCAATTTTTCCACGTAAGCTTCCCTCCCACCAGTCATTCTGTGACTCTGTTCTTGTTAATACCAAAATTTCATCACCTGAAAAACACAGTTACCAAAGTTATCCTAAATATTGGAAAATCTTTTCTCGCCAACAAATTATCTTTAACTCTTTCAATGGCGTAGCCAGAACGCAAAAAAAGTTACTCACATCAAAGGGATACTACTGGATCAAGCAGTGGTTCTCTTCAGTTGCGTCCCTTTTCCTAATGGGAACTTCTCTTAAAGGAAAGAATTTGCTCCAAAAGGGAGCAAATTCTTTCCTTTAAGAGCAGTTCCTCATGGTATGGAAAATAACTTTTACCACATTAGGTGACCTCCCTTGAATGTTACTATTTATATTACGCATGTGCCTAACTGCGTAATGGGAGCTACGCCAATGTCTTTTCATTCTTATGGATTATCCCATATATATTGATACACTATCTATAGAATTGACAAATTTGTTTTAGGGTTTGCCGAAAGTTTCTACGAAATGATGTATTTCTGTCCCTGTAGATTGCTTAGCAATAAGTGCAGACCCTGATGAAATGCCGCCATATGCGGCATTTCATCTGGGTCTTCACATTTTGCCAAAGTACATGTTTACCGGTAAACTGAATGAAAAGGGTTGCATACTTATATATTTTTAAATTACTGGGAAAGTCCTTGCTTTTGCATGAGATTTGAAACCAAAAAGTAAGTGAGTATGATCAGGAAATACCACAATTACATACTGCAGACCAACCCACGGCACCGGGAAGAAGAGCCACAGAACATTTATAGTAACAATACATCTATAAGACAAGAATAGCAAAGCAACCAGCTTTCTCTTCCTCTTCAAATCTGCAGTTTTTAAATTTTGTAGGTTCCCTCTATTTCCATAAGGATCATTTACCTTTTACACAATTTATAATGAAATTCAAAAATTGCTGCAAGGAGATCTGTGAATAAAAAAAATGGTTTTTCACAGATTCTTTCTATATCTCTGGAGAGTTGAAGCTGAAGTTTTAAGTGTAGATGCACCATTCTGATTTACTCATCAATGGGTTTCATCAGAAGCTGACAGATCTGGCACTACACTGTTTTAAAGTAGGATATATCAAAGCTCGGCAGAACAAAAGTTAAGAGCATTTTATATTTCTTTTTTAAAGTTTTAAGATTTTGGGGAGAAATAAAATACAGTGGAGGGATTTGAAAATGCCATAGAAGTTCTTAACACAAAAAACACACACACTCACGCACGCACATTTATAACTTTTTCCTTGCTAGCTGCGACTTTTGTCGTCTACTGATAACCTTTGCAAACAGCAGGACCAACAGAGTGCCACTGTCAAGGTCAGCAGATGACATTAAAAGCATGAAAAATTACCCAGCATGCAAAGAGATATGAATTTACTGACCTGGTTTAAATGATAAATCACAAGGTATCTGAGCTTGAAATGGATGAATTGCTGTTACACGTAGCTCCCAGGAATCATTGGACCCTGTAGAAAGATTGCTAGCACCTGAAAAGAATTATACTTCCAAAAATAAATTGTGGATCTAGGATTTACAATAATATAAAATTTTAAAGCTCCAAAAACAACAATACAATTTAAACCTAGAGATTCATGTAACTTAGACCAACTATAAAAGAGTTTCTATCGATAAAAAATCTTTTGAAAGCAAAGATGAGGAAGAAAAAAAAGATGCATGCATGATGGATAAGATGGCACTGGATTGCAAACAAGTTTTACAGTATCAGGATATAATGGTTAAAACATTACAAAGGATCTTGGACCATCTCCTATTCAATCTGCAATGCAAAAAAAACTTTTTCTATTTCCTATATGTTGCATAGCAGTAACAGACTTTTCAACCCATATATTTTAATCAGTACTTGTCCAATGTGAAAAGCCTTTTTACGGATAATTTGAGGGCTGAACCAACTACCTTTAGTACAGAAAAAATACTATTTTCTGTGAAACATTTATCTGGCCATTTTTATGGGCAATTCTGCATTAAGACTGTCCGAGGTCCTTAGGCATGTAAGAGACACCAGCCCTGACCCTGGAGGTCATGTTTATCTAGAGATCAAAATCCCTAACACTATTTTAGTAGAGGGTCCCAAAGTGACCATCCCCCCTAATTGTTTTGAAATATGACAGTTAGTTTCAGAAGAAGATTTTTTTTTTAAATTCCTTATATGTGACATGCACTGAGGCTTTGAGCCTTGTGGAGGTTTGATGTCAGAGTCATGTATAGGTATAATGTAAGCCTTGTGGAGGTATGATGTCAAAGCCTTGCGGAGGTATGATGTCAGAGCCTTTTATAAGTATGATGTCAACTTCAGAAAATATAGTAAGCCTTTATTTTTTAGGGTTACAACATTTAGCGTATACATGATTAATAAGTACATGTTTGTTATAGCTAATATTCCACAAGACCCTCACTATTTACACATGTACATTATATATACAAGGTCAACCAACAGCACATTTAATTTTGTGTCTATTCTATAGTCTTAACCCTTATCCCGCCACTATCTTTTTTGTCCTAAAAATGTCACCTGCCTTTTACTGCTGCATGGTCAAACTGATCTGGATGTATATTGTTTGCAATATATGCTACTCATAATGAGACAAGAGGAGCAGATGACAAAAGTTGAGACTATGGGTTTACTTGGAAAAAAATGTAAGATATTTAACAAGACATTATCCTATTAAACTGCAAACAGATGCACGATTTCCTGTGAAAACATTACATTACAAATCAAATTTAAAACTTAATGTATCTAAATTGGACTAAAGAATATTGCTAATCATCACTTTTTTTTTCTTTTTTCTTCATCAATAGTCTTTCAGAAAAATGTCATTCATTTAAACGCACATTTTAATAGACAGGATGACACAAACCATCAACTAAAGGCGTTATGTTGGCATAATAGTTATTGGATTAAATCAACGCAATACTTTATTAAAATCAGTTTGGTGTGAATTTGGTTTATTTTCTATATCAAAATTGCCTTCTTAACTGAGTCACTTTACAAATTTGGTTGGATTTGGTTCCATCTTGTCAACAAATATAGCTCCGCCACCTATCTTTGACTTTAATTGTTATCACATCTGCTCTGAACCATCTGGTTAGATAGTTTTCAAAACCAGGCTAAAATCAGGGCTGTGGAAATACCATGCCCAACTTGTCCGACTTGGTCCCATTTCATTCAGGATGGGTTGGAGATTTATCATTTATAATTACCTGTTGTTCGGCAATCATAAAGATAGTTAATACAATTCTCTATTTCGTATTTTGACTTTATTATAATGAACTCACTGTTGTTAATTATAATAAAATCACTTGTTGTATGGAAAACACTGTGGATCCTGATCAGCTGGCTTCTGAAGCCAGCTGATCAGGATCTACACTGTTCATAAAATAGTTTATATCTGGTTTCATACTGTTTTTGTAAGAGTTTATATATTGTTTCAGCATAG
Organism: Loripinus fragilis; assembly: GCA_964019695.1. Lineage (NCBI taxonomy): Eukaryota > Metazoa > Mollusca > Bivalvia > Lucinida > Lucinidae > Loripinus > Loripinus fragilis. Next base: position 21,059,487 of record OZ026519.1, on the reverse strand, counting down.
TAAGGTAAAGCTAATCTTCTGTTTCAGACAAGTAAAATTTTTCTTCGGACAAGTACATTATGGCCATTTAATTGTCTCTGGGCAGGTAAAAATAATTACTATTTACACATCTCCACTAAAATAACACTCCTAATGATCTAGTTGTGTACAAACCTGAAGCAGATCTTCTTCTAACAACTGTTCTAGACTGGTATGTAGACTTTGAACCTCCCCCTCCCCCTCTTCTTCCTACCATCTTTGTTTCTGTTCTACTGGCTTTTATAGACTGTGTCTGTGTTCTGCTGCTACTTGTAGACTGTGTCGCTGTTCTTGTGGTCCGTGTTTTAACTGTTGATATATGTTTTGAAGACTTTGGAGATGATTCCGGACTACTGTCATCCCAATTTCTGCTCTCAGTTCTTTCAGATTTACTTTTTGATTTTTTACTAGATTTGAATGGACTGGCAAAACTCTGAAATAAAATAGCTATCATACATGTAAGTAAATTGTAGCATTTGTTTCATATTCAAAAATAAATGAAAGAGAACAGAGAAACTAGAAATTGTTTATCAACAAAAAGACATGTATCTCCTCCTTTTTCCTGTCATAGTGCATTGTATATACAGTAAAACCTGTATTAAGCAGCCACTCAAAAAAAAAGAAGACCAAAAATTGCCTTTTGAGATTTATTATTGCTTAATGCAGGTCGAAAGTATTGAAGAATGCTCCCCTTCAATCTTCATTAAGCTACCTTTTGTCATTAAGACATTTGTTTTGTCTATTTTTGAGTGGCCACTTAAGACAGCGTTTACTGTACATTCAGTGACCACTGAGAAAGAAGTTCCAATGATAAAAAGTATAAATGCAAGAGTTATGGTTCTTGCTCTCTGTATGTTGTAAAATTTTGTTTGATAAATAACTCAAAAAGTATCAATGCAAGAATTCAAGTTCTTGTTCTCTGCACTTAACTCAAATGTTGACAGATACTTATATGAAGTTTTGTGAAGATAGCTTAAACAACTTTCGGGTAACAGAGCAGACACAATTTGTAACGAATATAGTTCAAAGGGAAATAACTCAAAAATTATAAATGCAAAAGTTATGGTTCTTGCACTCTGCATGTCATCTAATCTTACTTGACCTTTTATGTGAAATGTGGTGTAGATGTCTTTAATGGGTTGTGAGCCAGACAGCTGTCCCCATTTTGTGAGCCAGATGGACAGATGCCTGGAATAAAATATGTCTGCCTATCCTAAAGGGTGGAGACATAATGAGTAAAGATTGTAATCTGGATCCCTCTCTCATCTAAGGCTATATAGTGCTGCAGCACAGCAGTAAAAAGTGAGCTAGTTTTCGAGATGGTGGTCCCCCAGGGTAACAAGCAGTAACATACATCAAATTAAAGCTAAGAGTCTCCTGAATTATAAAATGCATGATGCCACCTCGGTATGTCGGGGCGTAAACTTTTACGAGTCATTAAAAAAGGGCACCCATACAAATAAATAATTTTACTAAGACTTAATTTAAACCTGAGATCAAAAACATTGCTTAAGTTGGTAAAATATGAACACAAAATGATACAGAAGGATGCTAGAAATACTTTGCATCATACATGGGATGCAAACAAGTCCAAATACACCGACGATGAAAGGTCATTAGGTACGTTAGTCACGAAAACCCATGATTTTCTAGAATTCTTTTTGACAAAAGGTCCTCCTTATGTATAAATGTATTGAAAACAAGTTTAAATATTATCAATGACATCTGGGAAGCAAACAGTGCATAATCTCACTACCATTTATTGTGGCGAAAAATTGTATGGCCCACCAAAAAGGGTATCCATACAAGAAATAAATTTACTGATAAAAATTAAATTAAACCAATGATCAAAAGCAGTGCTGAAGTTGGCATAATAGGAACACTAAATGATACATGAGGATACTGAAAATATTATTTATCATGTGTAAGGTTCATATAAGTCCAAATACACCGATGGCAAAAGGTCATTAAGTACATTAGTCGCGAAAACCCATGATTTTGTAGAATATTTTCTAGCAAATTATCTCTTTTGGTATACATATATTGAATACAAGTTAAAATGTTGACAACTGAGATCTGGTAAGCAAAATGTGCATGATGCCTCTTCCATATGTAGGGTCAAAAATGTTTACGGCCTTTCAAGGAAGGGTACCCTAAAAATCAAATAACTTAAATGATAAAAAAAACGCATTTAAACCAATGATCAAAACAATGGTTCAAGTTTGTATAATATGAACGCTGAATGACAAAATAGGATGCTAAAATATGTTCTGTATTATATGAGGTGCAAATAAATCCAAATTCACTGATGGCGAAAGGTTATTAAGTACATTTTGTCACGAAAACTCATGATTTTGTAGACTTTTTTTAAGTAAGTTGATTTCTTTAAGTACATATGTATTAAAAACAAGATAAAATGTTATCAAATGCCATTTGGGAATCTCTTACTCAAGATAATATCATCCCAAATGCATAGATGATACATTAACTATTCATTCATTTAGTAAAATCTGTATCAGATCTTACTAATGTTATATGTGGGAATAATTTTTGCCAAGGACATTGGCGGAAATGTTCCAAATTTTGCATAAAGTATATCAACGTGTGTCAGGCAAGTATTAAACTTTTTCTTTTTTGTTAAGAGATATCATATTTTATTGACCATGAAAGTTCATCAAGTCCATCATCAACAAAAGTACATTGCATACATATATATTATACTTTATGAATGTTGACAACTGAGATCTGGTAAGCAAAATGTGCATGATGCCTCTTCGATATGTAGGGTCAAATGTTAGGGCGAAGGTACCAGTAAAATGCATTTAAGCCCCCTAGTGGCTTAGGCTGCTGTCCGTTCTAAGGCGGTAGTTCTGTTGTTGTTGACTTTTTGTTTATTGTTACTCCCATTGTGAGAGTCTGTAACTGTTCTATGTTTTGTTGTACGTTACTTTATGTCCATTCTAGTATTGCAATCATCTTGATGGGGAAGTATTGCTTTACTTAAATTTGTCTTCCTGGTGTCCCGTGATGGTTGAGCGGCTCTTCCTCGCGGTCCCATGGGGTTGTAAGTGGTTTGTGATTGTGGTATTTCCTGATCATACTCACTTACTATTTTTAGCCACGGACGGGAACTCTATATAAATAGAGAGTCCTTTGCCAAGGAATAAAAGATATATAATCATTTCAATGGAATGCATGATGTATAGCTCAAAGTATGGGGCCATCCTTAAAATTCTGTTGCTGTACCTAGTAGAGTAGGTATGGAGGAATGCTCTCTAGACTTGATTTTTTTTATAAGTGACAGCTAGACCATTTGGTTTTCTTGGTGGGGGAGGGGCAGCTGTTTTTTCCAATAGATGAAACTAGATTTTCTAAAATAAAGTAAAAGCATGAATTTTGTAACCATAGAGAGTGTTTTTTTAATAATTGCTTTTAGGCCCTATACGAAAGTTTACCTTCAGTTTTAACAAGCAAGAATATATCTGATCAACAGTCATCAAAGTTTTAATAAAAAAACAACAACATCTAATTACCTAGATAGAGAATTGCATACCAGATGTGTAGGTAGCCCTGATATGATGTTGATTATCACTTGTGCTAGGTGGGTCCGGGAAAATTTGATAAAAATGGTGCGGTCTGGTGCATTCTGAGTGTTCCAAAGTTAGTTATTATCAACCTAAAAATCAACATTTTTTCATAATAAATCTACAATCCAAATTTTGTGCCATATTTTTCTCTAAGATTAATCCAGATGCGCACTTTGGCACAAAAATAAATACGTTCACATTTTACAAGGGGGATGGGGGGGGGGGGGGGGTAAATAGCCCTCAGAAGCCAAAGAAATGTAAAAAATGGAGGTTTTACGTTTTTCACAATAAATATTACATACCGGACGCAAAGATATATACTGTAATAATGTGGATTCAGATTCATGCCAGGGGGGTGAAGAATTTTTCTTATTAAAACGTTGCAATACGGGGCATTCTGAGTGTTCCCAAATACGTTATTATCAACCTAAAAATCAACAATTTTAAGTCGAATTGTCCACGATAGTAAAAATTATTTGCCATATTAGTTATCAATACAATCCAGATTAGCATGTTAGCAGGAAAGTAAATACATTTAGATATCCAAGGGGGATCTGGGGGAGGGTTGCCGAAGAAATTTCTTGAAAAAAATCAAACAAAATGAAGGCTTTTCCTTTAAGGTGAGATTTTTTTTTACTTTTTTTGCAGGGCTCCCTAAATCCTTAACTATGAACTTGCTCCCCAAATCCCTGAAAATAATTACGAAAGCTCCCCAGCTCCCTGAAAATAAATAACCATTCTCCCCAGATCCCCAAAACCCCTGGGGGCTCAGATCTGATACATTTTACTAAATGAATGAACCGTAAATGTATCATCTATTCATTTGGGATGATTCTATTTTGAGTAGGAGCTTCCCAACTGGCATTTGATAACACATAACTTGTTTTTAATACATATGTACTTACAGAAATCATTTGACTTGAAAGAAGTCTACAAAATCATGAGTTTTCGTGACAAAATGTACTTAATAACCTTTCCCCATCAATGTATTTGGATTTATTTGCACCTCATATAATACAGAAAATATTTTAGCACCCTATTTTGTCATTTAGCGTTCATATTATACAAACTTGAACCATAGTTTTGATCATTGGTTTAAATGTTTTTTTATCAGTTAAGTTATTTAATTTTATGAGTACCCCTCCTTGAAAGGCCGTAAACACTTTTTACCCTACATATGGAAGAGGCATCATGCACATTTTGCTAACCAGATGTCAGTTGTCAGCATTTTAACTTGTATTCAATATATGTATACCAAAAGAGATCATTTGCTAGAAAATATTCTACAAAATCATGGGTTTTCGTGACTAATGACCTTAATGACCTTTCGCCATCGGTGTATTTGGACCTATATGAACCTTACACATGAAGAATAGTATTTTCAGCACCCTCATGTATCATTAAGTGTTCACATTATGTCAACTTCATCACTGCTTTTGATCAATGGTTCAATTTGATTTTTATCAGTAAATTTATTACTTGTATTGATACCCTTTTTGGTGGGCCATACAATTTTTCGCTCAAATAAATGGTAGTGAAATTATGCACTGTTTGCTTCCCAGATGTCATGGATAATATTTAAACTTGTTTTCAGTACATTTATACATAAGGAGGACCTTTTGTCAAAAAGAGTACTAGAAAATCATATGGGTTTTCGTGACTAATGTACCTAATGACCTTTCACCGTCAGTGTATTTGGACTTGTTTGCATCCCATGTATGATGCAAAGTATTTCTAGCATCCTTCTGTATCATTTTGTGTTCATATTATACCAACTTTAGCAATGTTTTAGATCTGAGGTTTAAATTAAGTTTTATTAGAAAAGTTATTTATTTGTATGGGTGCCCTTTTTTAATGACTCGTAAAAGTTTACAACCCGACATACCGAGGTGGCATCATGCATTTTTTGATTCAGGAGACTCTTAGCTTCAATTTGATATATGTTGCTGCTTGTTACCTTGTGGGGACTGGTATGTGTCGCAATACGGTGGGTCTGCTGCAGCACTAATATATGGGCCGTTACTCAACAAAACCTGTGTTTTGGGTTTCCAACGAAGTGAGAATCAAACCAGCCTGCTCAGCTTCAGAGACTGGCTAGAATAGTGAAATTTTGCATGTAGCAGGTTTTGATATTATAATTTCCGATAAGCTAATAACAAAGGTGCTGATCAGACCAGACTGTGTGAATTTGCAGGCTGGTCTGCGCCTTTGTTGTCGCAGAACTCCAAAGACAGCTTTTCTCACATTGAGGCCCATATAATACAGCTATGAAATCTAATGGAATTTTCAGGATCATATTCAAACCATTATGCACTGATGGCTTCTTCCTTCTGGTTTGATACAACAACCTTGGGATGGTTCAGTGTATATATTGAGGGGTCATAGATTATAGTTTCCAAATAAAATTGTATTTCTTTCTCTGAAGTTAATTTTTGTCTTTGCAAATTGTGTATACCCTGATGAAATGCTGTACTATGAATATTGGTCTTCACCACTAGTTAAAGGTTAAACGTAAGGAACATTTTTTTTCACTTCTAACTTTCTCATGCTATAATATAGGGATCAAACATGTTTTTCTATGCATTAACATCTGCTGGACCCCGAGGGTGGTGTTGAAACCCGAGCTTGAAAGGCGAGCATTTTAACAACTCCCAAGCAGATGTAAGTGTATCAGAAAACCATGTTTGTTCATTATTATTGCATAAAGTCATTTTGTCACTTTAAAACTTAAGAAAAACACTTTGAAAAGTTCATTTTTGTATTACTATAATGGCACACAAAAGCATGAAGGATTTGTAGGTTTCAAAAATGCCTGTTCCAGAGCAAAGAGGTACGTCATCATAATGTCACTAAATTACATTCATTTCTATGCACGTTACTGTTGATGACATCAACTATTGTGACGGCCTAGAATGCATATATGTAAAGTACAAAAGCAATGCATCAACAGCACGTGAATTGCCTGATTAAAACATAGGTTTTTGCTGGTTAAAACATGGCTGTTAAAAGTGTGTGACACAGCTTTTTATGCAAAGATAATGAAAGCATAATATTGATATCTTTTGATTGTAGAGCAAGTTGCTACTGAACTGACACTACACACAACATTATTATATACCTATAACTGATACGACTTTAGAACTGTCTGTTTTCTGGCCATCTGATACAGAAAGCCGGATCAACGAACTGAGGTTTTCTGAATCCATATCACTATCCTTTAAAACGAGGCTAACGTCGGTAACCTGCTTTTGCGGCGACGTTACGTAAAGTAAATTTCAAGCATGGAACCAGAGACGGAAAAATGTTGACGTGACGTCAAGAAACGTAACGTTATGGCAAACGTTCCCGCAATTTTTCGGGACTTAAGACCAAAACAGGTTTTAAAATCAGAAAGAATGACAGAAAAAAGGCATATAATAAACATATTATCATAATAGTAACTTGATCTGGCGTACAGTATCACGTCTCGTGGATGAGGCCATAACATTCGATCACCCTCGACGCTACGCGTCTCGGGTGATCCGATAGTATGACCTCATCCACTCGACGTGATACAGTACGCCAGATCAAGTTACTATTATGATAATGTGTATTTATTACCTATGGTACCAAGAGTATGAGAGAAAAGAAAATCTAGAGATACAAGAGGTGTCCAAATTTCAAACTTCTGCTACTTTATTGTAAACCATGAATGAAATATACATAAGAAGGCTATGATATATGTGATTGAGGCATTGTGTTCAAAATTCACTTGTATTATAGTAAATAACCTATATGTAAAATTTCAGAGAATAAATCCAAAAATGCATAGATTATTTATTAACACAAAGCTTCAACCTAAATTTGCCTTTATCAAGTGTAAATAATCTAAAATTTCAAACACTACTTGCCTGCCAAAAAGGCCTAGACAAACAGTGCAGACCCAGATCAGATTACTTCTGAAGAAGCAGTCTGATCTGGGCCTTCCCTGTTAGCTATTCTGGGAAGCATTTTGTGAATTCCAGCCCTGATAATCAACATTGTATTTGATAACAGAAAGAGAATAGTGCTCAAAATTTTAGAACATCTGCAGAGATAGAAAGAGCGAGAGCCAGAGATTGAACCTTACACCGAATTTTTCTGTCAGCATAGACCTTTGCTCCTCTGTATGCTTGAGGGCTTCCCGTTTTGCCATTCTAACCAGTTCTTTTTCTGCTGCACGTTTGTGCATTTCTAGAACTTCATAGAGACATTCACATTCAGGTGGAGGATCCACATCACCACGAAGAATCTCATAGGCTCTTATGTCCCGACCATAAAATCTAGAAACATTAGGAAACAAGCTACATGTATGTTTGTGCAACACTATGCCCCCAAAAACATATGCACTTCACGGTATATCTACAGTAAAACCTGTCTTAAGCGACAACTAAAAAATAAACAAAGGTCTTAATGGCAAATGGTAGCTTAATGAAGGTCAAAAGTATTGCAGAATGCTCCCATTGGAGCATTCTGCAATATTTTTGACCTGCATAATGCCATTAAGCAATAATCGGTCTTAAAAAACAATTTTGGTCTTCTTTTTGAGTGGCTGTTTAAGACAGGTTTTACTGTATATAAAACTATGACAGTGCAGTCCCTTTATAAACATCTTGTTATAATATGGATTTGGATATACAATAAAACCTGTCTAAAGCCGCCACTCAAAATAAAAGAAGTCCCGAAAATATGTTTTCGAGACCGATAATCACTTAATGCAGGACGAAAGTATGGCAGAATGCTCCCGTGGAGCATTCTGCAATATTTTCGACCTGCACTAAGCGACCATGTCTTTAAGACCTTTGTTTTGTCTATTTTTGAGTGGCCTGTTTAAGACAGGTTTTACTGTAAAACAGTCATGTTGTGTTTCTCACATTTTTTACCATGAATTTTACATTTAGGAATTATAGAAAATAATCATTTCAAAGTAAGAGGGCAAAGATCAGGAATCGAAATTGAAAACGATATGGATCTAGATCAGAATGCTCTTTTAGGACCAGATCAGAATGCTCCTTTAGGACCAGATCAGAATGCTCCTTTAGGACCAGATCAGAATGCTCCTTTAGGAGCAGTCTGATCAGGGTTCATAGTGTTTGCTTACATGGTAAAAGTATTCTGTAGTGCTTTTGAATATATGCATCAGACATACTAAGCAGACAACATTTTCAGGACAAAAATATTGGCAGGATAAAGGTTAACATTTTGTATACTGATCAATTCCTCCAGTCATAGGGCCAGTTAAGGAAATCTTTTTAGCGTAAAATTGTGATTATTTTTGTACCCATCAATATAAACATGTGTTTTGGGTGCTCAAAAGAGCCGTCTCATCAAGACGTTTCTTTTGAATACTCACAATACGAGGGTTGTCCCAGTAAATCGTGGATGTTTGTTATAAAACAAGATTGTCTATCCGGAATTCAATGAAATTTGTATGATATATTAATACACATCTACGACACATTTTCTACAAATATGGGTGAAATCACAGTTAAGATACAAATGTGACCCGTCACGCGAAAAGGGACGAGTTGGGTGTCATATAGTAAAATTCACTTTTTCCGCGTTTTGAATAGAGAATTTTATGACGAATCAAGAAATATTAACATGTTGGTGGGTTCTTGATCATTTTGGGTCTCAAAATGTCCAAAGAAGATGGGTACCGCTCTGAAGCGTCACAAACTTTCTATTGACGTTATTGTAACGTTATATGTACATCATAAAATCCAGCAGATTAACACACGCTATAAAATATTGCAAAAGGACATTACATTGTATTTGTTGCAATCAATTTTCTTTTTTTTCTCTTTTTCTAATTATTATTCCTCTCATTCTTCCTCATCTATTTCGTCTTCAAATGTCGCACCAGATATTTTTTCTAGCCTTCAGCTACACTATAGTGTCATCACTTAGTCAACTTAAAAAAAAACAACAACTTCACACTGACATATTTTATGTGTTGTTTAAAAAAATATTTTCCTCGTTGTTAATGCATCAAACTTGATAATAAGGATACCATTCGAAAGGAAATTGAAAAACGCAATAAACAAAATTTATTTATTAGCCAAGGTGTCTCACTTCCTTAAAAATGATATAGTAAAACTGCAAAATACTGAAAAACTGAGTTTTCGTTGACGCCAACGGGAACGTCGCAGAGCCATGACGTAAAAGATTTTTTCTCAAACATGTGTACATTTACTACATTATCAGTTGAATGAATTTAGCAAATATTAGAATATGTATACATTGTTATGCTATTTCCACCAGCTTTCTGCTAGTATATTGCTTATTGTCGCCCGCCTTTTAGAGAGAGTGATAAGCATAGTATCCGTGATGTCTTGTTTGTGGGGCGTGGTTCAGCTCGGGTGCCATATGTGTGCAGCTCCTTCTACAGTTTAAGTGTACCGATAGAGTTGAAACTTGTCATTGCTTACAGATCATTCAGATGCGCAAGTGGTTTATATACAATACTCAGTCACATTGATTTCAATCACTTTTTTAGTTGTGACCATCGACTGCTGCCAATGTCTCATGATATTGATTGTTGGTATGTGCATGGGTTTTAATATGATTCTCAAATTTTTGTCACTCTTTTAGGTTTTGCACTTAAACACAAGTCTGAGGCTTGCATAGTGACTATACTATAAGCATGTGAAAAAACTTTACCTATACGGTTTATAGCCTACTGATTGTTTGAAACTATGCATGTACAATCACGGGACATAAGTATTCGCCTACTTGGGAAAGTATTCGCCTACTTGTGACGTCGCCGTTTAAATTAGCGTAATTCCAGATTTTTTTGCAAAAATTATTGTCGCAAAACTACAGAAGCTACAATCATGGAAAAAGTACCAAATGAAAGCAAATTGATATACGCTATAAACAAATTTATTGTAGCTTCCTGGTGTCTATTGTTTTCGCATGGTAGTCATTTAAACACAAAGACAAATTAAAATTTCTTTTTTCGGTGACGTTAACGTCAGCGTAAATGGGAATTGCGATATTTGAAATTGTACGTCCAATTTAAACGCGTTCTCTTGAGAACCAAAAGCATAATTATTTTAATATTTTATTGTTTATTTCTTTTTTCTATTTGCTTTTCATCCGTGTAAGTTTTGTAAAAATGCACCCATTAACTTCGTCGTAATAATTTTTGCAAAAAATCTGGAAGTGCACTGTTTTATACAGCGACGTCACAAATGTCTGTCCAGGCAAAGTATTGCGGGTCAGATCGTCGCTGCATGGTACATGTATATACATATGCGAAGCTCTTCGGGACTGTTTCACGTTCATATCAATGCGCAAAGCGTCAATCAATTCCCGGCAGGTAAGCGTAAATTTACTCCGCCTAGTTTTGGGAAGGAATGTAAATGGAAATGCCGTGAAGATGCTGCTGTAAAATTATAGCCCGCTACCCTTAGTCCCACAGGTGCCGAAGCTCCTAATGAAGGATGCATAACCGGTATTTTTGTATCTTATGACGGAGGGGGATTAAATATGCAGATACTATTGGTCTGTCAATATCATTTTGTCTACAGCAAAAAAAGTATATAAAAAGCCTAAAAAGAAGTAAAAAATAAATTGGAATACCGAAGCTCGGAATCGAACTTGGGCCGTTTGCGTGAGAGTCAGGTATCGTAGCCTTACGCCATTGCAGAAATTTTAATGAATTTGCTTATAATTATTTCAAATCACATTGCATAATCATGAATTATTTTTTCATATGTTTTTTCTTTTTTGATTCACTTTAAGTTCCCAAAGGCCATTTTGAATTTTTCACAAAACACTTCTTATGCCTCTGCTGTACTCATAATACACTAAATTATTCGTTAAAGAAAAACTGTAGCAAAAATCCGCTCTTTTCCGATGACATCATCACTACGTCATCATATAAACTTAAATATATCATTCAGTATCTTGCCACGGCTTGGGAAAAGAAATATTTTTCAGTTTTCCTTAGAAGCTTGATGTCGTCCCTAGGGGGTACTCTGGAACTTTTGTACATACTTAGGCTCGGGTTATTTTTTTGGGTTCAAAATTTTGAATTTCAATATTTTTGGGGGTTTTCAAAAAAAAAATATTTTTGGGGGTATGAAGATTTTGTGGATATTTTTTTAGGGTGTCACCACAAAATTGGCCTATATCTAGGGGTCATTTCTATATATTTAAGGGTCTTTTCTTAAGGGCAAGGTACAGAATTAGGGGATATTTTTGGGGGGTTCTAAAATTTCAAACATTTTTTGGGGTGCCCAAAATTCCTGATATTTTTTTTTTGGGGTGAACGGTAGATGCTGGGCCCGAGCCTACGTATACAGAAAAAATTAGAGTAGGCCTACCCCGAGTAATAATTGAAATTAAAATAAAGATTACAATTATTTTAACTTAATAATCAGGACATCGTTTTTTTTTTCAGAAAATTTGCAAAATGCTGAAAACTTCCATGTGAGATTATGAAAAATCTAACGCGATGACATATCCTTTTTATTTCATAAATTGACAGTCCATACATAGAACAAACTGTATGCAAAGAATTAAAAAGATTTTAATGTGGGAAGTATTACCCGCAACTGCCCTTAAATTAGTAGGCCTAAACCATGTAAACCAGATGAGAAATAGATCTAATCATAAACTGAACTGCGTGGACGATTCTCGACCCAGCTTTAACTTACGAACATTCGAAAGGGAACATTTAATATCGTACAAAATGTTTGACAGTCTGGTGGCAGAAAACCTCAACATGAAAAACGCTTTTGATCCGGTTTTATAATAAGTTAAACTTCTCTTTGAAAGACGCTTAGGGGTGCTATTTTTGCGCGACGCGACGTTAACTTTAAGACGTATTTTCTCGAAATGACGTCGTCCACCCAACTCGTACCTTTTTGCGTGACGGGTCACAAATATATGAACCTTTACTTGAGTGTATCTTTGCGTATGCAGAGCACGTGTCGTCACAAATTGTTTTGCTGTATTTTCAGAGAGGGGTGGTCAAATGTTTTGACTCTACTCTTTTAAATAAGCTTAAATGGTGAAAAATATTGCCATATATGTGTTAGGTAAGTCTCCCTGGTTCCAGTAAGGACTAAATAGTTAGTTTAGATATGTTAAGTAATCAAACAAGCGCGAACGTTTAGATTTAATAAAGAGAGAGCATATTTACCATTAAAATTACTTACAGAAAAATAGCATGTGTTTCGTTAAATTGACGAATGTGTGATTGTCTTTGTGATATTACTAAATAATTTTACGCAAAATCTATTTTTCGACACTAGTGACTCTTCGACCAATAGAACGTAGTTTTTAGTAATTAATTAGCTAAAAATTGTTGAAAGTCTAATTTTTGCGCCGTAACGTTTTTGTAACCTTAGCATTTTCTGAAAATAGAAATGTAGTAGGTATCTAAAATCGTTTATAAAATCAAAACCAATGCCCATAAACGTTTCAAATTCTCAACACTTTACCTTGCATGGTTACTAGTTGATGTGGTAATGCATTGTTAAAAAAACAAAACCGAAATTTGATTGAATGTTTACTACCATTTGGACTAGAATAGTTTCATTACAAAAAAAAATGATGTGCGCCGCTCTCGCTGACATACCGTCAAGTAAAGGTTCATAAATTTGTTATTTAAACTGCGATTCCACCCATATTTATAAAAAATGTTTCTCATAAGTATATAAACACATCCTAAAAATATTATAGAATTACTGTCACACAGTCTAGAGTTATAACAAAAGTCCACGATTTACTGGGACAACCCTCGTATATGTTTTGGCTGAGAAATAAGAAAAATAATTTCTGTTACGCACTCTTATATGGAAGCCTGAGTCATATTGATACTATATAGTTTGAATGGGAGGAGAGCTGAAACGGTTCTTTTGAGTACCCACAACATGTTTTGGTTGAGAAATAAGAAAATTATTTTTGGAGTACGCACACTTAACTAAAGGCCTGATGTAAGATTTTTCTCAAGTCTTTGCTTAGTGGTATGAACCCTTTTCATAGAAGCTTACACAGTTGTTTTGTAAGTGTATTCCTTCTTTAGCCCTTTTCATTCTGATGGATCGTCCCATAAATATTCATACAATAAGATGGAATTGTCCATTTTGTATTCTAAGGGGTTGCAGTCAAACTTTCTAAAAAAAAATGATGTAGCTCTATTTCTGTCCCTGAAGATTGCTTTTGTCTAAGCAAATATTGCAGGCCCTGATGAAATGCCACTTTATCATCTGGGTCTTCACTGTTGGCCAAAGTACCTGTTTACCGGTATTCAGAATGAAAAAGGGTTATAACTGATCTCACTAGAAACTAACAGATTCCCTAATTTAAGTTATTTATGTCCGATGATGATGATGATCTGCTGATAACTTTTGCAAACAGTTTGGATAAAGATCAGGCCCAACAAAACATCCGGCTGGATCTGGATCCAAACTGTATGACACTCTGATTGTATTCCTGAAATAATTTTTTGAAAAAGTTGATTTTGAAAAAAAAAATCAGCAAACAACAAAAAAAAAGCATGCAAAATTACCCAGTGGCTAGGGCCAGAATTTTTTTATTAGTTGATTTACGGGAAATTTTTTTCAGACTTAGGGCCGTGGGGGCGAAAAAAAATAAATAAAAAAACTCTGAAAATGACCAGTTAACTGGTCATTTTCAGAGCTTTTTTTTTTTTTTTTTAAGTTTTCAGAGCTTTTTTTTTTTTTTCATATCTCCAGATAATAGGTAAACCAACAGTCTGTGTTAGATTTTTAAATAAAATAGACAGGGCAATCACTTTTAACAGTGTCACTCTCAAAAATACACAGTCAGAACCTCAAAAATATATTGTTCTTTTCAACGAAACAAATAATATTTAGAGTAGAGAGTCTCAGGCCGATAAAATAAAAAAAATTTTTTTAGAAATTAAATTTTATTTTATTTTTCTACTTAACGAGGAGGGTTTGTAAATCAACTAATAAAACAATTCTGGCCTAGGCAAAGTAAAAAACTTACTTTCTGTTAGCATCTTTCCTCTCAATCAGCCCACTTCCTTCCACTGAAATACCAGCAAATATTCCTCTGGTCTTAGAGTAGGTGAAGATTGCAGCTGCACTTCGTACAGCCACGTCAGCTTCTAAGTTACGACCCAAGGGCCCTGCAGCTATGGTGAAGTTTCCGCCAAGAGTCAGATTACCTCCCTTTGAGAAGGCATCTACAGCTGATCGTTTGTTTAAAATTATCACAAAATCTGTCACCTGTAAGCATAAGATAAACTAGTAAATCCATGAGAATTGGTACTTGTCACATCAGTGACTAGTGATGGCTCAGATCAGCCTACAGGTTCACTCAGTTTCACCAGAGCCTCACTGCTTGCAGTCACAACAAAGGTATACTGTAAACCTGCCTTAAGCGGCCACTCAAAAAGAAGACCAAAAATTGTTTTTCAAGACAGATTATTGCTTAATGCATGTCAAAAGTATTGCAGAATGCTCCAAGATAGCATTCTGCAATACTTTGACCTTTATTAAGCAACCATTTATCCTAGATGAGAGTGGTATTTAAGTTGCTTTGATTTGATTCTTTATGTTCCAGTCATCAATTTTTCAGTCATGGTGGGACAGGTCTTCCTGGGTTGAACCAGTACTAGGCAGTGGATAAGTGTCTTGCTCAAGGACACAACCCAGTGAATCTGCCTGAACTGAGACTCAAAATAGTAACCCTTTGAACTCCAGTCTAATGGTCTACCAAATAAGCCACGCTGCACTGCGTATTCAGGTTGCAGATATTCTTATTTCTCTTAGAAAACAAATGTTCGCATTGTAAATTATAGGAAACAATGCTTACTAACCTCAGCCCCAATTTCAAATCCACCTCCAAGACCAGCAATACCTATAGCAGATGGTGCAGACCAATCTAAATCATAAAAGAGATAAAGGCATTTTCATTGTGATGGAATAGAAAATAGTGGCCAAACAGAAGCAGTCAGATCTGGGTAGGCTCTATTTGCTTAGGTTTGTATGTCAGATTAAGGATATGATGAATAGAAAAGAGAGCTAAACTTTGTGAATGGACAAAAATACTTAAAATTGTGAAAAAGATTGCCATATTAAATCTTATAAGCCCATTGTGTGTGAAACTTTTTTTCAATATTTGATACCCTCTATTGAAAGCAGTGCATATCCAGATCAACTGGCTTCTGATGAAACCTACTAATCAGATTCCACAATTTTTAATCCACATAATGAATCAATACATTCTTCATAATGATCAATACAATAACAATGGTTACAACTTTAGAGAAAAGAGTAAATCACAAAATATGGTTGAAATATATACTTCATGTAATGGGTACTTCAGCATATTCTCATTCTCCTTCAATTTAAAGTTCAAGACCATAAAAGGGCCTAATCCTAAAAATCTCAGTAGCCTCTCTCGCACAGATTGTATTTGTTGTCTGAATAAGTCTGAATGTTTTTGTCATGTTGTGGCTCATTTGTCAGTACCATTTAAGAAAAATCGGGCTGGTAAATGAGATTTTGGTACTACGGTATTGAATGTAGGCAAAAGCCTAATTGAAATACCCATTCTGACATATCCAGCCTGGCTAGAGAGCTAAAACTTAATCTGGCTCTTCATCAACATCATACTTTGTGTATAGGAGATAATAAGGCTCTGGCAAGACTGCGCATATGGGCTGCAGGATCCCCTGAGCCTTTGTTATTTACCAATGTGAAATGTACAAAAATCTTGTGAGCGGCCCAATTATTTTTTGGAAAGAAAACTAATTAAGTTTTCAACATGATTAATCACACAGAATAATGTATTTTTGCTTCTTATGCAATGCAGCTACTACTCATCAATTTCCACCATAGTCGGATCAAAGGTTAGACGAGCCCATGGTGTAGCAGGAGATATTGAAATCTGGATGAAACAACGGTTATATCTTACCGGTTTTAAGTTCAATGTTGATAGCATGAACAGTAGATATTTAGTTTAGAGATAACATGTTACTGTCGAGTAACCTTTCACGTGCGACTGCGTACACTCGTCCAATCTTGATTTGTCTGAGGTCGAAATTTATCAGTAAAATTTTTCTTTTTTTCTATAGCAACTATGATATACATATGTATACTGCCATCGGAAGATAAGTCAAATGTGCATATGTTGCCAAACTTCAGCAAAGTGCTCTTACATCTTACCAAAGCACTAATTTTAAGCCAACAACATCAAATTTTAATTTGTTTGTTTTTGTTGCTTTACGTCCCATGTCAACAGCTATGGTCATTGCGGGACGGTCAGTTCCCTTAACCACACTTTTTCCTGGGCAGGCTTGAGCAAGCTGTTAACCAGTAATTTGTGCACATACTTTCGCTTGTAACTGACAACAACCCTTCTTGAATAATCAGCGGAAGGGAGGAGAATGACCGTAGAATTTATTTCATGATCAATCTCCACGAAAGTATGGTACCGGGCCGGGATCGAACTCACGACCCCTGGATCTGCAGTCAGACACGCATCTGTAGCCAGACACGTTACCGACTGCGCTAGGCAGCCTGGTATCAAATTTTAATGATAAAAGAACAATATGAACATTTTTTCATGAAATTGTGTTACCCATTTATAAGAACATAATGATTTCAACTTATCATAACATACTCTGGTGTCAGTATCTGCACATTTTCTAAAACTTTGATAATTTCCTGAAATGTCTAATAACTGAGTTAATAATACCATCATCTAGCTTAGCAATAACTATGCCACTACCTCCCCTTGCTGTGACCAGAAACCCCCTCATACCTGAGTTGATAATACCATCATCTAGCTTAGCAATAACTATGCCACTACCTCCCCTTGCTGTGACGAGAAACACCCTCATACCTGAGTTAATAATACCATCATCCAGCTTAGCAATAACTATGCCACTGCCTCCCCCTGCTGTGACCAGAAACCCCCTAATACCTGAGTTAATAATACCATCATCTAGCTAAGCAATAACTATGCCACTACCTCCCCTTGCTGTGACCAGAAACCCCCTCATACCTGAGTTGATAATACCATCATCTAGCTTAGCAATAACTATGCTGCTTCCTCCCCTTGCTGTGACCAGAAAGCCCCCTCATACCTGAGTTGATAATACCATCATCTAGCTTAGCAATAACTATGCCACTGCCTCCCCCTGCTGTGACCAGAAAACCCCCTCATACCTGAGTTGATAATACCATCATCTAGCTTAGCAATAACTATGCTGCTTCCTCCCCTTGCTGTGACCAGAAACCCCCTCATACCTGAGTTGATAATACAATCATCTAGCTTAGCAATAACTATGCCACTGCCTCCCCTTGCTGTGACCAGAAACCCCCTTATACCTGAGTTGATAATACCATCATCTAGCTTAGCAATAACTATGCCACTGCCTCCCCCTGCTGTGACCAGAAAACCCCCTCATACCTGAGTTGATAATAGTATTACCATCATCTAGCTTAGCAATAACTATGCCACTGCCTCCCCCTGCTGTGACCAGAAACCTCCTTATTCCTGAGTTGATAATACCATCATCTAGCTTAGCAATAACTATGCCACTGCCTCCCCTTGCTGTTACAAGAAACCTCCTTATACCTGAGTTGATAATACCATCATCTAGCTTAGCAATAACTATGCCACTGCCTCCCCTTGCTGTTACAAGAAACCTCCTTATACCTGAGTTGATAATACCATCATCTAGCTTAGCAATAACTATGCCGCTGCCTCCCCTTGCTGTTACAAGAAACCTCCTTATACCTGAGTTGATAATACCATCATCTAGCTTAGCAATAACTATGCCACTACCTCCCCTTGCTGTTACAAGAAATCCCCCTCATACCTGAGTTGATAATACCATCATCTAGCTTAGCAATGACTATGCTGCTTCCTCCCCTTTCTGTGACCAGAAACCCCCTCAAACCTGAGTTGATAATACCATCATCTAGCTTAGCAATAACTATGCCGCTGCCTCCCCTTGCTGTGACCAGAAACCCCCCTCATACCTGAGTTGATAATACCATCATCTAGCTTAGCAATAACTATACCACTACCTCCCCTTGCTGTGCCAAGAAACCCCCTCATACCTGAGTTGATAATACCATCATCTAGCTTAGCAATAACTATGCCACTGCCTCCCCTTGCTGTTACAAGAAACCCCCTTATACCTGAGTTGATAATACCATCATCTAGCTTAGCAATAACTATGCCGCTGCCTCCCCTTGCTGTGACCAGAAACCCCTCTCATACCTGAGTTGATAATACCATCATCTAGCTTAGCAATAACTATACCACTACCTCCCCTTGCTGTGCCAAGAAAACCCCTCATACCTGAGTTGATAATACCATCATCTAGCTTAGCAATAACTATGCCACTGCCTCCCCTTGCTGTTACAAGAAACCTCCTTATACCTGAGTTGATAATACCATCATCTAGCTTAGCAATAACTATGCCACTGCCTCCCCTTGCTGTTACAAGAAACCCCTCTCATACCTGAGTTGATAATACCATCATCTAGCTTAGCAATAACTATGCTGCTTCCTCCCCTTGCTGTGACCAGAAACCCCTCTCATACCTGAGTTGATAATACCATCATCTAGCTTAGCAATAACTATGCCGCTTCCTCCCCTTGCTGTGACCAGAAACCCCTCTCATACCTGAGCTGATAAAACCATCATCTAGCTTAGATATTACTATGCCACTGCCTCCCCTTGCTGTGACCAGAAACCCCTCTCATACCTGAGTTGATAATACCATCATCTAGCTTAGCAATAACAATTCTACAGCCTCCCTTTGCTGTTACAAGAAACCCCCTCCTACCTGAGTTGATAATACCATCATCTAGCTTAGCAATTACAATACCACTGCCTCCCCTTGCTGTGACCAGAAACCCCCTCATACCTGAGTTGATAATACCATCATCTAGCTTAGCAATAACTATGCCACTGCCTCCCCTTGCTGTTACAAGAAACCCCCTTATACCTGAGTTGATAATACCATCATCTAGCTTAGCAATAACTATGCCACTGCCTCCCCTTGCTGTGACCAGAAACCCCTCTCATACCTGGGTTGATAATACCATCATCTAGCTTAGCAATAACTATGCCACTGCCTCCCCTTGCTGTGACCAGAAACCCCCTCATACCTGAGTTGATAATACCATCATCTAGCTTAGCAATAACTATGCCACTGCCTCCTCTTGCTGTGACCAGAAACCCACTCATACCTGAGTTGATAATACCATCATCTAGCTTAGCAATAACTATGCTGATTCCTCCTCTTGCAGTGACCAGAAACCCCCTCATACCTGAGTTGATAATACCGTCATCTAGCTTAGCAATAACTATGCCACTGCCTCCCCTTGCTGTGACCAGAAACCCCCTCATACCTGAGTTGATAATACCATCATCTAGCTTAGCAATAACTATGCTGCTGCCTCCCCTTGCTGTGACCAGAAACCCCCTCATACCTGAGTTGATAATACCATCATCTAGCTTAGCAATAACTATACCACTGCCTCCCCTTGCTGTGACCAGAAAACCCCCTCATACCTGAGTTGATAATACCATCATCTAGCTTAGCAATAACTGTGCCACTGCCACCCCCTGCGGTGACCAGAAAACCCCCTCATACCTGAGTTGATAATACCATCATCTAGCTTAGCAATAACTATGCCACTGCCTCCCCCTGCTGTGACCAGAAAACCCCCTCATACCTGAGTTGATAATACCATCATCTAGCTTAGCAATAACTACGCTGCTGCCTCCCCTTGCTGTGGCCAGAAACCCCCTCATACCTGAGTTGATAATACCATCATCTAGCTTAAAGCAATAACTATGCCACTGCCTCCCCTTGCTGTGACCAGAAACCCCCTCATACCTGAGTTGATAATACCATCATCTAGCTTAGCAATAACTATGCCACTGCCTCCCCTTGCTGTTACAAGAAACCCCCTTATACCTGAGTTGATAATAGCATCATCTAGTTTAGCAATAACTATGCCACTGCCTCCCCCTGCTGTGACCAGAAACCCCCTCATACCTGAGTTGATAATACCATCATCTAGCTTAGCAATAACTACGCTGCTGCCTCCCCTTGCTGTGACCAGAAACCCCCTCATACCTGAGTTGATAATACCATCATCTAGCTTAGCAATAACTATGCCGCTGCCTCCCCTTGCTGTGACCAGAAACCCCCTCATACCTGAGTTGATAATACCATCATCTAGCTTAGCAATAACTACGCTGCTGCCTCCCCTTGCTGTGACCAGAAACCCCCTTATACCTGAGTTGATAATACCATCATCTAGCTTAGCAATAACTACGCTGCCTCCCCTTGCTGTGACCAGAAACCCCCTTATACCTGAGTGATAATACCATCATCTAGCTTAGCAATAACTACGCTGCTGCCTCCCCTTGCTGTGACCAGAAACCCCCTTATACCTGAGTTGATAATACCATCATCTAGCTTAGCAATAACTATGCTGCTTCCTCCCCGTGCTGTGACCAGAAACCCTCTCATACCTGAGTTGATAATACCATCATCCAGCTTAGCAATAACTATGCCACTGCCTCCCCCTGCTGTGACCAGAAACCCCCTAATACCTGAGTTAATAATACCATCATCTAGCTAAGCAATAACTATGCCACTACCTCCCCTTGCTGTGACCAGAAACCCCCTCATACCTGAGTTGATAATACCATCATCTAGCTTAGCAATAACTATGCTGCTTCCTCCCCTTGCTGTGACCAGAAACCCCCTCATACCTGAGTTGATAATACCATCATCTAGCTTAGCAATAACAATGCCACTGCCTCCCCTTGCTGTGACCAGAAACCCCCTCATACCTGAGTTGAAAATACCATCATCTAGCTTAGCAATTACTACGCTGCTGCCTCCCCTTGCTGTGACCAGAAACCCCCTTATACCTGAGTTGATAATACCATCATCTAGCTTAGCAATAACTATGCTGCTTCCTCCCCGTGCTGTGACCAGAAACCCTCTCATACCTGAGTTGATAATACCATCATCTAGCTTAGCAAAAACTACGCTGCTGCCTCCCCTTGCTGTGACCAGAAACCCCCTTATACCTGAGTTGATAATACCATCATCTAGCTTAGCAATAACAATGCCACTGCCTCCCCTTGCTGTTACAAGAACCCCCTTATACCTGAGTTGATAATACCATTATCTAGCTTAGCAATAACAATGCCGCTGCCTCCCCTTGTTGTGACCAGAAACCCCCTCATACCTGAGTTGATAATTCCATCATCTAGCTTAGCAATATCTATGCCGCTTCCTCCCCTTGCTGTGACCAGAAACCCCCTCATACCTGAGTTGATAATACCATCATCTAGCTTAGCAATAACTATGCCGCTTCCTCCCCTTGCTGTGACCAGAAACCCCCTCATACCTGAGTTGATAATACCATAATCTAGCTTAGCAATAACTATGCCACTGCCTCCCCTTGCTGTGACCAGAAACCCCTCATACCTGAGTTGATAATACCATCATCTAGCTTAGCAATAACTATGCACCTGCCTCCCCAAGCTGTGACCAGAAACCCCCTCATACCTGAGTTGATAATACCATCATCTAGCTTAGCAATAACTATGCTGCTTCCTCCCCTTGCTGTGACCAGAAACCCCTCTCATACCTGAGTTGATAATACCATCATCTAGCTTAGCAATAACTTTGCCACTGCCTCCCCTTGCTGTGACCAGAAACCCCCTCATACCTGAGTTGATAATACCATCATCTAGCTTAGCAATAACTATGCTGCTTCCTCCCCTTGCTGTGACCAGAAACCCCCTCATACCTGAGTTGATAATACCATCATCTAGCTTAGCAATAACTATGCCACTGCCATCCCTTGCTGTGACCAGAAACCCCTCTCATACCTGAGTTGATAATACCATCATCAAGCTTAGCAATAACTATGCCACTGCCTCCTCTTGCTGTGACCAGAAACCCCCTCATACCTGAGTTGATAATACCATCATCTAGCGTAGCAATAACTATGCTGCTTCCTCCTCTTGCAGTGACCAGAAACCCCCTGATACCTGAGTTGATAATACCATCATCTAGCTTAGCAATAACTATGCCACTGCCTCCCCTTGCTGTGCCAAGAAACCCTCTCATACCTGAGTTGATAATACCATCATCTAGCTTAGCAATAACTATACCACTGCCTCCCCTTGCTGTGACCAGAAACCCCCTCATACCTGAGTTGATAATACCATCATCTAGCTAAGCAATAACTATGCTGCTTCCTCCCCTTGCTGTGACCAGAAACCTCTCTCATACCTGTGTTGATAATACCATCATCTAGCTTAGCAATAACTATGCCGCTGCCTCCCCTTGCTGTGACCAGAAACCCTCTCATACCTGAGTTGATAATACCATCATCTAGCTTAGCAATAACTCTGCCACTGCCTACCCTTGCTGTGACCAAAAACCCCCTCATACCTGAGTTGATAATACCATCATCTAGCTTAGCAATAACTATGCTGCTTCCTCCCCTTGCTGTGACCAGAAACCCCCTCATACCTGAGTTGATAATACCATCATCTAGCTTAGCAATAACTATGCTGCTGCCTCCCCTTGCTGTGCCAAGAAACCCCCTTATACCTGAGTTGATAATACCATCATCTAGCTTAGCAATAACAATGCTGCTTCCTCCACTTGCTGTGACCAGAAACCCCCTCATACCTGAGTTGATAATACCATCATCTAGCTTAGCAATAACTATGCTCTGCCTCCCCCCTTGCTGTGACCAGAAACCCCCTCATACCTGAGTTGATAATACCATCATCTAGCTTAGCAATAACTATGCCGCTTCCTCCCCTTGCTGTGACCAGAAAGCCCCCTCATACCTGAGTTGATAATACCATCATCTAGCTTAGCAATAACTATGCCGCTGCCTCCCCTTGCTGTGACTAAGAAACCCCCTTATACCTGAGTTGATAATACCATCATCTAGCTTAGCAATAACTATGCCGCTTCCTCCCCTTGCTGTGACCAGAAACCCCCTCATACCTGAGTTGATAATACCATCATCTAGCTTAGCAATAACTATGCCGCTTCCTCCCCTTGCTGTGACCAGAAAGCCCCCTCATACCTGAGTTGATAATTCCATCATCTAGCTTAGCAATAACTTTGCTGCTGCCCCCCTTGCTGTGACCAGAAACCCCCTCATACCTGAGTTGATAATACCATCATCTAGCTTAGCAATAACTATGCCACTGCCCCCCCTTGCTGTGACCAGAAACCCCCCTCATACCTGAGTTGATAGTACCATCATCTAGCTTAGCAATAACTATGCCGCTTCCTCCCCTTGCTGTGACCAGAAAGCCCCCTCATACCTGAGTTGATAATACCATCATCTAGCTTAGCAATAACTATGCCGCTTCCTCCCCTTGCTGTGACCAGAAACCCCCTCATACCTGAGTTGATAATACCATCATCTAGCTTAGCAATAACTCTGCCACTGCCTACCCTTGCTGTGACCAAAAACCCCCTCATACCTGAGTTGATAATACCATCATCTAGCTTAGCAATAACTATGCTGCTTCCTCCCCTTGCTGTGACCAGAAACCCCCTCATACCTGAGTTGATTATACCATCATCTAGCTTAGCAATAACTATGCCGCTTCCTCCCCTTGCTGTGACCAGAAACCCCCTCATACCTGAGTTGATAATACCATAATCTAGCTTAGCAATAACTATGCCACTGCCTCCCCTTGCTGTGACCAGAAACCCCTCATACCTGAGTTGATAATACCATCATCTAGCTTAGCAATAACTATGCACCTGCCTCCCCAAGCTGTGACCAGAAACCCCCTCATACCTGAGTTGATAATACCATCATCTAGCTTAGCAATAACTATGCTGCTTCCTCCCCTTGCTGTGACCAGAAACCCCTCTCATACCTGAGTTGATAATACCATCATCTAGCTTAGCAATAACTTTGCCACTGCCTCCCCTTGCTGTGACCAGAAACCCCCTCATACCTGAGTTGATAATACCATCATCTAGCTTAGCAATAACTATGCTGCTTCCTCCCCTTGCTGTGACCAGAAACCCCCTCATACCTGAGTTGATAATACCATCATCTAGCTTAGCAATAACTATGCCACTGCCTCCCCTTGCTGTGACCAGAAACCCCTCTCATACCTGAGTTGATAATACCATCATCTAGCTTAGCAATAACTATGCTGCTGCCCCCCCCCCCCCCTTGCTGTGACCAGAAACCCCCTCATACCTGAGTTAATAATACCATCATCTAGCTTAGCAATAACTATGCCGCTGCCTCCCCTTGCTGTGACCAGAAACCCCCTCATACCTGAGTTGATAATACCATCATCTAGCTTAGCAATAACTATGCTGCTGCCCCCCCCCCCCTTGCTGTGACCAGAAACCCCCTCATACCTGAGTTAATAATACCATCATCTAGCTTAGCAATAACTATGCCGCTGCCTCCCCTTGCTGTGACCAGAAACCCCCATCATACCTGAGCTGATAATACCATCATCTAGCTTAGCAATAACTATGCCGCTTACTCCCCTTGCTGTGACCAGAAACCCCCTCATACCTGAGTTGATAATACCACCATCTAGCTTAGCAATAACTATGCCATTGCCCCCCCTTGCTGTGACCTGATACCCCCTCATACCTGAGTTGATAATACCATCATCTAGCTTAGCAATAACTATGCCGCTTCCTCCCCTTGCTGTGACCAGAAACCCCCTCATACCTGAGTTGATAATACCACCATCTAGCTTAGCAATAACTATGCCATTGCCCCCCCTTGCTGTGACCTGATACCCCCTCATACCTGCGTTGATAATACCATCATCTAGCTTAGCAATAACTATGCCGCTTCCTCCCCTTGCTGTGACCAGAAACCCTGCCTTTACCACAGTAATCACTGCCAGACCTTTAGCCTTCATTAATATACCAGCTGAAAAATAAATTGTGTGCCCAAGATTAAACCCTTGTCCTACTTTACCTGGAAACATCCTCTTTAGAAAACTGTGTAGATCCTGATCAGCTGGCTTCTGATGAAGCCAGCTGATCAGGATCTGCACTGTTTACCATGCAGTCTCAGAATCCAATGCTGGAAAACAGGAGTGAATGTTCCATATTAATTATTTCAGCAGGACAAGGGTGAAAGTGAATTACATTTGAGATTATGGTAAATGAAAGTTCAAACACTCTCAAATTATGAACATCAAAATTTATTGATAAAAAATAGCTCCTAATGTTTTCTACAGTACCAATATACCCTCTGGAATATACCAGATGAAAAATAATTTACACTGCGTGCTTCAGCAATAAATAGTATTTTGATGAAAACATCAAATCAAATTTGGGCCATTTATAATTCATTACATTTTAGTATATATTATACTAAATACTGCATTATGCTTATTGTATAAAAGTTGTTTTCATACGTGTATGTATGTGCAGCCATCAACTGGGCCTAACGGTGTAAAGTTTGGTCTCGGGCTTCATTATGTGTACATGAGCAGCCAATGCTTTGCTTCTCCTGTTATGCGACAAGGTCCAAAGTCTCATGTACTGGCTCATTTATTCATTTTAACATGTATACTATTGTTAAACACAGGTTTAGATAAACAAAATTTTTCAGCATATCATTGTAAATATTTTCTTACCCATCAACTTTAACATAATGTTTTGGGTGCTCAAAAGAACCGTCTCATTGAGACTGTTCTTTTGACTACCCACAACATATGTTTTGGTTGAGAAATAAGGAAATTATTTTTTTCATTACACACTCTTAACTAAAGGTTAAAATTTCAAAAGAAAGCCTATAACTGTTGTGAATTGTCACAAATTTGGGTTAAACAAATGACAATACTAACCCTTTTCCACGCTATTCATGACAAATGCTGTCTGCTCTCTCAGCTGCTTATGCGCTTTGGTAGCCTACATATTGTTAACACTATGGACCCAGATCAGGCCCCGAAGTCATAAAACTTTCATGCTCAACTCAACTTATCATGCTCAAATGAGCATGAAAATTATCATGCTCATATATGTTAAAATGCCAATTTTTTTGGGCATTTTAACATTTATAAGCATGATAAATACAATGTCTTGGAGTTTGAAAGCAAAAAGTCTTTATTTTTCAGCATTCTAGTTTTTTTATGAGCAGTTGAGTTGAACATGAAATGAAAAAAGTTTTATAACCTCAAGGCAAGACTGCTCATTCTGATCAGGGCTTATAGTGTTTGCTTCCATGTAAAAACATTCTGGAGTGCATTTGACTATATGCAGCAGACTTTGAACCATTTGTATTAGGGAGACCCCTAAACAGGCACTTTTGCAAACAGTGAAGACCAATATGAAATACAGCAAAATGCTGCATTTCATCAGGGTCTACATTGTTTGTAAAGGTAAAAAAAAAGAATACGATCATCACTTAACACCCCTAGATATGTTCAATGGATTATCCTTAGCTTATCTTGTATCAAACCAGAAGGAATAATCCTTTAGCTTACAAAGGGTTAATAAGGCCTAAATGAAATATATGTGTGGTTCCTGTTGCATACCAACAAAATTTAGGGTAGGTAGGTAGGGAAATTATTAAATTTTGTTATAACATTTAACAAAGAAAACAGTGACAAAATCTGAAAAAGTGCCCATTTTAGGTATTTTTTCACCAAAGACCATTATAATGTTTAGGGTAGGGTTAAAATAAATAGAGTAGGTAGGCCAACAGGAACCACACATACATTTCATTTAAGCCTAAGCTAACATTTTCAGGACAAAATATATTGGCAGGATTACAATCACAGGGTTAGATAAACAAAAAAATCAGCCTAAAAATGTAAATATTTTATCACCCATAATTTTTAGCATATGTTTTGGGTGCTCAAAAGAACCATTTCATTGAGACGGTTCTTTTGAGAACCCGCAACATATGTTTTGGTTGAGAAAGAAGAAAATTATTTTCTGTCACGCACTCTTATCTAAAGGTCTGATTACAATGGGCTAATAGCTAATTTCATACCGAGTTTCCCCGACATGTTCCGATTAGCTCCGAGCTCTCCCGATTAGAAAACTATCTGGCCAATCAAAAAAACTTCCCAACAACGTGACGTATATTTAAATAAGCATTGCAGATACCCAATGTTGACAAGTGAAAACGTGCGAATTTATGTAGTTTTCGGTTATATTAGGAATTTCTATCGCTAGATTGACTTGATAGGTCGATGCCACATTACCAATGATGTTTTTGACGATATTTTGAGGCATTCTTCAAAAGGTGAAATGTTTACATAAACACCGACTCAGTCAGTAACACCGGTGCTGTGACGTACTAAATACTGACGTCATCAGCCTGTAAACAACCACGGGTGCTGTTTGAAAAACATAAAATTGGTTTTTGAGATAACAATAAACATACAAAGCGGCTCTAAGTGGCCCCTCACAACTAATCCTCACTTCGTATGCAATATATACAAGCCCGTTTGCTTACAAAACAGAATTTCTTTTGGTGTTTTGATTCTGGCCTCGAGCACATGGCTGCTGGTCTCGTGGTAATGGAACAAATTTTGATAGGCTGAGAACGTCATGTGATATAAGTTCATGCGACTTGATTCCCGATGGAAATCCGTAAAAGTACGGAAGGCCTATGTAATCAGCTATTTACAGCCAATGAAGATCTTTTAACCCATATAAGCCTGGCAAATAGGCAAACAGTGAAGACCCAGATCAGGCGCCGCATAATGACTGGCATCTGATCAGCGTCTCCACAATTTGCTTACAGAATGTTCTATTAAAATTTGAATAAAAATGAAAAATAGCATCAAACAACCCTTAAATTGGAAATGGACTGGTCAAATTGATTAGGGTGGGAAATTTCATTCAGCTTAAATGGGTAAATGTTACCTGGGATAAGTTTATCTGGTCCCATTTTAGCTGTTGGCACTGTGAACTCTTTAAGAATCTTTGCTGCCTTCTTAGCCTCAGACTTTAAGCTGTGTGGTATTGGAGTGTTCACCATTTTGATTGATTTAGCTTAAATTCCTGTGGACAAAATCAACAATGTATAAACATACCAGGAATACAAAGGATATCCAGTAAGAATTACAAAAGAGTACTTTTATAAGAGTTTTAACTTTTATAAGCAGATAATTATGAGCGATATCATGTTAAGGGATTTCATTATTTATATTTAGTCATATCAAATTTAATTTTGAATGTGCTATTACACGTATAAGTGCTCTCTTTGTCACTGCACACTTTCACATGGGCTCTTAGCATGTAACCGCATGCTTATAAACATGCCCATTTAGCCGCCCACCACAATGCCAATGAATGTGTCATTTTTCTGGGAATTAACTCTACCATGCCCTTCTTTACTAGGGTCGGTGGAAACACAACAAATGATTAGTTTCTTCAGGATCTACACTTTTTGAACAGAATCTTATGTACAGTCTGTACTAGATATGCTGTTTAGAATGTGTACATTAAGGATTAAGGTACATGCATTTTATGAGATTTTACCAGAAAATGGGATGCTCTGTCCAAGGCTGCAGATGTTTGCTTGTTTTACAAGGTGATTCATGGCTTGGTTGCTGTACCCCTCCTGGACTACATACATCACTCTAATAGAATATCTAGGTACTGCCACTCCATGACCTTCAGGCAGGTCTCAACCTCAACAGATTACTATAAGTTCTCATTCTTTCCTTTAGCAATTGTTCAATGGAATCCCTCCCCGAGTCTGTCACATGCTTGCAAAGCCTTGATGCTTTCAAGGCAGCTGTCTGCAAGCTGCAGCACTCACGCCCATAGATCCCCAAAATGTTTGTTTTTAACTGATTTTAGCTAACTCTTTTCTATCGTAACCTATCATCTGTTTTATCCTTCACTTTTATGCTTTTAAACCTCTGTACTATAATTCTTCCTTTTTTACTGTCTTGTACTAACAGACGCTGCGCCAACCTGCCTAGAATGTCCGTGAGGGCGTATGGCAGTATAAAAAAGAGAAAAAAGAAAAAAGATGTTGCCTGAGCCAACAAACTATATCAGTGGAAGAGCTCATCCACCAAGGTTCATCACAGTTTATTAGGCTAAAAGTCATTCTTTTAACATGTATGAGAGAAAAATGAAGAGGTTGTTGTTGTTGTTTGCCTATTTTGCATTCTTCCGCTGCCTATAAGCTCATAGTGCTCTTCTCTCTTGTACTTCCTTCTCTTGCTGCAATACTCATGTACCTCTTGTGCGTATGCGTGCGATCAGCTTTAATATCTAAAATCTGTGCGAGCACCTGATGAATTCCATGTTTTCCTAAAGCTGATACTTGATCCAGGAAATTGCTACTGAATGGATTAAATTATTTAAAGAAGTGGATTTCTTGTTTAAGCTCTGGACAAAGACACTTCTGAACTTTCCAATACATCTTACCACAATTCCTTGTACTTATAACAAATGGTATACCAATAATCTCCGTTTTTTTTCTCAAATAGAAAAATATATCTCTTTTCTGAATGTAAACAAAAGGTAAGCTACTCTAATTTAGTGATAGCCTCCCTTTGCGGAAATTCAATTTTCATCCAATCGCTTGCGAGATAACAAATGAATCTGGGTAGTTTGAAAGCCAGAGCGAGTGATTATTTTTGTAAAATACGTTTAAATCACGGTATTTTCAGCTTTTCTTCAAACATATGGTAAATCACCGTAGTAGCTATTCAAATGTATCGAATGAATTTGTGTTTGGCCGTGCGCTTTTCATTGTTAGAGATGGGGAAAGCATTATTTCCACATAAAATAAAAAATGACATTACCCCACCCACTTTCTTCCCTGTACTATACCCTGTTCTATTCCCATTGAAGATTGAAGCACAGGCTCTATAAATAAATGACTATTTGTACAAAATAGGGGTGTCAGAATCAAGGCACGTGCTTTCAAGCGGGCCCTTCTACTTTTTTGATCCGTACCTCTAGCCACTGCCATAGCCAATAGGGGGTTTTAAATGGGAATTATGGACAACTCTGCCCAAAACCAACTCGGCCCATGCCAACTCAGCCCACATAAAACTCGACCCATGCCAACTCGGCCCAAGTTTATAAGACAACTGGGCCCAAATTCACAAGACAACTGGGCCCATATATTTTTTGAAGTACATACGAGTTGCATGTATGATGCAACCAGATTTCCTGTGCATTAGCATGCATTTATACGTGTAAGCAATGATCGATCTAGTTTGGGCTCAGGGTTTTGCTCGAAGCCCCTCCATGGTGCAAGATAATCAAGATATTTTTGTTTAGGCTATTTTCGTGAGTCTTCCGGATCACTCCAGAAATTCCTCCAGTATATTGTTAATGATGTTCATATTCACCTTTGTTCGTCACTGTTAGGAACACTTCCATTGACCAGAGGTCCTTTGCCGCTTGTTGCCACTGTAGCCACACTTTCTCTTTAATCCTGTAATTCTTCAGTCACACTCCATGAGATTATTATCGCAACTCACTATTTCTCCACATTTACCAGGCTCCCAGATAAGAGTGTGTAACAGAAAATTATTTTTCTTATTCCTCAACGAAAACATATGTTGTGGTTACTCAAAAGAACCGTCTCATCAAGGCGGTTCTTTTGAGCACCCAAAACACATGTTTAAAGGGGACATATTAAAGTTCTAAATCCAATAAAATATGGAAGAAAATGCTACTTAGAGCCAAACATGTAAATTTTTGTGGTAAAAAATGAAAAATATCTGGTTAATTAGACCGTTGATTAATTACTGCAGATAATTTATTATCCTGCTTATCTCCCTTGATTTCTGTAGCGGCGAGTCACTTCCCTTAGATTTGTGACGTCATAAGGGCAGTTCGTCCGATGACTGTAATGTCGCAGTTAATAATGCAGTACGGGTGTCGAGCTTGATATCGATTTAAATGATGTTTCGGGGTAGACATTGATGAGACTGTACCAGTACACACTAATCAATAGGCTATCGATTCCTTGGCATGCATTTCGAAAGTTGCAGACCCGCTGAAAACATAGTGTCGGCTCACATCAGCATGTCTTTGTTTATTTGTCTACATGACAAAATGCTCATTACACAAGTTTATCAAAAATAAAAACGGATGACGTTGTATCACACCGGGCATGCGACAGTAGCGACTGCATTGGTTAAAACTTGTTTTTGATCGGCGACAAAAGTCATGATCTGTGGTACAGGCCTGGACCTCTTGCAGAGTTCAGGCGAATACCCATGCGCTGTCTGTCGTACAGGAGTAGGCAACAACAGCATCTACTGCAATGGCTGCAAACTTTGGGTGCATAAGAAATGCAGTGGGCTACAAAGACTGACACCAAATCCTGATTATAGGTGTGCACGGTGCATGGGAAATGCTCGCCCTATTGACGGCAGACCACAGAGTGAAGTCCAGGTCGGACCTGATAAGCTTGATGTGGTAGCTTCCTTCTGCTACCTAGGTGACACGCTTTCTGCTGGTGGAGGCTGTGAAATGGCGGTCACTACACATGTGAAAACCGCCTGGAAGAAGTTCTGGGAGCTACTACCAGTTCTCACATCCCGCCACCTCTCTTACAAGACCCGTGGCCATGTGTACAGCTCTTGCGTGCGGAGCGCCATGCTCCATGCCAGTGAAACTTGGCCACTTACCAAGACGAACCTGCAGCGCTTGCAACGCAATGATAGGGCCATGATCAGACAGATCTGCAGTTTCAAGCCAGAGGATGTGGCCAGGGTAAGGTCAAGCGAGCTACTGGCAAAGCTTCAGCTTGAGGACCTCAACCTCATTTTGAGAGAGAGAAGGCTTCGCTGGTTAGGGCATGTGGTGCGTTCGAGTGGTGCAATCAGTACAGCATATGATATGCAGATTGAAGGCAAGCGGGGGGCAGGGAGGCCCAAGCAAACATGGAAGAAACTGACAGAGAAAGACTGCCATGAGTGGAAGCTCACCACAGTTGACCCTCAAGAAAGGAGCACTTGGAGATCAGGTGTGAGATCTGCTTTGCGTGCAGCTAGCCAGTTACCTGGAAAGGGGCCCACTGATGTGGATGATGCCCCTGCACCTGCACGTTAATAAAAAAATCCGATTATGATATATATATGACAACAAAGTTTTTGATTTTCAAACGATGATCATATTCCGCGAATTTATTGTTATCTCGGACCTATTATACTGTGTCTGAGTTGTTATCGATCGCAAAAATTGTATTTTTGCTATCGAAAACAATATTTTTGACTGTCGGAATGGATTTTTTTAAGAATTTGAAATCAGGATTGTCGGACCTACCCGCTGAGTCTGTACAAGCCTTCTCATATCAGTTTGATGACTTGAACATGGATTAGTTTTTTAATTAATAATGGCACGTTAGTTTTTACCTTTCTATTTTGATTACTTGCGAATTTGGATAATTTTACGCATTTCTTGAGACAAGACGCTTTCTATGGGAACATTGACAAATTATAGCCAGCTCATTCAATTTTCATTCTTGCACGGAAGGATCAGACGAGCTTGCGCACATGCAGTCTCGAAAGAGCCTCCAACAACTTTAGACATAAAGTAGAGAACCAGCCAGCATCCAATTACGGGCCACTATCGGCCCAATTTTATATGTTTACTGGGGACTTCAATAGCGGTGCATGCCACTAGCCCCACTAGATGGCTGTGCAACCATGAATGAAGGAGTCCTTTACGATTAGGCCTAAATACCAAAACTTCACGGCTTATATAGATGATGGACCCGAGGATGACAGCTGGGAATTCTACATGGCAAAATGCATGTCATATCAGGAAGGGCAGACTGACTCTCCATTTAGTTTGCGATGCGAAATTCAAATTCTGGTGCAATATAGATCCCGTGTAATAATGTGTATAATATAAACTATAAATTTATGCGTTGATTGGAAGCGTCTTGTGAGATGAATTTCGATAAATACAGAAAAAGGGAGCTCATGAGATTTTAATACTAATACTCAGAATCTGCGCACAGACCCGACAGTGACTGAGTGGTATCTATAGTGCTTGATTCGAGATCGAAGGGCTACGGGCTTGAGCCCCATCGGTGGCATTGCTTTGTGCCCTTGAGCAAGACACAATAACCCCTGCTAAGAACTGTTTCAACCCAGGAAGACCAACCTGACATGACTTAAAGAATGTTGACTGCGGAGCAAAATAAACAAAATTCGTTTAACACATATACGCAACGGAGGTTCACATGCATAGACTGAAATAATATTTATAACTCATTTCGTTGCGGAATTAAAATGCCGATTTTATTGCTTGAATTGAAGACAACTCGGTGTTCAGGTTTACATGTACAAATCCTTTCGCGACTGTTTCGTGCGCATAAACGCGTATTCGTTTGAATTTCAATTCAATTTCTCTTTCAATTCACTAAAACACAAAAAAATATTTTCACAATTTCAGTGAGAGCGTATCCACTGATGAGAATGCGTATTGCAGTGATATTTGCAACACATAAACCCTTCTAAATCCGAGAATATTAAATAAAATATCGGAATCAAACACGATTCTATATTAACAGTCCTTCATAAACTGCCTCTGTGACATCATCAGGACAGCAAAGGGAAGTAAATAATTCAAGGGAAGTAAGCGAGTCGATATTTTATTGACAAAGCGCATAAGCTGAAAGAAAATGATGATTATACTCATTTTATCACTGAACATTGTGGAAAATGATCTGGGTCCTTAATAAATACAAAAAATCCGACATATAAAAGAAATTTGCAATGAAAATTGAAAAACCTTAATATGTCCCCTTTAAACTGCATGATTGATAAGAAAATAATCGCAATTGTAAGCAATTTTTTTTCTTAACTGGCCCTATGATTTACAATATGGATTTTCAACTACCCCTATCTTACAATTAATATTCAATCAGACTTCTTTTTTGGTGTCTGATTAATTTTTTGAGCTTCCGGTCACCTAGTTCTTTTGAAAGCTCCAAGTATTCCAATGTACAATTTTCATATCTTATTTGTCTCTAGATATGCCATTGCCAACGCGCAGGAAGAGAAGACATAGCCCTGATGTTGGTGGCTCAACAACCTCACAAAATGATGCCGAAAGCAGTAACGTGAAGGTTGTCGTGAGGGTCAGACCTGAGAATGAAAGAGAAAAGGGAAGTCGAGTAGTCACACAGGTTATGAATGAGAATGTCTTGGTGTTCGATCCAAAGGAGAACACTGAGTCCGGATATAATGGTGGCAGGAAAAAGCCAAGAGATTTACGGAAGCGACAAAACAGAGATCTGAAGTTTGCCTTTGATCAGGTGTTTGGACCGGAAGTACCTACTAGTGATGTATATGAACAAACAACAAAATCCATTCTCACAGGGTTACTAAATGGCTATAACTGTTCAGGTTTGTCATAGAGCTGTCTAGATAATATACTTTTTTGTTTAATACAAATAAATTATGAATTGATATTTTTTTTAATAGATACAGTGTAAATATAATTATATTTTGGTTCAGCTGAAGTGAGTAAGAGATAAATAGAGAGAAAAAAAAATTTAATTTAAAATTTATGAAACAGAGTTTCATAGATTCCACATGAAATGGCCACAAGTGTAAGTTGTCCACTGAAAAACAGCACTGTACTTCATTTGATAATATAGTATTTACATGTATAAAATTAGTCTTATATAATGCATGTGTAGCTATCAAGTGAGGTGTGTTGTTAAGTTTTCAGAGTTAATCTTCAACTACAATCATACTTTGTGTGTGTAAGCAGTGCAGGCTCAGTCAGGATAATAACCTGATGGCTCTTTGGATGATGGCAAATACTTGTGCCTGTTTATTCTGTAGTGTGCTGTAACTGCTGTTAGAAGCCTATAATATTATTTGTCATTTAATTGGCTTACATGTACATCATTTATTATCATTGAAACGACTACAATGTAGCTGCTAATACAAGGTTTTCTATGTTACTAACATATATGACAGAGTAGCGCAGTGGCTTAGTGGTAGAGTGCTTGACTCAAGATCGAGGGGTTGCTGGTTTTAGTCTCACTTTATCCTCTTCTTAGTACTGGTTCAACCTAGGAAGACCCATCCTGACATGGCTGATAAATTGTTGACTGGGATGTAAAGAATCAAAACAAACAATTTAAAGTTTGAAACAAAACTAATGCAGATGTAAGGTTAAGCTGGAATTTTGCAGTGTGTCACACCATTGCAAAGCGCTGCACTTTTGGTGGGACCAAAACAAATTTATATGCTCTTGCATGCCCCACTTGTGGAAGCAAGTCACTCTTGGTTGGATTCAGTTCAGTGGTTTAGGAGAAGATAGCATAACAGACATTTTGAAACTAAGCCTTTGAATACTTTCAGATGGATAGCTCCATCTGAATCGATACAATAAATTTGGAATGGAACATTATATATCTCAAGCATAAGCGCTTAGGTTCCCATAAGACAGAGGGCTAAAGACTAAATTGAACTATCTTGTACATGTATGTATTATATATACATGATACATTGTTTGTCAAAAGATAAGAAACTATCTGGGGAAACTTTTTTAATCTCAATTTTTCTATAGAAAGGCTACTTTTCACCTTGATAAATCTCCATTTTTAGTGTTTGCCTATGGAGCTACAGGAGCTGGCAAGACACATACTATGCTTGGCTCAAAACAAGAGCCTGGGGTAATGTACTTGACCATGAATGACCTGTACAAGAGGATTGATGCCATGAAGGAGACAAAGACCTGTGATGTGGCTGTGTCCTATCTTGAGGTAAATTATATTGTAAAGAACATAGGTCCTGTTATGCAAAATATTTGAGCATACAATTGTGATCTTTTACCTTATCCATCAGGTTAAACATGTGTTGTGGGTGCTTAAAAGAATATCATTGAGACAGTGCTTTTAAGTACCCACAACATCTATGTGTTGGTTGAGAAATACAATTTTTTTTAACTACGCATCTTATCTATGGGCCTAAAAGACCCAATTTTACTGTAGCGGAGGTGTGACTGTATAATTCTGATATTAACTTGGTTTCTGAGCAAACAAGGTTTAAAATTACCTGAGAATCATCTGCTGGCAGATGATTCTCTGGAAATAACAAGCCTTATGTTTGCTCAAAATAGAATCAAAGTCAAATTATCATGTTGAAAAATCCATATCTCAATATTTAAACAACACAGTATGATGACTTATTTCATAATCACGACGCTAATGACCCAAAAGGGTTGATGCATCGTTAAACTCCAACTCATCATCATCATCATAATCACTGGGATAAAATAGCTCGCACCTGAAAGAACATAAACATGTAAAGGGAGACCACTGATCATTAGTGGTCAGGGAAATTTATATCTGCTTGCTCTGAGCAGTAAAATGTGACAATTTAAGATCATTTATTACATGTTTTACTAAAAATAGCAATAAAATGCTTAGTTACCCAGGCTGATACTGCTTGTGATTCCAAATCATAAAAGCCTGCTCACACAAACCCATATCGACCCTCACTTGAAGCCATATAAGCCCTCGAATGCACCAATATTGACCCTCCCATGTACCATCAGCGTCATGATGTCATTCGCATCACTGCGATGAAAAGACTTTATAATGTGGCCACCACCGCATTACCAGGCAAATCGGCCTGGTGTCTCTGTATTTGCCTGAGGGCCGCAAATATGAAGTGCCAGGTCGATATTGCCTGGTAATGCGGTGGCGGCCATGTA
This sequence comes from Loripinus fragilis, assembly GCA_964019695.1. Lineage (NCBI taxonomy): Eukaryota > Metazoa > Mollusca > Bivalvia > Lucinida > Lucinidae > Loripinus > Loripinus fragilis. Next base: position 21,022,149 of record OZ026519.1, on the reverse strand, counting down.
TTAATCTCTAAATACATGTATTGAAAAAATCTCTTGGGACTTTATTTCTGTAATTTGTTCTGTTGGGAAGGTGCGTTTTAATGAGCTTATAAGTGATATATATTTAATGACTAACTCCCCATAATTTGGACTTATGAATCTGTACTGTTTTCTTGAGAGGGTGTATCCAGGCTTAGAGCTTTTGCATATTAAGGCTTGTTACAATAAATTTTATATTTCTTTGTTTAAGGTCTACAATGAGACTATTCGAGATTTGATGATGCCGAGTGGTTGCTTGCCTATCAGAGAAGATCCAAATAATGGAGTTGTAGTACATGGTTTGTCCCTACACAAAGTAAGTGGCATGTTAAAGATATAGTTTAAACATGATGAACATTTTAAAATTTCTAAGTTTTTTTTTATTCTTACCATCACATTTCAGGTTCTAGTTTCCGAATCTGTGATTCACAAACTTTTTGTCAGTATAGCGAAGGATAAAGCCTCTGATCAGATTCGACTGCTTTTATGAGCAGAAAGGAGCAGACTGATCTGGGTCCTCATTATTTGTTTAGCACTTTTTGTCTATTAAGTTCTGTTCAGAGTTTTAGAATGTGTAGCATAGAGACAAGTTAAAATGATGATAAGAGTATGACACAAAAATATCCTTAATTATTAAGATTTTGAGAAGCCAGCTGATCATGAGCCACACTGTTATCTACTCTGCTTATAAATATTTGCTAACCCTATGTATGCAAGAAACCCCTAAATGAGTACTTTTACAAACAGTGAAGACCCAGATGAAATGCAGCATAATGCAGCATTTCATCTGGGTCTACACTCTACACTGTTTGTTATAGCAAAAAAGATCTTCAGACAAAAAATATATAATATTATATTTTTTATTTATAACCTACACCCCTAGATATGTACAATGGACTATCCCAAGTTTATCAAACCAGAAGGAAGACTCCATTAGTATATAAAGGGTTAATAAATTGATTCATGCGAGTTAATTGGATAAACATTGGAGAGGAGTCGGAGTGTAGTACATAAATTATTGAGCATGGTAAGAGTTATGAGCTATAATGATGATTCTTTCTCTTTCATGTACCTTATGCTTGTGATTATATATCTAATAGTCTGATTTATTGTTTCATTGCGTGTGAGTAGCTCTTTTGAATAAAAACTGATTTTTTTATTCTCCATGAACTTATTTGTTGTGTTGCTTTATATGTTCTTTAGCAGACTATATTGAAAACAACCTGGACCTAGATCAGACTGCTCCCTTGGAAGCCGTCTGATCAGGGTTCATACTGTTTGTTTCCATGAAAAAATCTAGTCTTATATGCAGCAGATGTAAAAAGCAGGCAACATTTTCAGGACAAAAATAGTGGCAGGAGAAGGGTTAAGGCCACTCCAAATCTCATTGACATGCTTCAAATGAGGACTTCCTGGAGACTTTCATTATGGGCTGTGTTGCTATATGTTACAGCCCAAGACTGCAGAGGAACTGCTTTACATGTTACAAGTGGGAAACCAGCACAGAACCCAGCATCCAACAGATGCCAATGCTGAGTCTTCAAGATCCCATGCTGTTTTTCAGGTATAGTCGAATCTCTTCAATTCGAAGTCCAAGGGACTAGAGATTTTATTTCCAGTGTATAGAAAGTTTGAATTATGGTGAGGTAGACTTATAGACATAAGTATAGATAATCCCCAAAAATGAATTGATATTTATCAGCTTACCCCATCTACCATGTTTTGTGTGCGTAAAAGAAACGTCTTGGGGGATAGTTTTCCAAATAGTTTATAAATAGGCTCTATTCTCTGAATCCATTGTGTCCGAAATTTATTCTAATTAGCGAGTATTTTGAAAAGTCAGAGTTCGAATTTTTGTCGTTTTACTGTACACAGGTTGGAAACTTCATAACAAGAGAGGAGGCTCTGATAAGGAAATCTTTTGAGGGTCTCTCTGGTTCTGTTTATGGAGGCTGATAAATTGCTTAAGAACTGTAAGCTTTTCATTTGGTGCTTTTATGGTGTAAATGGTGAAAAAGGGAGAATGTAGTGCTTCGTTCAGGTCTTTTAACTTCTTAACTAAGCTGCGAGCTGCAAATTATGTATGGTTTTGTCTGAATCCTTTATGCCCTGAGGTAGAACAATTTTGTGCCAGTTTATAATGCATTTGTAATTTCTTCTTCGTCATAGTCTCTTGAGATCTAGCATTTGAGAAATTGAATTTTTAAACTTATATCATAAAAAAAAATTCACAGTCCTTGAAAACTGTTAAGTTTTGAATTATCCATATTGCTTTGTTAGTTTTAACCCTGGTACAAAAGCGTACAGGCATAAACCAATGTCCCATATATGATAAATCAGACAATCACCAAAGTCCATTTGACACAGTGGGTTGCATTGTGGAACTTTGAAACTATTAGAGGGTCACTGATGAGGCCTAAAAGGTCCGAAACTAGCGAGTCTGGTGCACACTCTAGTTTCAGTTCTTTGGTGCATTCTTTGCTTCCAAAGGATACCCTTTTAAGAACATATTTAAATACTTCCACAGGCCAAATTGAAGCCATATTATTATCCCCTTACTATATAAACATGGGTGAAAATTTTCAGGATTCAGGGTTTTGAGGCTGACTTTCCATAGAAAGTCAGCCTCAAAATGCTGAATTTGGGAGATTGAAATAGCTTCTCTGATTAATTTTTAGATTATCTAAACATAATTAACCATTTTAATATGAAATTATTCGTTTTTGAGGGCATCATGCAAGTTAAAAAATTTGGATTTCTGAAGTTCAGGATTTGAGAAATTTGGACTTTCACCCATGTATAAAAAGAGTTGGAGATATCATTTTCAGTCTGTCCATTGATCTGCCTGTTATGCTATCTTCTCAGTAAATGTAACTGCTGGACAGAATCCAACCAAAATTCTTGAATGACTTGTTTACACAAGTGGGGCATGCCAAAGCATGTTTAATTTTGGCCCTCTCCATGGGCCCTGTTGAGGGTTCAAAAGCTATCAAAAGCATGGGGATTCGTTATGGCATACCATCAAATGTGTGATTCTAGTATCATATGATGTTGCGTCTGGGGGTGATATAACACCATGAATCAAAATTGATAAACAGCTAGTGGTAGTAACATGTAAATGACATTCATAACAACATTGCGTTGAATACATGTAATGACAAATCCTAACATTTTCGCCCTAAAATGTAATTTCAAAATATTTTTTATGTCACATGATAATTAAATAGAATCTAACATAATTGAATTATCTAAACACGTTGCAGAAGTGTGATAAAATTCTTGGCAAGCCTCACATTTTATTTCTTTTCCCCAGCTCATTTAATAAATTCAATAATACATGAGCATGAGCACTCATATAACACAGGTTTAGGTTAACAAAAATTTTTAGCGTAAATTTGTAAATATTTTCTTACCCATCAATTTTAACATATGTTTTGGGTGCTCAAAAGAACCGTCTCATTGAGACGGTTCTTTTGAGTACCCACAACATATGTTTTGGTTGAGAAATAAGAAAATTAAATTTTTGTTACACACCCTTTAACTAAAGTCCTGATATAAGATGTTGTATTTTCTTGTGTTTACAGGTGTTTATTAGACAAAAAGACAGAACAGCAAATTTATCAGCTGAAGTTAAAATTGCCAAGCTATGCCTGATTGATCTCGCAGGATCTGAAAGGGCAACTGTTACTAAAAATAGAGGCTCAAGATTTAGAGAAGGGGCTAATATCAACAGGTCCCTCCTGGCCCTTGGGAATGTCATAAATGCTTTGGCAGAAAATAAGGTAATGTATACTTAGGTGTTGTTCATATAGTAGTCTGTTGCTAATGATCTACAAGAGGAAAAAAAAAATCAACGACCATTGGCTCAATTATGAAGTGTTTATTTGGGTAATATCTACCAGTTTCGCTCACAAGAGCTTCATCAGGATACATATAGAACAAAAATATGGCTTAAGGTACTAAAATTGCGGAGGAAAAGTCACATGGTTATTGTCGTTAGTAACGGAAGTGTAAAGGGGTAGCTAGGGAGAGTATTTCCTGTTTCAGTGTCATCAATTATGGCAGAAGCAATGTTTTTTTATGTTTTGGGCTAATTACAGCAACATGGATTCAGTTAATTGTCAGTATTAATGATTTGTAATTTTATAAGGGGGATAGATAAATGACAATTGTAATACTAATTTAAAAATGCCGTAAGCAGTGTTCATTAATGATGGTTGGCTGGTCTGTTCGTCCAAACAAATGGTGGAACTCGAACTGGATGGCGATAGTCCTAGGTCTTCCATTAAGTCTTCAGTCGTCATATTGGTGGGGGGATGTAAATGGTTTGCTTAGGGGCTGCAGAAATGACACGTAGCTCAGATGATTTGCAGGGATTTTCCTAAGCCTGATTTGGGGCCGATCTTCGGCCCCTTCCGATTTAAAGAATGAGCAAAAAACTTCTCAAAATAGTGTATATCATTCCCAATTTCTTAGCTATAAGTTTTGGTGGAAATTTATTGAAAATCCGAACAAAAATGTAAAGTTACAGATCCATGAAAATTAGCATAAAAGATGAAAATATGTTTTCATTCACATTTTTATGCAATTTTCATAGTTTATGAAGCTCAATCAAAGTAACAAATATGTTATAATTTCAATCTATTTAAAATGGCGATCCAGTATTAATTTTTCCCAATTTTGATGGTCCAAATGCTTTTTTCCCTAATTCAACAGGTTCCTGGTCCGGATCTCAGAACGGTAGTAAAATCCCTGATTTATGCCATAGTGAAAAATTTAACAAAGAAATGATAGGAAAATGGCAAAATTTTACAAGGGATTGACGTGTAAGCCCATGTCTGGTTTGCACATGCAAAATAAGCCTCTTATTTGTATCATTGGCTGTTTTGAGTCCACATTGGCTGTTATGCTGCTCCGTTTTGTTTGGAATTAATCCGGATTTTAATACAAATATTCTCATATCAGTTTGTTCTGAGGAAAGTATAGCACTTTTAGTACCAGTACAGTCAAACTTTGGCCGCTCGAACCTCGCTTGTCTCAAACACCAGGGATCGCTCGAACTCATTTGTCGGTCCCGATAATCTCCTATACATTTAATGTTAAAATACACCCCAGGCTCGAACAACGATGGCTCAAATTCTCGAACTCAAAGCACGGTCCGCAGGGCGATTTTTCATGTAAAAACGCTATGATGGCTTGAACCAAATATTACTTACATGAATCAGTCACACGCTTGATTTAAATTCATTATTATTTTCATGAGCGCTCCGTGACAATGATGATTTTACCCTTGGGTTACCTAATTGACAAGCGGAACGTGTGAAGCAATAAGCGGCAATTTATCAGATCAAGATTTGAGTGTGCTCACTTCTCACCACTTAGTAGGGCGGCCGAAAATGATTAAAGACAATTAATTAGATGTTTTGTAATCAAGAATTCGCGTGTCAAAATGAGTAAAACATGCCCTGGCTGGATAAAGACAAGCATTGGATTTTGCGGCGGTACAGTCTGATCCGATTCTTTGTTGTAAACATCCTGGGGAGTTTGTCATTTTTTCATGTTTTTATTCGTTGTTATTAATTGAAACTTTCATATTGTGAATAAATAATAAGAAACAAACTTATTGTTCTAAAGGAAAAGATAAACAACTGAACATAAACTGTAGAGACACTTAAACAGGAACATTCACCTTCAAGAAGACAAACGGTATAGCTTACTCGATAACCAATGCATTGATCAGCCTGCACATATGGCATTATGCGCATGCTGATAAATGTATTTACTTTAAACAGGCTCAAATGCTAACACATGCGTCTTATCATTTTAACTCTAGCGTGCAAAGGGTTATTGATCAGTGACAGGTGGCGCTTTGCAACTTTGGTCGAAAAAAAAACGTGGTGTCTGTGATGGTATAAAGTACACATGAACCAACTTGAAAATTGTCAGGCAAGGTATCGCTCGAACACATGGATGGGTCGAACTCACACCGACGGTCCCGACAAGCTCGAGCCATCGAAGTTCGACTGTATTTCCAAAATTTGAAGATTAATGGAGACAATACCTTGATGTGACTTACAATCCAACAAAACAGTTTACAGTAAAACCTGTCTAAGTGGCCACTCAAAAAAGACCAAAAATTGGTTTTCAAGACCGATTATCACTTAATGCAGGTCAAAAGTATTGCAGAATGCTCATAGAGAGCATTCTGCAATACTTTCGACTTTCATTAAGCTACCATTTGTCTTTAAGACCTTGGTTTTGTCTATTTTTGAGTGACAGCTTAAGACAGGTTTACTGAATATGGTTAATTTTAGTAAATATCTTAAAAGTCTGAATAAATTTTGTAGTTATAAATATGGTAGGAGTTGTAAAGAATATAAATTAAAGAGATGAATTTTGTTTTTTGGAGGCTCATGAAAGTATGAATGCCATGAGTTCAATTAAAAGTTAATGTGACAATCTTTTGGCTCAGGCCAAACTTTACATTTCTGGGCACACTAGATAGCTGTACATGCATGTATAAAGAAACAATTAGGCACATCATGACATGCGATAAGTACCAAAATTTCATAACCAGGGATATACGTTTAATTCTACTGCCTTTCTTTAGATGAGACTCTGTCCCTGTTGACCTAATAGCTGTTAGTGGAAAATAATTGGCAAATGCCTTTCCACTGTTGTATGTTTTTGCTTAAAAGTGTTTTACATATACAAAGATCTCATATATTTGAAAATGTGTGCTACACTAGTCTAAGCTGAAGGCATAAAGTTCACTTATTTTTTCTCTTTGTTTTTCAGAATAAAGGATTTATTCCTTACCGAGACAGTAAACTGACAAGATTGTTGAAAGATTCACTCGGTGGGAACTGTCAAACGGTGATGATAGCAGCTGTTAGGTATATACATCATTTACTGTTCCTAACACAAGTCTGCTTTCTCATCTGCTTATTACACAAGTTTCTCATATTAAGCCTTTGTATACTGATGGATTCTTCCTTTTGGTTTGATATAATAATCTTGGGATAGTCCATTGCACATATTTAGGGGTGTCAGATTGAAATTTAAAAAAAATGTTGCATTCTTTTGTCTGAAGATCCTTTTTACCTTTACAAACGTTGTAGACCCTGATGAAATGCTGTATAATGCGGCATTTCATCTGGGTCTTCACTGTTTGTAAAAGTACCTGTTTAGGGGTTTGCCGTATACAAAGGGTTAAATGTTGTATTATAAACCTGTAAATAGGGTGAAATGTTGTATTATAAATCTTTTCTTGCCAGTCACAACTTTTGTTGTCTGTTTTCTCATCTTCTTATTACACAAGTTTACACATTAACGATTCTATTTCAACCATGTCATGACTATTTTTGTCTGCTTTCTCTTGGGAACATAGTGTTTGCTTCCGTGATAAAATCTAGTTTGGAGTGCACTTGAGTATTTGCAGCAGACAGAATTTTCAAATATTGGTGGGCTCTGATTAAATTGAAAAAGGATCTAACACTAGTGATCATTTCATATGAAATTTATAAACGAGCCTTTGGCGAGTTTAATAAATTTGATATGAAATGATCACTATTGTAAGGTTCTGTTTTAAATCATATGACCTTTTAAACGTGATTTTTTCGCCTTCAAAAGTTTATTTCATGAAATTTGCATTGTTGTAACGTACATGATATTACTTGTTCCTGCCGAAAGAGTTATGTAAACTGTGGTCATAGCATAATGTGACATGACGTTATTCACTGAATAACAGTAATGTCATATGATAAACACTGATATATTGATGCAAACAGGTATATCTTTAGATCTAAGAACGGTGTAGATTGGTCTGAATATCAAACAGTGTAAGCCCTGATCAAGTTGACCCTCCAATCAAAATATTTTGACAAGTGAAGAGAAACTAATACCAATCTTTTAAAATTGTTTTATGAAATACCAAACTATCTAGTAAATACGACTGGTTACCAATGCTAAATATGCAAGAAGATTAGACAGTTTGCCATTTTATATTAAGTATGTAATGATACCCTGGTGTAGTTTTTGTTGTCGGGGACTGACAGTATATTGCTAAATAATCAATAAGTGAAGATTGTTAACCCTTAAAGTGCCAGCAAAAAATAACTGCATCTGAAAATGTCTGCTTATTTTGCCTGTTGCATAGGTTTGCTAATATTTTTGACTAATATAAGTGTAGAGGCAAACAGTGTGCACCCAGATCAGACTGCTCCTACAGTAGCAGTCTGATCTGGGTCTACATTGTCAATGAGGCTTTAAAAACAGCAGACAACAAAGCTAGACTGCAGACAACAAAAGTTGACAACTTTTGTTGTAAGTTTATTGAAACATCCAAGCATACGTAGTTTGTTCACTTTATTTTTATCTTCAATCTAAAATTTAACTCAGCATTCTTTCCTTCTTTTGTCAGTCCATCAACCTGTTCATTTGAGGATACATATAACACTCTGAGATATGCTGACAGAGCCAAGAATATTAAATCAATGGTTGGTATAGATATTTTTTCCTGAAGGTTTTGGCATTGTGCATGTAGCATAAAATCAAAGCATGTAGAAAACTGATGAAAAAAAAAGAAAAAAAGAATTTTGTCAGTTTGACTGTGTTTTTAAGTCTTGATTTTCTTTAATTTGCATTTTATATTAAATGGCTGGTAGTGCATACACAGGGCTCGAAAAATCCACTTGTATTTAGTAGTGCCTCAGGCTGCAGAACAAGTGATGACTTCCAATTTAAATTAACAATTTTTCATATATATGCCATTGAATAATTTTTGTGATGCAAGGCCAGTGCCTATAGGCAAGGTCTATTACATAAGTCCAGATAAGCATTTTTTAGCATAAATTGTAATTCATTTCTTATCCATCAATTTAAAGCTCATTGAAATGGTTCTTTTGAGTACACACAACATATGTTTTGGTTGAGAAATAAGAAAATTTATTTTTAAATATGCACTCTTAACTAGAGGCTCGCTTGTTTGTGGTTCATTCTACTGTCATGATAAATACAGTAAAACCTGTCTTAAGCGGCCACTCAAAAAGAAGACCAAAAATTGGTTTTCAAGACCAATTATTGCTTAATGCAGGTCAAAAGTATTGCAGAATGTTCCAAGGGGAGCATTGTGCAATATTTTCGACCTTCATTAAGCTACAATTGGTCTTTTAAGACATTTGAGTGGTCGCTTAAGACAGGTTTTACTGTATACAGAGTTTGCACAGACTTGAATAGTAGTTGAAATAGGAAGACTATCTTAAACCCCTCTTGAAAATAGTGTTGCCTTAAAAAGTTTTTGGAAAATCAGCCAAGGCCATGAAAGTACTTGAATTTCCCTATCGTTGAATTGGAAACCTTGTGAAATCCATAAAAGCAAACAGATCAAATTGACCAGTTAACAAGTCAGATCAAACACAGATAAAACATGCATGATTGAAAATTATTGCTTAACTAAAACATATGTTTAAACTGATGGATAAGTAAATATTTATAATTTGACTCATAAAAAGTGGCCTATCTGGACCTATGACTGTACATCATACCCCTCTGGATAGCTGGCAAAACAAGTTTATTGTAATATGTCTGTTTTTGAATGGATTACATCACGTCATAAGTGATACGATCACAGATTTGATGACACTTTTCTGCATAATGTAACATCATGGTGACGTCCGTCACAACATTTTATTCTATATTGATATAATTGTCACTTTGTAAAATCTCTGTTTAACGGTGATAATAAACAGAATATTTCAGTCTTCATCATTTCATTTGTTTGTTTGATTTGATACTTTACGTCCCATCAACAATCTTTCAGTTAAACAGGGACGGGTCTTCCTGGGTTGAACCAGTACTAAGCTAGGATAAATGTGTCTAGCTCAAGGACACAATGCAGTGACGCCGGTGAGGCTCGAACCCGCGGCCCCTCGGTCTCGAGTCAAGCACTCTACCACTGAGCCACTGCCCTCCCTCATCATTTCATGACTGTGAAACTTATGAAACTAGCTAAATCTTGATTTATTAGCTCACCTGAGCCGAAGGCTCATTGGTGAGCTAATAGTATACCAGTGACTCCGGCGTCCGTCGTCCGTCCGTCCGTCCGTCGTCCGTCAACATTTTCAAACATCTTCTCCTCTGAAACTACTGGGCCAATTGAACTTATATTTCATATGGAGACTCCTTAGGATGGGGGAACGAAAGTTTGTTCAAATGGTCTTGGTCACATGACCAAGATGTCCGCCACGCCCATATATGGTAAAAACCCTTAAAAAATCTTCTTCTCCAGAACCAGAAGGCGGATGACCTTGGGACTTGGTACGTAGCATTGGGGTTGTGGGGCCTACCAAGTTTGTTCAAATGATGATCCTAGGTTGACCTTGACCTACTTAACGTCAAGGTCAAATTTGCTTCCTAATGGATTTAAATGGGAAAACTTCTGAAAAATTGATTTTTTTTGAAAACTGTGAAAGCTTTAGTCATTATTCTCACTTGAAGTGTTTAACCTAATGAGACAATGGCTATAAATAAGTTCAAAAGGTCAAGGTTGACCTTTGACCATTCAGCTTAGGTCGCTCATATTGGAGTCCCATCAATATATTAAAACTTAGTTTTCTCACAAACCATTGGCCCTATTAAACTCAAATTTCATGTGAAGACTCCTTATGATAAGTAAGCCAAAATGTATGCAAACTTTTTTGGTCACATGACTAAGATGGCCGCCATGCCCATATATGGTAAAAACCATTTAAAAATCTTCTTCTCCAGAACCAGAAGGCAGATGACCTTGGGACTTGGTATGTAGCATTGGGGATGTGGGGCCTACCAAGTTTGTTCAAATGATGAACCTAAGTTAACCATGACCTTCTTAACGTCAAGGTCAAATTTGCTTCCTAATGCATTTAAATAGAATTTTTTTTGAAAACTCAATTTTTTTTGAAAACTGTTGAGGCCAAAGTCATTATTCTTACTTGATATGTTAAACCAAATGAGACAATGGCTATAAATAAGTGTCAAAGATCAAGGTTGACCTTTAACTTTTCAGCCAAGGTCGCTCATATTGGAGTCCCATCAACACATCAAAACATAGTTTCCTCAGAAACCACTAGGCCATTTGAACTCAAATTTCATATGAAGACTCCTTATGATAGGTTAGCCAAAATTTATACCAATTGTACTGGTCACATGACCAAGATGGCCACCATGCCTATATATGGTAAAAACCCTGTAAATGTCTTCTTCTCTAGAACCAAAAGGCCAATGGCCTTGGGACTTGGTATGTAGCATTGGAGATGTGGGCCCTACCAGATTTGCACAAATGATTAATCTAGGTTGACCTTAACCTACTTTATGGCAAGGTCAAATTTTATTCCTAATCCATTTATTTGGGAAAATCTTGTATTAAGTACCAAATGTCAAGCTGACCTGTGACCTTTTATCCAAGGCCACTCATTTGGACTGTCACACACCTATCTAAACATCTGTTTCTCAGAAATCACTGGGCTGTTTGATGGATTATTCATTAGATTGTTTAAGTCACTTGACCAAAATGTCTGCAACCCCCATATATGGTAAAACAAAATTTGTTCCATTATAAGCTGTAGTTGACCTTGACCTATTTTAACATCATTAAGGAGATCAGGTGAGTGCCTCAGGACCTTCAGGTCCTCTAGTTAGTGAATTGCTTAGCAAATTACCATTTGTGAAAGATCCCTATAACTCGTAGTCTGCTAGTGTCTTCTGTTGATAACTTTTGCAAATAGTTTGTACCTAGATCAGGCCCAACAAAATGTTGGGCCTGATCTGGATCCAAACTGTTTGACACTCTGAGGTTATTCCTGAGAGAAATGTTTTGAAATTTTGAAAAAAAAATGCAGATGACAAAAAAGCACGCAAAATTATCCAGCAAGTTATGAGTAAACATTGTTGCGGAGTTTTGGTCGTTCTTAGTGCAATAGGGTTAAAGAATTGATTAATGCCTATTTTATAAATACAGTAAAACCTGTCTTAAGTGGTCGCTGAAAAAGAAGACCAAAAATTGGTTTTCAAGACCGATCATCGCTTAATGCAGGTCAAAAGTATTGCAGAATGCTCTCTTGGAGCATTCTGCAATACTTTCGACCTTCATTAAGCTATCATTTGTCTTTAAAACCTTCATTTTGTCTATTTTTGGGCGGCGGCTTAAGACAGGTTTTACTGTAATCTAGATAAATATCATCCCCTGATCTTCCTGAATTGTCAAATGTGAATTAGCTGTTGTATTTATTTTTCTGATACAGTTGAAGAAAAATGTGCTAAATGTAGACTTCCACGTAGCAAGGTATGGTCAGATTGTAGAAGAGCTTAGAAGGGAGGTAAGTTGAATTTAAAGGTCTTAAGAATCTTCAAAAACATTTTTATACCCCCGCAAACTTTGTTTGTGGTGGGTATACTGTTTTCACGTTGTCCGTCTACTGTCCGTCCGTCCGTGCTTGCGTCCGTCCGTAACGTTTTTTTTTTTTTAATATCTTGAAGAGTCATTGTTGGAATTTCATCAAACCTTGCAAACATGTTCATATATGCAAGACAAATACTTTAGACAAAAACGTAAGGGCTAGGGGCCAATTCTATTGGAGTTATTTCCCTTTGTAGTTCCAAATGGCTTTTAATATAGGGTTTTATGCTTATGCTATTATAGGCCATACACGAGCCGATCAACTTCTACCCAAGCTTTTGATGGATCAATTTGATACTTTGCCTATACAATGTAGACACATTGAACATATGCATGAAGGAGTTTGGTTCAGGAAAAATAATTTTTGACAAAATGACAGCTGTGAGAACTGAGACAATTTTTCCCTAATAGGGCTTTTGTATATGCATAGATGGTGCCTTCATGGGCCGATCAACTCCTACTACAGTCTTTGATGGAACAATTTGATACTTTGTCTATACAATGTAGGCACATTGAACATACGCATGAAGGAGTTTGCTTCAGAAAAAATAATTTTTGACAAAATGACAGCTGTGAGAACTTAGACAATTTTTCCCTAATAGGGCTTTTGTATATGCATAGATGGTGCCTTCATGGGCCGATCAACTTCTACTACAGCTTTTGATGGAACAATTTGATACTTTGCCTATACAGTGTAGACACATTGAACATATGCATGAAGGAGTTTGGTTCAGAAAATTTTTTTTTTGACAAAATGACAGCTGTGAGAACTTAGACAATTTTTCCCTAATAATGCTTTTGTATATGCATAGATGGTGCCTTCATGGGCCGATCAACTCCTACCACAGCTTTTAATCGAGCAATTTGATACTTTTCCTTTACAATATAGACACATTGAACATATACATGAAGGAGTCTGGTTGAATTTTTTTTTTACAAAATGACAGCTGTGAGAACTTAGACAATTATTCCCTTATATGGCTTTTGAATATGCATGGATAGTGCCTTTATGGTGCTGCTCAACTCCTACCGCAGCTTTTGATGGAGCAATTTGATACTTTGCAGATACAATGTAGACACAGTGAACATATGCATGAAGGAGTTTATAATTTTTGTTTGCATAGATTCTACTGAAATCTTCTTTTCAAAATTTAGGTCTGCTGGTTTGAACTATAACTTGCCAAGTTATTTCCCTTTGTAGTTCCATAGGGTTTTATGCTTATGCTATTATAGGCCATACACAGGCCGATCAACTGCTACCACAGCTTTAGATGGATCAATTTGATACTTTGCCTATACAATGAAGACACATTGAACATATGCATGAAGGAGTTTGGTTCAGGAAAATTAATTTTTGACAAAATGACAGCTGTGAGAACTTAGACAATTTTTCCCTAATAGGGCTTTTGTATATGCATAGATGGTGCCTTCATGGGCCGATCAACTCCTACTACAGCTTTTGATGTAACAATTTGATACTTTGCCTATACAATGTAGACACATTGAACATATGCATGAAGGAGTTTGGTTCAGGAAAAATAATTTATGACAAAATGACAGCTTTGAGAACTTAGACAATTTTTCCCTAATAGGGCTTTTGTATATGCATAGATGGTGCCTTCATGGGCCGGTCAACTTCTACTACAGCTTTTGATGGAACAATTTGATACTTTGCCTATACAATGTAGACACATTGAACATATGCATGAAGGAGTTTGGTTCAGAAAAAATAATTTTTGACAAAATGACAGCTGTGAGAACTTAGACATTTTTTCCCTAATAGGGCTTTTGTACATGCATAGATGGTGCCTTCATGGGCCGATCAACGCCTTCTACAGCTTTTGATGGAACAATTTAATACTTTGCCTATACAATGTAGACACATTGAACATATGCATGAAGGAGTTTGATTCAGAAAAAATAATTTTTCCCTAATAAGGCTTTTGTATATGCATAGATGGTGCCTTCATGGGCCGATCAACTCCTACCACAGCCTTTAATCGAGCAATTTGATACTTTTCCTTTACAATATAGACACATTGAACATATACATGAAGGAGTCTGGTTGAATTTTTTTTTTTACAAAATGACAGCTGTGAGAACTTAGACAATTATTCCCTTATATGGCTTTTGTATATTCATGGATAGTGCCTTTATGGGCCGCTCAACTCCTACCGCAGCTTTTGATGGAGCAATTTGATACTTTGCAGATACAATGTAGACACAGTGAACATATGCATGAAGGAGTTTATAATTTTTGTTTGCATAGATTCTACTGAAATCTTCTTTTCAAAATTTAGGTCTGCTGGTTTGAACTATAACTTGCCAAGTTTTTTTTACTGAATCTTACTGTGTGGGGGTATCTAATAAGCAGCGCTTATTGACTTTTGTCATTGAAACTCTTCATGATTTAAATGACAGTGATGAGAAAACCAGAATGCTGAAAACCGCATCGAAAAATTCTAACCGAGTCAAAAGTTATGAAGTTTTAAAATTATGCAAATTAGCATATAAGTCCCGCCCACATTATTGTTTAAGATGATTTTGTTCAAAATGTCAAATTTTATGTAGTGCCATGTCTAAGCAATCAAAAACAGCACAATAAAGCTTTTATATGCAAATGTTGTATTTTATCATATTGAATCAATTTCAGCAAATAAAATATTAAATACTGTTATAATAAATGAAATATTTTAAATTTAATATTTCAAAAAGCTCAAATGACGTCATATGAGCCTCTCACATATTTTCATCTTATTAAATTTTGAAACCTTCATACCTTTGTAACTATTTTGAATTTTTTGATGGGGCTTTGGACCTTCTGTTTCTCTCATTACTGGCTTTTCAATCAATAGGAGTTTAAAAAAAGCATATTCACAAGACCTTTAATATTTGATCGCACTTGCAAAAAGTATAAGGCCTGTAATTGCATTCATCATGGCTATGGTGTTATTTTTTCTTAATGTTAAGAGGCTCAGTGACATCAAACATAAAAACAAAGTAGTCATTAAGAAACTTCGGGAAAAATCTTTGGATAAAAGGATTTTTTGAGCACCGTAGTCACATAGTAGAGTGCCCAGACTCTTGACTAAGAGGTTGCAAGTTTGAAATCACCCATCGACAGGGTCTTGTGTCCTTGAGCAAGACACTTATTGCATTTTGTTTAGTAATGGTGCAACACAAGAAAATGTGCCACAGGAGCAGTCTGAAATGGGTATTCACTCTTTGGTGTTATTTTTTCTTAATGTTAAGAGGCTCAGTGACATCAAACATAAAAACAAAGTAGTCATTAAGAAACTTCGGGAAAAATCTTTGGATAAAAGGATTTTTTGAGCACCGTAATCACATAGTAGAGTGCCCAGACTCTTGACTAAGAGGTTGCAAGTTTGAAATCACCCATCGACAGGGTCTTGTGTCCTTGAGCAAGACACTTATTGCATTTTGTTTAGTAATGGTGCAACACAAGAAAATGTGCCACAGGAGCAGTCTGAAATGGGTATTCACTCTTTGCTATTCATTATTCTCAGGGCTGTGGAAATACCATGCCCAACTTGTCCGACCTGGTCCCATTTCATTCAGGACAAGTTGAAAATTTCAATTTACTTGTCCTTGGACAAGTGCAAAATTTGTATAAAGTTAATAATTTTTTTGTATTTTATATTTTATTAATTATTATGAGTTCACATGTTGCATTGAAAACAGTGTGGATCCTGATCAGCTGGCTTCTTTAGAAGCCAGCTGATCTGGAGCTACACTGTTTACAATAGAGATCATTTCTGAATGGCTCATACTGTTTTCGAAAGTGTAAATTGTTTTAGCACAGAAAGGTATAAGCTAATCTGTACTGTCCGAGTCGGACAAGTAAAATTTTCTTTGGACAGGTACATTATGGCCATTTACTTGTCCCTGGACAAGTAGAAAATTTTACTATTTCCACACCCCTGATTATTCTGATATGCCATATCCTGACAAGCATTATACCAATCAGTTAAATAATCAAAATTTAAGACGAGAACCAGGGAAAAGGGTTTGAAATTTTAGAAGAATATACCGTAGGTCTTATCTCATAGGTCAAAATAGAACTATACTTACCCAAAATAGAACTATACCTACTCACAACTTACATTAGTAAAAAGAAAAGAACATACAGTTCAGTCCCTCTATAACACTAATATGTTTGGGGTCCATAGGAATGAAAATTGTTATAAGTGAACCATGTTGTAAAGGGACAATTTTACAAGAGAAGTATTGGAAAATCACCATAAAATGGTCATTTTCATATAAAATTACTTTATAAATTTTCATGCCAAAAAAACTTGGCAGCTGAATCTGTTTAATGAGGTGTATTATTAAGGGAATACATGTGCTATGTATATTTTATCTTGGCCTGAATTGAGCATTTTATTTACAGATTCTCGAGTTAAAGGAGAAGGTGAAAGAATATGAAGAGCAACCACCTCCAACTGACAGCCCTGTACTACAGCAATCAGTTACACAAGACCATATTAGGTTTGTATTCAGGACTGGAAAAAAAATCACTCTTCCACTTGCAATAGCATGTACCTCATGCTGTAGGACGAGTAGAAGTTTTGACTGTTTCCAACATAAATTATTGAATTTACAAACTCATATTGGCATGTAGGAATTTTCTTCCCCTGGTATGCCATCATGCAGAGTCTTACAGGTTTGAAAAGAGGAAGAGCTTTTTCAAATGTCTTTGAAAATAAAATGGGCCTCGACGCAAAAAAAAAACCTGTTTTCAGGGTTTCCAACAAAACAAGACTCAAACCAGTCTCCTCAGCTACAGAGACTAGCTAGAAAATTGAAAAGTTGCTTGTAGCAAGTTTAGATATGTTACTTTCCAATAAGCGAATAACAAAGGCGCTGATCAGACTGTGTGGATGCGCAGGCTGGTCTGAACCTTTGTTGTTAGCAAACCCCCAGACAGGCTTTCTCGCGTCAAGGCCCATATATCATAGGCTCAGAATTTAAAACAAATTTTTTGTGTGTAAAATTACTAAAGTATTATTTTCTTATCCATCAGTTTTAGCATGTGTTGTGGGTGCTCATAGAGATGGTTCCTTTAAGTACCCACAGCATATGTTTAAGCTGTGAAATAAGAAAACAATGTTCAAATACAGACTTATCTTCAAGCCTGAAATATGCTTCAATAAGTGTTGGAATGCCATTTTGGGCCTTGAAAAATAAATACTTGATACAGTAGTTCTGAAGCAAGTGTAAATGGAGACCAAAATCTTTATAAGGCCAAAAAATAAATAAATGACTTGTTTCTGGAAATGTCTCAATATTTCAAAGGGTCGGTAGGTATGCAAGGAAAACCTTGAAAATCATTCAAATACTATAAAAATGGGGTTAAAATCATCTGTTGTTTGCAAAGGTTATCAGCAGACCAAAAAGTCACCTCTAGCAAGAGTTAATGAGATTGTTCTTTAGATACCCACAGCACATGTTTTGATAGGGAAATAGCCACATATCAGGTTATATATTAATTGTTTTTCTACTCCTGTTGCTGAATGAAGTATAAATTCTGTTCCTGTTAACTTCGAAACAAAGTTAATTTAGTAAGAACACAATGGCCTCCTTTAAGCTAAAATATGATCAGGCAGGGGCATCTGTGTCATATACGTACATACACATAGTGTACCATTATACATAGGTTTAGATAAACAAAATTTTACAGTATGAAATTGTGAATATTTTTACCCATAATTTTAAGCATATGTTTTGGGTGCTTAAAAGAACCGTCTCATTGAGTACCCACAACATATGTTTTGGTTAAGAAAAAAGAAAAATATATTTCTGTTAAGCACTCTTAACTAAAGGCCTGATAATATATTGATATGGTTCATTTTCTTTTGATTTCCAGGCTGTATGAAGAGATTAACAATGTCTATAGCCCAGTCCTAACATCTAGGGGTGAGCAGCTAGACAGTGAGGCTAATCTTCTAGACCTTCAGTGGAAGATATATAGGAGAGACAGATCTTTGTCAAGACTTGCAGTCATAGACGAGTCCAATAATAAGGAGGTAAACTCTTTGCATGTTCATTGATGGGTAGTTGTACATGTTTTGTTCATCTATGATTTTTTTTTTTAAGAAAAACCAAAAACATCCAAAAACTCGGAATATCATCAGAGTGTCAAACAGTTTGGATTCAGATCAGGCCCAACATTATAACACTGTGTAGACTGAGACTCTGTAAGCAATTTTTCAAATTGTATCTTTGATGCAAAAAATTATGTTTTGGAATGCGAAATTACTCATATTGGTGATCAATATCGGAATTGCAGTTTTGATATAAATCAGCGCATTGGCAGTCATTGCCTAGCTAGTGTGATTATGTGGGGCTTGATCTTGGTCCAAACTGTTTGCCAAGGTTATCAGCAGGTTACAAAAGCTGTCACTATTAGGGAAAGAGATGTGTAGTTTATCTATGTTATGTTAAAATATGTTTTATTTTGCCTAATACAGTAAAATCTGTCTTAAACAACCACTCATAAATAGACAAAACAAAGATGTTAATGACAAATGGTAGCTTAATGAAGGTTGAAAGTATTGAAGAATGCTCCAATGGAGTATTGCAGAATGCTCCCCATTGGAGCATTCTGCAATACTTTTGACCTGCATTAAGCGATAATAGGTCTTAAAAACAATTTTTGGTCTTCGTTTTGAGTGGCCACTTAAGTCAGGTTTTACTGTAGTTTTGTGAAGTTTTCAAAGGCTTGCAGTAGCACGATGTTCTTGATTGTGGTTTTATGAGGAGTTGATTATGTTTTGGTGTTCTTGACCAATAGTCAATGTCGAGCATAAACTGCCAAATTAAAGCCAAAACTGGCTTGTGTGCGCTGTTTCTCCTGAACTACCAGGTGAAACATAAAATGGCTATCATCGGCAGGTTTAGATGATGGACAACTGTTTTCTCTCACCTACTGTATGAATGGCTACACTCCGCCTCAATTTTTTTATCCTGTTGTCCTGTAGTATGTCAGTTGTATACATGTATTATTAATCAGAGTGAAAACCAGTGTGGATCCTGATAAGATGGCTTCATCAGAAGACAGCTTCTGAATCTACAGTATTTTTTAAAAAAGGTAAACTATATCCTCTGCTTAGTATTGGTTCAGCCCAGGAAGACCCTTCTCGATTGTTGACTGGGATGTAAAGAATCAAATCAAACAATCAAACAAAAAAAAGGATGATTCTGGGTTTTGCAGGAAAAGAATTTTAGTTTTTATTAATTGTTTCAGACGGTGGACAAGTTGAGGGGTATGATAGCCAGCATGCGTCAGAAATCTGCCTTCTTAAGCACAAAAGTTGAAGTTGGTCAAGACAAGATGACAGAAGGCATAAACAATATTACATGCCTGAAACAGAGACTCACCTCCTCTTGTGGGGATGATGGAAGAATTCCAGAGGTATTACATTAACCCTTTGTATTCGGGAAACCCCTAAATGAGTACTTTTGCAAACAGTGAAGATCCAGATGAAATGCAGCATAATGCTGCATTTCATCAGGGTCTACATTGTTTGTAAAGGTTAAAAAGATATTAAGACGAAAGAATACACTTTTTTAGAATGATATCCTGACACCCCTAGATATGTGTACAATAGACTATCCCAAGTTTATTGTATCAAACCAGAAGGAAGAATCCATTAGTATACAAAGGGTTAAGAACTGGTTTACCATTATTAACCCTTTTCATTCGGATGGATTATCCCATACCTAGTGATACAATAAGTATGGAACTGTCCATTTTGTATTTTATGAGGTTGCTGGTCAAAATTTCTATGTGGCAATATATCTGTCTCTGAAGATTGTTATTTATCTAAGCGAACAGTGCAGACTTTGATAAAATACCACTTTATATGGCATTTCATCTGAGTCTTCACTGGTTGCCAAAGTACTCCGAATTAAAAGGGTTAAATATGGATGAAAGTTTTCAGAATAATTCCCAAATTCAGGATTTTGAGGCTGAATTTTTATGGAAATGCTGAATTAGCATCAATATTATAATAGCATAGCTGGTTTACTTAAAGGACATTTAGTCATTTAAGCTGGATTTCTTTTCATACTTAATAGGCTACCTGTAAGTACTCCAAATGAAAATGGTTAAATATGGGTGAAACTTTCCAGAATGATTCCCAAATTCAGGATTTTGAGGCTGGCTTTTCATGGAAATTCAGCACCAAAAAGCTGAATTAGCATCATAATTATAATAGCTTTGCTTTAATTAAAGGACATTTAATCATTAAAGCTGGAGTGTTTTCATACCCTTTGTATACAGGAAACCCCTAAGCAGGTACTTTTGCAAACACTGAAGACCAACATGAAATGCAGCATTATGGTCTGCACTGTTTGCTAAGATTAAAACAACCTTCAGGGACAGAAAAACTTCATAATTTGGAAAATTCTACCTGTGACCCCTTAAAGTACAGAACAATGGACTGTCGCATACTTATTATATCAATATGTATAGAAAATCCATCAGAATACAAGGGTTAACAGGCTACTTGTAAGTTCAATTTCTGAAGTTCAAGATTTTTTTAATTGTCAGCTTTTACCCATAAATGTATTAACAAATTCTTTACTGAAAGATTTGTGCATCTATCTATCTGTCAATCAGGAACCATATCTCGGTATCCATTAGTCAGTACTGTAAACAGCTTAATATTTGCAGCATCAAAATTTGGTGATTTTAAAAGACAAGACATTTTGGCGTAGTTTAATTTTAGTGGTTTCACAATTTAATGTTTCTTTTCTCAAGGGGGGTTACTTTTTAAGGAAAGAATATGCTCCCTTTGGGGAGCATATTCTTTCTTTAAATAGAAGCCCATTTTAAGACATGGTTTCCTCTACATTGAATTATACTGTACTTTTCAAAAGATATTTTTGACCATACGTCTACCATTATACTAAGGGTGTGTGTCCATTTATTGCATATTGTGTAACTGAATTCGAAACTGTATTTCGCGGTCTCATATTTTGGCAATTTTTGTTTTTATCACCAATAGTGCCAGATTAACATACCTGCCAAATATAAGTGTTTTACAGTATTTGTGGTATGAACAATAAGTACCTATGAGAGTCAATATCCTATAAGTTAGGTCTACATGGATTCATTCACACTTGAGTTACTGCCCTTGACTTTAAAAGTTGGAATTAGCAATTGTAGTGCAAAAGCTGTATTGGCTTTTTGTGACAGTTATAGTGAACTGCACAAGTTTTTCTGGGATGTGTATTGCGGTGACAAAAATTGGAATCTGATGCAGATTTTTGGTAGCATTTTAAGATATGTCACTTATGATATGATTATCCATTTCAATTTTATATTTTCAGCCAATATCATTATGCTTCCAAGTAAATAGTTTAAAGTCAGACTTACAGGACAGTCACAAACATATAAGTTACCTAAAGAGATCCATGAGATGCCAGGAAAGGGAATTACAGCATAATGAAAGGTAATTGGATATTTTTTTGACACAACCCAAATTGCTATATTTTTCTCTATTTTCCATGAATAATAAAAGGTAAGGACCTCGGACAGTTTCCTATTCAATCTGCCCAAATTTTGACAGCCTGTGGCTAGCATAATGCATAACTGACAACTGTAGTTTTGTGCTTAAATCAAACCCTTACTTTTAGTACACCTAACAAAATAAAAATATTTTGAAAATATTGCATAATTTTGTAGGACTTTAGGATTTAGGGGATGGGGGTATTTTTTGTGACCAAATTTTATTTCACAGAAAGTCAAAGCTTCGTCGAGTATTTACCTAAATACATGTTAATATAATGTTTGCGGCATAAAACTTGAGATGAAAGTGATGCGTTCGCATAGAATTCGGGTTGAGAGGATTTCATTGTTTCGTCTAAAGAAGTGTGCTGTCAATTACTTTTGACTATTACCTGTAATGTTTCGAGTTCAACCAGTTCGACTTGTGCACTGAGGTGTATCATATCTGTATACTGTATAAATCATTGTCTAGATAAATACAGTTTTTAGCGTAAAATCGTAATATTTTCTTACACATCAGATTTAACCTACAATTTTGGTGCTTAAAAGAACCGTCTCATTGCGACGGTTCTTTTGAGTACCCACATGTAACATGTATGTTGTTTATCTATTTTGTTTACTTAGTTTCTGCTGACCCAGATATTGGAGACATTGATGGTAAATAAGTTGTTGTAAACAAAGTATTTATTTGGTTATAAGATTTTTCTAGAATGATGACTAATCATCCAGAACTTACCGGAAAAGACCAGAACTTACTAGAATTTTCTTTTCCATGCAAATAGAAACTTTGAGTAGGTTCTGGAATTCAGTAGAAGTTTGTGGAATTTTCCAGAATGAATAAATATAGCATATGATATAATAGTCTTTCTTGACCGTTCTAGAACTTTCTTAAAGGGTATATATAAGAGTAAATTTTTCATAAGGGCATCTTTGAAATAATTTCACCATTTAAAAGTCTAAACCTTTTGTACTGGAATTCTATAGTGGAATACTGTGTTTAATTATTCATTCTGGATTACTTTGGATTATTCAGTTTTGGATTCAGACTTTGTGTTCATTTGGATTTATCTTCAAAATCTGGGGATCAGAAACCGCTGAAAGACTTGTGTTGATAAATATTCTGAGGGACAGTTTGGACATAAAAGGTATTGTAATTTAGACTTTCTTTGATTGTATAACTATTTTCCATTGCTTATTGTAAATGATAATTTTTGTTTTTAATAAATTTTGTTAAATTTTAAAAGTGCTTTTTGCTGACTTTCCAAATAGCTAAATTTTGGTTTCCTGAATCTGTTTCTAGTTACGCCTGGCACGTAACACACAACATAATGTTTGGTTGAGAAATGAGACAATTAATTTCTTTGTAAGCACTCATAACTAAAGCCCTGATATATGCCATTGCAAATTGATATTTACCTACAGGTTTTTACAAAATAAGTTTCTTATAAGTTTTTATAATAAAGTGTTTTTGAGCATTTTGACAGCGTTCCCCCCCGTGACCAAACATGCCGTTTTTATACGATGTGTGACATGTAAAACTACAACTGTGTGCAAAAGGATTAGTTTGGTCACGGGGGGGAAAGCACCTCAGTAAAACATTTTTTATTTTTATATATGTTGAATAGCAAAAACGGAGTTTTCAACCCATATTTTTCAATTGGTACTTGTCCAATGAGAAAACAGCTTTTGTGGATAAGTCGAGGGTTGAACCTACTATCTTTTTCATAGAAAAAATATCATTTTCTTTGAAACTTTTCTCTGGTCATTTTTATGGGCAATCCTTCATTAAGACTGTCCGAGGTCCTTTGTTGTTTTTATTACATATACTAGGCCAAAAGAGAAACGCCGCATATAAAAAATAAAAGAAACATTGCATATTAAACCAAATTTCATCTATGTTTTAACTATTGACACCTGTGGGACGTGAAAGATGATATGATTGATATAAACTTATGTGACGCCATTGGTAATTGCCCAACAATTTTGACCCAAATTAAAGTTAGGACCAGCATAGGGCTATTGGTGGCTTATACCCCCATTCCACGCAGGCCACAAATCCCACAAATTGCCAGGAATCCACAACTTTTAGGATTTGTAGCTGAATCGTAAACAGTTCAAGAAGTTCTTATCTGAATCCTTTAGTCCGTAGACAATTCTTACAATTCTTGAGTCAATCGAGAATTCATAGCTAATGTTTTGAATGGTTCAAAACTTTGGCAACAAACTCCCTGATTCAAAATATCTAAGTTGACCTATAACAAATTTGTGGTGCATTCTCAAGCATCGTATCTGAATCGTATTCGAGGAGAGTGTTAGACTTGAGATTGAATAGTCATTGGTTCAAGACTCACCAGAGGCACTGTCTTGTGTCCTTGAGCAAGACTCTTCTTATACTTGGTACTGGTTCAACCCAGGAAGACAGGACATTGTACCAACATGACTAAAAAATTGTTGACTGGGACGTAAAGCATCAACACAAACAAACATTTAGTTTCTTGACAATTGACCTTACAAAATATCTTTTAATAGGAAATGAGATTTTTTTGTTCAATCCTATGCAAACTCTTTTTAGGTCAAAGCTATTGATGACTCTTAGAGAAAATCAAATTGAGTGAACTTTATAGGAACTACATAAAAATCTGGAAAATTTAAACATCGATTTTTCAAAATACTCACTATTCGAAATAAATTTGGACACACTGGATTTATTCATGATCTATCATGATGATTGTCTAAAAAATATATGTTTTGGATGCCTAAAAGAAACGTCTTTGAGACATTTCTTTTTTGCGCCCAAAACCTATATTTTATAGGCAAAAAATGATGATAATCATTTTTGGGAGGTTATATGTTTTTATGTCTACCTTCCAATAAATTAGAACTACTTCTAATAGGAATTAATGAAACCTTTAGTCCCGAAGACTTCAAATTTACAAGATTCAACTGTATATTGGAATGTATTTTCATTATAGGCTTGTTCATCGCCTCCTTAAAATCATCAGAAGACAACATTACATCATTAAAGGTCACAATATGATGACCTCTGACCTTGTTAATGAGTACAAGGCCATACAGGAGATAGCAGCAGGACAGGAGCTACAGTGGGAAGACCAGACAGAGAACAGCTCCTTCAGGCCAGGATACAGATTTACTGATATGTTAGATTTGCCCTCATTGTTGAAGAAAAGACTCTCTTCAGGTAGGCTAATGTGATGGGTATCAAAAGCGTGGAAATCACACACACCTTGATTTTATTTCATTTTTGCAGAGACCCTTGTAGTTAAAAGTGCTGATTTTATAATCCATCGAGAGATGCTAATTAGCGAGTGAATATAAAGGTTGTCAAGAAAGTTCATTCCGCAATAAAATTATGTTTCTATTATTGTAGTTATAAAGTGTCATTATGGCATAAATTTCACCGGAATTCTTTAAAGTCTACACACTTGATAATAAATAAACAACGGGATGTTTAATCAAATATTTTGTTATGGAAAAATGATCTTCAGAGTTAAGTACCTCTCTGAAATTTTTGGGCTCTAGGAGCAAAATGGGGGTATATGACAAAGAACCATTGTCATGCAATGACCATAGTGATAAGAATATTTCCTAATTGGTTAAGAAACCCTTAATGGAGTTTTTAATCATCTTATATAAACCTTTAGTACATTTACTAAATTGCAAGGCTGTAATCAACCATCCAAAATAAAAATGTCACATTTTTTGGAAAATATGACTTTTCCAGAACGATTGAAAGATACAACCCAAAGTAGATATAATTTTGTGAAGACATTCGATGTCAGACACGATGCCAAATGCTATAGAGTATCACAAGGAATAAATAACAGGCTCATAGAAAATGCAATTTTTCAGCATCATTGCCTTTTTAAATGATTTGAAATTATATAATGAACAGCAAAACATACTTTCTTAACACCCTTTAGTTAGTAAGCCCCGGTAAACACAGGTGAAAAGATTTTGGAATACAAGTCGTGAAGGACATGAGTGAATACTAAGGGCACTTCAGTTATTTTCTGGTTGTAATTCTTCATGCAATGTTTCACAGGGATTTTTTTTCTGTTTAGTACTGGTAACCCAGGAAACATACCAACAAGACTGAAAAATGTTGACTTGAATGTAAAGTACCAAAGCAAACAAACACACAAAATTTTTGTTCATGCCCCCAGTGGGTAGCATATTGGTTTTGAATTGTGCATTAGTTTGTTCTATCAGTGTTGGAAAAAGAAATGTAAGTTAGGCTTTTGAAATTTCATATATGGAGTCCCCATTAAAGAAAAAAGACCCATATTTTTTTGCTTGAATTATCTCCGTTTGTGGAGTTTTGTCAGATTGCATTTTTTTTTATCAAGTTAGCGGGAAAACAATTTCTATCAGGAGCTTCAAACTTGGTCAGCTGATAGACGATGATGAGTAGATCAGGCGGTGAAATTAAAAAAAAAGATATTTGATGAGTACTATAGATTGTAGCTTCAAAATAAAGATGACTCATGTCTTGAAAACAAGCACCTTCCTTAAAGACAAACAAAACAAGTTGGGACACAGTGTTTCACAAACACAAATTCTACTTAGAATAGTTTTTGACTCATGGATTTCATTTTTTTAGAACAAATAAACAGATGTCAAAACGTTTTATATATGATCAGGCCCCCAGATAAGAGTGTAACTGAAAATTATTTTCTTATTTTTCAACCAAAACATATGTTGTGGGTACTCAAAACAACTGTCTCAATGAGACAGTTCTTTTGAGCACCCAAAACCTATGTTTAAACTGATGGATAAGAAAATAATCACAATTTTATGCTGAATTTTTTTTGCATAACTGGGTCTATATTGATAGATATGTTTTCCTTATAGGCTGCTTCTATCTTATCTCAAAGGCTCATGACGATTTGCCTTCCTTTGCAACACACATTTATCTATCTCTATTTTTTCAGGTAATTGTCCTGCATCAACAGCTTCATTGGCTGATGTTGGTCCTAGTATTCCTGATAAAGTGGAGCAGGTTGGAAGTGGCCAGTTGGTATGTAAACAACCAACAAAGAATGTCATGGTTAAACAGCTCAGTAACACAATTTTACCTCAGATGGAAACTGATAGTTTGATGGACTTATCAAAGATCACGGTCGATGAGATTGATGAAAAGAGTCCGGAAGAGGATTATGTTCCAAAACAAAAATTCTTAAAACTGAACGACACAATAACAAAGTGTAAAAAGTATGTACGTCTTCACACAGTGGAAACAGAGACGCAGAACAGTGGAGCCAGTAGTAGTAAAGCAGGACTGAATGAAACTTTCAACCTTGACGGGACTTTTACAATGGATCCATTGAACAGTTCTGTACCTCTATCCGTATTGCCATGTGTTGATGGTATACAGCCAGCTATAAGTTGTGCTGAATGCCGATGTAGAAATTCTAAATTTGTAAATGAAACTGGGAGTCGTAGTAGTTTATGTCCCAACCAGTTTGAGATTAATAGAAAAACATCTTGTGATAAATGTAAATGTGCAATAAAGCCTCTTTCTGAGACTGAGCCTGGTTCCCTGTCTCACTGCTGTGATCCAAATGATGATTCAGGAGCCAGTACTTTAGTTAACAGTCAGGCTACGGTCTCAACGCTCAATGGCTCACAAAACCTGTCTAGTGTGTCAGAATTCTCAGACATCGATATTACTAAGTGTACTAATATAATATTAGGAAGATTAAATAATACAGAAAAATATGGTTCACAAAGCAGTAATCTCTCAGATACTTTCACAAAGTTTGATTCATCAAGTGTGTCTACTCACAGAGATGGTGAGAGTATTCCAGCTGGTGCTACTGGAGCAAAGGCACATGTGGCGAGATCCATCAAGTTTGAGGAGGGAGATAACTCTAATGATACTATAGGTATGTATACAGGTCTCCATGCATGGGTGAAAGTTTTCAGGATTATTCCTGAATTCAGGATTTTGAGGCTGACTTTCCACAGAAAGTCAGCCTCAAAATACTGAATTAGGGTTCAGGATTTTTGAAATTTGGAACTTTCACCCATGTCCATGTGAGCTTTGTGGTGAGAAAATTTGTCTTTGGGGTTCCAGCAAAGTAAGACTCATGCCAGCCTGCTCAGCTACAGGGGCTAGCTAGAATGTTGAAACTGCATCTAAAAGTTTAGCTCATATTCTTTCCAGAGAGTGTATAACAAAGGCACTGATCAGACTGTGCAGGTGTCCAGGCTGGTCTGGGCCTTTGTTGTTCACATGTCAGTGTTTTTTCTCTGTTTTAGGGTATGGTGGCGGGGCCTTTCAAAAGGGGAAAATTAGCGCGCGTAGGGGCAAAAAGGGGAAAACTATTAACTTAACACAATAGCATCTTTTATTGAAACTTTTGCAGTTAAAAATGAAAGTGTTATATCTTTTGACAGACTTATGGTACAACACAGCCAAACTGGATCTCTGTTTTCCATTCTATTTATTAAATAGAATGAAAAAAATGGATTCAGTTAAGTTTGGCTGAGAGCCTGAACTACTACTAGACTCCGACTCTGGATTTGTTTCACATGCAGAAGTGCTAACGGTCGCAGACAAATTAGGTTGATGGACTGATTCATTTGACTCAATACATGTCGCCGAAGAGACTGAGTCAATCCCCAAATCCTTGTCACAAACATCAAAGTCACTGGTAAAGGCCTTCAGGGAAGCCTGCTTAAACATTAAGTCGACTCTTCTTGATCCCTGCGCCGCTGATTTATTAATTTTCTTCATGTAACAACGCTTATTGTGCGACATTTTGTTCGCAAAGTCACGATTGGAACTTCTCCCTTAGACGCTCTTGAAAGCGTCTTTCGATCACCAAGGGACGCTACTCGCAAATTCACGGCATGGCTAATGCACGGAACGAATTTATACGCACTTCCGACAAGCTGGCGTCACATTTTGCTGATCTTTTTCTTTTTTTGAATACTTCATTTTGAGGGGAATTTTCTTGCAAAATAGGGGAAAAAAACATACCTTTTTGGCGAGGGGAATGGGGCCGAATTTCGGCCCCAAAAACAGCAGAAAAAAAAACACTACATGCAACAATTAAGTGTTTCTCTCTCTGAGGCCCATAACTATAGAAGTGAGTAATTCTGCATAATTTCTATACCATAAAACATACATTGTGGATACTGAAAAAAGGAATTACAACAAGATGGCTCTTTAAGCACTCAAAATCAGACTAAGTGAAAAAAAAAATAAGAACAAGTTACTTTTTCCTGAATAGTTTTGCTTGTCAGAAATCTATAAAGGAAGTTAAATAGCTAAATCTTGACCTTTTATATTAATTTTAAAAACAAAAAAGAATTGTCTTAACTGATTTAAGTTGTGTACTATGCCTGTCCTTGATTTTAAGCCATTCCAGATGAAAGAAATTATTTACTGCACACAAGTTATCAAAGATTAGTGTTTTTTATCACATGATGCAGGGTTCCCACAAGCTCTGGAAATCATGGAAAACCTGGAAAATCACCCAAAAAAGTTCCATTCATGGAAAAATCATGGAATTTGAAAAAAACCTGAATAATCATGGAAAAATCATGGAATTTTGTGAAATAATTTGACAAAACCACCAGTAGCCAGAAAACTAGCAGTCAGACACACAAGTTTTCTGGATACTGGTGGTTTCAAGTTTTAATTATTTCAAAATGCATGCATGGTCTACAAGAATGTTTATTTAAATTCATTACTGTTGCTGCATTCGCATTTATCTCAGCATGGTGAAGATGCCGCTGAGCGCGGAGGTTGGAGGCCATGCATTAAAAAGTAATGGAAATTACGTTGTTGATCATGGAATTGTGTTTTTGAATTTCTGTGGGAGCCCTGATGATGGCACATCTGGGAGTGATATAACGCCATTTATCATATGACGTCGCGTCTGGGAGTGAAATAACGCTATGCAATAAAATCGATAAACCACTAGTGGTTTATAGATTTACGTGAAACCGTATGACGTCCATAACAACGTTGCGTACATAATAACAAAGTTATAACGTTTTTACGCCAGAAACGAGATCTCAAAGTATTTGTCATATGATAAATAGAATCTAACATTCATGCTCTTGTATTATTGAATTTATTAAACTCGTTGCGAAAAAGGGATAAAATGCTCGGCAAGCCTCGCATTTATCTCTTTTCCGCGACTCGTTTAATAAATTCAATAAAACATGAGCACTCATGTAAGATCCTCTATGTATATTATGCAATGATGGCCATAATAACATGGTATATATATGTCTTCAAGGACACAATGCATCAGAATTCGGAGTTTTAACCTATGATTCTAAAATACGTACAATGAACATTCTCAAGTTTATTGTATGAGACCAGATGAAGAAAATAAGGCCAGATTTTTTAATTAGTTGATTTACGGGATTTTTTTTCAGATCTTGGGTCGAGGGGACGAAAAAAAATAAATAAAAAAGCTCTGAAAATGACCAGTTGACTGGTCATTTTCAGACCTTTTTTTTTTTTTTTTTTTCAGAGCTTTTTTTTCCTTTTTTTCTTTAATATCTCCAGAAAAACAGTAAAACTAGTAAGGTAATCTTTAAATATTTCATCATTTTCTCAAAAAATCGGGACAGGACAATCACTTTTAACAGTGTCATTCTCAAAAATGCAGACAGAACCTCAAAAAAATATTTTTTTTTCAACCAAACAAATAATATTTAGAGTCGGTGGATAAAATAAAAAATTTTTTTTAGAAAATAAATTTTATTTTTTTACTACTTTCCGGAAAATTACAGTAGGAGGGTTTGTAAATCAACTAATAAAAAAATTCTGGCCTAAGTAGTCTTGCATGCTGGTATTGCTGGGTATTTTTTCATGCTGTTGTCTTCTCCTGTCTTTTTTTTTTTTCAAAAATTAACTTTTTCAGAAAATACTTTCAGGAACACTATCAGAGTGTCAAACTGTTTGGATCAAGATCAGGACTGACATTTTGTTGGTCCTGATCTGGATCCGAACAAAGGTTATCAGCAGACAACAAAACCATTGCTAGCAAGGAAAAAGATAATGTACGAATCCTCACTCTTTTTCACTTCACAGGCTCTGGGTTTGTGACAAAAGAAGCCGGAAGGCAACCTTTACAACAAGTGGGGAGCAATAATATGACATCCAGCTCTAGTTTTGAGCCATTTGTTTTCAAAGGAGGTTCACAAGAGAATTTGTCCCAAAGTCAACCACTACGTGTACCAAACTTGTCAAGATCTAACAGTACTGTCAGTATTAATAAAAGTAAGATTGTTGTTTTATTGAACGGTGTAATATTTTTTGTTTGTTTTTTTGTTTGATTTGATATTGTGATTTGGTGGAATCTGAACCTAATTAATGACCTGGTTTTGTTTTGTTTGATTTGATACTTTACGTCCCATCAACAATTTTTCAGTTATCTAGGGACGGGTCTTCCTGGGTTGAACCAGTACTAAATTAGGATTAATGTGTCTTGCTCAAGGACACAACGCAGTGACACCAGTGAGCCTCGAACCGGCTGCCCCTCTGTCTCGAGTCAAGCACTCTATCACTGAATAATCTACCACAATATAATCTATACATTGTATAGACAACCCCACCTTTTTATCCCTCGACAAAGTTGGATGGATATAGGTATAGTGCTATCAGTCTGCTTTCTGTCCATCTGGAACTTAGATAGGGCTTCAGATTTTTTTCAAGATTGGTGGGCCGAAGTGACCCATAGAGCAAAAAATGGTGGGTCATCTTCTGAAATGATGGGCCCTAGCATATGAAACTAACCACAGTTAAAAGTTTACCTACACACTGACACAGACACTCGTATGCTTTTATGTATATTGACTGCTGATTAAACAGTAAAACCTGTCTTAAGTGGCCACTCAAAAAAGACCAATTATAGCTTAATGCAGGTCAAAAGTATTGCAGAATGCTCCAAGGGGAGCATTCTGCAATCCTTTTGACCTTCATTAAACTTCCATTTGATATTAAGATCTTTGCTTTGTCTTTTTTGAGTGGCTGCTTAAGAATGTTTTACTGTATTGAGTACCTGCATGTACTTTCTGTTATGTGGAGTTGGTAGACTCGCTGTAAGATGAATATTTTTTTACTATTTAAAGTGAGATTTTTACACAGCTAAAAAGGATGGGTCCACTGGGCCCACTGCCTTCGAAAGTGATGGGCCATATTTTGAAATCATGGGACAATGACCTGGGCCCACCATAAATCTGAAGGCCTGGAACTATATCTGAAAACCTATTGGTCAGATTTGATGCATTACTTAGAACATTAACACTACATAAATATTTGCGTTTTTGTACATAATATGCCTCATGTTTTACATGCTCTATGTAACTGAGAGGAATAAAGTTTGTATTGTATTGTATAGAATAGGCAATAATAGTGCTAAAGCTAAAGCTAAATTTGTTTATTGTGTAGCCTATTGTTTGGCCTCTGGTGTGAAAATTCAAATGATGGGCCCACATTACTGTTCAAAAGCCAATTATAAAATACCTTAGTACATGAAAAATAGAGTCTCTTCAAATATGATCGTTTGGTTACCAGTAATTGGATTACCCACTTAAAATCATAGCCACTTTAAATATAGCCGCTTAAAATATAGCCACTTAAAATTATAGCTTCTTAAATTCACGGACAACATGTTGGCCACAGAAATTTGGTAGCCGTCATGTTTTTAGACACATAACTCACAGCCATGTAAATGGTAATGCTATGATGACTGTCTTTCAATCCGTGTGTCCATGTGTGATGTTTGATATTTCTTTAGGGGATATATCTTTCAAAAGCTCTTACTTGCATGAAATTTTTCCTGTATAAACAAGAAATGCTTTTTTTGTTGTATGAAATGATGAACAATTTATACATATCACATAGATCACTTTACGCCCCAAGATGCAGCTTTTGAGCAATCTGCAGCATGCTCATCTGTCTTTTTAGAGTCACTTCCTGGTTTGATACCGACACGCTCCATGGGTGAACTTTAGAAAAAAACAATTTCATGAACATGAACTACAATTATCTGACTACAATATTTATTTGGCCCAAATGTACAAATTTCTGGTAGAAAAATATAAATTTACAACTGTTGCTTATGAACTTTTCAAGATCAAACTGAAAAACTGTAAATAATACCAGAAATACATATACTTTGGGTCAGCATAAGGTATTTGTGGCTAGAGCATCACTCATATTTAAGTTGAGATTTCAAGATTATTTAAGCAGTATAAAATAGCAAAATTCAGCCTCAACATCACACTTGTTCAAATTATACGTAACAACATCATAACAGATAAAAATTATTTTAAAAAATAAAAAAAAAGAAGGTTGACCTTCACAAGTTTAGCTTTTCTTTGTCATTATATTTAAACCATTTATTTCATTCTACAGGCAGTCAATCATTGAAGGGAAACCAATCTTTCACTCCCAGTTACATGAAGACTACAAAAGCTGTGGCTAGGAGATGTGAAGTCAAACTCCAGTGAGTATAGTTGCCTTAAAGGCATTTTGTCTACCCCAAATGGCCATTGTATTTTTTGTGCACTAACTTCTTGAACCAGGAAGTCATAACTTCCACCCTCACACTGGTAAATGTATACGTCGATTTGGTGGTATTTACGCGTATTGCCGGTACTTCATAGACCAGAAGTGGTAGATATTGGTGTTAATACTATATAGAAAAACATGCCATATGCCTAAAGGACTATAGACTTCAATCACTTTTAAGTATTCAGTATGTGCATGGCGATTTATGTAAGCATTTAGGAATAGATTTGAGTACCAATCATCTTGATCGGTACTCAAATCTATTCCTAAATGCTTACATAAATCGCCATGTGCATGCCTAATACTTAAAAATGATCTAATTCTATAGTCCTTTAGGCATATGGCATGTTTTTCTATATAGTATTAACACCAATATCTACCACTTCCGGTATATGAAGTAACGGCAATACGCGTAAATACCACCAAATCGACGTATACATTTACCAGTGTGACCCTTTGTGTTTTGGATCTCTTCACTGCCTGTTTCTCATCACTCAGTATGTCAGATAAAAACTAGAAAACAGTCTTGTTTATTTCATTGATATCCGTATATCCATATAAAACTTTTTATAATACCCTTTCCATAGCTCCAGATAAGGATTGGAGGCAATTGGGTATTTACCCACTTCTTTTTGACTTAATTGGGTATTTCAAATTTTAAATTGGGTATTTAAAGTTTTTGTATTGGGTATCCATCTGAAAGCAAATAAGCAATGAAACCGGACCTTGTTTCTCCTGATTTTTTTTTTTACTTTTGGTTTCACTTTCGGAAAGCACACTGGCAATATTAGTATATCTGAGATCGCTATTTCCAACTTACTTCAAAAATCCGATGTATCTATCAAGTCATCTTTGGTTCTTCGTACCACCAACGCGGTATTAGAGTTAGTTACGATACAATATCATTCAATTTGCTCTGGGGATTTTTCGCCCACGTTACGCCATTGTTATTGTAAAGCGAGATGAATGTCGTAATCGTGTAAATATAGGGTGTTGCTAAACAGAGGTAAGAATGTTCCTGGACTGGTTTACAATTTAATAAACTAGATTCAGCGCGACGCGGTGTATAAATTTGTACCCAACAACAGCTTGTGATGCGAAAAACGACAATCGCAAACAGAATACAATAGCGTCATACGCTACGAAAAAGTTCGGAATTGAGTATCAAGGATTTTTATTGCGTTTTTGTACGCACAGAAATTAATTTAATTGCGTTTTCAGGTCCACGAAATTGCGTAAATACGCAATACGCAGCCTTATCTGGAGCTATGCCCTTTCATAATATAGGCTACTGAGTTTATAGCACTTTTGAAAGCAGTTAAATCCATGTTGAAGGCAATTTTATTCACTTTTGAATAACTTATATAAAAAGATAAAATATTCAGATTCAGCACACTCTGGCACTTAAACCCATTTAAGCCTAGCGTCCTTTTTATGGGACATCGCCAAACAGTGCAGAACCAGATCAGACACCGTAAAATGCGACATCTGATTAGGTTCTGCACTGTTTGTGTTCTGAATGTACTTTTAGAATTTGAATGATATTGCACCTTACTGCCCAAAAATTTATATGGGTTGGAAATTCCATTACTGATAAGGCATAAATGGGTTTAATACATTGCTTGGTCCAAATATTGGAGTCACAGTATCATCATTGAAAGTAAGCACATGCCTAGTCAGATTAATTCACAAAAACTACAGAAGATTTTGATGCAAATAAATAGTACCTAGATTAGTATAACCGAACAATACCACACAACTTATACTCATGTCCAATGAAAACGCACCACTCTTCCGATGCGCGTATTTGTGGCCTATCAAAAGCTGTGCAAAATTGTGGTATTTATGATTATTATTTAGAACAAATGCGATGATTTCGCACAAAAATTCCAATACTAGTGACTCCTTTAACACATGACGTAACGTCAGCCTCAAAATTTCGTGAATCGCAATTTGGACGTATACAAAAAGACCCCAAAATCTTGTTTAAATGTTTTCTGTTTGCCTGTAGATCCCCTGTCATTTCGCCACAACTTTGACAGTTGTGGCACAACACCTAACACTACACTAACGTGAACAATGTCACTATGTAAGCTTAAATATGGAGAGGTCCGTCAAAAATTGACGTAAAATGTTTAATTGCGATTTCTACAATCCTAGTATTCTACACAATGCTTATTTTCGTCGTACAAACTCACACACATGCAAAACGTCATACAAATTTTCTGAAAATTTGACATTGCATCATTGACGCCAACTTTGAGCGCGTCGCCAGCCATTGTTCGCAACGCTAGCGTTTTAAATCTTCTAAAGTTTGTGTTTATCTGTTAGTGCGAGTATTATCTAACATTAAGTTCAACACAGATACTCTTAGGTTTGTGTATACGAACTTTTAGAGATGGACGTTTATCAAAAACCGTTGATACCTACGCTCCGTCGATGTTAGCGACCTGCTACAAGAGCAAGAAATCTTCTTGCTACGACCTTGTCGTAATTTTGCATCAGTAAAAGAAGGATTCCTTGAATGTCTCGATTTTATGCCTAGTCAAAATTATGCTAGTGACGTCACATTGTGACGTTATAGCCGCTTTCATGGCAAGATGAATATTCCTGGCTATCAATTTAGAGATTCTTTCCAATGTCTACAAAGAAAAATGCGAAAATAATGCTTTTGAAAATTCTGAAACATTCGATGGCTGGTTCTGTGACTTTCTGTTTTGACGGTTGTTTTGTAAAATGGTTCCAGCACGTGTCATCAGTGATCATTCGGTTTTAAAGACCAATCAGTAACTTACAGAATTGCTACAGTACAATAAGACGCAATTGCAAAAATAAAATGTTAAGTCGTTACAAAGATATAGTCATTTTTGTAGGCGGTGCATTTTCATTGGACATGAGTATATTTGATGATAAAGTACACATTGTGAAAAATAATATCCAAATTGTATGTTCAAATGTTGGGAGTTGGAACTAGTTTTATGAGTCAGTAGGAATAATTTTGGGCCAGCACATGAGATTTTGGTGCCTGTTGTGTCAAACAAAAAATGTTCTGGGGCACAGGCTAGAGAGAGCTTTGCTGCTGGCATACACTAGGATGTAGATGAAGACTAAGCAAAATGTACACCTCTAGCCCAGCTGGATATGTCTTCATAGGTGTTTACAGGAGACTTGTGTACATATGCAATCAGGGATTTTCCTATTTTCCTGAAGGTGGTGCCAGGTTGAATTTGGGAACAAAGCATTTTAACCATCAAAATAGGGAAAACTCTATACAGCCATTTAAAATGGATTAAAAACCATGTAAGAAATAAGCAGTATGAAGCTGTAAAATATATGTTGCTTTAAATGCCCTCCATTGTAACTCATGAAACATTGCATAAAAATGTGAATGAAAACTTGTTTTCATTCACATTTTTTATGCAAATTTTCATGCATCTGTAACTTTGCTATTTTTGTTCGGATTTTCATGAAATTTTCATCAAAATGTAGAACTAAGAAATTTGGAATAATATACACCATTTTGGGAAAATCCCTAGCAATATGTGCAAAAATTTCATGTTCTGATTCATTTTACTTTTAGTTTAAGTTTGAAGCATGTTTATTTTTAATGTTTCAGTGCCATAGACGATCCTAGCCCACCAGAAACAAAAAGCAGCATGTCTCAGTTGAAACGATTCAAGTCAACCTTCTTCAGTAGGAAAGCAAGACCTCTTACGTAAGAATTTATATCTGTTTCCAGTTATTCAAAGCTTTTGGTGATGATTTCCTTGGAACCCCTAAGTTAATTAAATCATGCCTTACCAACTTTTCTCCCACACCAGATCAGGATTTCTGTTGTTTTTACCCTTGTGAGATGATTCTATCTCACATACCTGTACCAGTCCGTAGGAAAGATAAAAAACGAACAGCTGCATGCTGGCTGCACATCGATCCGTGACATCATTGTAATGCCACCATGTCGCATCTCAGCATAATCAGGATTTTCTGGAAGTCTTTTTCATGTTTTTCTAATATAAAATGAGGTATTTAGCGGTGAGCAAGAAAAAGAATCCATTATTTGTGTGAGGATGGGATACAAAAATCCACCCCTTGCGATCACCGTTTTTCATCACTCGGCAAGCCTTCATGATGCCAATCAGTGATCCTTCGGATGGATTTTTCTATCCCACCCTCACACTCATGATGGATTCTTATAGTATTCCTGGCCTACACATTGAAAGCAGTAATGATGATAGTATTTACCCTAAATACTTAAATACCTTAACACTTCATTGTTCCTTATATATTTTAACTTAATCCTTTTTAGACCAATGGAATTTTCCATTAAGTTTGATAAAGTTAAATCAGAGTGGTCAGGTTTAAGGATATATATTGAGGATTCACAGGTCCAAAAAAATTGTATTAAATTTTATTTCTCTGAAGTAGATTTTATATTAGCTAACAGTTCAGACCCTGATGAAATGCCGCATTATGCGGCATTTCATCTGGGTCTTCACTATTTGCCATTGTACCTGTTTAGGTGGTTCCAGTCCTTAAACGGTTTAATAAGGATGGGTATATTTTCTGATGAGGGGTGTCAAGTAAACTGATGGAATGGCAAGCAGTGTAAACCCTGATGAGACTGCTCCTACAGGAATGGCCTGATCTGGGTTTACACAGTTTATACAGGTGTATCTGCCAGAAATATTTTGGTAAATACAATACAGTAAAACTTGTCTTAAGTTAGAGTGCCCACTCAAAAATAGACAAAAGAAAGATTTCGATCAAAACTGGTTGCTTAATGAAGGTTGAAAATATTGCAGCATGATCCATGCTCCATTGGAGCATTCTGCAATACTTTTGACCTGCATTAAGCGATAATAGGTCTTAAAACCCAATTTTTGGTCTTCTTTTTGTGTGGCCGCTTAAGACAGGTTTTACTGTATTGATAAATTCTTTTGAAGTGTTAATCTGGATTAAGCATGTGTCTGCCTTAAGCAAGTAGGTTTTAATTATCTTCTCTGAAATGGTTTAACTCATTTAAGCCGAATGGAATTTCCCACGGTTAGCATTTGGACCAGTCCATTTCCATTTTAAGGGTTGTTTGATGGTAATCTTCCTTTTTATTCAAGTTTTAATAGAACATTCTGTAAGCAAACAGCACAAAACTTGATCAGACACTGCTCTTTGCGGCGCGTTTTGCGGCATCTGATCTGGTTCTGCGCTGGGATTGCTGAAGAACATGGCCACCAGGAGGGCATGGCCAGATTCCCTTTGGACCTTTAAAAGAAACAGTTTCTCTGCTGAATTGAATGGTCGGGATTGAAAATAATTTGACTGAAATGATTCTTAGGTGATCTTCATTAACAGTTTTATTTTTAGAATTGATAGATACTTAAGGACTTTGAAAATGTATCACCCAGATTAAATCCTTTATTTCACAAACCCTGAGAAAGTCAGCGAGATAGTTGTTATTGCATATCATAGTCTGACCAGCTTGTAGTGTGTCCTAGAAAAGTCATGGTTGTAAATTTACTTAAAGATAATTGAAAAAGTATCTCTTTTAAGCAGGGGTGGTCGATTTTGAAGGACACCAATTCGGCTGCAAGTTAACACGCGTAAGTTTTGATCCCTGACTCAACAGATTTGCGTCCTGGGCTTCTTTCATGGTTGCACATTCATCATTGAACAATTCAAATGAATTCACACTTCGGTATGCTCCAATTTACACGCCTTTAAAGATACTGACATACCCCACCAACCCTGATTACTATAGTCTAGTAATAAAGTTCAACATCTTAGGCCTTTCAAAGTTTCGATTTGTTTACATTTGGTTTTGTTTGAAAAGGCTAAGGGTATACACAAATGACAGATTATGCATAAATTACGCTTGTATCACATGTCTTTTGTATTGTGCAAGTGACGTTAAAGTAAATTTTTTAGACTTTCTTGATCACATGACAGCATATCTCCTGCCATGATTTACATCAAAACGTCATCCCCACATGATTGTCAGTGTATGTAGTCAATATCAGTAATGAAAACGTGCATAAAGGTAACTTATGGAGATGTTTCTGAAAAGGAGTTGTAAATTGATGTTCAAATTTGACGTTTATTTTCGAAATATTGAAGTTATCAATTACTTTAAAATAGAAAAAGTCTATAAACTCTTTTGGTGATATGGTATCATACACGCAACAGTTTAAACAAAAAAATAACCAAAAAGCTTCAACTGACTGTGCAGAAAGGTGCTGGATGAACCAATGTGACGTCAGCAGCAGCGTCACGTGATAGTGCAGTCAAATTAACAACTGATTCATACCAAATCTAGGTTGCACATTAAAACCTGCGAGTAACTTTTCAATCGCATATACGGTTTGCAAGAAAAAAGCAAAAAATATGGTGATTAGTTTTCAAAGTCCGCTAGTATATGTTGAAAAATTTGATGCCAGTTTCCCATATATATACATATATCAGAAACTGTAAACAAACTGTAGGTGAACAATCAAGGGCCATTCGACCCTCTTGCTTAAAAAAATTGAGCACTACGGTACTAAATAAGAAATACCCCTTATGGATATGCGTATAATTGAGGTCACTGTGTTTCATTAATACTATTTCTAGTTGTAAAACTTAAAATGATCAACTTGACTATACAATGAGGTACAATCAATTCTAAATAAATGCTGGATAATTTGCATGTTGACTTTTTTCAAATTTATCTTTTTCAAAAAACTCTTTCAAGAACACTTTCAGAGTGTCAAACAGCTTGGATCCAGATTTTGACTGACATTCTGTCTGCAGATGACAACAATTGCTGCTAGCAAGAAAAGAGTTAATGAAGTGAAGAGATGGCAACCAACATAGGCCCAGGCCCTGAGGTTATAAAACTTTTTCATGCTCAACTCAGCTGAGCACAAAATTTATCTTGCACATAAATGTTAAAATGCCAACAATTGTTGGCATTTTAACATTTATTAGCTTGATAAATACAACATCTGAGAGATTTAAAGCAAAATACTTCTTTACTTTTCGGTATTTTAGATTTTATGAGCAGTTGAAATTTCGTGCTCAGCTGAGTTGAGCATATAAAAAGTTTTATAACCTTCTGATCAGGAGCCTCTGCAAATAATCATGTTCTAATTTTTCAGGTCAAGTATGAGAAGTAAATCCACCTCCAATCTTTCTAGTCGTGCAGCCTGGCAGTTATGATACTAGTATTTCAGTAAAGATAAAGACAGTATATGAAACAGTCATGGGGAATGATTTAATTCTACATGTGACTCTAAAAGACATGAGCTAAAGTTCAACATTTTCCAAATCCTGAACTTTTGAAATTCAAATCTTAAAACTAGCATTACACCTATAAAATATCAAGCTTTTCAAAGTCAGCCTCAAAATCCTGAATTCAGGAATAATCCTGAAAACTTTCACCCATGAAATGAGCCAGCAGCAAATGGGATTTTGGTAATTATTGCATCTGCCAGCAGCCAAGGCTCAGACAAGGCTGCGTAACCATTCAGTTTTGCAAAATTCTTGGCCACTGGCACACTCAAAGAAGGGATGGACATTCATGCTAAGACCAAATTGTAGGCCTTGAGCCCCACTAGATAGTGATGCATGTATGTTAGAGGCTGACTTTACACTTATGTGATAAGTACCAACATCTAATTAACAAGCTGGCAAATATGGAATTCAGACTTTTGAGATTATTTATATTTATCCTAACATAGGAACATCAAAATTTCAGAAATAAATACTGGTTTAAGAATAAAATTTAGGACAAAGCTTTAAATTTTATGCTTTAATCATTTTGTCAATATTTTTTACTATTCTATAAGCTACTTTTAGCTTGATTATAAACAACGCATGTAAGCATAATTGTAAATATTTTCTCATGAACTGATGAAGTACTTATGTATACACATATTCAAAGTAAAATTTATTCTTTCGCTCAAAAGTTGCACTTGTAAAAAAAATTTATGTGAAAATATCCCCCTGTGTAGAGGAAAAAGTTTTTCTTACTAAAATAATAAGCGTGATTTTTTGTTGCTGTTTCTTTTAAAGGCGCATGATAAATTCCAAAATCTAATTAACAAGCTGGCAAATATGGAATTGAGACTTTTGAGATTATCTATATTTGAGGAAATCTTATACAGTAAAACCCATGTAAAACGACCACTCTCAAAAAGACCACAAATTGGTTTTCAATATCAATTATCACTTAATGTAGGTCAAAAGTATTGCAGAAGGCTCCAAGGGGAGCATTCTGCAATACTTTTGACCTTCATTTAGCTACCATTTGTCATTAAGATCTTTGTTTTGTCTATTTATGAGTTGCTGTTTTACACAGGTCTTACTGTAATGCCATGTTTGTTGCTATTCTAAATACAACAAACATTTCTGCTAGGAATTTACCTAGAAACTCTATATTAAAGAAAAACTGATTTATGGGCAAGCACATGAGATTTTGGTTCTTATTGCATTGTTGAGCTGCGAAAAGGCGCAGGCAAGTCTTCACTTTTGTGTGGACTTTGTTCCGACTCTCCAGAACCTCTGCTGCTCACATGCACAAAGTATGGGTGTAGAGAAAAATACAGACTAAAATTTTAGATATCTTGTCCTTCTGGATACTTTGGCATGGGCGTTTATTGGAGGCTTTTTCCATGGCTGAAAGTTTTCAGGATTATTCCTTAATTCAGGATTGTGGAAAGTCAGCCTCAAAATACTGAATTAGGCAGATTTAAATAACTAATCTTATTTATTTTCAGTTCATCTTTGGGCAATTGATCATTTAAACTTGAAATTGTTAAAGGGGACAGAAACCCTGATGATTACTATGTTTTACATGAAAGATATTAATAAGCCATAAATTTTGATACCAGTTTCATCTTAATCGGTTGAAAAATGTGGAAGTTGTGGGCGTTTGAATATTTGCAAATGGACTGTAATGGAAGCTGCCATATTGTAGGCTTAGTGACGTCACTCAGCCTAATTAAATATGCGTAATCAAAATAAAAGACAAATCAATGGATTATTTGCATAAACCTTTAATGAAACGTTTTCCTTATGTATAAAGCTACATATCTGCTGAAACACAGATGATTTGATAGTAGTGATAACTAAAAATGAAGCAGTTGAAAAAATTCTGAAAACTAATTAAATATTCAAAATGGCGGCTAAATGGTGGCCATATTGAATTCTTTAAATGCCTATAACTTGCTCATTTTTCAACCAATTTTGATGATGCTTGTATCAAAATTCATGGTTCACATAGCTCTTTCTGATAAAACATACTTATCATTAGGGTTGCTGTCCCCTTTAACACTTTGTAGGCTTACAGCAGGTTTTAAGATTTGAATTTTGAAGGTTCAGGATTTTCTATATTTTGAACTTTCACCCATGTTTTTCACATATGTAATAAGTATGATGGACCTCTCATGTGCTGGCTCAAATAAACATTTGATACCATAAATCTAATCATAAATGAATACAGTACAGTTACAATGAATAATAGGAAAAATAACCATTTTGTAAAATTCCATGGTACAAAACATATGAGCCACAACCTAACCATGTGAGATCCAAATCTGTATAAAGGTGTGTTATAAAAGGATTGTGATGTATCTTGAAGGTGCAAAAAGTCCTCAGAAATCTGTTTAAATAAGGCCGTTTTAGGTCTTTGCTAATTTATGCTGGCAACATATTTTGTTGCTGAAGAAAAACAGTCATATGGTACAGCTATGTTGGCTGCAAACAAACGGTTGTATTTGAGGTAATTACCTATTCCAATGAAGTTATATAATACACAATGAGAAGAAATTTCTCTCACTTTCACATATATATTTAAGATAGGCTTTCAGGTCATTAAAGAAGAAATGTCTATCTTGCATGATGGAATGCAGTGGCTCAGTTGGTAGGGCATTAGACTGGGGATTGAAGTGTTGCTATTCAAGCATCACGCCTGGCAATGTCACTGTGTTTTGTCCTTGAGCAAGACCCTTTATTCTTTTGCTTAATGCTGTTCTGAGCAGCCTTCGTCCGCTGTACATCAATTCTCTGTGTATGAGCCGATTCACTGTTTGCTGATGGATACTGAAATCTTGTATACAGTACTTGCTTCATCATAATTTCAAATTTCTTGCTAGTTTGTACCCCTTAGGAGGCTGTTTTATCATGTCTTTTATATCACATCCAACTTGACGCAACAAGTATAGGGGTTTTAGTTACAGTAAAACTTGTCTTAAGCGACCACTCAAAAATAAAACGTGATTTAATGACAAATTGTAGCTTAATGAAGGTCGAAAGTATTGCAGAATGCTCCCTTTGGAGCATTCTGCAATACTTTTGACCTGCATAAAGAGATAATTATACCCCCGGTATGAAGTATATAGGGGGTATATAGTTTTTGCCTTTTCTGTAATTATGTTTGTTTGTCTGTTTGTCTGTCTGTCTGTCTGTAAACTTTTTTTTCCGTCAAAGATTTCTCAGCAACTACTTGGGTTAGGATTCTGAAATTTGGTACAAAGCTTGATTGTGATGAGTTGTATTGTGTAACAAAATAACTGCCACATATTGCTTATCAGTCCCTTTATTTGTT
The DNA here is from genome assembly GCA_964019695.1 of Loripinus fragilis. NCBI lineage: Eukaryota > Metazoa > Mollusca > Bivalvia > Lucinida > Lucinidae > Loripinus > Loripinus fragilis. The sequence continues at coordinate 20,978,021 of OZ026519.1, read as the reverse complement.
CATTTTTCTTTCTCTCCAATGAAAATTTCTGTCACAGATTTCTCAGCTCCTATTGGAGCCAGTGTTTTCAAATTTTGTGTACATCTTCAGGATGGCAATCTGTACTGTGTAAACAGAAATTAAGATGCTAATTCTCATTTTGCCTTCTTTTTTCAAATTTTCATTTTTTCATTCTTTCTCTCTTATATATTACATATGGACATTTTTTCTGTCAAAGATTTCTCAGCAACCATTTGAGTTAGGATTCTGAAATTTGGTACAAAGCTTGATAGTGACGAGTTGTATTGTGTAACAAAAGAGCAGCCACATATTGCTTATCAGTCCCTTTATTTGTTCATTTTTCATGTTTTTGATTATTTTTCTTCAAACATTGTGGTTTTTTGGGGCACCCAAAATACTGGTTTCAGCAGGTGGTTAAGAGAAATAATAGCAATTAACATTCATTTAGTTTGGCTAGGCATGCTAGCTTTACAGATCAGACTGTTTATCTCAATGCCATGTGTGCCTCTCAGGAGAAAATCTGTTGTCAAGATTTGAGCTGCGGCATGAGATTTCCAACAATGTGGTATGTGCGACCAGCAAAGACTCGGATCAGCATGTGCATACACACTGTCTGATCAGAGCCTTTGCTGGACCAATCTATGATTCTAAGGCTACCAACTTAACAAATATTGAAGTCTCTCAGCCCAACATGAGGTTGTACGGGCTTATCTGAATCTACACTTGTCAAAATGCCACATTGTTGGAATCCTCATGCCGCAGCTCATTTGTGATCATGTAAGGCTCAAACCAGTCAACTCAGCTACATAGACTAAGCTGGACTAGCTAAGAGCTACCTGCATTAAGAGGCTGTTTTGGCCCCCCCTATGGGGCAGAACAATAAAAGCTGCTTTTCACTACAAGTTTCTTCTTATTAGTTTATTTGGACAATAGCCAAAGTGTATTGATTCTACTTTTACCGTTGCTATGGTAACAAAAATGGCCGCAAAATAGGTTAAAATAGGAAAGTGGACATTTTGGAGCAAATTTGAGACATTTGACAAAGAAATTAACATAGAGCACAAGCAAATACCAAAAAGATATTAACAGATGAAGAGAATTGTCATGGCACACAACATATCAAAAGGATTTTTGGTATTCGCTTGTGCTGATATCTAAGTCTTAAAAGAACGGTCTCCAAAAGACTTAAATTTAGCCCAAAATGGCAATTTCTCTATTATAAGCCTACAGGATTTTGTCCGCCATTTTTTGTTACCATAGCAACAGTAAAAGTAAAATAAATGCCAGAATTTTACATTTGGAATATTCTTCTAATAAACCATTTGGGTAAAATTGGTGAAAAGAGACTTTTAGTTTTTTTTACTCCAGAGGGGGCTAAATTTGCCTTAATGCATGTAGCTTTTTTGCATGTTGGAAGTTTAGATGTTATATTTGACAGTGAGCAAAAAACAAAGGCTCTAATTAGACTGGACCAATTAGAAGGCCAATCTGAACTTTTGATGTTTGTATGCAACAATGAGATTTTCACACTACAGTGCCCATATTATATCATCTATAATTCAAAGCAGTCTCAAAAATCTGGATTCTGTGAATGTTTGGATAGAATTTATCATATGACGTTACTGTTATTCATTTGATATTGCAGGTCATAGATAATGTTATGACAACATGTTACATTACACTTCCTGCGGGAACATGAATATTTTGAGACAACATTGTACATATTCATTGAAATAAAGAAACTTTGAAGGAGATAAAATCGCATTTAAAGGTCATAATATGATAAACAGAATCTTACACTCGTGATCATATCATATGAAATTCATTAAACTCGCCAAAGGCTTGTTTAATAAAATTTCATATGAAATGATTACTCATTTAAGATCCTCTATATACTTTAGTCAAACAAGATAAGACTTATTTTCATATTTGGATTATTTTGGAATGAAAAACCCCACATATATCAATCTATTATTAACCCTTTTACTTGAGTCACATTTAAACCTATGGTTGGCCTACTTGATTCTTTTTTGTTGATCAGCAAACAAACTTAGATTGGCCGATTAAAGCTATGATCATGGTAAAAACATTCCATGTCAATTAATTTCGCAAACCATTAAATTTTTGATACGGCAGATAGTCATCCCAACGCATTTCCATGTCAGCATGATGCAACTAATAGGCTAATGATCAGCCAACTGTTGCTCAATCTGTCAGATTGTGGGCATAATTATCACTGGATTGTGGCCAGAAGGTGGCCAGATCTGAAATTATCACTAAAACTTCTAAATCATGGGCCACTCTAAAAAAATACATGTCTTATTATAATGCTTTTTAAACCTGCCAACAAGATAAATAACTAAATTTTGCCGACTGTGGCCCAATCAGTCCCTGTGACCATCAACTGACTGTTGGTTTAGTTAATGTGATCATGGTTCTACTTGACAAGACCCAGATGAAATGCTGCAGAGCACACACTCTCATCAAGGTCTACTTTCTTGGCTCGGATAAAATATTTCCAAGGGAGAACGCAATGTAGTAGAAAAAAATTCTTTAGCCAGTCCCTAAGATTTTGGTAACTTAAACCAACTGCAAGCATCATAAGGTCTGACGCACCTCCCTAGAAGGATAGTCTCAGAGCCTTTTCTGCTCAGGTACAAACTTTAATCTCTAGCCCCACTATAGAGTAGCACATGCAAATTTAAAGAATGAACTTATCCATTCGTGATAAGTTTCAAAATTTAATGAACTGACTTAGGCCAGATTTTTTTTATTAGTTGATTTATGGGATTTTTTTCTCTGATTTAGGGACCGGGGGAGAGAAAAAAAGCTCTGAAAATGACCGGCCGATAAAAAGAGATTTTTTTCAACATCTCCAGATCAAATAGTAAAATTAGTAACTTAGGTAAACCAACAATCTGTATTAAATCTTTTAATATTTAATAATTTCCCAAAAAAATCTGGACTGAACAATCACTTTTAACAGTGTCACTCTGAAGAAAAAAACACAGACAGAATCTTACAAATTCATTTTTTTTTCACCGAAACTAATATTTAGAGTTGGCGGATATTTAAGATTTTTTTTTTCTATTTTCGGGAAAATTACAGTAGAAGGTTTTGTAAATCATTTAATAAAAATATTCTGGCCTTATTTAGAAATTGTAACTGTGCCTCTTGGTAATATACAAGGTAAATGATTATTCAAAATTATTGTATCCAGGTGAATGATGGATATGAACTCAGATCAGCTGGCTACATGAGGAGGAGTCTAATCTGGGCTTACACTGTTTGGCCAAGATTATCTGTCTAAATATCAATCATTTTTTGTCATCTGCCCTATTGTATGCTCATGTTCTTAGGTAGAATATATTGCAAACAATATGGACCCAGACCAGGGTTCATAGGGTTTGCTTCCATGATAAAATCTAGTCCGAAGTGCACTATAACATATGCAGCAGATGTTAACAGCCCACAAAATTTTCAGGACAAAAATTTGGTGGGTTAAGGCTTAAGAAAAAAATGAATGTCATGAAATTGAGTAGGTTTCTTTTACATGTTGCCAAAAGGCAGGAGGGGTGACCTGTTTTAATATTCAAAATCAATTTGTCTTTCATTACTTTGTAATAAATATTCAGCAATTTTCAAATGTTGTTTTTTTCTGTGTATTTTTAGTTCACATGAGCATCAACTGCTCAAAGAGAGCTTTTGGGATCATTCAATGTCTGTGATGTGTCGTCTTGCCCCATCAACAACTTATTTTAAATGACAACTCCTATACCACTCGGCCAATTTTAACCAAACTCCATAGGAATGATCCTCAGAAGACCCTATTCAAAATAGCTAATAGAAAATGGATCTAAAAACATGGTCACCAGAGGACGTGGCTTATCACAATAAGGCAAACTTTAAAAATCTTCTGAAACCGGTAGGTGGTCAGAAGTCAAAATAATTTGGTAGAAATGATCACGAGATGACTTTCAACAAAATAGCTAAAACAAATTGGATCTGTCAAAAACATGGCCGCTAGGGGGCGTGGCTTATCGCTTCGAGCTAGAATTTAAAATCTGGAACTGGGGGGTCAAAATTCAAAATAATTTGGTAGAAATGATATTGGATGACCTTGAACAAAAGATTTAGAAGCTTAAATGAATTCGGTCCTCTACAAAATAGCTAAAAGAAATTTGAACCATAAAAAAAAACATGGCCATCGAGGGCTGTGAGGCATGGCTTATTGCTGTAAGGCAAACCTTAAAAATCTACTCCTCTTAAACCAGATCTCAGAATATAAAATAATTTGGTAGAAATGATCACTGGTTGACCTTCGACAAAAGTAGCTTAAATGAATTTCATGACTACCAGCGGGCGTGGCCAATTTCCCTTATGTACCTTTGTAAGAGACTTTAAACATCTCTGAAACCAGTGGTCAGAATTGAAAATGGTTAGGCAGAAATGGTTATAAGATGACAGTCTACAAAAATAGCTAAAAACCGTCTATTATTTTATTTCGGAATTGTTTTTGTTGTGAAAACACCAGGTTTTACTGATTGACAGAACAAATCAACCCTTGGCTTTCTATGGCCTACATAACCTATTTTCGGCATACCTTTTGTCAACAAAACCTATTCCTGGCATCTGTTTGTTCATAATCACTGTGCTGGCCACTTGATATGGTTCAACATAACCTATTCCTGGTATACGTTGTGTCATCAAAACCTATTCCTGGCATATGTTTCGTCCATAATCACTGTGCTGGCCACTTGATATGGTTCAACATAACCTATTCCTGGTATACGTTGTGTCATCAAAACCTATTCCTGGCATCTGTTTGTTCATAATCACTGTGCTGGCCACTTGATATGGTTCAACATAACCTATTCCTGGTATACGTTGTGTCATCAAAACCTATTCCTGGCATATGTTTCGTTCATAAATGCTATGCTGGCGACTTGATATGGTTCAACATAACCAATTCCTGGCATATCTTTTGCCAATCAGTAAAAGCATATATTTTCCCGTAAATTCGGGGGAAAAAAATTCCAAAATAAAATTATAGACTGTTTTGTGAAGTTTTTTTCAGCACTCCAAAGGAAACAATTTTGGGAAGCAAAAACAGCATTTAATGAAATAATTGAGCATTTGCAATGAATAAATTCATTTGGTTTTGAAAAGTAGTGTATTAGCTTCGAACCACATTACCATAAATTATCTGCATTTTGCACTAGTTTCTATGGAAACAGAAATTCATTGATAATTTCCAAATTAAGCATTATCATGATAATTCTGCTGTGCCTCTGTGACCAGACTATGTGTTATGAAAGTCTTAAAAGACTATCTTCAAGTTCTTGCCCATGTTTAATAACTTCCAAATTGTATTGATAAAGAAATACGGCTCCTTATCTTTTTATAGCTTGATTTATATGTACTTTGAGATGATTCATGGATGAGTTAGGGATCTTTCATGCGAACCAAACATCTATGTGTCTTGATCCACATCAGAATCAAGCGTGAGGTTGGTACCGTGAAACTCGTTTAAGGCCTTCAGTAATTTCCGTTTAAGCCCTCCAGTAATTTCCGTACTGATCGTTCCAAGGATGTTCTTTTTTGGCCGACTTCTTGGCTCTCCTGTATGTGATGTTTTCTTTTGTATTTGTCACTTTCCCATAGTGTATCCTGGGTCAGGTGTGGTACTTGATTGTATCAATTGACTGATGATTGCCTTCTTCCTTACTTTAAAACTTGCTATTGGTAAAGTATGCCTCTACCATCAACAGTAGGTCAGAAAACTAAAAAATGGTGATCAAAGTTTGTCAAACAGACAGTCAGCTTCAAGGGCGACCAAAATTAAGTGGAAGGAACAAATCCATATTGAGATATCAATATGAAATCAAAGACATCAATAACAAATTTTCTGTATCTCTACCCAAGGTGTTGCTGAATCTTCGTCATTTTAATGCAGAAGCAACCTTGTATTATACAAAATCTTATTATTTGAATAAGTTTGTTTGAAAGTTTTAGTCATGTCGAACTTTGGAGGACATCGAGTGTTCGTATCTCATTCTGCCAGGACACTACCTGTATTTTAATCCCTTAGCAGGTGGCAGAGTCACCATAGTAACCATGCATAGCTAAAGGCGTTTGATCCACTGGACTGTAAGAATGTTTTTATAGTGAAACAGATTATCGAAAATTTGTAGCATTACTATTAGAATAGTATGCCAAAATTTTCTGCGCGTGTGCATCGCATTGATCAGAGTGTACATCAGATATGCATCAAATGAAACAAGCATAAAAATTGGGTCAAGATGAAAGAAAACCCAATTTTTCTTGTACGCGTTGCTTAGTCTGCACAACACGTACACAGACACAGTCTGATCATTGCTTGACCAGGCCGAAAAAAAATCTTGATCCTGATCTGCATATGCGCAATTGCCCCTGATAAACGCCCATGTTGGAACTTATCGCACATGCACAACTGCCCCTGATAAATGCCCATGCTAGCGTAGCCAAAACCAGAATATCAATTTTCCCCAATTTTACAGCTGTTGGTGTTGGTTTTTAAATTTTATTGAACTTTAAGAGGAACCATCTGAAAGTGAACAGTGAAGACCCTGATTAAACGGTGCTTTCTAGATAAAATAAAATAATAAACAATCTACGATAGCCAATTCGATCCAGACCATGATGCGTCTCTCGGTGAAGGGTGGAGTTACTGCTTGGATTGCAAACAGCGTGGATCTAGATCAGGCCGAAAAAAAATCTTGATCCTGATCTGCATATGCGCAAATGCCCCTGATAAACGCCCATGTTGGAACTTATCGCACATGCACAACTGCCCCTGATAAATGCCCATGCTAGCGTAGCCAAAACCAGAATATCAATTTTCCCCAAACAAAATGGACCCAGATCAGACACGGCAAAATACGCGTTTTTTATTAGATTTCAACAGATGGTATATCGTATATCTAAAAACACTTTTTTAAAAAGTAAAATTTAAAAGAAAGAAAGAAAAAAAGATGAGAAAACACACGAATGCAGTAAAAATCAACTGTATGGGGTCCATACGGCGGTTGATCTGTTAATCTTTGTTTATCGGCTTATCCACTATAAACAAATGCATTTATATGCGATCAGTGAAGACCTGAATTAGGTGCCTGCGTTCTGTGGCATTTCATTTAGGTCTGCAATGATTGCATTCTTAAAAGTCAAAATTATTTCAAGATTCTGATATAACATACTGCCAGCTGAATTATTATTATTTGAGCTGCGGCAGGAGATTTCCAACAATAATGTATGTGCGACCAGCAAGGCCTGTGCACACGCGCAGTCTTATCAGAGCCTTTGCTAGTCGCCTGAACATTCTATGAGTGCTAAGCTTCTGACTGAACATCATTTAGAGTTTCTAAGCTTAAAAGGATGCTACACAGGCTTGTCTGAGTCTACACTTGTCAAAATGTCACATTGTTGGAAATCACATGTCATGGCTCATTTATATCATACAATTAACGCTGTACTTTCATAATTTATAATATAAGAAATAGAAATATTACCCATTTATGCCATATGGAATTTCCCACTCTTATCAGTTGGTGCAGTCCATTTCTAAACCAAGGGTTGTATGATGGTATTTATAATTTTATTCAGATTTTAATAGAACATTTTATAAGAAACCGTGTAGACCCTGATCAGACGCCGAAGAACAAAGTTTAACTGAGCTAATGTTTGAGCAGTAATTATATTCTAGTAGTAATTGACAAGTTCACAGTTTTTACACCAATAATCGACCCGGCCAAGCGTCGCCAATAATTGGTAGTAATTTAACTCTTTGCATGCTGGGTAATTTGCCGGCTATCTTGTTATCTGCTGTTCCTTTTTAAATGGGCATTTGAAACAATATTTCAAAATCTTTTTTGCCTTTTATTTCATTAATGCAAACACAGTGTCAAAATTTCTCTACTCAAACAGAATCAATTCAGATCAGTTCGACGCTTTTCAGGCCTGATCTAGATCGACACTATATGTACCAAAAATATCGCTACTAGCTGGGGTCCAAGCCATTAGCAAGTGAATAATTTTAACCAATTTAGGTTAGTAGAATTTCCTGCTCTTGTAATTTGGACCAGTCCATTCTGTATTAAGTTGGGTGGTATTTTTTTTATTTAATTTTTAATGGAATATTCTTAATGCAAACAGTGCGTACCCTGATCAGACTCAACTTTATAGAATAAATAAATAAATAAATAAATAAATACTTTCAAAAAAGCTAAGATATAGACACGCGATAACTAAAGTGTATGTGTGATCATTACCTGTTATTACCTTGGATACTGTTTCTAAAAATAGATTATACCTCTAAATGCGTGGATAGCTTGTGGAAAAGTCGCAGGGGTTGTACCAAGAAAATTTCAAAAGGCTACATCAAATTTTATTTTAATTGTATGAAAATTATACCAATTTGTTCGCAGTTGAACTGAGCACAGTGCACCGCTTGCACAGAGAAAATATATTGAATACTTTAAAAACTATGACCGAATATCTACCAATGAGCAGATCTTAAAAAGCCTGTTTTACTATATAATTTAATCATTCTTAGGGTTCTATCAAAAACCATCAAAAAGGACGAAGAGTTTGCAGATGGAAATACATAAAAATTATACCAGAATAATCGCGAGATATTTAGGTAAAACAGTCAACAGACACCCCCCCCCCCCCCCCCCTAGCCATGTAAATAAAACTTTAAACAACTAAATATATATTGCTCTGTGAATATTGCGGCCGACAGTATATTGGTAACGACGAAACTGCTCCAGATAAAATCCCAAAAACTTATTGCACTCAGAGTGGATAATATCCGCCCTGAGTGTTATAAGAATAAACCGACCTTACGATAGCGTGTCCATAGTTATCAATGTTAGCGGCAACATGCAGATGTACCAAAAGGCTGCAGTCAAGTAAACATTTTCAATAAACTGTGAAAAAATCCTGACTGATATAAAGTTGTGCCACCGCGCCTTTTCATCAAAGCGATTATTTTTATTTTTTTTCCAATAATGTAAAGCAGAGAAGCTAAAACCAGGTCATCAGATAAATGTGTAACAGAAAATTGTTTTCCCTATTTCCCAACCAAAACATGTGTTGTGGGTACTCAAAGGAATCGTCTCAATGAGACGGTTCTTTTAAACACCCAAAACACACGTTTTAATTGGTGGACAGGAAAGTAATCACAATTTTACGCTAAAATTGTTTGCTTAACAGGCCCTAAGTAAAACTGTGTAATAAGGCCATACTCAGAGTGGCCAATACATTCCGAGTTTAGTAGGGACGGAGACCAAACATATGATAGAGTCTTGAACGATGATGATACCAAATATGTTCTCATGCAGCCAAATATAGGCCTCCATTGTGAAAAATCCTGGCTCCTATTAGCCTGTGCCTTCGCGCATGTTAATCGGAGCGATTATTTCTCTTGCTCCAAACGACAAAAAATGTCTCAGATAGGCTGTGCCACCGCGCATGCCAATGTGGGCGATAATTATTTTCGCGGACTATAATTGTACGATATATGCAAATATACCCGGAACGGTACGCAATTTACAAATGCACGGCGCACCGTCCAATAGCTTTCAAACTAACATGTAATTATCTGTTATTATAATAAATTGCATGACAAAGGTTCTGGCTCTAATAAGTGTGTGCTGTCGCACATGCTCGTCGGAGCAATTACCTTTGTGTAAAATACATCGAGGCAAATTGCCTATACCTGTCACTCTTGTACATGTGTATATATGTTATTTATTTTCTCCCATACCGAACAATACAGGCCCTTGGATAAAAAAAAACAAGGGAACACAATCAAAATAATTATTGTCTCGAAAATGAAACATGCAAATATACCCGGAACGGTACGCAATTTACAAATGCACGGCGCACCGTCCAATAGCTTTCAAACTAACATGTAATTATCTGCTATTATAATAAATTGCATGACAAAGGTTCTGGCTCTAATAAGTGTGTGCTGTCGCACATGCTCGTCGGAGCAATTACCTTTGTGTAAAATACATCGAGGCAAATTGCCTATACCTGTCACTCTTGTACATGTGTATATATGTTATTTATTTTCTCCCATACCGAACAATACAGGCCCTTGGATAAAAAAAAAACAAGGGAACACAATCAAAATAATTAATGTCTCGAAAATGAAACATTTGCGGTGGGTGCTCAAAAGAACCGTCTCATCGAGACATCTTTTAGCACCCAAAACAAATGTTTGGACTTATGATAACAACATCCGCAGTGAGGGCTCAAAAGAACCGTCACAAAGAGACGATTCTTTTGAGCCCCCCCCCTCCCCCCCCCCCCCAAAAAAAAAATATATATATATATTTAGACATTATAATACTCCATCCACCATAACGTGAAGATATCCGGTACGCAATTTACAAATGCACGGCATACCGTCCAGTAGTCTTCAAGTTTGTGCTATCGCGCATGCTTATCGAACCAATTACCTTTGTGTAAATTACAAGAGGTTTAACAACAAACAACGAGACAATTTACTTATACCTGTTACTTTTGTACATGTATATATGTTTTACATATGGAACAATACAGATCTTTTGAAAAATAAAATGGAACGAAATGAAAAAGGTACCTTTGTTTCCATCCCGAAACATTTGCGGTGAGTACTCAAAAGAACCGTCTCACTGAGACATCTTTTTAGCACCCAAAACAAATGTCTGGACTAACGGATAGCAACATGAGATGCGAGTGCTCAAAGGAACCGTCACAATGAGACGATTCTTCTGAGCCCCCGAAACAAATATTTATATTTTTCTCGAGTTTACATCCAACTTTACTCCAATGAACAAATACGGATGCATTTTTGTTTCCTTTCCTGTAAGATATATGGACCTGTATTGTCTCAACTTAATGTTATAAAAATCGCCTTTTTGTTTCCTGACGCATGATAGTACTTGAGTGAGTGCAAGTGTATAGATTATGACAATCAGGCAACGCCTCGGATCTAGTGTCAACCATGATGAATTGCCTGTTTGTCATGATTTACACACGAGATATTAAAGATACTGCATGGGGTCTAACAGTTGATACATACCGTTTCCTGACTACAGGTCACGCACTGACCAGTATAATAGTAAATTTGTCAAACTAGACCAGCGTGCTAAGGTCTCTCATCCCCATGGATTCGAATCGTGTAATCCATACACATATATCCATTCAAACCTCCTTTTATGAATGACATTCTCCTATCACGTACTGTAGTAAACTAATAATATGCATGCTTGTGGCCGATTTCCTAAACATCGAAAGCGCCACGGTGATTGGCTGTGGTTTATGTGTATAAAACCATAGAGCGTATCGTAGCTCGCACGAGGAAAACATGGAAAGTTCGAATGACAATGTAAACATTAAGGTAGCATGGACCGATTTTATTTTGGTCTTAATTCGCTGTTTTCAATAATAGAAATGGCATTTGAATATCCAATTAAATAACGAATTTAGTCGCATTAGTTACCCTCAACAGCAAGACCCATTGCATTGGGTCGCTATGTGTGTGTGAGAGTGTGTGTGTGTGTGTTGTTGTTTTTTCTATTGCCGCCATAACACTTCATAAATATTTGCGTTTTTGTACATATGCCTCATGTTTTACATGCTCTATGTAACTGAGAGGAATAAAGTTTGTATTGTATTGTACATTTGTTTGCACAGGAATTCTGCTTTTATAATTACAAAAGATATAGTATAAAAACTAACACCTTCCATTGTAATTCCCTATTACCGCTTCAGCGCATCGCAGCTACCTGGATGTCCGTTAAAGTCCCGTATGCTAAAGTTTACCATTGCATTAGCCAAGGTGATGCTTAACTTTTTTCCAAGAGTATATTTATCAGACTCGTTTGTATGATGTTCTATAGATGCACTGAAATAATATACTGAAATGCTATTAAGCACAATAAACGCATTTTTATCCACCCACCATTTTCAACGGGGAGGGGGGCATATAGCATCACGCTTGTCAGTATGTTCTATATGAGAAATGTTTTCCTTGTGATATCTTTTGAAAACATTAGTATATTGTGTTCATATTTCATAAAATACAGGTCAAGTTCGTTTCAGGATGTAATCTACTAATTAATTAAAAAGTTGTTGGCCTTGATCTCATAGTTGGTTTCAGCTCAATATCTTAAGAATGATTTGGTGAAATTTCACAAAGCATAGCATATGCATTGATTGACAAGTTTGGGATTGTAAGGCATCAGTCTGTGTCATTTTGCAGAGTTATGACCATTTACTCACATAAGAAATTCATGAAGAGTTGATGGAATTTGATTGCACTTATGGTGCCGTGGGTTGGTCTGCAGTGTATGATTGCATACTCACTTTTTGACAATATTTTGCAGCATTGATATTTGGGATCATTATGTGTCAATTTGTGCAAACTTAAAAGAGTTATGGCCCTTGACTTATGTCAAATTTGTTTCCGCTCAATGTCTTATGCATCAATTTTGCATGTGTATTTGTATTGTGTTAAAGCATAAAATTGTGAAAAGTGTTAAGAGAGTCATGGCCCTTGATTTAATAAACTAAATTATGCATACACGGTTGGTATTGCGTTGCGTCAATTTGGGCAAATCTATGACATAGTTACGGCCCTTGACAGTCATGTCAGACTTTCATATCCGCTCAATAACTTCGAATCAAAGGAAGTTGGCAAAAAATCATATGCTCATATGCACTGATATTGACAGGCTCTAGGTTCGTTTTGGTATGCATGAATGGGTGCAACCAAATATCATTTATGACCTTCAATTCATGTAAGAATTATGTTTCTGCTCATTATTGCGAGAATGAAAGGACAGAATAAATATGGGCATACTGAAGTGCATATGTGAAAGTTTTCAGGATTAATCCTGAATTCAGGATTTTGAGGCTGACTTTCCATAGAAAGTCAGCCTCAAAATGCTGAATTAGGGAGATTATAATAGCTTCTCTGATTAGTTTTCAGATTATCTAAACGCAATTAACCATTTAAACATGAAGTTATTCATTTTTGTAGGTATCCTGCAAGTTTTGAAATTTGAATTTCAAAAGTTCAGGATTATGGAAATTTTGAACTTTCACCCATAGAAGTGTTATTCCAGCCTTAATTTTGTCAATATCAGCGCATCAGTGAACGTGGGGTGGTATTTGAATCACATTAACACATTTCAAGTCTGCACCTCTTTTGGAAACAATAAAGGTCCAGACACCTGGCTTCTTATAAAGCCACATGATCAGGATCCACAATGTTTATCATCCACATAATGAATCCTTATCCTGCCACCAAATTTGTACTGAAAATATTGTCAGCTTATTATGTCTGTGACCTTGACCTTTAGATGGAGTCAAGGGTTGCTTCAAAATTTCTCACAGTATCGTATTTTATCCCCTTTTGATCGTTTCAAGGTCAAAGTCACCGACTTAATATTTTCATGTTGAAGTTTTAAGACTAATATTTGCAGACCCTATAATTGAATGAATTTTTGTATATTGAAATATTATGTACACTGGTCCAAAATTTTGTTTAGCCAATTGATTACAGGGTTTGCAAAAGATTATGTCTATAAAAACATTTGTGGATGCTGAGGCTAACGCTAACACGGTACAGTACAATAGCTCTCCACGTACATTGTTTAGGCGAGCTATAAACTAACTCTATCTCCTAGTATAGTCTTCTTATAACCTGCAAACAGATTGGACCCAGACCAGGCCCGACAAAACATCAGGCCTGATCTGGATCCAATCTGTTCGACTGTATTCCTGAAAGAATTTTCCGAAATTAAGTTATTTTTTTTTAAAAATCAACAGACAACAAAAACCATGGAAAATTCTCCCAGGGGCAAAGAAGAATTATCAAAGTTGTCGCATTCATCAAATGAGCCGTGACATGTGATTTCCAGCAATGTGACATTTTGACATGAATAGACTAAGACGAGCCTGTGTAGCCTCCTGTTAAGCTTAGAAACAGTGTATTTGACCGTTGACTTTAATTGGGATCTGATACCTTTACCTAAGCAATTATTGGGCTTAATATGAACACACTCCATCAAAAACGAATGAGGTGTTCCCATTACGAGCTGTAAGATGGATCCTTAAGTATATTTGACCTTGACATTAGACTTCAAGGTCACCGCCGTGATCGTGAGATCCTTTTGGTCCTCTTTAAGATATAGACAACCATTGTCGGTGATCTGAAACCTCCATTGAAGTCTACACACCATCGGTAATCATTGCGCGAAATATGACCAACTAGGTCAAAAAATAAAAGATAAGGTGACATTATGAGCTGTAAGATATATTTTAGTATATTTGACCTTGGCCTTTAACTCCAAGGTCATGCTTGTGATTTGAAACCCCCGTTGCCATCTACACGCCACCAGCAATCATTTGGTTAACTATTAACACCCTGCATCCATGAACAAGCTGTAAGACAGGTTTAATTGTATTTGGCCTTGACCTTAGACTTCAAGGTCATAGCGGTGATCTGAGTCAATTCTTGTCATTTACACATCGTAGGCTATCAATGTGCTATATATATAAACACCCTCAGCTAAAATAACAAAATAAACAAAAAAAAACAAAAAACAAATGTAAAATGATCTCGTGTTTAGAGCCATATTTCATATTTTTAGCAAAGTTGACATTGACCTCGTGCACTGGCTTATGTAGTGTATAGCAGTATTAAGCCATAAAATGATATTTTCTACATTTAAATCATTTTTAAAAGTTTAGCATTTGAGAAGCGTTTCGAAGAAACGTGATGACGCCGACTGATGCAAGATTGAATTAACCAATCGGACGAATCACATGACATTGTGACACACGCATAGCACATGAACCCAGAATTCTCAAAGTTAGGCCAGTATTTGCAAAATGCCACCGATGTGATAATAACCGTTATTTTCAAATCAACAAGATCGTTTCGTTTTATATTTAAACTGCCTTATAGGAGTGGGGCGATTATATTACTGGTGACTTGCACGTTATATTTGTCTCAAAACCAATTTTACCTTACTATACTTAAACAGGATGCATTTTATCATATGCTCTCGTTTATATTCGAATTTATTTACCAAGTCATGAAAGTAAACACCCACGTCTGATAGGCTGGTCTATTATCTTTGAGAATGGCCAGTGACGTCATAGCAGTATAATGCCTTCAATGTTTACCGTCGTGAGTTGGCTCCCGGTACCGTTAGTTTAACAGGCGACAGGGCCCAGGGCGACGACAGTAAACATTGGGCTTACAATACCGTAATAGTTTGTTGATATTTTCCTTAAAAATATGCCGTTGACGCTGTCGGTATTCAAGCAGAAAACGGAGTTTGGTGCGAAATTTAGGACCACCTCGTATGAGCTTATGCAACAATGAAGCCAACTCAGATTACTATACTACGAGGGGCGTTCAATATGTAATGAAAACAGCCCAGTATATCACAAAGTTTTATATTTACACACTTCATAATTATTTTCATTAAAAGGTCTGTTTCTTGGCTAAATGAATGTAAAATTGCAGTTGTCCAGCTCCTTATCAAGTTTACACAAGCCACTTTCAAGATAGGGTGCTGAAGTACACTGCGATATGAAATAGAACAATGTTTTTAAAAGCAGATAACTACATGAACGAGGAATGTTTTCAGTCTGCTTCTGTATGTGGTAAATATTTATATATTAGTGATTTATACCTGCAATTATTTTTGGTATTGCTTTATATTCTATGAAATACTGAGGCTGCCATTTTGGTTAAAATCCTCCATGAAGCTACATTTTCTGGTATTCAATTGACAGCGTCGTTTTTGCGTGAACAAATACATAGCGAAAATTTATACGAAAATCATTTGTAACATTTTTTCTGGTGTTTTGGTGTTCCTTTGCAAGTAATACAGCCGATTTTGAAATTTCCATATTTAATCTCACCCATAAAGTACCCCCAAATACGTCGTTTGAAATAAGAAAATCAGTTAAAAGAATGTCATGTCTTGCTTATACTGAAATGGATCAGACAAAGTACCGCGTTTCATCGATGTTTGCATTCGGATGCATTATTTGGACATTGTTACACGTATTTACATGTACATAATCTGGCTGGCTTATTTCAGACAATAAAATTATAGGAAACGAAAATGGTATACCACTCAGATGAAATACCCCTAGATATTGGTTACAGTTTAACTGGTCTGCAGCCTATGCACTGTGTATATTGAAACTTCGATACAATCAAAATTGTCCTTTCCTGGTACAATGCCACATTTCCGATTTTCAATAACCATACGTATTTTAGTGTTACGTCCATTGCTTTAAACGACGTCAACGTAAGAGGGGGTAACGTAATAAAACCGTTATCACGAGAAATCGGTACCAGTCAAAAGTTTGTATCGTTATGGCAGATAAAGGGGAAATGAGTTAGAAACATATGGATATGTGATTCATGCATGTTAAATGTTTGTTTTAGAAAATACAGCATGCCTTTCTACCTTTGTTAAAATGAGTCTTTACAATTCAAAGGAAAATATATGCAGTGTATATTAGCGTGCTTTTTAAAAAGTCTGTAACTTGTTAAATTTGGAAAGATAAAATAATGTTTCTTGCACCATTATAAAGGCGATGCCTTGATCTTTCGTTTGGCATATGATATAAAATCCTAACGCGTTTGGGGATGGAGTTATGAATGGGTTTTCATTACATATTGAACCCCCCTCGTATTGCGTGGCCACTTCAAATATTAGATAACACAATAATGTAAAACAATTAAAGGCTCTTTATCTAGATTTTACCGCCTATAGATAAACAGAACTCTTTGAGGCGTGACCGTATTTACAATATTGAAGATACGGATCTAGAAAAGGGTACTTACATCTTTGCCCACGGATGGATTTTCTTTAAACTTTGCATATTAATAACTCAACATATACAAGCTACGGAAATATATTTATTGAATTAGATAATTAAAAATATAGCTTAGGAGGCAACCCTGACATACTCCCACTTTGAGGTGATACCTGTCTCTAAAGTTGTATGCCCTAAATCTATAGTTGTATTTATTTCCAAGATGTGTCAGCAAGATTGACTCCAGAACACCACAGGCACTATATTTATACCACAAACCCATTTTGATAAATAATGTTTTACGTTTTCTGAAGACTTCTAATTTTTTCTCTCTGAAATTTACCAAAAAAACAAACATCAAAATTCAATTTCGAAAATAGATATGTTCTAGTCTTTGTCAAGATATGATACTACCACAAAAACATGCCAAATATATCTTGTTGATCTGGGCCAAATTTCATGAAAATTCAAAAGCGGTAACATTGTCACCGTTTATTCTTACCTTTTAAGGATATAGGTCAGTTTTCGCAAAATTAATAATTTTGTACAAATGAATCAATAACTTCAAAGAAGGACGTTGCTTTTAAATCCACCTAAACTTTTCTTACAAAAAAACATGTTAAGACAATTTCAAATGATTGGACAGGTTTGAGTCCCTAACGTCGTGGCACCACAGGGCTAAGATGTCGCATATCACCACGTCACGTCCTGCGAAACATTGTTGAAGAAACAAGACAATATAACAATAAATATGTGAAAAAAGGAAGACCAACCATTCCTTTACATATCAACTTAACTTGAGTAGCCACATTTTGGAGCCGTGACCAGGATAAAGTTTAACAGAAACTGATCAGTGGTATCATAGAACAAGGTGTTCTACATAAACACGTGAGGTCCAGAAGCTTAAGTTGTATGCATAGAACACAGACATAAAGAGACCCAGCTAGATAATGTATAAATGTTGCTCACTGATGCAAAGCAGCATCAGTTTTACAGAACAGAATGAACAGAGAAGATTTAAACATTGAATTAGCATTCTTGCATAGATGTCTATTCTAATAGCTGTTTACACCCATTGTCAAATGAACGAAAATCCATGTTCAAATCAGGAGATTCACGTGCTGTTTGAACATGGGTCTGATCTTGAAAATACTTAAAATGAGCCTTGCATTATTTGCATAACGATATAAACGGAAAGCGTTGCGGACCAGACTGATCATTTCGCCGATGTTTTTGTTCGCGAAAACGTTGCGTACGGTTATGACGTTGTGACGACGTTATGACGTTCGAAAGTACACAGCCGACGCCATTTTGTTTAGAGAAATCCAGTGTAAGAAAACGTAAAATTTAACGTTTTATCAGCGTTTTCAGTACGAATTGGGTTGGAATAAGGTAAAATATGCAAGAATAACGATCATACATGTTTGTTTCATTGCATTAACACTTGTCGGGTCCCTCGGATGATGTTGAACACTCGGCCTATCGGCCTTGTGGTCAAACAGCATCCTCGGGACCTGGCAAATGTTAATGCATGAAAAAACATGTGTGATCCCTATAATATCTTTGTGGTCAAGAGTTTCTGTGAAAAAATAGTTCATTTTTAACCAATGGCTTCGAAAGGGGTTAGTTTTGTGTCTGGGTTTTAATGAAACTTACAATTATTATATCATGGATATGAGGTTCATCTCCTGTATGAATTGACTTGGTATGAGGTTGTTCTCCTTATTACATATTGAGCATTGCTTTGGTTAGACGTACTTTTAACTTTAGCAACTAAGGGGTGTTAAGTAGAATTGTCGCCATATTGTATGATTTCTGGTAAAATTATTGTGCAAACACTTCATTAAATAAGAATTGTGAAATTTACTATCAAAGTTTAGTACTATTTTGTTTGCCAATCCATAATTGGGAAAAGCATTGAAACATATCAACTTCTTACAATAAACATAATAGTATGGACATTACAACTGAATATGTTTTACACTGAAACATAATTATTGTATATTTTACATTTCGATGAGTGGCAACAATTTAAAAAATATGTTACCAGTCCCTGATTTTCATGAAATTTGGCCAACATATTCTAAACATATATAGACAGTTTTTTTTTGTTGAAATGGTATCTTGGCAAAGATAGAAACATGTTAAAATTTGAATTCCGAATTTGATGGAGTACCAAACATACAATTGAAATATTGGGGTACTTTGATTTAAAAATGAAATCCCGCCCACTATCCTAGTGTAAACAAAACCATTTAAAGTATCAACGAACCTATCAATGATAGCGATTTACTGTAGAAATGTTTATAATAGGGTACACTGAGGTGTGGTAGTGATATCATACTGACCATGGAATTGCATAAAAATCAAATGCACCATAAATATAGAAGTCATATCAGCGTAATATCATCTTCCAAGCGTGGAAGACTCCCATGTTAATTACCCATATCTTGTCAGAGCCCCAGTATATGAGTGCCAGGTGTTTACTTACACCTGCTATAATATTTTTACACACACAGATAATCTAGCCCGACTTGCTCAATTTTACGCGCTACGCATCAACCTTTTGAAAAGGAATGATCCAAAGGTCTTTGTTCAGAGGTCGTGGTAAATCTATACCCTCGTTCTGACAGTAATACTTGCATTTGCCACTGTGATAGCCATCTGCCGTCATAGACACTGTAGTACAGTGCGATAGTGCTAGGTCATGAAATTGTACAGGCCAATAGAGATATACATACACATTTCAAATCCGTATAATATTTTATAACTAATAGTCTGGGTGAAAATCTTAGCTGAACACCTGTACATGTACAGTTTCAAAAGGCCCCCGTGGTGCACATGCAAGCGCACGTGTGTTTTGTGGGTAATGGATGCATCACAGGGTCGAAGCCAGAGGTTTTATCATGTTGAAGCCCACCAAAAACATTGGGGAACTGAGAGTCACTTTACGTTTCAGATAGCTAATAATGAAGGTGCTGATCAGACTGCGCGGATGTGCAAGCTGGTCAGTGCCTTAGTTGTTCGCAAGCAACAAAGTCAGTTTTTTTCGTCGAGATCCATATGATGTCGAAGCCCAGGCTCCCTTGCCTCCGCCTGGCTACGCGCCTGCATCCATCCATGTCAAATATACATGTACATATGAACGGCATGTTAAAATGTCTTGATAAGAAGAGGTCGTTTGCATGTACGCGCATTTTTTGAACACTTATATGTGTACTAAGGATATAGCCATGTTTACGAAAATTATGATACTATTCAACTTGTGTTCAGCATTCCATGTATAAGCATGAAAATTTGGTGTACATGTGACCAGCACTGTTTTCTTTTTGTAAGTCTTATAAAATTCTGTTCTGTGTACTAAGGACCCTTTTCCCACATCAAAACTCAAACGAAACCTTACAAACTATAGGGCTTATTATGTCATTTCGCATTTTGTTTTCTTTTCTTGCATGCGCATGTACCATTTAAGTTGTCAAATTCCTTTTGAAAAATTGTCAATCATAATCTTCTAATACAATTACTCGCTTCGGCTCATCCCAATAAAGCGCCAATTTTCACAACCTCAGCAGACACACAAACATGCATCTTGTTAACCCTGAAAGCACCACAAAACATGAAGCAGATGACATTTTTAGACGAAATCTTGTAGAATACCATCGTTGTTGAAAAGCTGATATGATCTTTGTATGGAAGAAACTACATGC
The DNA here is from genome assembly GCA_964019695.1 of Loripinus fragilis. Classification (NCBI taxonomy): domain Eukaryota; kingdom Metazoa; phylum Mollusca; class Bivalvia; order Lucinida; family Lucinidae; genus Loripinus; species Loripinus fragilis. Next base: position 20,957,433 of record OZ026519.1, on the reverse strand, counting down.
CATGAAATGGTAATTGATCAATTTAAGAGATAAAGTTGCATGAAATTTTTATTTTCTAAAAATGTGTTCATTAGTTTATTTATATATTTTATGTTGACGCTGAAAGAATGATAGTTATCATATGACGTCGCGTCTGGGAGTGAAATAACGCCATGCAATAAAATCTGTAAACCACTAGTGGTTTATCGATTTACGGGAAACGTTATTACGTCCATAACAACGTTGCGTACATGATGACAAAATCATAACGTTTTTACGCCAGAAATGAGATTTCAAAGTATGTGTCATATGATAAATAGAATCTAACATTCGTGCTCTTGTATTATTGAATTTATCAAACTCGTTGCGAAAAAGAGATAAAATGCTCGGCAAGCCTCGCATTTTATCTCTTTTCCCCAACTCGTTTAATAAATTCAATAAAACACGAGCACTCATGTAAGATCCTCTATTTAGAGCGCGAGAAATGTCAAGAAATATCTGCGTCGATGGTTCTAAATTGTATATCTTACGGCACGAAAGTTCTTCCATATGGATATTTATAGATCACGGTTCTCTCACTATTAAGGCTGCACACGACTGACTTTACACTGCTAAAATAGGAGAGCAGGGACATGATATTTACGCGTTCTGCGTGAATTTTAGCGGGATTCCGGACCATTGAAGCATCACAGCCAGAAAATGAAGTTCTAAACTTTGAACTTACCCCCTTGCCCGCATAGATTCCATATTAAAATCACATAAGCCATCAAAACCTTTACTGAACTTAAAAACAAGGCATCTCCAACAACCATGAAAAACTCAACAAATATATGTTGTTGTTTCTCGATTTTTTTTTTATTTTGTCACGTTACTCATATCAAACATGTCTTCTTTCACTTCGTCGTATATCTTTTCAAAAGACATTCTTGTTTAGATTAGATTTTGTCCTTGCTTTAAGAAACAAAATGAGATTCACGTGAAATATCAAGCGTATTTTCACCGAAATCAAGAAAGATAACAAAAGCGTATCATCTGCTGCAGTCGTGATTGGCGCTTTTTGATAAAACCCATTTAACCAAATGGACTTTCCAACTCTTATGAGTAGGAAAAAACATTTTCAAAAGGGGCGTTGGGTAGTATTTTTCTTTTTATTCTACAAATTTTAAGAGAAAAATACTGCATTGAAAAATGAAGATCCTGATCAGACGCCGCGTCGATATGTTTAATCATGATTACTTACGTATTTCTTGAGATGAAACCCCTAGGCAGGGATAAAAAAGAAGTGCTTTTAAAATGACGTATGCTGCATAATATTGGTGACAAAATAAATACAGCCAGATCATTTGTATACTGTAAATCCGGAAATATTCGCGAGAATTTTATTTTTGCGAGTATCGTTAAAAGACATGTGACGTTAAAAATTCGCGACTATGCTGATTTACCTACATCAGTAAGCGACAGAGCGATTTCATCATTTCGCGAGGGTTTTATTTTCAGAAAACTTCGCTGCGAAGTTTCGCGAAAATAAAACCCTCGCGAAAATTTCCGAATTTACAGTCCCTGGTCATTATAGATAAGCCTGTGCTTATGAACAACCTCACCAGAGTCTTAACTGCTCGCACGAACAAATTATTGAAAAAGAGGACGAGTTAGGTATCTTTCTCAGTTTTGATCGCCGATGGAATATTCTCCACGTTCTTGTGGACTGACCAATTTTCGCCTAGGTCTCCCATTGCCAACTCCAGCTGACCAGGATCTCCATTTTTTACGATACAGTATATCAGTCAGTATAGCATTTTGCTTCGGGTGGCCTATTACTATTGGTTCATTAGGCATGTTAAGCCTAGGCAAAGAATATGCTATTCTCTTAAAAACCATAATTGGAAAAGTGATAGAAATGATTCAGATCAGCCTGTGCTGATAGATGATGGGCAGTTAAATGGAAATGGACTGATTGCATACTAAGAACATTACCCCCCCCCCCCCCCCATAACACCTCATAGACCCAAACTCAATAAAAGTCAGATTTTAACATGAAGCGACCGAATTTTCAATACTCTCATCGATAAATAGGCAAAATGAAAAGCGACTTGTTACGGGTAAAATCGACCTTAACGGAAAGGTCGTCCAACTCAATACGTTCTTGGCACTTCTTCAACTTCGTTGTGGGGGCAATATTTACCGAAACGATATTGCTATAAATGCTTAGGATTATAGCCTGATTCGGAAATATACACACCAAGTCTAAATATTTTAATACTTACCCAATTTAAAGACTAAATTTAATACGGTTCTAAACTAAAATTTAATTTTACTTGTGCAATATATATGTTAAGCCTTTAACTCTTGACCTACTAGTTTCGACTGCGGATAACCTTTGCAAACAGTTTGTACCCAGATCAGGCCCGACAAAATGTCGGGCCTGATCTGGATCTAAACTGTTTAACACTCTGATGGTATTCCTGGCAGAACTTTTCAAAAAAGTTGATTTTGAAAAAGATCAGCAGACGACAAAAACATGAAAAATTACCCAGTAGGCAAAGAGTTGAAGAACTGATTCTGCTATTAATGCCGCCATTAATAGTAGTTTCTTTCATCCTAATGCTGTTCATACTTTTTAAAGTGTGGCGATTTTAGAAATACTTTTTACTAAACATTTGTAAAAACTGCAATAAATTGGATCATACTATAGAACATATTGTTTGTTATTTTCTTTTGGAAATATTATTGTTTCTATTTGTTTAAGAATTGGATCACATCCAGAAAGGGAATTAGATATAAGGTAAAAATATTTATTTATTTGACTTGTTTAAAAATGTATGACATAAAGAAAAAAATGCCAATCATAAGGTCGACCTATTCTTTTTTTAAATGTCTTAACGATCTGCTGAGTGCTTTACCAATGAACCACTTAGATACATTTAAATCTTCCTTTAAATGTGAAATTGATAAAAACGGTCGATGGTCGCTGCTTCAAACCTCACCGGGTGCACTGTGCGTTTATCCTCTGCTTAGTACTGGTTTAACCAAAGAAACGACCCGACATGACTGAAAAAATGTTGACCGAGACGTAAATAATCATATCAAACAAAACAAAATGTATCTATAATATGTATGTTTGGAGCACAGTGGCTCAGTAGTAGAGTGCTTGACTCGAGACCAAGGGGCCGCGGGTTCGAGCCTCACCGGCCTCACTGCGTTGTGTCCTTGAGCAAGAACATTAATCCTAGCTTAGTACTGGTTCAACCCAGGAAGACCCGTCCCTTTATAACTGAAAGATTGTTGATGGGACGTAAAGAATCAAATCAAAATATATAATATGTAATTAAGAATGCATTGCAATACTCCAGATTCTATGCTGACGGGCTTTAAAAACGCCACACTAACTTCCTGTTATATCTTACAAAAGCCAGTTGAATGTAAAGTTTCTTATCATTTTCGATAATGTCATCATGAAGTGGCTTCTTCGGTCAACACTTAAAAGTTTTAATTGTACAACTAAACTCGACGACGTTATTGCTTCGTAAAGTTTTAGTTACTGAACATTTCTTAAGTAGAGGAGTTTTCAAGTCCTCGAATGAACGGGTACACACAGATTTAAAACGTCAAACAAGCAGACATGCTGTATAACAGACCTGCCAATCAAAATGAAAGCTATGCCTCGATGACTAACACAGTTCTTGACACACATTCGATACTTCTCATGTTTTTTTTTTTTCTAAAGAAGTAGGGGAGCTTTCACTGATATTTTATGTAAATGAAAGAGTTGACCCCTATCTCATAGAGTTTACATTTTCAATGCTTTAAATTAACTTGAAGTGGACAGGATTTTCATGCGTTACTCATAAAAGCACACTCTTTAATATACCATAAATTGATTGCTTTGCACTCTTTTTTTGAGACATAAATAAAAGCTGCTATCCTAGTTTAGCGTTTTTAAAGCCCGTCAGTGTATAATAAGCGTACACCTTGATGTGCCATGTAAATTCTCTATATTTTTTGGCGAGGAAGCGAAGTCTCTGGTGCTACACTGAACGAATGTCTTAACCATCACTGGTTGTCTATACGAAAAGTAACAATGTCTCATATACTGTAAATTCGGAAATTTTCTTGAGAGTTTTATTTTCGTGAAACTTCGTGAAAAATAAAACCCTTGCGAAATGATGGAATCGTCGTTTACTGATGTAGGTAAATCAGCTATAGTCGCGAATTTTTCACACCTCTTTATATGCTGCGTTTTGGTGGCCTTCTATTGGAAATGGACACTTTATTTGAATTCGAGATTGGTATTTGGTTTTTGCATCCTTATTTTGACCTGCACGTTTAACAGGTCAAAATACTGATGCATAAACAGAATATCAAAACATGCACGTTTTAGAGGTCAAAATTCGGATGCACAAACCGAATATCAATCGTGGTTCGGTAGATACAAAAATATCACATCGCTTAATTTACAACTAGATAAAGAATGTACTAAATAATTCTCAATGCATTCATATTCTAAAAACGATGAAAAGACATTTAAAATCATGATAATTTACAACATCGTTTGAAAAACATTTATGAATAATTTGAACTGGAATAGCATTCACTTTTCATCTCTATGTTTATCGTTACCAGGTTCGATAATTCTGTTTGTAAAGGTTTAAATTGCTATTGATTCATTTTAATGGGCATTTCGGACCAGTCAGGAGAAAAAGATAGGACAAGATGGTTCAAAACTGTACTTTTAGGAGGCACAGCTTTCACACCCGGAGGGGGTGGGGGGGGGGGGGCTCTGATATTTTCATACATACGTAGGCTCGGGTCATCTTTTGGGTTCAAAATTATGAATTGGATCATCACAAAATTGGACTATATTTAGGGGTCATTATTATGCATTTTATGGTCTTTTCTTAAGGCCAAGAAACAGAATGGGGAATATTTTTTGGGGCTGCTAAATTTCCAAATGTTTTTTTGGGGTGCTTGAAAATCCTGATATTTATTTGGGGGTGAAGGGTAGATGCTGGGCCCGAGCCTACGTATGAAGAAAAAAATGAGAGTACCCCCCCCCCCCCCCCCCCCCCCTTGGGCTTTCATACGGTTAGGCGGCGATCTCGAGCGCACTGATTTATATTAATATATCGTTTCCCTCGCAAAAAACCTTGTTTTTGTTCGTCAAACGCAAAATAACGTTTTTGGTTGCAAAAAACGTACAATTTCCCCACAAAAAAACGTCATTTTGGGCGATATGAAACTGTTGCACAGCTTTGTTTAAAAATGCGTCCAATATCGGATAAATTCACGCATTTTATCCATGCTAAATTAAAGAGCTTTAGACCACGAGCTGCTAATAGGCCCCCTACCCCGAGGGGGAATTTTATACACTATGATTTTCTAAAACTACGTTATATAAGAAGCAAAATGACACATGTTGACCATCTGGCAGTTGGGGAGTTAGCGTGTAACAGCCATGTTAACTACGTTACCCTAAAATATCTCCAAATCCTATTGTTCATATGCAAAGCTATACATAATTTTTATTTATCCACATGCTGATTGTCTTTAAAGCACTTAATTAAATGCAGCAAATATCCAGTATGCGTTTAAACAACATATGCATCCTTTATTGCAGTTATATAAGTTACTTTATTTAAAATAAACTACTATTTAGCCCTATGCAACCACCAGACCATGTGCTGCCAAAATACCTCCTATGATTTTCTAAAACGACATAATATAAGCCACAAAATAATGCATGTTAGCTCTTTATGGAATTGGACGTTATCATGCAATTGCAGAGTACTATGTTACCCTTATATAACAGGAACTCCTTTTGTGTAAATATCAAAATTGAAGGGGTCACAGCAACAAGGTGCTTTAGTCCATTTTTCATTATTTCGAGAAAAATGCGAAAAACATAATTTTTGGCAATTCTCAAAATTTGTAGATTTTTCTTGCAAAAATGAACAAGATATGTTTGAAAATAGTGAATTCAGGAGGTTTTGCAATGAATTTACTGCTAAAAATGAGAAAAACTTGATTTTAGCGATTTTGTATCTGCAACAAGGGACCTAAGTCCAAATTTCATAAAACTTAAAAATTGCATACAGAAAGTTTATGACAGTCCATCAATACTAAAAGAAATGCACAATAGTGTGTGGTCAGTTTATTTCTTACGAGTACAACAGCGAAAACCTGGATAAAACCGTTGATTTACCTAACTTCTATAAATATGAACAGATTTCAATGACAAAAAGGTCCTAAGTCCATAGTCTAGGTTTTATGTTGTATTAAATAAGTTTAGCGCTTCCATTTGACGGGAAATAATGTCTAGCAAGCGAAAGGATGCTATTTGAGGCTCAATGTGTGATAATAATGCTTATAAGGCAATAAAACTTTGAAATAAATCTGAAAAAAATATGGAGTAAGGCCCTTTTATGCATAAACATCCACTTTTGGACTTAGGACCTTTGTGAAAATGATATAATCCTATTTATTTCATTTTTTATAGTAATTTAATGGTCAAAGGGAGTTAATACGGTGCGGAAATGTTTTTTATACATGAAAAAGAGGCTAACTCAATTTCGACCAAAAGTGGACTAAAGTTCCTTGTTGCTGTGACCCCTTCAATTGTTCCTTATTCTTACAAATCAATGTTATCTTGCAATTTAAATTAAATGACTAGAAGTATAATTTTAACTCATTTAGGTATCTTTTATTACTGTTACATACGTTATATTTCTTTTGAATACAATAATTTAATGCAAAATTGCATTATATGAGTTTAAACTTCTATTGGGCGTAAATTACTGCCATTTTAGGGCTCAATAATGAGAGAAATAATGAAACATGTCTTTTTAACAAAAAATAAGTGAGATTAAACTCTAACAAAATCACAGGTGATCAAAACAAAGAAACTTGAACTCAAAGCACATAAAATGCTTTTTCAATTAAGAGGTTTTTTTTATCGAATATGTAAACATCATTTATAGAAACTACTTATATTAATAATCTAATCATGTTTCTTAAATACTTGAATAATAGCATTTATCTCTGACGCTTGTTTGTTAACTTAATTTAATACGTGAAATGATATCTACAAGACATTTTTCCGTACTGTCTACAGTTCAGTTTAGACGAAACAGGATTTTAAACATGTAGTAGCTTAGTAAAATCTATTACCAAAAGTGTGTGCCAACCAAATACATATAAAGCTTATCAGCTATTTATTACAACAACTATTATAATAAAAAAAAAACTAAGGACGAACTCTAGCTCACAATTTGTAAACTTTTAAGTCATTTCAGGCATGGTTAACATTGAGAAATGAAGAATTTATATAGGTGTTATCCATTGTCCTTTCAATGAAAACTAAAGTTCTTTTTAATCATAAAAAAATATATCCCAAATATGGTACCCAACAAGCCTGTCCCTATGGTTATAATACCTAAGGTATTAATCAGCATGTCTAGTTTGGCGAAAAAAGAAAAAATAATCTTGGTTACATGCATAACAAGAATATATAAGGAAATTATTAGACTTATTATCTTGTTTGCCTGTTTCTACAATTTTAAGCATTTAAACAGCTAGCTAGGGCAGTATTTGTTCAAAATGTTCAATTTAGTCATACATTTGAAAGAGACAATTAAATGCTTAGAAAAGATCCCTTGCATTGCTAGTATTGTATTATAGACATGACTAAATGGAAGGAATTCAACAGTTCATTGTCATTGGGGTTATTTATTAAAATATTTCTGTCAATAAGACTTGGTTTAACAGTGTAATTTTGTTTATATATTAAATTTGGTACTAAGCATGCCACATGGGGACATGATCATTGTTATGAAGTTGTTATGAACATATTTTGTATATTGATAAGTATACTTATGACCAATTTGTTCTATTCCCAAGTTGAAGGGGTTTCCTGGCAGTCGTACTATTATTTGTTTGTTTTTTGTTTTGTTTTTTTGTATGTTTTTCTTTTAATTATCCAATATTAATTACTTACTTATTTATTAATCTACTATTCTGATGTTCGATTTTTTCTTATTTCATATATATTAATCTTCATTTATTTATTTCCTTATTTATTTTATTTATTTATTTTTTTATTTATTTATTTACTTATTTATTTATTTATTTAATATTTATTGATTATTTCTTTTATATTTATTTAGTTATTTATTAATTTATTTATTTATTTATTTATTTATTTACTTATTATCCTGATATAGTCTTGTTTATGTTACTATCTGTTTTGCTTTGTTTACAACTTGTTAAGTTAACATATGCGTTTGTATATATAGCCATGTTTATAAGCTATTGTGTATATATAGAATGTAGGGGAAGGGTCGAAACTAATGTTGTGAGAACTTGTAACCCAACCCCATTGCTGTAAATATTTTGGCAATAAAATATGTTTAAACTAAACTAAACTATAGACATGACTAAATGGAAGGAATTCAACAGTTCATTGTCATTGGGGTTATTTATTAAAATATTTCTGTCAATAAGACTTGGTTTAACAGTGTAATTTTGTTTATATATTAAATTTGGTACTAAGCATGCCACATGGGGACATGATCATTGTTATGAAGTTGCATCCTATTAATCCTATGGATATTTTAATCAAGCTAAATAGATTATAACTAGTAACAATGAATAAATCAAATGCGCCAGCACATTTGATTTTTTAATGGTACTCATTGCAGTGTGAAGAAATGAGGGCTCAGGCAAGCCTTGTAAATGTGCAGGCTCACCAGAGCCTTTGTTGTCTGCATCCACAAAGTATGGATGTATAGATGCAGACTCAGACCAGAATTAATATGGCTAGCTCAACTGCATCAGCATGAATAATCAATGTATCCGAGATATTTGCTAATATGTAATAAGCACCAAAATCTCACATGCTGGTCAATTCTTCACTTTAGCGCTTTATAAGCACTTATATTTGGCTGCAGGAACTACAATGCATTTGAATTCACTATTGGTGACCAAACACTTGAACTAGTCGATAAATACAAATACCTAGGATTATATTTTACAAAAAATGGTAGCTTTTTGACTGCACGAAAACATTTAGCTGAACAAGCACAGAAAGCATTACATTTATTATACATGCGCATTAACAATTTAGACCTACCAATCGACCTGCAGTTAAAAGTATTTGATCATACAGTTTTACCAATTATGCTCTACTCATGTGAAATATGGGGCATGGAAAATGTTCAAATTCTTGAAAGAATCCATGCTGATTTTTTACGCAGAATAACTAAAACTAAAAAAAGCACCCCTCACTATATGCTATATGCAGAACTTGGGCGACATCCAATAGATATCACAATTAAATCAAGAATGATAGGATTCTGGAACCGCATTGTTACTGGGAAAAATAGTAAAATATCAAACATACTCTATTATATCTTGATTAACATACCAGGCCACCAGTTTAAATGGCTGTCCTCTATACGACAAATCTTTACGGAAACTGGTAAAGTAAATATCTGGCTATCACAAGACCCCTCGCACTACAATAACCTTAATCAATATATTAAAAGGATACTGATCGACCAAAATCTCCAGAAATGGAATGCTACCTTGGAAAACTCGTCTAAAGGCAAAAACTACAAACTATTTAAAGAGTCTATAGCACTTGAAAAGTACTTCTTGTTATTACCGCCGAAACAATACATAACTCTTATGAAATTTAGGACGTCAAATCATCGATTTCCCATTGAAACATATAGATGGGTAGGCATTCCGCTATCAGAACGTAAATGCACCCTCTGTGATAAGGATGATATAGTGTAGGCCCCTGTGTAATTCCGTGTGCATTTTTTGGTAAAAGTGTCAAACATACATTTTCTTGTAGAAAAATGTATTCTGTTTAAGAAAAAAGATGTTTACAATTTTTCTTTGGCGTTTTAACGTCACAGCGACGTCACAAAGTGACGTACCCATTTTAGCTTATTTAAGGCTTGAAAGTGGAGTGTTATGAATTCCCAGCATGTATGAATATGAACTGTTTGATCAGTTGTGTTAATTTTACTGGCGACATGTTGATTTTGGAGTATAAACCCTGACTCTGGATTTTAAATATGTTACATTAACTTCAAAATGATGTCCGTTCATGGAAAAGTGACGTCAGTACCAAAACTGAAAATTCTGTGATAGTGAAAGCTCAAATAGCCAGACCCTTATCTCCACACAGCAGAGAAAATATTGTTCAGTATAATTTTCTGAAACTATATTATATAAGATGCAAAATGTCATACGTCAGCTCTCTGACCTATATTTAGACAGGCATGTTAACTACGTTACCCTATAATAGTTTCAAATCCTACTTTGCAAATACCAAGTTATACCGAATTATTATTAATTGACATGCTGTTTGCCTTAAAACATCTTTAAATGAATGGAACAGCGGGTATGCATTTAAACAATACACCACTATGATGTTACAGTTATATATGTTACTTTAAATGTATGACCATTTAATGCATTACTGTCACTAGACATTGGACTACCAAAATACCTCCTATGGGAGTTTTGTACACTATAATTTTCTAAAACCACATTCTACAAGCCACAAATTAATGTATTTAACTCTTTAGCGGTTGGGGCTATAACAAGCAATAGCAAAATTCTCTACGTTACTGTAAAATAATTGGATATCTTATCTAATTACTCCTTATTTTTACATGACAATAAACCTTTAAATTGTAAAAAAATGACAAGCAATATGATGTTATCAAATTAGAAGGATCTTCTATTACATATGATATGCGTTACTTTCTTTTGAATACATTTGTAAATTGCAAAAACACTCTTTTTAAGTTTACACTGCTAGTGAGACATTTATTGCCATTAAGCTGCCATTAATTGTCATCAAAGGAAAACGCCAACAACGCATGGATGAATAAAAGAAAAAAATTTTAACTTTATTTACATACAACGATTTTTTTTCAAGTCTGTGCGTTTTATTAAATATGCAAACAGCATTTTATTTTCTTAAATTCTTATTAAATGAAATCTTTTATCTGACTTACACTGGTATATTTGCCTCTTTTATACGTGAAATGATATATAAAAGACACATATAAAGTAATCAAACATATCAGAATAAATGCTAGATGCTCCTCAGGAAAATTATTGTTGTTGTTTCACTACATTATAATTTTAACTTATTTTGTAGTTTATAAACATGGGAAAGCATATGTTAAATGCTGAATAAAATATATTGTATTATATTGTATCGTATTTTAGATAACACAATAATATTAAGCATGGACTAGCTTAGTAAGATTTATCTCATATTGTTAAAGCCAGCTATCAATTACAACTACTATGCTGATACCGTTTAAGAATAAAAACCTTTTCAGAATTCGTCATTGTTGGTCAATTCAAGCATATATCAAAATCAGGAATTGAGAATTTAAAACAGTACTTTATCCTTGTGTTTTAAAAAATTAAACTGAAATGATTTAAAAACTTAACGATTTTTGCCCAAAGTTATGGCACACACCCTACGGTTAAAACCGCTTTATATCAGAACGATGTCCAGTTTGGCGACAAAAGAATACCATTTAAGATGGTAAAATGCATAACAAATGAATTCTAAGGACAGATTAAGCATAATCTGTTCTGACTGGTTCTAAACTATTGTGAAGCATTCAAACAGAACGATATTTGTTCTAATGGTTCATTTTAGTCACACATTTGAAATATATACGTTTATCACTTAGAAAAAAAGAGGCATGGTTAGTATTAATGTATATTGTAGCCATTGCTAAAATAGCTGACTCACAACAAATTATTGCTTTTAATAAATTATTCGTTTTGCATTATTCTATCAATTAGACCCATTAGCCTTACAGCTGAATTGTGTTGCAGATAATATCGAATCGATAATTAGCATGTCAAATGTGAACATTATCGTTGATACAAAATTGTAGCCTAATACTAATCTTTGCATAGTTCAAATCAAACAAAATAGATTTACTAGTAACGAAAGAACAGATCAAAGGAATAATCCCATTTGATCTTGGTACTTGTTGCAGTGTTGAGCAATGAAGGCTCAGGTGAGCCTGTGCATATGTGTAGGTCGACTTGCCAGAGCCTTCGCTGCTCGTATACACAAAGTAGTATGGAGGTTGATGACCAAATTTTAGAATGCGAGCCCTTCTGTGTCATCATGAGTGATTAAACAATGCATTTGCTAGTCCAAAATTTATTTATGAATTATAGTAAAAACGTCTAACGTGATTTATACTTGCGCTACTGTCAAAGAACATATGTGAAATATAGCATTCAACGTTTCGAAAACTGGACCATACACACATATTACACAATTGACAATGAGGTACTGCTAAATCAACCTGTGAGATTGATAATGATAGGCTGTACATTTAAATGAAATGATTTCCTTAAGAGATAACTGAATTAAAGTATACATGGCAAATTAGATATGCATAAGTTCATGCACATTTTTTAAACTTTGCATATGCGACTATCATTGGTGACAATGTTGATACTGAGAAGAGTGTCATCTTAGAGCTGAACAGTTAGCATTGTGTATGCTCCTTTTGAATCTATGTCCTGGCAAGTTATCAACTCGTTCTAATCTTAAGTACACATATATATGTAAAACATTGTTATTAATGATTACATTTATCATGTTTGCGAGGTTCCTGTACTATTTTGCCAACGTTCTGTTTAGTGGAAATTAACATCAGGTATATAAACATTTATTGTTAAAACTAAATCAGGTCTAATCTCTTGACTACGTTTTTTTAAAAAATATTTCACATTTCTATCCAGCATTCTAAAAACCATTGTAAAATCTACTTTACAATAACTTGAATGTCACCTATTAAAATTTGGCCGGATACAATTTTAGCTGAAAAGTCATAATTTAAATTGGTATCTCAGTAACAGCTGGCCTATCTCCTTGTATATGACCATATCTAATGTGACCTTAAAGTAAAACTCACCATTATAACCAACTTACTCTAATACCAAGGAAATACATGTTTCTCATCAATAAAGTAGTTCTTTAGATATTATTGGTTGAGCAAGTGATCCAAAGTACTTACTTAATGTGATGGACAGTTTTGTTGATTTCACAAAGAAAGCTATACTGTATATAAACTAAAATTAATTTCAAAGCTTCTGTAATGCGTTACCATATGCATACACAGCTAAAAGTCAGAATGCAAATTGATTTCGATACAGTCACCAATAACTAGTTACAGACACTTTAAAGAACTGATTAGAAGTAGCTCAATTAAACTTAGAATTCTTCAGAAAAATATAACAAAAATATAATCTTAACATAATATATAAGCTTTTCTGGCTCATTTATATATCGTCTTTGTTAACATTTTGTATAAACATATGACAATATAATATATTTTGTACAGTACTATTATATTATTCTAATAAATTTGACAGAAAATTGAAATGTATCCTTCTAAGTGCTGCTACTTGAGTGCTATTATTTCCTTTGTTTATGAATTTTAAAATCTATAATTTTGGGCAAATCATTATTTTGTAGATGTTAAAAGTTCAAATATATACTATTTTGCAAATGTAAATGCGCATGAATAATTAGTAGGAACTTAAATGCAAACTGATAAATCCTTTTTTTTTTTCAGACAGACTGATACCTTGATATCTATTTAACAAAAACAGTCAGTTTTGAGATGTAATAAAGTATCCTATGACGTATAATATACGGGATAAAGCAATGATTATGCAGTCTTGAAAGTTGTAATATACGTTACATGATGCCATACGTACAAAAAAAATAATATTTCACACCGGAAACGAAGTTAAGCATGTCTATTCACTCTAAAGTCTTGCTTATCAAGAGAATATTCATATTTGGTGTTTAAAGATTTTCCAATTGAATTTCATGCTGAATTTAAAGAATGAACTTTTCGTTCAGGGTCATCAGATTTAACAGTTTTTAACTCTTACAGTATTTGTGATACAAACAAACTGTTTGCAGCTATACTGAACCACACTTCTAACGCAAAATCAAACAGAACCTTTAATATTACATATATTGTTTCATTCATTGTAACGCAATTTTATCAAAAACTAAAACACTTATTTATGAAAATGAAAGTAGAACTTAATTGGTCAACCATTCCCTTTTAATCGTAACCTGTTTAGGTGAATGTCTGCCACAATTCCTGACCTGTACAATGATTTCGGCAAGACCTCGTATATTGATTAAAGTTACATTCCTAAAACATTTTGCGTTGGAAGTGTGGGTCAGTATATATAATGGTCCATTACTTGTCTTTTGGAAGGTGTATTTAACAGTGACGTCACAAAATGGGGTACCGTCTTTTCACTTGCAACAAAGAGCTTATAGGTGGTGTGATTATTTACACACCTAAACTAATCTTATTATTATGTATTTTGCGTTGAAATGGTTAAAAACGTCTATAGAAACACTAAAATTAAAATTTGATTCAATATGGACTTCAATTTTACATGAAATTGACGTCAATTTGACGTCAATATGCTGAAAAACACATTGCGTACAAAAAAAATAATTCTGGAAATTCGCATGTGCCTTGCGACTGAAATCAGATCTTAGCATAACTCTATGTTCCTGACTTAGCTTTTTGAAACAAGTTAGCTCTCTGATGGTTGGGGCGTTCAGCTGCTACAGCGTGTTAACTATGTTACCCTACATTTTTAAACAAAATAAATGTAATCAAGGTTGTTAAGGTAATACTTGAAATATTCAAATTGGACAAACATTCACGTATCATACAAGAACATTTTATTCCTTACATATATTTTTGTTTATAAAAGTTATATGGGTCCATTGTAATGTTATTTATGTTACATTTTAAGCTACCAAATTTAAAATCACTGAAATTCTGTCAAACAATTTTCTTTGATAAGCTTCCCAGTTAACTTTCAGGTTTTAAATACACCTTCCAAAAGACAAGTAATGGACCATTATATATACTGACCCACACTTCCAACGCAAAATGTTTTAGGAATGTAACTTTAATCAATATACGAGGTCTTGCCGAAATCATTGTACAGGTCAGGAATTGTGGCAGACATTCACCTAAACAGGTTACGATTAAAAGGGAATGGTTGACCAATTAAGTTCTACTTTCATTTTCATAAATAAGTGTTTTAGTTTTTGATAAAATTGCGTTACAATGAATGAAACAATATATGTAATATTAAAGGTTCTGTTTGATTTTGCGTTAGAAGTGTGGTTCAGTATAGCTGCAAACAGTTTGTTTGTATCACAAATACTGTAAGAGTTAAAAACTGTTAAATCTGATGACCCTGAACGAAAAGTTCATTCTTTAAATTCAGCATGAAATTCAATTGGAAAATCTTTAAACACCAAATATGAATATTCTCTTGATAAGCAAGACTTTAGAGTGAATAGACATGCTTAACTTCGTTTCCGGTGTGAAATATTATTTTTTTTGTACGTATGGCATCATGTAACGTATATTACAACTTTCAAGACTGCATAATCATTGCTTTATCCCGTATATTATACGTCATAGGATACTTTATTACATCTCAAAACTGACTGTTTTTGTTAAATAGATATCAAGGTATCAGTCTGTCTGAAAAAAAAAGGATTTATCAGTTTGCATTTAAGTTCCTACTAATTATTCATGCGCATTTACATTTGCAAAATAGAATATATTTGAACTTTTAACATCTACAAAATAATGATTTGCCCAAAATTATAGATTTTAAAATTCATAAACAAAGGAAATAATAGCACTCAAGTAGCAGCACTTAGAAGGATACATTTCAATTTTCTGTCAAATT
Organism: Loripinus fragilis; assembly: GCA_964019695.1. Classification (NCBI taxonomy): domain Eukaryota; kingdom Metazoa; phylum Mollusca; class Bivalvia; order Lucinida; family Lucinidae; genus Loripinus; species Loripinus fragilis. The sequence continues at coordinate 20,941,641 of OZ026519.1, read as the reverse complement.
TATTAGAATAATATAATAGTACTGTACAAAATATATTATATTGTCATATGTTTATACAAAATGTTAACAAAGACGATATATAAATGAGCCAGAAAAGCTTATATATTATGTTAAGATTATATTTTTGTTATATTTTTCTGAAGAATTCTAAGTTTAATTGAGCTACTTCTAATCAGTTCTTTAAAGTGTCTGTAACTAGTTATTGGTGACTGTATCGAAATCAATTTGCATTCTGACTTTTAGATGTGTATGCATATGGTAACGCATTACAGAAGCTTTGAAATTAATTTTAGTTTATATACAGTATAGCTTTCTTTGTGAAATCAACAAAACTGTCCATCACATTAAGTAAGTACTTTGGATCACTTGCTCAACCAATAATATCTAAAGAACTACTTTATTGATGAGAAACATGTATTTCCTTGGTATTAGAGTAAGTTGGTTATAATGGTGAGTTTTACTTTAAGGTCACATTAGATATGGTCATATACAAGGAGATAGGCCAGCTGTTACTGAGATACCAATTTAAATTATGACTTTTCAGCTAAAATTGTATCCGGCCAAATTTTAATAGGTGACATTCAAGTTATTGTAAAGTAGATTTTACAATGGTTTTTAGAATGCTGGATAGAAATGTGAAATATTTTTTAAAAAAACGTAGTCAAGAGATTAGACCTGATTTAGTTTTAACAATAAATGTTTATATACCTGATGTTAATTTCCACTAAACAGAACGTTGGCAAAATAGTACAGGAACCTCGCAAACATGATAAATGTAATCATTAATAACAATGTTTTACATATATATGTGTACTTAAGATTAGAACGAGTTGATAACTTGCCAGGACATAGATTCAAAAGGAGCATACACAATGCTAACTGTTCAGCTCTAAGATGACACTCTTCTCAGTATCAACATTGTCACCAATGATAGTCGCATATGCAAAGTTTAAAAAATGTGCATGAACTTATGGATATCTAATTTGCCATGTATACTTTAATTCAGTTATCTCTTAAGGAAATCATTTCATTTAAATGTACAGCCTATCATTATCAATCTCACAGGTTGATTTAGCAGTACCTCATTGTCAATTGTGTAATATGTGTGTATGGTCCAGTTTTCGAAACGTTGAATGCTATATTTCACATATGTTCTTTGACAGTAGCGCAAGTATAAATCACGTTAGACGTTTTTACTATAATTCATAAATAAATTTTGGACTAGCAAATGCATTGTTTAATCACTCATGATGACACAGAAGGGCTCGCATTCTAAAATTTGGTCATCAACCTCCATACTACTTTGTGTATACGAGCAGCGAAGGCTCTGGCAAGTCGACCTACACATATGCACAGGCTCACCTGAGCCTTCATTGCTCAACACTGCAACAAGTACCAAGATCAAATGGGATTATTCCTTTGATCTGTTCTTTCGTTACTAGTAAATCTATTTTGTTTGATTTGAACTATGCAAAGATTAGTATTAGGCTACAATTTTGTATCAACGATAATGTTCACATTTGACATGCTAATTATCGATTCGATATTATCTGCAACACAATTCAGCTGTAAGGCTAATGGGTCTAATTGATAGAATAATGCAAAACGAATAATTTATTAAAAGCAATAATTTGTTGTGAGTCAGCTATTTTAGCAATGGCTACAATATACATTAATACTAACCATGCCTCTTTTTTTCTAAGTGATAAACGTATATATTTCAAATGTGTGACTAAAATGAACCATTAGAACAAATATCGTTCTGTTTGAATGCTTCACAATAGTTTAGAACCAGTCAGAACAGATTATGCTTAATCTGTCCTTAGAATTCATTTGTTATGCATTTTACCATCTTAAATGGTATTCTTTTGTCGCCAAACTGGACATCGTTCTGATATAAAGCGGTTTTAACCGTAGGGTGTGTGCCATAACTTTGGGCAAAAATCGTTAAGTTTTTAAATCATTTCAGTTTAATTTTTTAAAACACAAGGATAAAGTACTGTTTTAAATTCTCAATTCCTGATTTTGATATATGCTTGAATTGACCAACAATGACGAATTCTGAAAAGGTTTTTATTCTTAAACGGTATCAGCATAGTAGTTGTAATTGATAGCTGGCTTTAACAATATGAGATAAATCTTACTAAGCTAGTCCATGCTTAATATTATTGTGTTATCTAAAATATGATACAATATAATACAATATATTTTATTCAGCATTTAACATATGCTTTCCCATGTTTATAAACTACAAAATAAGTTAAAATTATAATGTAGTGAAACAACAACAATAATTTTCCTGAGGAGCATCTAGCATTTATTCTGATATGTTTGATTACTTTATATGTGTCTTTTATATATCATTTCACGTATAAAAGAGGCAAATATACCAGTGTAAGTCAGATAAAAGATTTCATTTAATAAGAATTTAAGAAAATAAAATGCTGTTTGCATATTTAATAAAACGCACAGACTTGAAAAAAAATCGTTGTATGTAAATAAAGTTAAATTTTTTTTCTTTTATTCATCCATGCGTTGTTGGCGTTTTCCTTTGATGACAATTAATGGCAGCTTAATGGCAATAAATGTCTCACTAGCAGTGTAAACTTAAAAAGAGTGTTTTTGCAATTTACAAATGTATTCAAAAGAAAGTAACGCATATCATATGTAATAGAAGATCCTTCTAATTTGATAACATCATATTGCTTGTCATTTTTTTTACAATTTAAAGGTTTATTGTCATGTAAAAATAAGGAGTAATTAGATAAGATATCCAATTATTTTACAGTAACGTAGAGAATTTTGCTATTGCTTGTTATAGCCCCAACCGCTAAAGAGTTAAATACATTAATTTGTGGCTTGTAGAATGTGGTTTTAGAAAATTATAGTGTACAAAACTCCCATAGGAGGTATTTTGGTAGTCCAATGTCTAGTGACAGTAATGCATTAAATGGTCATACATTTAAAGTAACATATATAACTGTAACATCATAGTGGTGTATTGTTTAAATGCATACCCGCTGTTCCATTCATTTAAAGATGTTTTAAGGCAAACAGCATGTCAATTAATAATAATTCGGTATAACTTGGTATTTGCAAAGTAGGATTTGAAACTATTATAGGGTAACGTAGTTAACATGCCTGTCTAAATATAGGTCAGAGAGCTGACGTATGACATTTTGCATCTTATATAATATAGTTTCAGAAAATTATACTGAACAATATTTTCTCTGCTGTGTGGAGATAAGGGTCTGGCTATTTGAGCTTTCACTATCACAGAATTTTCAGTTTTGGTACTGACGTCACTTTTCCATGAACAGACATCATTTTGAAGTTAATGTAACATATTCAAAATCCAGAGTCAGGGTTTATACTCCAAAATCAACATGTCGCCAGTAAAATTAACACAACTGATCAAACAGTTCATATTCATACATGCTGGGAATTCATAACACTCCACTTTCAAGCCTTAAATAAGCTAAAATGGGTACGTCACTTTGTGACGTCGCTGTGACGTTAAAACGCCAAAGAAAAATTGTAAACATCTTTTTTCTTAAACAGAATACATTTTTCTACAAGAAAATGTATGTTTGACACTTTTACCAAAAAATGCACACGGAATTACACAGGGGCCTACACTAGTGTAGGCCCCTGTGTCGAAATTTGGGCTCCCGTGTGCACTTTTTGGTAAAAGTAATTCTTATCGATTTTCAACTTGAAAAATATATGCAGTGTAAGGAAAAAGATGTTTACAATTTTTTCTTGCAGTATTAACGTCACAGTGACGTCACAAAATGGGGTACCGTCTTTTCACTTGCAACAAAGAGCTTATAGGTGGTGTGATTATTTACACACCTAAACTAATCTTATTATTATGTATTTTGCGTTGAAATGGTTAAAAACGTCTATAGAAACACTAAAATTAAAATTTGATTCAATATGGACTTCAATTTTACATGAAATTGACGTCAATTTGACGTCAATATGCTGAAAAACACATTGCGTACAAAAAAAAATAATTCTGGAAATTCGCATGTGCCTTGCGACTGAAATCAGATCTTAGCATAACTCTATGTTCCTGACTTAGCTTTTTGAAACAAGTTAGCTCTCTGATGGTTGGGGCGTTCAGCTGCTACAGCGTGTTAACTATGTTACCCTACATTTTTAAACAAAATAAATGTAATCAAGGTTGTTAAGGTAATACTTGAAATATTCAAATTGGACAAACATTCACGTATCATACAAGAACATTTTATTCCTTACATATATTTTTGTTTATAAAAGTTATATGGGTCCATTGTAATGTTATTTATGTTACATTTTAAGCTACCAAATTTAAAATCACTGAAATTCTGTCAAACAATTTTCTTTGATAAGCTTCCCAGTTAACTTTCAGGTTTTAAATACACCTTCCAAAAGACAAGTAACGGACCATTATATATACTGACCCACACTTCCAACGCAAAATGTTTTAGGAATGTAACTTTAATCAATATACGAGGTCTTGCCGAAATCATTGTACAGGTCAGGAATTGTGGCAGACATTCACTTAAACAGGTTACGATTAAAAGGGAATGGTTGACCAATTAAGTTCTACTTTCATTTTCATAAATAAGTGTTTTAGTTTTTGATAAAATTGCGTTACAATGAATGAAACAATATATGTAATATTAAAGGTTCTGTTTGATTTTGCGTTAGAAGTGTGGTTCAGTATAGCTGCAAACAGTTTGTTTGTATCACAAATACTGTAAGAGTTAAAAACTGTTAAATCTGATGACCCTGAACGAAAAGTTCATTCTTTAAATTCAGCATGAAATTCAATTGGAAAATCTTTAAACACCAAATATGAATATTCTCTTGATAAGCAAGACTTTAGAGTGAATAGACATGCTTAACTTCGTTTCCGGTGTGAAATATTATTTTTTTTGTACGTATGGCATCATGTAACGTATATTACAACTTTCAAGACTGCATAATCATTGCTTTATCCCGTATATTATACGTCATAGGATACTTTATTACATCTCAAAACTGACTGTTTTTGTTAAATAGATATCAAGGTATCAGTCTGTCTGAAAAAAAAAGGATTTATCAGTTTGCATTTAAGTTCCTACTAATTATTCATGCGCATTTACATTTGCAAAATAGAATATATTTGAACTTTTAACATCTACAAAATAATGATTTGCCCAAAATTATAGATTTTAAAATTCATAAACAAAGGAAATAATAGCACTCAAGTAGCAGCACTTAGAAGGATACATTTCAATTTTCTGTCAAATTTATTAGAATAATATAATAGTACTGTACAAAATATATTATATTGTCATATGTTTATACAAAATGTTAACAAAGACGATATATAAATGAGCCAGAAAAGCTTATATATTATGTTAAGATTATATTTTTGTTATATTTTTCTGAAGAATTCTAAGTTTAATTGAGCTACTTCTAATCAGTTCTTTAAAGTGTCTGTAACTAGTTATTGGTGACTGTATCGAAATCAATTTGCATTCTGACTTTTAGCTGTGTATGCATATGGTAACGCATTACAGAAGCTTTGAAATTAATTTTAGTTTATATACAGTATAGCTTTCTTTGTGAAATCAACAAAACTGTCCATCACATTAAGTAAGTACTTTGGATCACTTGCTCAACCAATAATATCTAAAGAACTACTTTATTGATGAGAAACATGTATTTCCTTGGTATTAGAGTAAGTTGGTTATAATGGTGAGTTTTACTTTAAGGTCACATTAGATATGGTCATATACAAGGAGATAGGCCAGCTGTTACTGAGATACCAATTTAAATTATGACTTTTCAGCTAAAATTGTATCCGGCCAAATTTTAATAGGTGACATTCAAGTTATTGTAAAGTAGATTTTACAATGGTTTTTAGAATGCTGGATAGAAATGTGAAATATTTTTTAAAAAAACGTAGTCAAGAGATTAGACCTGATTTAGTTTTAACAATAAATGTTTATATACCTGATGTTAATTTCCACTAAACAGAACGTTGGCAAAATAGTACAGGAACCTCGCAAACATGATAAATGTAATCATTAATAACAATGTTTTACATATATATGTGTACTTAAGATTAGAACGAGTTGATAACTTGCCAGGACATAGATTCAAAAGGAGCATACACAATGCTAACTGTTCAGCTCTAAGATGACACTCTTCTCAGTATCAACATTGTCACCAATGATAGTCGCATATGCAAAGTTTAAAAAATGTGCATGAACTTATGCATATCTAATTTGCCATGTATACTTTAATTCAGTTATCTCTTAAGGAAATCATTTCATTTAAATGTACAGCCTATCATTATCAATCTCACAGGTTGATTTAGCAGTACCTCATTGTCAATTGTGTAATATGTGTGTATGGTCCAGTTTTCGAAACGTTGAATGCTATATTTCACATATGTTCTTTGACAGTAGCGCAAGTATAAATCACGTTAGACGTTTTTACTATAATTCATAAATAAATTTTGGACTAGCAAATGCATTGTTTAATCACTCATGATGACACAGAAGGGCTCGCATTCTAAAATTTGGTCATCAACCTCCATACTACTTTGTGTATACGAGCAGCGAAGGCTCTGGCAAGTCGACCTACACATATGCACAGGCTCACCTGAGCCTTCATTGCTCAACACTGCAACAAGTACCAAGATCAAATGGGATTATTCCTTTGATCTGTTCTTTCGTTACTAGTAAATCTATTTTGTTTGATTTGAACTATGCAAAGATTAGTATTAGGCTACAATTTTGTATCAACGATAATGTTCACATTTGACATGCTAATTATCGATTCGATATTATCTGCAACACAATTCAGCTGTAAGGCTAATGGGTCTAATTGATAGAATAATGCAAAACGAATAATTTATTAAAAGCAATAATTTGTTGTGAGTCAGCTATTTTAGCAATGGCTACAATATACATTAATACTAACCATGCCTCTTTTTTTCTAAGTGATAAACGTATATATTTCAAATGTGTGACTAAAATGAACCATTAGAACAAATATCGTTCTGTTTGAATGCTTCACAATAGTTTAGAACCAGTCAGAACAGATTATGCTTAATCTGTCCTTAGAATTCATTTGTTATGCATTTTACCATCTTAAATGGTATTCTTTTGTCGCCAAACTGGACATCGTTCTGATATAAAGCGGTTTTAACCGTAGGGTGTGTGCCATAACTTTGGGCAAAAATCGTTAAGTTTTTAAATCATTTCAGTTTAATTTTTTAAAACACAAGGATAAAGTACTGTTTTAAATTCTCAATTCCTGATTTTGATATATGCTTGAATTGACCAACAATGACGAATTCTGAAAAGGTTTTTATTCTTAAACGGTATCAGCATAGTAGTTGTAATTGATAGCTGGCTTTAACAATATGAGATAAATCTTACTAAGCTAGTCCATGCTTAATATTATTGTGTTATCTAAAATACGATACAATATAATACAATATATTTTATTCAGCATTTAACATATGCTTTCCCATGTTTATAAACTACAAAATAAGTTAAAATTATAATGTAGTGAAACAACAACAATAATTTTCCTGAGGAGCATCTAGCATTTATTCTGATATGTTTGATTACTTTATATGTGTCTTTTATATATCATTTCACGTATAAAAGAGGCAAATATACCAGTGTAAGTCAGATAAAAGATTTCATTTAATAAGAATTTAAGAAAATAAAATGCTGTTTGCATATTTAATAAAACGCACAGACTTGAAAAAAAATCGTTGTATGTAAATAAAGTTAAAATTTTTTTCTTTTATTCATCCATGCGTTGTTGGCGTTTTCCTTTGATGACAATTAATGGCAGCTTAATGGCAATAAATGTCTCACTAGCAGTGTAAACTTAAAAAGAGTGTTTTTGCAATTTACAAATGTATTCAAAAGAAAGTAACGCATATCATATGTAATAGAAGATCCTTCTAATTTGATAACATCATATTGCTTGTCATTTTTTTTACAATTTAAAGGTTTATTGTCATGTAAAAATAAGGAGTAATTAGATAAGATATCCAATTATTTTACAGTAACGTAGAGAATTTTGCTATTGCTTGTTATAGCCCCAACCGCTAAAGAGTTAAATACATTAATTTGTGGCTTGTAGAATGTGGTTTTAGAAAATTATAGTGTACAAAACTCCCATAGGAGGTATTTTGGTAGTCCAATGTCTAGTGACAGTAATGCATTAAATGGTCATACATTTAAAGTAACATATATAACTGTAACATCATAGTGGTGTATTGTTTAAATGCATACCCGCTGTTCCATTCATTTAAAGATGTTTTAAGGCAAACAGCATGTCAATTAATAATATTTCGGTATAACTTGGTATTTGCAAAGTAGGATTTGAAACTATTATAGGGTAACGTAGTTAACATGCCTGTCTAAATATAGGTCAGAGAGCTGACGTATGACATTTTTCATCTTATATAATATAGTTTCAGAAAATTATACTGAACAATATTTTCTCTGCTGTGTGGAGATAAGGGTCTGGCTATTTGAGCTTTCACTATCACAGAATTTTCAGTTTTGGTACTGACGTCACTTTTCCATGAACAGACATCATTTTGAAGTTAATGTAACATATTTAAAATCCAGAGTCAGGGTTTATACTCCAAAATCAACATGTCGCCAGTAAAATTAACACAACTGATCAAACAGTTCATATTCATACATGCTGGGAATTCATAACACTCCACTTTCAAGCCTTAAATAAGCTAAAATGGGTACGTCACTTTGTGACGTCGCTGTGACGTTAAAACGCCAAAGAAAAATTGTAAACATCTTTTTTCTTAAACAGAATACATTTTTCTACAAGAAAATGTATGTTTGACACTTTTACCAAAAAATGCACACGGAATTACACAGGGGCCTACACTAATATCGCCGATGAGCTACACTACTTGCTAATATGCCCGCATTTTTCTGCGTAAAGAAGTAGTTACATTGACACTTATTATTACCGGCGACCGAATATTCTCAAATTCAAGGAGTTATTATCCTCAACATTGTGTACCCAACTGAAACGACTCTGTAAATTCGTCGAAATCGTAATTAACTACTTTAACAACAGGCCAGCGTAACTGGTCAAAGGGAAACTACTCGCACTGGCCTATTTATGTACATGTATTCTAATACGGAACCGCGATGCCCGGACAGCGATGACAGATGACACAAACAAAACATCACAGACTGACAGGCTGACGTGACATAACTTAGCGGGACGCAACGCTGATCGTCACCGCAAAGGAGAGGGAGCGTCAGATGTGAGGTTGTCATACATGACGCTCCTTCTGCTGTGCGGCGACATGTCACTGTTTAAACAGCTCCCTCGTTTACTCACCAAGAACATATTCAAAATGCTGCAGCCTGATTAATCCATAATTCGATTTTTTTTTTAGATCACTCGCGTTTCTACACAATAATGCCTGATCATTTGCTCTGTGGTAAAATATCCTATTCTATACCGTCTTACCAAGATCTAAACCTAAACCTGACCGTCATTCTTTCCCCGCCAATCCTCACATTCTCTCTCCTTTCTTGTATTTTTTTCTTCTCGTTCGCTTATCTTTCTGGAAATGCTACGCCATACATCAATGTTTGTCTATGTTTTTGGATGTTATCTCTTATGTCATATTAATGATCTGAGATGTAATAAAAGTTGTGTTATGTTTTATGTTATGTTATAAATTGCAATAAATGAGATCAACAATTATTTTTTCACCTAAAGGCAGTACTGTAAAAACAAATCTGATTTAAGGTTTCAGTATTTGGTATACTATATCAAACACACATGTAACATAAATGACACTAGAGCCTTTAAAGTCACACTGCTGTCAATATCTGAACTTTATGGGTATACTTTTCAATGTTAAAGAAATATAATTTGTTTTGAAGATGGTTAAATTGAAATACCCATGGTTATCAGAAATGCATTGATACTTACCACCGATATCATGTACATGCATATTTTGTTAATACATGTATTGTACGTAAGTCTATCATCGATAACAATGTTTATACTTTGTAAAGTGTTCTCCCAATACTTTTTTGGCGGAACAGTTGATTTTTTGCATATGTCTTGAATCCATAACCTGATGTGTTTGCAACCAATTCTTATTGTTAATATTCATATAACATCTATGCTATAATTTGGTCATGTCACATTCTGAATAGTGGAAATTAGCATCAGCTGTTTAAGCATTAATTGTTAAAACTACCAATAAATGTAAGTAAGATCTCATGACTGCACTTTTAACTTTAAATATTTTACTTTACCATCCAACACTCTAAAAGAACATTTTGAAATATTTTGCTACACCAACTTGAATGTCGAATTTGGTCTGGCCTTATTCTGGCAAATAAAGCCCTATTAATTTAAATTGGTATCATAAGTAACACTTGACTTGTTTTCTTGGATATGATCATATCACTTGTGATTTTTGTCATGTAAACTTCACCATTATCACTTTTTTCCCCATTTCACAGAAATATTTGTCCTAAATAAACCATTTACTTATAAAATTTACATTGCTTAAGCAAATGATCAGAAGAAATATGTTGATCTAATTATCAGTTTCATCCAATAAACAATGAAAGCTATGCTGAAGGTAAACTAAAGTCTATTTAAAAGCCAAAAGTTAAGTAATGCATCAGCATATGTATACACAAATACAACAAAAAATGTCAGTATAAAATTTGATCCGGAGACAGTCTCTTCAAACAGTATATGAATACATACACTTATAAAGCATATTATCTATGTAACAATTATCAAGTTTTGCTCTACCAACTTACAAATACTTGATTCTATCTGGGTTGTAATAACACAAATGTTTGTATGCTACAACCTACCATATAACATTTAGTGAAAAAGGTTTTCGCTATTGTAGATGAACCAAATCATACAAGGAATACCAACGTATATTTAAGAGCATACTAGTTTTTGTTAATGCGGTTTAAAACCTATAACTTTGGCCAAATTTTTTTTTGTTTTTAAAAAAAGTCCTAAAATATATTTTTCACAAAAGTAAATATGCTTTGACAATTTGGCATAGTCTCGTAATAAGAATTGATAAATTATATTGTGGACAAACTAGTATCTTCATGTCTATTTGACACAAAAATCAGGTCTGAAATGAAATAAATAACCTTTGATGTATCATTTAGGGAATTAAGCAATATATAGAAAGCCTTAAAGTTTGTAACATACGTTACATAATGCCAAACAAACAAACAAAAACTGATACTTTACACCAGAAACAATGTTTAATATCCCCTTTCACTCTTGTTTATCAATATACTGCTCATATATGATGTTTAAAAGCTTATAAATAGGATTGAATGATTTGTTTTAAGTGAAAAGTTTCTTACAGTACATAACATTTTCTTAGGGGTTGTCATATTGGACAGCTTATAACTGCTGAAGTTTTTGTGATAGAAGCAAGTTGTTTGCAGTTTTGAAGTGGTCAGTTAATTGTCTTTTAGAGACATGTTAATTTAATCTAAAATATTTATTGGGAAGTTTATAAAAATAAACTATATAACAGAATATCAATGATTTTATGGAATGTAGTTGAAATTGTAACGTAAATGACACCATAATGGGCCTAAATTATTCTTACAAACATCAGTATCTGCAGGAAATTAACTGTTCTTACATATTACATGACTGTTTAGACAATTTGAATAGTTCAAGTACCACTTTAATAGCATTAATTTTATATTTTTGTTTTTCAAAAAAATGAGGGGTAATGTATTTAACACGCTTTAGCACCCAAACGCCCCACCGCCAGATGGCCAACATGTTGCAAAAAGCTCGTTAGATGGTATGCTTTAAGATAAACATAGTCTACAAAGTTGCCCCTGTGGGGGGAGCAAAACCCTTAGCAGCTCATGACCTACTTCCTTTCACTGGGTCATTCAGGGAGATAATATAGGGATCAAAATGAAAATCTACTGGACCCCGATGTTGGTGTTGAAACCTGAGCCTGAAAGGCGAGGGTTTTAACGATCCCCGAGGGGTCTAGCAGATGTTAGTGTATCAGAAAACCATGTTTGACGTAAAGTCATTTTGTCACTTGAAAAGTTCATTTTTGTATTACTATAATGCCACGCAAGAGCATGAAGGATTCGTAGGCTTTGAAAAAGCCTGTTCATGAGCAAATTCTTAGGTAATCCTAACGTTACTAAATTACGATCATTTCTATGCATGTTACTGTTGATGCGTCAATTTCTGTGACGGCCTAGAATGTGTATATGTAAAGTACAAAAGCCGTGCATCAAAAGCACGTGAATTGCCTGATTATACCTGGGTTTTTACCAGTTAAAAGCGTCCGACACTCCTTTCATGAAATAATAACCCTTATTGCATACTTAAAAACAGCAACGTGCATATGTAGGTACCCATTAGTACAAGCAACAAAGACACTGGCGAAATTGCGGGGATGCACAGGCTCATCTGGTATGGGCTCACAGTGATCATGCCGAAATCTCATGAGCTGACCCACATATCACATATTGAAACCTAGATTCTTTGTGACTGACGCAGTTTTCTTATGAGACAACTAAAATATAAACATATTGCTTTATATCAGTAATCTTCATATATTATTGGCACTGCAAACATCAATATTGAGAGACTTTTGACCTTGAAAAACGAAAAGGGCGAGGGAAAGAGAGTATTTAAGTTGGTAAACAGTGTGGATCCTTGATAATTAAGAACCTGTCTATGCCACCTGCGATCAGCAAAGGTACAGATCATTATGTATATTTGTTTTTAGCTTACACACTCGGTCAACTATGGACCCGCAAGCGAAAGTGACCCGCTTTATATGCCTACTGGGCATCGAGCTGGGCATATATGACTATACTAATTAATATGTATTTCAATTTTGTCTTTTTTCATTACGTCTTGGTCTACTTGAGCCTCGTCGCGAGAAAACCTGTCTTCGGGGGTTTGCGAACAACACAGTCGCAGACCAGCCTGCGCATCCGCGCATTCTGATCAGCGCCTTTGTTATTCGCTTTATGTAAACTTGCTACAGGTGAATTTTCAATTTTCTAGCTAGTCTGTGTAGCTGAAGAGACTGGTTTGAAACTCGCTTTGTCGGAAACCCCGGAGCGACGAGGCCCATTTTATGCTACTCACCAAGTAAGGTTCTCTTTCGCTACTTAGCATATACCCGTAGACTTGGTTAATAAATTATCCAAATTCAATTTTGCTGTCTAAATTATATCGCAGACCATAAAGCGCCAACCGCAACTGCAGCAGACGACATATTTTTTTCTTACTTTTTTCAGAAAAAATAAAACTTGACATTGCATGTGAATCAACGGCCAGCAAATGATTCACATAATATAGTAAGCCTTATTTGGTTTTTTAAGTCAGCAAACTTTTGAAAATGTCGTCTGCTCAAGTTCTAGGTTTAACATTGAGAAAAATGTCTTTTCATTAATAAAGTAACTTCCTTTAAAAAAGAATACGAATCAACTAAATAGATTGGTGCATATCAGCATAGTGGACGTGGGGTACTCCTGGGTCACAATAAGTAGTGTAGGCCACTGTGTAATCCCGTTTGCATTTTTGGGTAAAAGTGTCAAACAGACATTTTCTCTTAGAAAAATGTATCCTGTTTAAGAAAAAAAATGTTTCTATTTTTTTCTTGCTGTTTTAACGTCATAGTGACGTCACAAAGTGATGTACCCATTTTTGGCTTATTTAGGGCTTAAAATTTTAGTACTATGAATTCCAACTGGAATAAACATGTACTATTTGATCAGTTGTGGTAATGTTACTGGCGACATATTGTATAAGAAACATATAACATGACTCAGAATTTTAAAGAGGTAACATTAATTTCAAAATTATGTCAGTACAAGAATAAAATACGCCAGTATCAAAATTAAAAGTCTGTTATAGTGAAAGCTAAAATGATATTAGATCACAATATGCTAATACACCCTCCTCTCCCACTGCTGGGATATTGTACACTATGGCTTTCTGAAAAAAACATTATATAAGGTGCAAAAAGACACATGTTAGCTCTCTGACCTACAACAGCCATGTTAACTACGTTACCCAATTGTAATTTCAAATCCTATTGTGCATATACCAAGTTATACCTAATTTTTATTTATCGACATGCCGATTGCTTTAAAAAGCATTTATCTAAAAGCAGCAATCAGCCAGTATGTATGTAAAACAATATATTCCTAAGATATTACAGTTATATATGTTACTTACTTCAGATATATTACTTCTTAATGCAGTACTATAGCTAGACAATGGGCTTCCAAAAGACATCCAAGGGGTATTATGTACACTTTTATATATTAGCCAAATTATCAAATATATAAGCAGCATTTTAGAAGCTGTTTGTTTATATGATCCATTTATGTTTTCTTTAATGCTTAAAAAGACGCATTTTACAACTGATTTCACCTCATTGTAGATAACACTACACTATTAAGCATGAAGGAGCTTTAAGATCTACAAAACATTGTGTAAGTCAGCTTTTGATTACAGCAACTATATTGATACCATTTAAAGATATAAAATTACTCAGAAGTTTAAGCTATTTCAGAAGTAGGTCAAATTTGATGCCTTTATTATTGTGTTTTGAAAAAATAAACTGCAGCGTTTTTAACGACCTTTACCCTACATATGACAAACGCAAAGCCTATTCCTAAAACTTGAATTAATCTAAAAGCTTCAGTATTGCCACACCATCTGCATACGCAACTAGATGCCAGGATACAAATTAATTTGGTGACAGTCTCTTTGAACATCAACTGATTACAGACAGTTATAATGCATAATATCTAACAACTTCCTCAAAGCATTAAGTAATTAGAATGGTTATTATTTTATAGTAAATGAACCTAAATATACATGGATAAATGGAATATACCCTGTTTTATGTAACGTAACTGAACATGTTTAACCATAATTTGAAAAACTTTAAACTGTTTTAAAAAGTGATTGTATTTGAATAACTGTTTAGAATTATTTCAATTAAACTTAGATTTCTCCAGATAAATACTACAAAACTATAGACTCACAAAAATATTTAAGCTTTTCAGGCTCAATTATATACATGTATCGTCTTTGACAACATTTTTGATAAACATGGGGCCCTATGATATACTTTAAACAAATTTGACAGAAAATGGGAATGTATCCTTCCAAGTTCTATTGAGAGCTCTCATTTTATTTGCTTATGAGATTCAAAATCTTTAATTAGGGCAAGTCATTTTTTGTAGATATAAAACGTTAAAAGATATACTAATTTGCAAATGTTGCGTGCTTTATATTTTTTTTCAGACAAAATGGAATCTGAATGTCTTTAACAAAATAATCAGTCTTTTTTCCATGCGATCTTTAACAACAACATAATCTCGACGAAGATAAAGTACCAGTAAAATGTATTTAAGCCCCCTCCCAATGGCTAGAACGGTGGTTCTGTTGTTTTTGATTCATTGTTTATTGTTGCTCCCATTGTTTGTGCGGGTTTTGTGTTTGGTTCTTGTTTTGTAATTAAGTACTATTTGTCATTCTAGTGTTGCAATCACCTTGGAGGAGAGAAGAGAGAGCTTGTTGCTTTGTTTTAATTGTGTTCCTGATGTCTTGTGATTGTTAGTGTTCTGTGGCTCTTGCTCACGATGCTGTGGGTTGGTCCGCAGACTGTGATTTAGGCATTTCCTGATCATACTTGCTTGCTTTTTTGAAATGATATAAAATACCATATGACGTATAATATATTGAATTAAGCAATATATATACAGGCTTTAAAGTTGTAACATACGTTACATATTGTCACACAAATAACAAATTGATAGTTTACACCAGGATCGATGTTGAGTACAGCCTTTTACCTTTGAATTTCAATATAATGCTCATATATGGTGAAGAAAGGTTTTCATATAGCATTACATGCTCAAGTTTACAATGGAAATAGTCCTACCTTATTTAACGTTCAGTGTTATCATATCAAACAGTTTATAACTCTTAAACTTTTTGTGATAGAAAAAAGCTGCTTGCAGTTATAAAATGGCCCATTATTTGTCTTTTGGGGCAGATATTTAAAACGTGAATGCTAAATGAGAAGTTTATTAAATGAAACTATTTAACAACATTTCAATGGTTTTACAGGGGGCAGTTTAAATGTAACATAAACGACACTACAATGGGCCCTAACAACTTTTATAAACATAAATATATGTTGTGAATGAAATGTCATTGTATATTACATGAATATTTGACCAATTGGAATATTCGAGCAGGTACTACCTTAACAACCTTATTTACATTATTTGTGTTTAAAAATGAGGGGTAACGTAGTTAACATGCTGTAACAGCCAAACGCCACAACCGTCAGAGACCTAACATGTTTCAAAAAGCTTAGCCAGAATCATACATTTATTGCTAACATTTTATTTTAATCGCAAGGCTCACACAAATTTCAAGAATGATATTTCTTTACACAATATGTTTTTCCTGCATACAGACATCAAAACGACGTCCATGACGTAAAAAAATGAAAGTTGACGTTGAATCTAATTTTCATTTTGGTCCTCCTATAGATGTTTTAAACTACTTTAACGCAATAAACAACACTAAAATGCTATTATTCTAGGTGTATACAGCACTAGCAGGTGTAACCTCTTTGATTCATGTGAAAAGACAGTACGTCATTTTGTGACGTCACTGTGACGTTAAAACTGCAAGAACAAATTGGAAACATCTTTTTCCTTAAATGGAATATATTTTTCTAGTTGAGACGATAGGAATCGCTTTTGCCCAAAAATGCACACGGGAGCCCAAATTTTGACACAGCGGCCTACATTAAAACCCAAGAATGCCAAAACCAAGATATATTGAAGTGTGTGTCCAGCAAAGATGCAAGCACGCTGCCAAACGCGCGCAACTGTAGTCGAATTTACCGTTCACTGCCAAACGCGACTACAGTCGAACTTTAAAGGCACAGTTGATAGCTGTCTATTTTTGACCGTTATAAGGGTTGCAACTCTTTGTTCTTTATTTCAAAATGTTCAGGGGACATGATAATATCGTAAATGGAGGTCTACGCAATTTTCTGTACAAGAATGGACTTTACACAAAATGTTTGTAATGTCATTAGATTTCACGAAAATCAAAATATCGAAAAAAATGTCCATGGGGATGACATATACGAGGGGCATTTGGAAAGTTCTTAGCATGGTCTATTATCTCCGTAACCAATTGAAAACCCTATCATGTTTGGTATCATTTTAAAGAACTATCTTTCTTCTTTGTTATAGCAAACATTTCATGAGAATGTCATGATGCAATCACGAAAAATATTATTGTGAATAATGTACTGTTTGTATACTGGAAAACGCAAAATTTCAGTGAAAAATATAACATTTACCTTTGGAAATGTGTGCAGAACATTTAGATAAGTTCATGAAATTAGTTAATTTTGTACCATTTGGTAGGCCACAATCTGGTACAGTGATTATACAATTGATGACCGAGTTGGGTGTTTCTAATAAATAAATACCGGAGCAGCAATACCACAACCGTTTAGAAAGCAAAGCAATGCGCCTATTTTTACGTCTAAAAATCGCATGTCACAATGCACATAATTTGAAAATATATACCCTACAGTAGTTTCGAAATGCCGTATGTTGGTATTTTCGTCAAGCACACTTTTTGCTCTTTGTATTGAAACCAAAATAAATTTTGTGAACCAGAACAAAGGGAAGATTACTCTTAAAATCTTCCCATGGGTAGAATGAGTTTAGCTATGAGTTGACGTTCTGGTTCATTTCAATTGAAAACAGTGCCAAGCAAAAAAGTAAAATTACCTTGAGAGTAGAAATCAATCACTTCTGTGATGGTTAACGCGATACAATAAGAAGTTCTTATGCCATCGACAAAATATGCGGGGTTGAGTTACCCCACCTACGTCTTGAAAAATAGGGGTAGTGTTATTAGGAATAACTTTCTTTAATACAGAACAAATAAAGCCACACATTTTGCGCGACGAAATGATTTTAATGCATTGTTGGCTATAAATAAAGCAAAACATATACTTAGTAGTTTTTTTTCGTGCTCCTGTAGTGACACAATTTATAGTAAAATTATGAAGAAACATAGAAAAACGTCTCATTTTTGAAAGTTTAGCATTTCTCTATAAGTCAACATTTTCCGAATGTAAAGGTAGTAGTCGTGCAAGCAGTGATCGGATAATATATTTTAATAAAAAATAAGTTGGCACCAAATCGTTAATTTGTCAAATCATGATCGCAAATAAGGCCCCTGATTTTCTTTCGCTTTTTTCCAAGTATTTTGCTTAAAATTTCCGCCAGTATATAAACCCCTACTCATTTTGAGCATGCGCTGCACGTGCACGCCAAGTCCTTTTTTGACAAAAAATAAACCATCAAGTAGCCGTTGAATTCTATTTTCCAAAAATGTATTATTTGATAGCATTTTATCAACGCATTGTGGAGTTATGAAGCCATGCTAAGAACTTTCCAAATGACCCTCGTAATACGCATTAAGCCCTTCAACTGCTATATTTTGATTTATTTCTGATGAAACAATATATCAGAATAAATGCTGATGTTTGATACTTGATGTAGATGGATGTTTTATCCTTTTTTGCATAAAATAGTTGTTTTTAGACATTTTTCATATTTTCAATATGGCTTCCAAAATGGCCGGCAAAGGTCACGTGACTATCTTTTTTATAATTGGTTCAAATAAAAGTTTTCTATATTTGCAACATTCTGTTAAAGTTTCACAGCGATATATTGAATAGTTCTAGAGATACTCTGTGTTGAACCCATACACCCTCAATATTCAGGAGTCCTTGAAACATTCTTGGCACTGAGGTATTGGTTTTTAAGGTGCTTGGCAGCGAAAGTGTTAGAGCCCTATGAGACTTAGAGCCTTAAATAGTCTTAAAGGCCTACATTTGTGGTAAATAGCGTGGACCCTGGATAATTAAGATATGTATTAAAGTACGACATTCCGATTAGACCTAACAACGGCACTAAGTTTAAATCCCTAGATTTCAAAATGAAAAAAAAAATAGATCCAAGTAAAGGTGTTTTGTGCTAAATAAATAAATAAATAAATAAATAAATAAATAAATAAATAAATAAATAAATAAATAAATGGGTATTAGGAACTGCCTCCAGCAACTCAAGTACATCAGAATAGCTCACCAGAATGACAGGGGCCTTGTTCTGATTTATATATCACTTATATACTATGGAAAATAAATTCAGCAATTGTTTTGTATGGGTCAGTCCATCCACATCGGATCATTTTAAAGTTCATTCTTAGGCACAAAATACCGTCATTGGTTCCCATGTTAAAATTACAGAAGTTTCAAACGCTGTGGCTGTGCGAACGTGACGTTCGATTTAAGACTAGCGTACAATGTGGATATTTCTGATCATAATCGAAAGCCAAGACCATTTTCAAACGATTATATGGGCACTGAAACCAAGAAAAATTCAAGGAATGCAGATATTTACTACTATTTCATTATTGCATTAAATGCTTAGCACACTGGTCAACGGAAACGCACAGGTTTCCCGCGAAACGCTTAGGCTTCTCAAATGGGACACACAGGCTCCTAGAACAATGTTGGATTGGTGACAGTCAAATAAGGTACAAGTATGAGACGTACTTATATTTAATTACAGTTGTTAAGCGATCGTAAACTGTGGCATATGCCTTAAAGTACACCATACCCATTTGCTCTTTCATAGGTACTAAGTTTAAGTCCATAGATTTAAAAAAAGACCAATGTAACGGTTGAGCTGAATCGCTTATAAACCCGTATTTCCCTCTAATATACACAATCACAACTCAGAATATTGTGACAAGCTAATAAAGTCGAATGGCACAAAAAGCATGCCCAATTTTCTTTACAACGCACATAGCTTCTAAATTAGAGACAACGCTGAGGCTTTTAAGATAGTACAAAATTGAAAAAAAAATGAAACGTCATATCCTAATATGTTGTAATCAAAATAAGCGCTCATTTTTTTTTAAAAAGTAGGCGGGTATTTGTAACAAAAGACAAGGACTGTACTTATATTCTCAAATTTCGACGTCCTGGCTTCAAGAGAAACCAGTCTGTCTAACGATACCAACATTTGTTCTTATAATGAATGACCAACAACAACTCAGGAGTCTGATTTTAGCGTCTGCTTGAAACTTGTTCGTTTGCAATACCTCTAGAGAATTGTTAACCCTTAAAGCGCCAAAAATGCACCTGAAAATGTTGTCTGCTGAAGTCGTCTGCTGCCAATAATTGCCTATATTACTGACAAATTAAGTATAGAAGCAAACAGCGTGGACCCAGAACAAACTGCTCCTATAGGAGCAGTCTGATCTTGGACCACACTGTTTTCCATAGAGGCTTCTTAAACATTTCAGCAGACGAGAAAAGCAGACAACTTTTGTTGCGATTGGCGCTTTAAGGGTTGAAACGCCCAAGCTCTGCTTCGAAGGCTTCAGTGGTGTCCGCAAGCAAAATTGACAAAAAGAAACTTAATTATTTCATTTGTAAACACAAAAAAGACACACAGAATAAATTAAGGAAGTTGAAATCTAAATCTCCTTAACAGTTTTGGAAAATATTTAATAGCCTCCAAAGCAAAAAGAAAATATGGAAATCATATAATTCTTGTAAGGACATCAATAGTCCCGATCCTAAAAGTGCAAGCTTGAATTTTTCAATTGAAAATGATGATGAAATTTTAAACTGTCATATTTCAGAAAATGAAATTTTGAAAAAACAATAAAGCGTGTTCAAATGATGGTATTATAAATGAATATATCAAAGCAACTGCACATGAAATGATGCCATTATATGTCGCCTTTTTAACTTGATTTTCAACTCTGGAGTGTTGCCTGACTCTTGGCTTAAAGGGGTAATACGGCCTATGTACAAAAATAAGAGTGACTCAAAAAGTCCAGAAAATTACAGACCAATAACGATTTTGAGCTGCTTTGGTAAATTGTTTACCTCCATACTTAACGCTCGTCTTAATAAAATTCTTGATGAAATATACTTGAGGAAAATCAGACTGGTTTCCGCGCAGGGTACTCAACAATGGATCATATTTTTGTATCGCATGCAAAACCCCAGAAAGAGAAATTGTTCTGTTCGTTTATTGATTTTAGCAAAGCATTTGATTATGTATGGCGAGTCGCGCTATGGAAGAAATTATTAGCCAGTAATATTTACGGAAAATGTTTCCAGATTATGTTTAAATGTACAAGGGAATAAAATCATGTGTCTCATGTAATGGAGAGCAATCTTCTTTCTTCTCAAGTTTTCCAGGCATAAGACAAGGTGAAAATTTATCCCCTCTATTATTTGCCCTATTTTTAAACGACTTGGAATATTTCCTATGCGACAAAAGTTGCAATGGTGTTAATTTAAGTTCCAATATGATGATAGAACATTGTATTTGAAACTGATTGTGTTGCTTTATGTCGACAATACAGTTGTTTTTGGTACAGATGTGAAGGAATTTCAAAATAATTTAGACATGTTCTATGAATATTCAGAAGTGTGGCACTTATCTATTAACTTTGATCAAACTAAAATTATGATCTTTGGTACTCGACAAGACCAGCGTTTTATTTTAATCTAGGTGGTCACAAAATTGACATATGTACTGACTTTAAATATCTTGGTGTTATTTTTAGCAGAAATAGGCACTTCCACAAAATAAAGAAACATGTTGAGCAAGCTAGGAAGGCGATGCATGTACATTTTAAGCGAATTCGTAATCATAATATTCCGATTAATTTGCAGGTGTAGACGGATGGCTGAGAATGGGTTTGCTCCCCACCCCTAGAGAATTTCGCAGACTTATCTTATCTTGTAGAGAATTGAAAGCCGGGTCTTTTAAGAGATGTTTGCACTCTGTGCGTTGGGGCGTTAGTCTGTAAGAGCCTGTAACATACGTTACTTTATCAAATTAAGAAAAAGTAAATTGAAAGTTTGGGCTACAAATTAAAGATATTAAAATATTTATTTTTAAGAATTATTCATATAGTCTGCATATTGGATATCTTAACTACGTATGACAGCCATTTGAACAAAATTGCGGCTTCCTAAGGTGTCATATGCTTTACATAAATCAGATAACCCATTAAAATTTGCAAGTGTGGCTAGTATCATTTACATTCACAATCTCTCTGTGTGTTTTGCAAAATGTTTGTAACCATGTCTGACTAGCTTATGCAATTGGCTAACAGAAAAATTAAAGTTTGTTTCCCTAGCTTAAATATTTTTTCTAGAATAAGCAATTAAACTACCCTACCCCTACCCAGTTTTAAGGTGAAATGTTTAAACGTATTTAGGTGAAATGTTTGGTAATAAAACTAAAGTAAAAATAGTTAAAAAAATATTTGCAGTTGATGAATATGTTTCATTGTTTAGGATTTATTTGTTTATATGAAATGACTCATAAATCTGCTAGTTTGTTGCAAAAGTTTTTAAAATCAGAGGCTGTAACATAAGTTACCTGATGTAATAAATGGGCAAGCTCATTGTCTTCACGTAAAATATGCCTAAAAATGTTTTAATCTCCTCGAGGGAATTTTGCAGACATATTCCTTCTTATAGCACAACTCAAGCTGCATCGAATAAGGGATGTTTGCACTCTCTATGTTTGGGCGTTAGTCTGAAACAGCATGTTACATGCGTTACTATATCAAATAAAGGAAATGAAGTTTGAAAGTTTCGGCTAAAATTGTGAAAAAACTCGCAGCTACTGGATATCTTATTTTGTTTAGGGATTTTAAGCTGGCTCGTATGATAAAGACTTATAGATCTGCTAGTTGTCACCAAGTTTTAAAGATCGCACATAAGATTTTTTCTAAATGACCATAAAATTCAAGTTGACATTTCCTATCTGAATATAAGTTTTGGAATACTAAATCGTAATAGTATGAAAAATGAAATGATTAATTTTATAATTTTATTAGCGAAATACTACATTTATGCATCAAAATACAAACAGCAAAAACCAAATTTTGAAGGTTTTAAAATCATACTAAAACAAATAAAAGAAATAGAACATTACAATGCCTTGTCTAAAGATAAACTTGATTATCATAATCAGAAATGGGGTTTCCTAGGTACTGTCTTATAACAATGTAATTTGTTTCTCCAGTACAATAAAACATCCTTCAAAATAAAATGCTTGCTTCTCTCAAAAATGTATATCTACTGTTTCAAGCGCATTTACATCAGATCCAAGCCATAACCAATTAATATTGTTCATATCCTTTAAGCTTCTTACAATGGCATTTGCCAAGTCGAAGCACTTCGAGAGACATGTGTTGTGCTAAATGCAGATAGATACAGGTTACAATTATTATTTACTTATTTATTTATTTGTTATATTTATTTATTTATTTCTCTTTCTCTTCCTCGGTCTTGTATTGGGTTTATCTCCTACCACTTTCCAAATTTGCATAAACCCTTCCACAACATCTAGAATTGCATTCAAACATCATATTGTGAAACAAATAGATAATTGTTATCTAATGTTAAGTGATATTGTGCATGTGATGTTATATACGGCTCAATAAAAGTTTAGCACCGACTCTAAAATCGCGTCCACGTTTTGAATATTTAAAACTTACAAACGGCATTATAAAAAAAATGCATTAGTGGACCACTTATAATTAATCTTTGATACTCGGTCAGATGTATGGCCTCCAAAAGTTTAAAAATTATATCACTTGAAGCATATAATCATTTTTGCAACAAAATCAAAGGTAGCCTGTCTGAGTGGAAGTGTCTTTTTTCGTCTTCATACTCTAGATTTACAGCAATTTTCATGATCATGCGTATAATTTTTTTCTGAAAGATATATTACATAATTTTACAATTGTGCAATAAAATTCCTTGGCGCATCGTCTGGAAATGTGTACGCAGGGTCATTGAAAATCAGAAAATAAGTTACTTTCTAGCTTGAATAGGTTGTATTTTTAGGCATGTGGATTTGGCTTTTGCCTGGGTAAACCCAGATAAACCTATATAAGGTACTTTCTGTGGCCCCACTTTGGGGTCGTTTTGGGGAATACACAGTTTGGCTTCTTCAAGTGATAAATGTTTTGGCCTACACAGGTTATGCCCCTGACCGATATTTGTGCAAAACTTTTGTTGAGTAGTGTTGAATATGATTGTGATGTGTAAATGCTATTCTAAATAAAAACATACATGATAATAAAAAAAAGTTTTAAAGATCAGAGAGTGTTACATATGTTAGCGTGATAAGTAAAATCATCAAACAGTATTTTGACATCAAGCTGAGTAAGAGCCTGCTCCATCCAAATCCCCTTTATAATTCTGCAGACATTATACATCTTATGTAACCATTCAAGGTGCATTTAATAGGAAATGTTTGCACTCTGTAAGTCGGGGCGTTAGCCTGTTACAGCTTGTTACATATGATACTATATCAATTTGAGAATAAGAAATTTGAATGTTTGAGCTACAGAAAGAAGACATTAAAACTATCTAATAAATTGACATTCTTATAGTCTGCATACTGGATATCTTTACTATATATGTAAGCTGTTTAACATTAATACGGCTAACTGTGAAATGAGGCAACTTTTCAACTTGTTTACTCTGTATAAATCTTTCATAGAGCATACTATAGAACTACTGGTTACCCATAGTCCACTTTCCTTCTTTTGAATGCAACAGCTAATGATATAGCTGCAAAAACTGAGAAATCATAGGCTTTACATTGTTTTAAGGCTTGCTTCAATGTACTGACATAAAAAAACAACCAGCTGCAAACATAATTGATGGCAATGTCCAACTTCATATTCTTTCTCTTATACCAGATAACTTTCAAGGTGTAACAGAAAGTGTATCAGACGGTCTGCCAAAACCATCAAGAGTCAACATTGTAACAAAAGAAAACTTATAAAGTTCTTTGGGTGCAGCAAAATACTATTGATCTAAGACCTGAGGACTTAAGCACCAAAGGACTGGATGGGTTCCGTGGTAAATGATGCAAAAACGCAGCATATCAAATTTCTGTTTGACCGATGTCAGAAATCTTAAAGTATTCTTAGAGGTACACGGAAGAGACATAGCTTTTACAAAATCAGAGCAAAGTTATCATTTGACTAGCACGGATGCAGAGGCAGCTGCAGTAAGACTGCTCTTGCCACTCCACAGGAAGGGACATATACCAGATTCATACTCCATTGTATGCATATATGTAAAATGACATTAAACCCATAGTTAATCAGGTGTTTGATCCCATGACACTGACATGCTGTTTCTGCTTTTGAAGAATGGTAAGGATTCAATTTATAGCCGAGTCATTTTGTTTGACGCTGGCACTGGCCACACATACAAAGAAAATTAAGTCTTTTGATGGCAAAAGAGGAGGATCACACGAAATGCTTATAAGTGATGTTTGTCAAAATTACCAATTTTAAAAAGTAATCTTAATTAATGTAACACATATGACACCATAGGAAGCTGTATATTTGTATATTCTTATTTATCAAAGGTATTCAGCATGCAAACTACACGAATAATTCAAATAAATAGATAGTTTTTTTGTCTTCTTTCTGTTTCTCAGACTTTCAATTCATTTATTCTTAAATTGATATGGTAACATACGTATCATACCATTACAGGCTAAGCCCCTAGTTAATAGAGTGCAAAAATCTCTTAATGGATGCAGCCTGAACTGTTCTTTAAGGTAGGATATGTCTGCACAATTCCCAAAGGGGTGGAGAGGAACAGGATTGTACTCAGTTTGCAGTCCTAATACTATGCCATGATTCTACTGTTTGTGATGAAATGGGTGATTATTTTGCCATAGAAGCAGACACAATGATAGACATTGTGAGGGTGACTTGAATAAAGATTGTTTTTGAATAATTATATTTAATAGGAATATTTATTGTGTCATTTAAATGAGAACTACTATTTTCCATCTATATGACTATATATTTTGATATTATAGGCATTAGGAAATATGTGATAAAAAGATTATATATAACATCTGTAACACAATTACATGGGCTTGTTATCAGTAATGACTGTAATTACTAAGACTTAGGCATCAGAGGCTAGAGATTAATAGGAAAACATGTGAAAAATAGTATTTTTTTCTGAAATATCGTCTCTTACTTCCAAGACAATTTTCTTGCTCATTCATTATGCCATGTAACATACGTTACATACTTAAATAAGTGCTCTGATCCTGATGTCAAACTTGCAAATGTATGATTCTTTATAACATTAGCAAGACAGTGCCAAAAATGTAAGATATCCACGAGCGTCAAATATTTTCATATATTTTTTTTCAATAATAGATATCAATTTTGGATACTTAAGATTGGGGGTAGGGTTGTTTAATAGCTCATATAAAACAATGTTTTTGAGATAGAAAAGCAAACTTTTCTATTAGTTGAATGAGCATTTTAATAGACTAAGATTAAAAATACTTGTAAAAATGCACAAATTGTCTGAAAAATTAAAGATGTTAGTCATAATTTCAGCTTTCAAAGGGAAAGTTAATCTATGTAACGCATATAACACCATTGAAGGCTGTAATTTTGTTTAAAATGCTGCTTTTATGTAGCTTAGGCAATTAGCATGCAAACTACATAAGAAATTTGAATAATTAGATGGTTTAATGTCTTCTTTCTGTAGCTCAAACTTTCATTTCGATTTTTTCCTTAGTTTGTTACAGTAACATATGTAACAGGCTGTCAGAGACTAACGCCCCGGAGCACAGAGTGCAGACATCTCTTAAAAGATGCGGCTTGAAATGTTCTTTGAGATAGGATATGTCTGCAAAATTCCCTAGGGGGGGGGGGGAGCAGGACCTTTCTTAGCTCGAAGTCTAGTGTATTTATTTGATCATACTATTTTACCTATTGCATTATATGGTTGTGAAATATGGGGCTTGTCAACTGTGAGCTTGTCACTTTCCCATTGGTATCCTGGGTCAGGTGTGGTACTTGATTGTATCGATTCCTGATCTTTGCACCCTAACACACTTTGCAACTAACCAAATTATTGAAAATTTACATTATGATTTCCTCAGACAGATTATTAACTTGAGAAAAAGTACCCCTATATATATATGTTACATGCAGATTTTGGGACGACACCCAGTACAAATTATCATCAAGTCAAGAAATGATAGATTTCTGGTTATCGATTATAAATGGAAATGAATCCAAATTATCCAAATTAATCAATAATGCTTAAAGAACACGAAAAGGGTTCTTATAATTTTAAATAGAACCACTGTATAAATGACATACTTGTTTCTGTTGGCCGACCTGATCTTTTTAAAACTGAATCAGCCAATAACCCAAACTCTGTGAAAATGTATATTTCACGAACATTGTCAGATTTGTATATTCAAAATAGAATGAGAAGGCCAAAGTTTCCTCAAAAGGAAAACAATATATTTTATTCTAACACACCTCGCCTATAGAGCCAACGGTAACAAACTGTGATATATCGGACAATAATTCACAGCTAAAGTGTGTGATAGCTGACGTCACTGAAAATGACGTCACTCATGGCGTTAGACGGTGTAACATCGTTTAAACGCTTGAAAGACGTTACAATTACATGTTAACGTATGCGACGCAGTCTAAGTATTGGCGGGAGTTCTTCAGTGCAATGGCGGAAAGCTGGAAGAAGCTGAAGACTTCCTATGTGTTTTCGTAGTTTATTGTGTGTTAGAATCGAAATAGATCAGCTCCAGTGCGTGAATTGTTGAGTAATAATTCACTGTTTGTCGGTCAGTTGTACGAAGATAAATCACTCGTGCTGCACGCTCGTGATTTGATCTTCTTTACAACTGACCTCCAAACAGTGAATTATTAAACAACAATTCACTACTGGAGCTGATTTATTTCTTATTCTAACACACCACGCCTATAGAGCCAACGGTAACAAACTGTGATATATCGGACAATAATTCACAGTTTAAGTATGTGATAGCTGACGTCACTGGAAAATGACGTCATTCATGGCGTTAGACGGTGTAACGTCGTTTTTACGCTTGAAAGACGTTACAGTGATATGTAAACGTATGCGACGTAGTCTAAGTATTGGCGGGAGATCTTCAGTGCAATGGTGGAAAGTTGGAAGAAGCTTCGAATGTGTTTCCGTCGTTTATTGTGTGTTAGAATCGAAATAGGTCAGCACCATTGCGTGATTTGTTGAGTAATAATTCACTGTTTGTCGGTCAGTTGTACGAAGATAAATCACTCGTGCTGCACGCTCGTGATTTGATCTTCTTTACAACTGACCTCCAAACAGTGAATTATTACTCAACAATTCACTGCTGGAGCTGATCTATTCTTAAATTTAAAGACAATCTCAATTTTGAAAAATATTTTAATAGTGTTTCAAAATTTTATTATTCCAAAATTATCAAATATAGGACTGGTAACCATTGGCTCCCAGTTGAGACTGGACGATGGAATGACGATGAGCTTGTATGCTAAAGTCTAAAATAAAACTTCTAGTCTGTTCTGTTCTGATGATATACCATTAAATGAGCGAAAATGTAAAATTTGCACTACAGACGACATTGGTGATGAGTATCATTATTTGTTTACTTGTGTTTCTTTTAAGAGTGACAGAAAATTATATTTGAAACCCTATTTTATGTTAAGCCAAATATACGCAAGGGAGCTTTTTACCTCAACCATTGAAACAACGCTCATTAAATTATCAAAACTTGTTGCAATTATTATGGAAAAGTTTTCTGTGTAGATTGTTTTTTCCAAACGAATAATTTTTTTTAATATGTTCCAATTTATTCCAATATGTTCCAATTTATTTGAAGATTTATCATATATTCTTTGTCATTAAAGGTAAATTTCCTGTCATGGACTTTGTGTTTCCATTATAATATTATTGTATTTCATATTTATGTATTTTGTCTATTTTACTGCCTAGCATGTATGCGTGAATCCTGTGTGGCCTGAGATGTATAGTTTTCAATAAAATCATGTCTGTTCTGTTCTGTTCTGATAAAACAGTGTTAAATCGCTCTTTTCTGTACATGAGCTGCGATTTGGAATATAAGAAAGGAAATTGAGAATTTATCTATTTTTTTTCGTTTTGAAATCTAGGGACTTATTAGACTTACTGCCGTTGTAAGGGCAAATCGGTATGGCGTATTTTAAGACAGACGGCTTTTGTTGTGATTGGAACCACGTTCTCTTTTTATCTTCAGATGGATGACGAATTGAAATACAGGAACGACCCAAAACAGTTCCTTTCAATTTATAAGCGTTCCTATCAGGACGTTCCAACATACTACGTCTCGCCGTTATACGATAAAGACCGAGAGATGAGAGATCCAAATCCCAAACACTATCCCCGGGATCTCTCACCATACCCCAACCGGACATATGACGAAACCAACTATGATTATTTAGATAAGCGAAGCCCTGAGCGACGTGAGTGGGAGCAAAGAGAACTGGAAAAATGGAAACGACAACAGCAGGAGAGAGATGAGCAGAGGAATGTGTCCCCATACCGTGGGGCGCCACGACAACAGCAGGACATTTATGATCAGAGGAACGAGTCGCCATACCGTGGGCAGCGACTAGAAGATTCACAGAGGAATGGGTATGGAGACCCTGGCACGAATCGGAGTAGATATGACCAAGAAGTTCAGAGAAGAAGCGAAATGTATGAACCACCTATGTCTTATCGGTATGTCTTCTATTTCATTACGAGCTTTTAATACCAGTTATTGCATCGATAAGCTGCAAAGGCTCACACCAGCCGGAACCATATCTCAGTAACCATTGGTCAGATTTGATGCATGCTTAGCAAAACTGATAATTACTATGAACATGCTATATCCCATACGTTTCGACACATAGCTTGAGCTACTTAGTTAAAATATGCAATTAAAGGCGAATGGCGCTTGGTGTGATGAACTTTTCAGTATGGATCATGATTGCCGAGTGCCTGCAGATAAGCACAACAGTACTATAAAACTTATCCAACCCACTGACTTGTTGGGTGGTGTATTTTGCAAAAAAGTAAGTTTTCAACATTTTTACCAATATTTTGCATGCAGACAGGGGAACAACAGAAATTAACAAACGAGACTTTAATTGAAAAGCCTTGGCCTGATCAAATGGATGGATTTAGGGGGTTGGGCCGAGGCCAAAGGTCAACATTTTTAGAATATAGTTATGTTGCATATCAAAGTAAAGGAAATAAAGCGTACAACAACATGCAAGCAAATATTTTACGCTTAATGACACCCTCACCCTCTGGGTAGGGGTCCGAGGTCAAAGCATTTTTTTAAAAAAGTAGCTATGTTGCATATCAAAATAAAGGGAAATAAGCGCAGAACAATACATAAGCAGTATTCTGCTCTTACACACACCCTCGATCCCTGGTATAAGCATCTTGTCCTACCAGGGTCGTGCTATCTTTCGTTGAAAAGTAAATACCAACATAGCCTTCTCCGGAGAAGATGTGGGCTGAGGTATAGGGTCAAAACATACTTTTCTGAATGTGGTCCAGTTGCATATCAAATTACAGAGAACTAAGGTAGAATAATTTGCAAGCAAAGAGTGTGACCTTAAACACACCCTGACCTCTGAGTTAATCAGTCACCTTAACATCACATTGGGACCGAACATATAATGATCACGTCCAGAAATGCCGTTGCCTTTGTAATCGAAGCGGGAGACACACTGTTGTCTAACGCCTCCGAATGTGCTCTGAGTGGTACTGTACGCCCCAAAAGGAAGTATGATTAGACTGAGTTTCAAAATGGCGAATGCAACACAAACACTTGATGCCAGCAGGTAATATTGAGCTTTTTAACGACTTATTTCTACCCTCAGCAGTAATTGCAGTCAGCAACATTAAACTTAAATGTTTCTTACATAAATATGGGATTTCCCAATCAGATCTGCTCACCGTATGATTCACACCCCTTCATAATTTGCGTGCTCATTTGGACATAAATTTGTTGAATCAAGTCACGATGATTAAAAAATGTATTTTTGCATTTATGACACGTTATACAGTGCAATAAAGCGCTTTAAATCACTTTGATATGATTATCTTAACAATCACCAAAGTACAAATTACGAGTAAATATCAGTTACATTTTGAAGGATCTTGTTGGGTTCAAATTCATTGTTTTCCGTGAACACAACTTTAGGGGTCAATATCTCGTTTTAGGGCATTGATATGCTGGAATCAACAAAAGACTCAACTTGATAAGTTGTTCAAAGAAATACAATTATGACATAAAAATGTAAACTTACGTAAATATGTTAAAACCCCTCGTTTCTGAACCATGTGTGCGACGCTGCCGCAATATTGAAACTCAGTCTAATCATGCTCTCACTGGGGCCTACGTTTCGAATCAGAGCACCAACGGTGGCGTTAGACAACAGTGAGACATGAGGATAATTTTAGCAGTCACCGGCTTCGATATTTGTGGGCGAATGATTATAAAGGCAACGGCATTTCTGGGCGTGGCCATTATATATTCTGTTCAAGTGTGATGTTAGGCACTGCCTGCACTGCTTAGTTTTAACAGACACTAATTTGTATAAATTTACGAAGGGAAAGACTAACCTTGTAAATCAAAGATGACGTCAAACTACGTATTTACAACATCCATGCTATGACGTAGGTTGTTACCCCTGACTAGTGGCATACAGATTATCGGGAACCGTTATGGCGTCTATCATAATGACAAAATTATAACGTTTTTACGCCAGAAATAAGCGGCGTCTGTTTATTTGTGCCTTGTGGCTACCTGCTGGGAAAGGGCTGACCTCTTGGCTCTCGTTTGTGGTGTATACCTGTGAGTTTGTCACTTTCCCATTTGTATACTGGGTCAGGTGTGGTACTTGATTGTATAGACTCCTGATCTTTGCACCCTTACTTACTTTCAAAGTAATCTTAATTGCATATGTTAAATAGAATCTAACATTCGTGCCCTTATATTATTGAATTTATTAAACTCGTTGCGAAAAAGAGATAAAATGCTCGGCAGGCCTCGCATTTTTTCTCCTTCCCCCAATTTGTTTAATAGATTCAATAAAACATGAGCACTCATGGAAAATCCTCTATTAAACTTGAAACGCGTTGACAGTTTTAGTGATACTTTATTTGTATTTCTATTTATTCCAGACAAAACCAACAAATACAGCAAGAAGAACAAATGGGAAGATCACGACATCATTTCAGGGTAAAGATTCAAACTTTTCATGTTCTATTACAGACCAATATTATTTGGAAGTACCCTGTACCTGTTGTAAAGTAGAGAGGAAGGCAAAGATCAGGAATCAATACAATCGAGTACCTCACCTGATCCGGAACATCATATGGGATAGTGATAAAAACATAAGAAAACACAACACACAAGAGAGCCAAGAGGCCAGTCCTTTCTCAGCAGGTGATCACAAGGCTGCAGGGGACAAACAAGACAGCGTAACATAGAAAAATGTGAAACATGAATAATCCGCAAAAACAAGCACAGCCTTGAAACGGTCAGCAAAAACGTATCCAAAACAAAGTGGGAGACTTATTGGCTTTGGTCTGTTTCTTGTTTTATCGATTCTGTTTCTTTCCACCCAAATTTTGTCTGGCCGAGTCCAGATGCTTTACATAAGGAAGAACCCTTGTAGCTGTTTTAATACAATAGTTACTAAGTATTGTCTATATATTGCTTTCCAGGAAGAGAATCTTCATCCACCTATTGGGAATACTGTCGAACCAGAAGAGGAGTTTATTAGAGACAGTGACAACCCACCTCGTTTCTGTAATCGATGCTTTAGAAGTAAAGTCGTAAGTACACAAAAAGTGACTCACTGAGCCAGTTAATATGTGTCCATTCACAACAAGGACCTCGTACATTATCTTATTCAATTCGCCCAAAATTGTGAGAGCCTGGGACTAGGATTTGTATATTTGAAAACTGTATTTTTGTGCTTTAAATGGTATTTGGAAAGTATTGCACATGCATTACAGGACCTTAGGGTTTAGTGGGTAGGAGTATATTTTGTGAAAATTATGTTGTGCATAAAGCCAAGGTTTTGTCAGGAATTCATCTAAATACATGGAAATATAATGCTTGGAATAAAACTTGAGCCGAAATAAAATCCGGGTTTAGAATGTTCCATTGTTTTTGGGGGAAATAAGCTTGTTGCTCATAAATTTTGACTATTAGCTGTAAATGACTTACCAAAAACATCGGCCGGTTTAGGTGTATCATAACTGCATACTGTTTACATGGCATTGTAAATGGATTAAAATTTACAGGTTGTAAAACTAGTAGTGACTTGATGAGTTTTATAAAAAAAAAATATTTGTAAGATTTCTGGCAGCTTTTTCCTTGTAATCAAGCATTTCATTTTAAAATGACGTGTGTGGTGTAAAACTACAACTGTATACAAAAGTATTAGCTTGATCAAGGGATGGAAATACCTTTTTCATATCCTAAACGATGAATAGCTGGAACAGAGTCTTGAACCCAAATGTTTGAATCAGTACTAGTCCAATGTGAAATGACCTTTTACAGGTATCGAGGGCCATGCGCGGATCCAGAAAGTTATGTCAGAGGGGTCCAAATTTTACGGGTTTTGGGTTTTTTTAGTTGAAGAGGGGAGGGAGTATCCAAATGCAATATAAGCGGGCCACCATTAAATGCGTTTCGCTGACGTGCCGATGATATCCCAACATTGAATTCTGGCTTAGAGCTTTGTGATTTGTTAGGGGATCCGGACCAGTATTTCTAAGAAACCCTATATTTTTGTGATTTTTCAAGGGGGGGGGGTCCGGACCCCCTGTCCCCCCTCTGGATCCGCACATGTCATTTCTTTGAAGCTTTTTTCTGTCCATTTATATGGGCAATCCTTCATCAAGATAGTGCGAGGTCCTTTGGGTATTTAGTAATATCTTGAGACAAACTTAGAAAGTCTAAGCTTTAACAAACGGAATGAAACCAAAGTGATGTTTATAAGGCTGTATTCTGCTTACTGCTAATGACTCCTACTCAAACGCAACATTTTCATTTTTTTTTTCACATATGAGCCGCAGCATTTGGTTTCCAACAATGTGGCATTTTTACAAGTGTAGCCTCAGACGAGCCCGTGCTACCTCCTTTTAAGCTTAGAAACACCAAATGCTTTTCAGTTAGTAGCTTAACAGTCACAGAATATTCAAGCGACTAGCGAAGGCTCTGATCAGACTGCGCGCATGCGCCAGCTGATCTGCTTTGCTGGTCGCACATATCATATTGTTGGAAATTTCACGTCGCGGCTCATATATATAATTGAAATATTAAATGGTCAGCGCAATGCATCAGCGACAATGATGCACTTCCTTTGTCGTTGGAATGACATTAGAACCAAAGGGTATATACATGTACTAAATAGTATTACCTGGCACTCAGCACGGAATTCAACTGCTCATAAAATCTAATATGCTGAAATTTAAAAAAAACTTTTCTTACTTCCAAACTCTAAGATATTATCATGCCTATAAATGTTAAAATGCCAATAAGTGCTGGCTTTTAAGCATTTATATGCATGAAAATGCCACGCAAATTTAAGTAAGGAATGAAAAAAAGAATTATAAAGTCTAGGCCGGGACAAATGCAATTGTCTGCTGTTCTGGGTGAGTTTAAGCATAAAATGTTTGTTTGTTCTTTCTATTTTAGTGCATAAACAAGTTGAAGTGCCCCCATCAATACTGCGACTCCTGTCTTAAACAGCTACGGGGATCTGAGAATCCGTTCAGGGGATCTTGGCTCTGGCACTACAAGTGTGGGCTATGTAAGACAGATGAATGGTGCTCAGAGCAGCGGATTCAGAGATATGATGCCATGGGAAGACGAATAGTAAGAAACACACACAACACTCTCTCTTTCACCCACTCCCATTCTTTCACTCCTCTCTTTCACAACCTCTTTCACCCCTCTCTTTGGGGTTATCATAGCCTTGGTAGAATTTTCTGGAATACGGTTGATTTAAGATACAGTTACAATATACCTGGAGTGCGCCAGAACCTTTTTAGCAATAGTCTGAAAAACAAGTCAAGTTTATTTTCGCGTTAAGACGAATTCAAAGGAAGCATTTTGGGGTCCCATCTGACGCTTTTAAGGGTATACACCCGTAGAATCTTATCAAAAGTATCAATTGGCATTCTGACAAGTTTGACAGACCAAGGAAATACTTGAGTAACAAAGTTTTACAAATTTATTGTTCTTTTGAAGAAAATTATACATAAAACCTGTCACTGAAAAAATGTTTGGGTGGTGCTTAACTTTTTACGCTGTGTATATTTTAACTGTAGCCTAACATGTTTTTGATATTTCTGAAGCTGGAACATTTTCCGACATGTTTTAGGTGCAGGGGTCAGAAATGCTACGCATGTTATGAAGTCAATTTCTAACCGAAAGCCTTTTATATTTTGGCCAGGCCTTAATGTTATAAATTCGAGTTCATTCTCAAACTCAAAATAAAGCGCAATAATTGGCTGCTTGCGGACATGTGTCCGCAAGCAACCAATCATTGTGCTTTCTTTTGAGTTTGAGATTGTACTCAAGTTTTATAACCTCGAGGCCTGGTGTAGCGCTAATTTGCACGTGACGTCTATCCTTAGGCACACATAATAGACTTTTTAATGCTGATTTCTTATGTCATATTTATATTCATATTCAAATCGACACGACTCGACAAGTCTTATTTAATTAAAAAAAAAGGGTTCATCATGAATTTCAATACTACAGGATAATCTGGAAAAAACGGATCCTTCAGAAATAGAAAGAACCTTTAATATAAGAAAACAACAGACTCTGTTTTATTGAGTCTGTTCATGAGAACTAATGGAAAGTGCATACTTATTTCACAATAAGAAAGGCGATGTCCTGTTAAGGACATATGCTACTAAATACTTCTGATGTTGATTCTGTTAAATATTTTGCATACAGTTTGTTTTATGCATTAGCTATCCATTTGTGAAATAATATTGTTGTGTCATCGTGCTTACATGTAGATTTTTTATAATCTTATTCGGGAGTTTTCAGCAGGACTAACTTTCTAAATGAAAGAATAACACTAGTCCTAAATATCAAGCTAAAATAGTTGTCTTTTAACATTAATTATTGCTCGAGACCCCAAACCTTCTAGAAAATGTATATTTGTTATCCCAAGCTGTGACAAGGTACTTTTTATAAATCTGATGTTGAAAATTTCAAGAGTTTTCTTTTTTTCATGGAAATCATAAAACCTTTTAGAAAAAAGAATAAACAATGAGGGCACCATACTAACTATCTTTCAGGGGTGCCACATTAACCCCACTCCCATAGATTTTATGCAAAATTCAATATAACTATTTTATCATTTTGGTCATGTTAAAG
Source organism: Loripinus fragilis (assembly GCA_964019695.1). NCBI lineage: Eukaryota > Metazoa > Mollusca > Bivalvia > Lucinida > Lucinidae > Loripinus > Loripinus fragilis. Next base: position 20,905,141 of record OZ026519.1, on the reverse strand, counting down.
ATGCTATTTTACTAGACTATGAAGTAATTTAGCATCAAAACTAAAAGGGTGTTCTGATCCCATAGCTCGACACGCCACCACAAATTAAATTGAGGACCCTTTAATACTATCATATAACTGACATAACTCGCCGCCTACGATTGGTCCGACAGGTACCCATACGATGAATAACAAATATGGATCATTTCCAAAAAGTGCAAATATCAGTCTTAGTTTTTTATATTTCATTTTAGTTGCTATCATTTTTACTGAATTAATCAATAGAAACAAAGTGTTTACAACAACCTATGCACTTTTGTTAATAAATGCTGTAAAATATAGTGAACATTTGTGGTGAGTAGACATCTTTTATCTAATTAGGGATGTCCAGAATTGATCCTTTACCTTTTAGAACTGATGAAAAGTGATATACACACAATATCGGAATATGTGTAGTTGTTGTTTTAGATAAATTGATGTCAAGAAACATTCTGCAGATATGAAAAAAGCATATTCTTGCGTCTTAAATATAAATTTTATCAGAAAAAGTGTTTCCTTAGTTTCTTGTCAATGCAGTTACTGTTGCATACAATTGTTTCACATAATTTTCTAAATGACTTTTTTGAAGCTACTCTATGTTATCTGAGGACCCCTAATTCCTGACATCATTATGGAAGCATTCTTATTCCCTCAAAATTCGCCATATTCATGATTTTGTAAAAAATGTTATATATTCCATGGGTGAGTATATAACAGGTAGGTCAAATGTTGTTATCTATCACAACCTTCTTAAATAGTGAGTGCGTATGATGAGGAAATACCACAATCACAAAATGTAGACAAACCCTTGGCGTCGTGAGGTAGAGGCACACAACAGGCCTGGAAAGTATTCAAGGGTTTGCAGCTACTTACTTGACCTTAAAGCAAGTACAAATATCTGCTTTGACTATGCATTTATCTCTACTCCAATGCTCTAATTATAAGTTTTGACTAAAACTGTCAATACGTGTACTGCCAATGATTTTACTATGATCATGGTATCTCTGTTGGCAGGCTTGGCAACTGCATTGACAAAGAAGATTATTTCTTTTACAAGCTTGATACGTATAAAAATATTGTAAAAGATGTAATTTAATTTTACTCTGACCATAAACATTTTAAATAGTATATATTCCAAAATAAGACTTTGTACTGTTAAATAGATATTTTCTGCAAGCAAACATAGTAACTGCACTGACACCTGAAGTAACGTCATTGACAAGCAAAGAAACAAATGCTTTGGCAATGCAAAGTCAGTAGCTGATTCCAGTCTGCTGTTATGTTGAATATAAACCATTTTTGTGCTTCAACAACAGCAGAATCTAGGGCGAATAATTGGTACCAGTAAATTGCACTTAAGCCCCCCCCCTCTTCCCCAGTGGTTGTGTTGCCGATTCGTTGTTGATTGTTACTCCCATTGTGGGATTCAGTAATTGTTCTATGTTTTGTTGTGCGTTACTTTGTGTCCATTCTAGTTTTGTAATCATCTCAATGGGGAAGAGAGAGCTGGTTGCTTTGCTTTGTTTGTCTTCCATGTGTCTGGTGACTGTTGTTTGGCTCTTCCTCACGATACCACAGGTTTCTCTGCAGCTTGTGATTGTGGGATTTCCTGATAACACTCACTTACTATTTTTATTGATTTTATTGAAAGAGCCTTCCAAAGAGATTTTTACTTCGGGAAAGGCCTAAAATATCGTGCATGGTCTTGTCAAAATGTATGTGATGCTCTGACCTTTTTGTGGGACACCATTTTTATACGATTTGGCACTAAATTGTATAGACAAGTTGTAGGGATTCCGATGGGCACTAAGTGTGCTCCCCTGGTTGGATATTGCTGACCCCTGGGCTCTTGTTTGTAATGTCTAATTGTGTTTTTGTCTCTTTCCCTTTTGGTATTCTGGGTCAGGTGTGTAACTTGATTGTATCGAATCCAGATCTTTGCCGCTTTTCTTACCTTGTTATGAAAGGGACTTTATAATGTCTCTTTCTGATTATAAGCAGGCTGATTTTATTGAAGCAATTAATACAACATCCAGATATTTGGATTATATTTTAAACATAAATGTATTTTGACAATATGGTAAGAAAAATATTCCCTGTAGAGCTTCAACTTAATAAAGCGAATACCTCTGATAATGAAGCATCTTTTTTGGACTTGCATTTTGATTTTGAAATTTTTAATTCCCTTTTTATAGATGGTGATGTTCCTCGCTCTACATCCTATGGAGTATATATTTCTCAACTCATCATATTTGCTAGAGCATCTAGCAATGTTGCTGACTTCAACACTTGCAATAAACTGTTAACTCAGAAACTTCTGAAACAAAGCTATCGGTATCATAAACTTTGCAAAACATTTTCTATATTTTACCACTGATACTATGATTTAATATCTAAATTATTTATTGGACTTGAATCTCTCTTGCGGCAGGGGCTTTCGGAACCAGAATTTTATGGCAACTTAGTGTATAAATTAAAGAAAATTGATTGCTCTAATTGCATGCTGGCGGGTAGGACATCAGATTCTATGATGGTTCTGACTTAAATGCTTATCTATAGATGATAGGGTTAGGGCCTGATGTTGTGTCTGTAGTCAAGCCCAACGGGGTTAAACTGTTGGATTTCATTCAGTTGTATATACTGTTAAGTCCCTATCTTTGTTTTATCTCCTTTTTATATCTCGATTTGTATTTAATAGGAGATGATATATTGATAAGTAAAGGATCTTTCATACGAACCAAACATCTATTTGTCTTGATCCACATCTGAAATAAGGGTAAGGTTGGTACCATAAAACTAGTTTAAGAACGTTTCAATGCAGTGCTTCTTTTGTTGGTCATTTCTGACCGTTCCAATGCGGTGCTTCTTTTTGTGGATTTTTCTTTGTTATTTATTATTAGTGTTTGTCATGCTTTCTTGTCTTTTTATTGCAGTCTTGTTGGGAAGGGCTCTCTTTTATATGATGTTTGTTTTGTGTTTCGTTACTTGCCCATGTGGTGTCCTGGGTTCAGGTGTAGTGCTTGATTGTTTCAAGTCCTGATCTTTGCCTTCTTACTTACTTTGTCAAATTTGATGCGTTTAGATCTGTAAATACAATCAGACAGGATTCAAACATTATTTGTATTGAAAATATCAATGCAGTTACTACGAGGGATGATCCAAAAGTTCTGATCGTTGCCTTGTAGCTTTGCCCAGAGACATTTTTGAGAGGCATACCATGCACCATTTAAACGAACAAGCGTTGACCTTTATAATGATGCTAGTATTTTCTCACTGTACTGATTCGTTAAATAATTACAGCACAATATATATGGTCCATTCCATACCACTGGCCTGTTTTCATGTAATAGAAATATAATAGAATTTGAACCTGAATCTTTCAAGCCCCGCATCTTTAAAACTACAAAGTAAAGCTGCAATGTTGTTTTAGTTTTTGTTACTTATAAAGTCAATTCAAACGTAAGAATGGCGACAGTTTGTGTCAATTCAATGTTTAAAGCACAGTGTGCAATTCTTATGACGTCATTGAAATTGACAACTACGTCATTTTGAGTACATTTCAGAGTTTACGTTTCAGAGAACATTCTTCTTTGTCTATTGATTTGGAATACAAACATGCCAAACCTAATATCGGCAAAATATTTAAGACAAGTATTGTTTTGATAACGAAATATCTTAATCTTAACTGGAATATTGTAAAACCTTTAATTTTTATTTAAAAACGAGTGATTTTAAATAAGATTTTTTAAAATTGATATTGGTTTCAGACCAATGCTTTGTGCTCAGTTTAATCCCATATTGCATCATTTTACGATAAAGGGCACATTTCGACAATTGATTGGGTTTTGTTTTTAGATATACACGTGCAAATTTGTGTACCTCAAAATATTGGCCTTATTTGTGGACTCGTTTTAATTTTCTAATGTGGGCTACTATCAGTCTCCCACGATAAGGACTATTCATAATTGCTTCAGACATAAATCAGCTCATCTAAGATTGCCTAAAATATTTTTACCTTTAAAGCAGCTGTTTTACTTAAGTATGGGCTGGTCAAAATTTCAAGTGGTCCATAATTTGATTATAGCTGACAGTTGCATAGCCATACATTTTAGGGCCTAGGAAACCGAGATCATATAGAAACATCACAAAATATACAGGACATATTGACTTCTGTATGAACATTGTGCAGCCATAAATATGAATTGCTGAGACTGCTCCTGTCTAAATTGTGAGGTCTCTTTTATGCACAGTCTGCCTGATAGGTCAGTGCATTGAGCTATTGATGTTTTGGGGTAGTTTTCTGACCGCTCCTTCAAGTTACATAAAACTTGTCAAAGCGGTGTATAGACAAAGAATATATTATTATTTGGTACAATTTTCAGGCATGTTGCATTTCTGATTACTGAGATATCACGCACGGATCAGAACTTTAGGATCATCCCTCGTACATATGTCATTTCAATTACCAGTGTCATTGATGTTACCATACAATAAAGGTTGTCCTTATGAAATGTATTTAGGCGTCACATTAAAATTGCAGATATCTTTAGATACAAGGTTGGTTTAATGGTAGCTGCATTGACACTTCTTTCTAACAACCCTATCATTTTGATATAAAATGACTATATGCTTGTATTTGCTTGATTTTGTGTACTCATAATTACAGCCGATGTAATAGTCAGAATTAAAGTCGAAAAATAAAAAATATTAAAAAAAAAATCTAAACTAAAATATATAAATTTCAGGTTATATACATTTCAGGTTAGAATTAAAAATATATATTTATATATTTTTATCATATGCCACACTGGTTAGACATTGAAACTTGGGGCATCGCTAAATTTTTATACTAAAGCCCCTTCACCCCTAACAATACGTGTTTCCTTTTTCAAGCAAAACCTTTGAGCATTATTCATTTTCTTAACTTTGTTTCAACATCCAGAAAATGAGCGAAAGGCAGGGTATACATTAATTTGTTGTTCATTAAAATAAGTTGCTGGCGATGAGGCAAGCTTTTGAGTTGCAATAACTGGTGCCAGACTGTTTTCGTTATTGTCGCATTTCTTGTTGACGTGTATATCTTGGCTTGTAGCTGTTCATTTATCACGCTTTTGCTTCTTGTTTGAATTTTCAGTGGGTTAAATAGGTAAGAAATTGCACAGTAATGTACAAGATTGTAATAGGGCTTTCTACCTAATTTACATAAGAAGAGACATACCTGGCCCCGAAGTAATAAAAAGTTTTACATAACATGAAATCTCAACTGCTGATAAAATTTAAATTCTGACAATAAAGACGTTTCTTGCTTTCAAAACCTGTCTTAAGCGGCCACTCAAAAATAGACAAAACAAAGGTGTAAAAGACAGATGGTAGCTTAATGTATGTCAAAAGTATTGCAGAGTGCCCCCCCCCCCCCCCCCCCCCCGGAGCATTCTGTAATACTTTTTACTGCATTAGGCGATAATCGGTCTTGAAAACCAAACCAATTTTGGACTTTTTTTGACTGGCTGCTTAAGACAATTTTACTGTATCTAATCTTGTATTTGTCAAAGACAATTTTACTGTATCTAATCTTGAATTAAAATGTCACCAATTGTTGGCATTGTAACATTTATGAGCATGATAAATTTCATGCTCAGTTTGGTTGAACATGATAAAAGTTTTATAACCTTGGGGCCAGGTTATCTATTGTCCCAGTTAACTCAGTTTACTCAGCTGATACCATTTATAACAGTAGGTAAGATGGCACCTTTAGTGATTTAACCTAGGTGGTAGTTACCCTGTAGTTTTGAATGGATTGATTCTTGTGTAAAACAATAACTTGGCAACGGTTTCTACGACAATATCCAGCACTTTCTATTCTTCTATAGAACTAACATTATAGGCTAGGTACTATCTCCATTAAAACTGAACACTTTTCATTGAACAAAAACTCAAACAATCATTTTATACAATTAAAATGGTTATTAATTACAACACTTGTTGGTAGAAATACACCCCAAAATTGAGAATAAATTCCAACACTCTATTTTACCCCCATTCAGCGTGAAACCATTGTATTGAACACATTTTGGCCCCCAGCCCCCTCCCATCTTGCAAATGATTTGAATTGCAACAGTTGATACTGACACTCTTTTTTGTTTATGTAAATAAATTTGCTCAACGACTTGTGGTCAGTTTGATAAAATAAGCTGTACTTTCTTTTTTGTCGAGTATGTGTTTTCCTCCTGTGATGCGTTTGTTCTTTGGGGAAGAAATAGAGTATCTTACATGGGTGTTCATGTTTTATTAAATTTATTAAACTTGTTTGGGAAAAGAGATAAAATGCGAGGGAAGCCTCCCATTTTATCTCTTTTTCGCAACGAGTTTAATTAATTCAATAATACAGGAGCACGAATGTTACATTCTAAATACCATATGCCCCGAAAACTGCTTTGAAGTCGTGTTTTTGCGTGAAACGGCTAAGATTTTGTCATATATACGTGACGTTATTACGGCCATCAATACATAACATTACCAAAATCTGTAAACCACTAGTGGTTTATCGATTTTAATGAATGGCGTTATATCACTTTGAGACGCGATGCCATGTGATTACACTATTTCGGTTATAAAATATTTTAACTCATCCGAGCGAAAGGCTCAATTTGAGCTATTGTGACTGTTAGATGTCCGTCGTGCATCGTCAATAATTGCTTCAAAGGATATCTCCTTCTAATAGATTTTGACCAAACTTGACAGGAATGATCTTTATATGGCACTCTTTGATAATTGTTAAAATATTCCTGGTCCGTTGCATATCTAGGTCACACAGGCTAAAATAGAATCTCAAGATAAAAACTTTTAAATCTTCTTGTCTGAAACCACAAGCCATAGAGCGTGTTGAAATTTGGTATGTAGTATCTCCGAGTGGACCTCTACACAGTCTGTTCCAATTACGCCGATTGCGTTTTTACAGCCCGCCCTGAGGTTCACATGTTTACATAGGCTTATATAGGGAAAGCATAAAAATATTCTTGTCTAAAACCAGCAGGCCTAGAGCTTTGATATTCAATATGTAGCGTCATCTAGAAGACCTCTACCAAGTTTGTTCAAATTATAACCATGGGACCAGAAACGTCCCTGTCAGTGGTCACGTGTTTTACATAGGCTTATTTGGGGAAAGCATAAAAAATATACATGTCTGATGTCTGAAACCGCAAGGCATAAAGCCTTAATGTTTGGGGGTTAGGCCAATGCCAAAAAAATCAGAATATGGTCATGTTGTATATCAAATTAAAGGCAACGAAGCGCACAATAATATTTTAGTTAACATTTTGTCCTTGCACACACCCTCGAACTCTGGGTGGGGTCAAAAGGTCATTTTTTTCTTTTCTGAAAGAGTCATGTTGCATGTCGAATTAACAGGAATGAAGCATAGAACACCATGCAAGCAAATATTCTGCAATTTGACACACCCTCGATCCCTAAGGAGGGTTTAAAAGGTCATGCTGCATATCAAATTAATGGGAAAGAAGTGTAGAACAGCATGCAAACAAAATGTTTGGCCTTACGCACACTCCTGCCCTCTTGGGTTGAGTAAAAAGGTCATCCATTGAAATTGAGTACATAAGTATATTTTGCTATATTTAACATATCATGTTGATACTTAAAATTGGCTGTACGACGTAATTAACAGGCTTTAGTTATGATCTGAGTGATACCCAAGATGGTCTTGGGTTTTGGAGAAATGGGTTATTTTGTGGTAAACGTCCTGTCCTCATACGACAGGACGCAGTTGAGCAACCCAGGCCCTTTGGTCCTCTTGTTTGCTTTAAGAATAAGAATACAAGTTTATTACTCAAGGTTTTTATTAACTGACAATTTTTTATACAAAACAAAATCTATTATTAATAAATTCAGCTTTCAGCACTGGTTCTGGGTAATTATTAGAAGTGTTCCTTCGAGATGCTTTAAGTTAAGGAAATTTTTAATGAGTATCATTACAGCCAAAGTTTTGAGCAGGATTACTGAAAAGTAAAATCAAAGATAAAAACAAAAACAACAAAAAACAACAACAAGGAGATTATCAAATATTAATTAGCCGCAACATGAGTTCCAATAGTGTGGTATGTGCGACCAGCTACGCCTCAGATCAGCATGCGCATACGCGCAATCTGATCAGAGCCTTTGCTGGTCGCTTTAATATTTTATGGCTGTTAAGCTACTGATCGAACACCATTTGGATTTCTAATCATGTCAAAATGCCACATTGTTGGAAATCACATGACGCGGCTCATTTGTAGCACAAATAAAATGGCAGACCTGTAGCACAAATAAAATGGCAGACCTTAATTTTGCAAGCCATTGGATTGCAAGTCAATGTTTCCTCAAGGTTTTTGTTCGAACCGTGAACTGCATGAGTGTCTTTTAAATGTTAGCTATTTATCTTAAAAATGCAGTCAATTTTGTAGTGCATAAGCCTGACTTGTCTATGAGGCTTTTCATTTGGTCAATTCTATTGTTTTTTTCTTTAAACTTAAACTTAAATAAAACTAGCAACCAGTGACAAAATTCATTAAATGCATCTTATCTTTTTATTAATTGGACGAGTCCATTTCCATTGAAGCGTTGTTTGGTGTTATTTTTCTCTCATTTTATTCAATTTATAAGAACCTTCTGTAAGCAGATACTGAATTCCCTGACCAGATCCCTCGTTCTGTGGCGTCTGATCTTGGTCTGTTTTGTGGGTCCTTTTCCCATAAAAGGACGCTAGGCTTATATGGGTCAAGTGACTTTTGGTTTTGAGCATACAGTACACCTGTGTAAAACGGCCACTCAAAAAAAGACAAAACAAAGATCTTAATGGTAGCTTATAGTACTATTAATGGAGGTCGAAAGTACTGTTCCCCTTGGAGTATTCTACAATACTTTTGACCTGCATTAAGCGATAATTTGTATTGAAAACCAATTTTTTGTCTTTTTGAATGTGGCCGTTTTACACAGGTTTTACTGTATATGTTTTATCTTTTGTAGGTCCGCTACACAGACGTCAATTATCAAGACGCTAGAAGATAATTATAGAAGGCACTAAAATTGATAGAAAACAATAATAATTGGCCTCGCCGCGAGAAATCTGATTTTGTTGCATGCGAACAACAAAGGCCCATGCCCGCCTGAGCACCTGCGCAGTCTGATCAGAGCCTTTCTGGAATATAAAATAACTAAACTTGCTTCAGACAAAATTGTATTATTATAGCACGACTTTGTAGCCGAGTATGCTGATTTGACCGTTACCTTTTCGCAAACTCCGAAGATAGATTTATTCGTGGCGAGGCCAAATATTACAATCGCACACCGAATAGGTGGCAATCGAAAACGTTAATACAATCGATGAACGTAGATCAAAATCTTTAGAAATAGAGTTTTCTATTGCCATTTGTCGCCCCACTGGTGACGACAAATGGCAATCGAAAACACTGTTTCTAGTTATTTATGATCAGGCTCTATTCCTAGCGATTTTTGGTCCGCATTCGTTGATTGTTAAGAACGTTTTCGATTGCCACCTATTTGGTGTGAATCGACTCTTCTTAATCCATGGTTCAAAGAATCAGACTGTTCACTCTATAAGTAATAAGTTCTCTGAGAAAGAAGGAATTTGACTGTAAATAAATTAGAAATGGGTCTGTTCAGGAGATGTTGATAGCCAACTTAAAGCTAAAATATAGACTTCCTGTCCAAGTAGGTAGGTGCGCATTGTTGAACCGCGAATTTCACACTTCATAAATTTCACACTGTTAAGAATTGGTACCAATACGTCATACATTTCATACCAATATCTTACACTTTGTAAAATACGTACGAAGTCAAATTTCATATAGCATGTATGCGTATTCCTCATATTGATAAAATGCACCCCACCCCGAGTCTGCTGCATTTTGCATACGAAGTTTTTACTGACATATATGACGATTAAGTACCAGTTCTTCATATATGTGATAATTTGGTACACTTTTATCACACGTGTGAGGATTTGGTAACAGTTCTTCACACGTGTGAGTTCTGATAACATTTTTTCACAAGTGATGTTTTGATACCATTTTTCACAATTGTGAGGATTTGGGACCGATTCTTCACACGTGTGAGGATTTGGTACCGATTCTTCACATTTATGATTCACATCGTACTAGTTCAACACACGTTAAACACTATAAAAATGTGAAATTTGAGCACAAATTTTACACCCCAAAAATAATCGAGATTAACCAAAACATACCAAAAGTGACTGTTACGTGCCAGGCGTAACTAGAAAAGAATTCAGGAAACCAAAATTTTGATATTTGGAAAGTCAGCAAAAAGCACTTTTAAAATTTAACAAAATTTATTAAATATAACAAAATTATCATTTACAAAAGCAATGGAAAATATTTATACAATCAAAGAAAGTCTAATTTACAGTACCTTATATGTCCTAACTGTCTCTCAGAATATTTATCCACACAAGTCTTTCAGCAGTTTCTGATCCCCAGATTTTAAGTTAAATCCAAATGAACACTAAGTCTGAAGCCAAAACTGAATAATCCAAAGTAATCGAGAATGAATAAATTAAACACAGTATTCCAGTTTAGAATTCCAGCACAAAAGGTTTAGACATTATTTAGAAATTATTTCAAAGATGCCCTTGTGAAAAATTTACTCTTATATACAGGTCCATTAAAAAGTTATTTCACTTCGCAATATTTCAAAAGTTTTTTCACATTTTTATTATACATTAATGGTCTATGTTTTACCATACATGTAATTTAATTCTCATACCATTTTATTTCTATCAATCATATCAAAACATATAATCAAACGAAATTGTTTATAAATATCAAATACATTTCAATGATTAGACAACAGCATACTTAAGTACATTCCAATGAAAACTCAACAACATTCTTGTACGCCTACATCATAAAGTCAGTGTTTCGTTGCGCCTTCCTTTTCTTTAATAAGATCTACAATTCTCCTTGGCATTGAACTGTAAAGTGCTTCCAGGATGTTGGGTGCTACACTTTACAACGCCTCACATACTCGCTTCCACATATCTTCTTTTTTACACAACATTTGGTTACCAATCTCTTTCTTCATACTATTCCAAATGTTCTCAATGGGATTAATGTTGGCAAATTCTCTGGCCATTCCAGAAGAGGTGTTCCTTTACATTCTAGGAATGTTCTAGTATTTTTAGAGTTATGGCGTGGTGCGAGATCATGCATCAAAATATATCATTGCTTTGGGAACACAACGCATTCACATGAGTCTGTATTTCGCAGTCATAACAATCGACGCTTGTGTCGTGATTGGCGCAAACAGAGTGAGAAACACCACTCTAAGTGTATTCAGACTACTGTAAAATCGCCAGTAAGAGTGCAAGTTTGGGGCTATAAGCCGAAGAGAAAAGCTCTGATAAAAGTGAATGGTAACATCGATAATGAAAAATACCAGAGTGATATTATTAATGATATTGAAATGACATTGTGCTATGTTCCAACAGAAGGGCTATATCTGTGTGTATGATCTCGGGCCATGTCATAACTTTAAAAGTAGTAGAAGATTCCTAGAATGTTCTTGAATGGCCTGGGAATTTGCCAGACATGCATCCAAAAGAGAACGTTTGGAATATAATAAAGAAAGTGATTGTTAACCCAATTCCATGTAAAAGAGATGAGATGTGGGATCGAGTATGTGACGCATGGTATAGTGTATCACCAAACGTCCTAGAAGAACTTTACAACTCCATGCCAAGGAGAATTGCAGATCTTTTTAAAGAAAAGGGAGATGCAACGAATTACTGAATTTATAATGTAGGCATACAAGTATGTTGTTGTGTTTTCTTTGGAATGAATTTAATTAAAGTGTATTGTTTTGCTTTCTTTGGAAGTATTTAAAGTGTGTTGTTGTGTTTTCTTTGGAATGTATTTGATATTTATATACAAATGTTGTCTGATGATTTATAGAAATAAAATGGCATGATAGTTTACTCACCATGTATAGTAAAACATAGGCCATTAATGTATAAGAAAAATGTGAAAAAATAAACTTTTGAAATATTGCCTAAAGAAATAACTTTTTAATGGACCTGTATACTATTTAAGAAAGCTCTGGAATAATCAGGAAAGAACTATGATATTATATGCTACATTTATTTATTCTGGAAATTTCTAGAGGTTTCTCAGTGATTCTACTGATTTCCAGAAACTTCATGACAATGCATTTTTAATTTCTAGATGATTAGCTATCCTTCTAGAAAAATCTTATAATCAAATAAACACCTTGTTTACAACAACTTATTTACCATCAATATCTCCAATATCTGGGTCAACAGAAACTAAGTAAACAAAATATGAAACAGATAAACACCATACATGTTACAGTGACGTATTGGTACCAATTCTTCACATGGTGTGAAATTCATGAAGTGTAAAATTTGCCGTTCAACAGCGCATGCAGGTTCTTAGAGTGAATTTGTGCAAATGAGATAAATACCAACATCTGGTGCGATGGCAGATTTAATTTCATGTACTATATCATTAGGGAATAAGTAAAATAATTTGGAAATTCGTCCACTTATATCTCAAATTAGTAATTAAGTTATTAAGAGTTGACTGTCTTTTAAACAGAAACTAATTTAGAACTTGCCATTTTGATAAAACGTTGACGTTTGTGATAACATGAACATTATATGAACAAGTATACAAGGTTTTGGTACTGATTATATCGGCGAGCAGTGAATGCTCAGGCAAGTCTTCGCATATGCGCAGACTCATCTGAACCTTCGCTGATCGCTTGCACTAAGTATGGATTTATGTGTTGGCTCAGGCCAAAATTTAGACATCCAGCTTCGCTGGATATGTCAGTATGGGTGTTTATACGAGGCATTTTGCGTATATGCGATAAGTACCAAAACCTCGTATGCTGGCCCATATTATGACCAACATGGTCAAACTGGTGGTTGTGGAATCTTAGAAGGCACAATCGCATGGTTGTGGCATCATGGAAGGCAAAACTCTCATGCCAAAATGATGTCAACGTGTTTGTCAAGTTCTGGTATTTGTCCCCTGGTAGTTGTGTTTTTGTTCATTTATTATTTATTCTGTGTAACTAATCTGATTTCTTTGAGGAAGCCAATATGATAATCGTACTCATCGCACATGTTCAACCAATTAAAGGCTATGAACTTTCCAATCATTATAAATTGGACGATGTCCACTTCCAATTTTAGGATTGTTGCTTAGTAGTTTGTATTTCTATTTAAGAATTTAATGGGACGATCTACAAACAAGCCGTGCAGAGTAAGTAAGAAGGCAAAGATCAGGAATCGATACAACCAATTACCATACCTGGCCAAGGACACCACATGGGAAAATAACAAAACACAAGAAACATCACATACAAGAGAGCCAAGAGGTTAGCCCTTTCCCTGCAGGCGACCACAAGGCTGCAATGAAGAGACAAGAAAACATGACAAACACGACCCTGACTAGACGTCCCATTCTGTGGCATCTGATCTGGGTCTGCACTGCTTGACTATGCTCCACAGGGATGGCCTAAGGCTTATATGAGTTACAGTCAGTGGGCAAATGGTACAAAATGGCCATGTTTGGGTTTTATCTGCAATGTCTTTTCATAATGATGGATAGCTCTGATGCAACTGGTCGCCTATGACTCCAATGTAGTTTAGCATTGACTGTAGAAGTACACAATTTATTTATTTATTATAATGAGAAAACTTGTGTTAAATTGTCTGGAGAGAGAGGGAGAGAGAGATTTCATTTTCAACAGGTGTTTATATTTGCACGACCCTAAGACCGCCAACGACGACTGAAGGTTGAGTTCCAGAGTGTGCCTTTGAACCATTTATACAAAAACAGTTCCTCACCAAGGCATTTTGTGATGTCCTTGATAAAGTCACTATATTCTCATTGCTTAGTACTGGTTCAAATCTAGGGAACTATTCTACTTTGGTCTTCTACAAGTTTTTCTTTATAATTTTCCTAAAGAGATACAGTTTTTGAATAAAAGCCCCAGCGACTAGATAGACTACTGACGTGATAAACTTAACTGGACGACCACGGTTTACTTAGATCAAGAGCAACCTAGGTTCACCATTTAGATAAACTATATTGGGCCCATATTCCCAATGATACAAAATAAGAACCAAGGTTATTCAACCTTTGGTTCTGTAGATGAAGAGTTTTGACATGGCAGCCATTTTGGTAAAATGACCTGGAATTTATGTTACCTCATCCCCTTGAAGTCTGACTTTAATTGGCACTGCTAGAAGTAATGTTTGACTATATTGATGACAGTCAAAGATGATTGACTTTGGCTGAAGGACAAAAGTGAACCTTGATCTGCATACAGTGTCATATTTGGGTAAGCATATCTAGTCAGTGAAATGATTTTGGTGTCAACAGTTATTGAAAAAAACAACAACAGTACTTTTTTTTACATTTTTTCAAAGAGATGTGATGCTTCAACGAGTCTGGAATATTTGTCCGTGCTCTTTTGTTTTGTCAATTTTCATTATTTTTAAGTTTAATTCAATATAAATAAAATATGTATAAATATGCATTGTTCTATCATACTTAAACACCCTGGAGAAGATAACATAATAAACAAACACTAGTCTTGCTGAAGCCCCCTGTTTTTCTCCCCACCCATAGACGTAAGCTCACAGTATGCTTGTGCATAATAAATAGAGGATCTTACATGAGTGTTCATGTTTTATTGAATTTATTAAACGAGTTGAGGAAGAGATAAAACATGAGGCTTGCATTTTATCTCCTTTTCGCAACGAGTTTAATAAATTCACAATACTAGAGCACGAATGTTAGATTCTACACTGAAACGAAGTTCTATGTGGAAGTTTTTCCATTTCATTCTTTCTGACTTAGCGCTAATGATATTGAAATGAATTTTTGCCCAAATATGGGTTATTCAAAGGACTAAAGTTAAGTGGTGCATTGGGAGAGTTTTCTATCACTTCACAATTTTTGGATTAAAAATGCAAAAAAAACAAACAAACAGAATTTTGAAGAAAATAAAGGGTTTGAGTGCAGTTATTTACGAGTTGAAGTACAGGTGATTTCAAACCCCAAACACCAAACCTCTTAATGTTTGCTTATAATCATTTTTATGATTTTTTAAGAAATGCTCATTTTCTACATTTCCAATTCGAAAATAATCAACTTCACATGCTAAAATCATTGTATGCGTTTTATTTTATGTAAGCATGTTAGACCAAGCACAATACAGCTTGATTAGCCCATTTTTTAGCAGTTATTCTTTCAAAACTCGTGTTCACTTCTCGTTTTAACGTGAAAGTTTAAAGGTCATTTAAATGGCATATGCCAAACACTTTTTTTAAAATAAAACAGTAAAGCCTATTCATGATAAATAATCGCTGAAATTTTCAATGCCATGCCACAGATAAAAAAGCATACAGAGCAATGCAAAGTTGATATGCAAATTGCATGGTTAAAGCTAAAACTCTTTTATTCAGCCACTGCCCCTTAGAAGAGGAACGGAGCGTTCAATTGTCACAAAAACTTTTGATTCTTTTTCATCTTATATCACAGCTGTTACTACAGCGTCAAACTAATTACAATATGTAAGATTAACATATTTTAGGAGTATTTTATATCATAGTAAAAATTGTGACTTTTTAATGAATGCACCTTTACTATAACTTTGTCAGTGCAAGATCTGCCATTCATTTTGAAAATGAATAACTTTCAGAGTCTCGAAAAAGCCTTGAATTGTTTTATGGAATTAAAATTTTGTAACAGCGATGTTTACTTTTTGAACAGGCGCAAAAAAGGTGTAAGTGGCCACTAATAACTTCGGTTAAGTTTATTTATAATATGACGCTAACATTATTTGAAATATTTTTATTTTGGCGTGAAAAGGGTAGGGTTTTGCCATTTGCGTAACGTTAAAAGCGCCATTGCATGACGTTACCCGAAACTCTGTAAAAGACAAGTGGTTTATCGATTTTAATGCATGGCCTTATTTCACTCCCAGACGTGATGCCGTGTGATAAAAATTGATATCTTTTTTTCCCAACATTATGTGTGTCCGCATACGATATATCTACTCTCTATACTAATTATTTTTACGACTTTTTTAATAGAGATGGCTCATTTTATTTGACTTGTAAGGAGAAACTCGCTTTTTTAACTTCTAAATAACCAGAGATATATAAATTGTTGTTATATACTTTATATCATAGGTAAAATATACACTTCAGGGCTTTTTTCAATAAAGTATTTACCTCTGATACTGAAGCCTTTTTTTGATATACATTTGTCCGTTTCTAATGAAATTGTGTTTACCAAAATTACAATAAACGTGCAGATTTTAACTTTGAAATTGTCAATTACCAATTCATAGATGGTGATGTTTTGCGTTCTACATCCTATGGAGTTTACATTGCAAAGCCATGTTGCCAACTTTAACACTTGTAATAAACTTTTAAGTCAGAAACTTCTTAAACAAGGCTATCAGTATCATAAACCTCTCACAACTTGTTTTAAGTCTTATTGCCAATATTATTATTTGACTTAAATTTTATATCAGACTTAAATCTCTCTTGCACTTGGGACTTTTAGAGCTGGAATTTCATTAGTGTTAAAAGTATAATTGTTGGCATTATAAAATTTTTCACCGTAGCTTAGTAAAATAATTTCTCATTATAAAATATAAGTTATAACATTAAGTTATTTTACAGACTACATGCTTGGCAACCAACCCAACTACAGTCGTCATCTTTGCTTTTCTCTTTAATTACACCACACCACGGGTTGGATCTCAGACTCTCTGATGGTTAAAGACTTATCGAATGAGATAGTTGTAGCCTGAGGTCGTGTCTTTGATCAGGCCCACTGGTTTTATCAGTTGGATTTCCTTTGCTCCGTTATTCAGCTGTATGTACTGTTGAGTCTTATCTTTATTTTATCCCCGTTCTTTTTATCTTGATTGTATGCACTAGGAGACAATGTATCGATAAGTTAGGGATTTTTCATGTAAATCAAACATTAATTTGTCTTGAACCACATCATAATTAAGGGTGAGATTGGTACCTTTAAATATGTTTAATCCCTCCAGCAATTTCTTTACTGACCGTTCCAAGTCGGTGCTTCTTTTGTGGATCCTTTTTGTTATTTACGTTTCATTGCTGTCTTGTCTGTCCCTTTCAGCCTTGTGATCACCGGCTGACTCGCTTGTTTTTTTTAAAATGTTTTTGTCACTTTCTATATAATGTGGTACTGGATTGATTTTTGCACTTGACGCTCTCCATTATTGGACAATATATTGATTGGATTCGGCTCTGAATGTACAGACAAATTGCATGAATTGTAGGTATATTGTGCTCCTCTTGTTTCAGGTATTTTGTTTTGTAATGTGGGAGACTTCGTGCTGCTTCTGTTCGACAATATTCGACCTGACGTTTTATGGCGTTCGACGCTACTTTAAGAAATATTGATGATCTATATTTTATAGAAATGTATTTTTACAGATATATTCCGCAAAACTTCAGTTAAATCAAGCAAATTCATGTGATACTAAAGACCCCCCCTTTATAATAACTAATGACATAGTTTCATCTAATATTTATGATAACTACGATTATTTCAATTACAATTTTGATTTTTTTTCTAGGTTGAGATGCTTCTCGCTCGCTCTCCTGAGTTTTGCAATTTTGTGCTAGAGTATGTTCTAATGTTGGTGGCTTCAACACTTGAAATAGATTGAGCCAGTGCATGAGATTTACAACAATGTAGTATGTGCAACGCGTAGTCTGATCAGAGCCTTTGCTAGTCGCTTGAGTCTTCTATGATTGTTAAGCTACTGACTGAACACCATCTGTAGTTTCTAAGCTGAAAAGGAGGCTACACAGGCTGGTCTGAGTCTAAACATGTCAAAATTTCAAATTGTTGGAACTCTCATGTCATGGCTCAATTAGCTACAGGGCATATCATAGCCAGTATTTTATAGTAATTTTGTGTAAAGATTCAAAAGCATGACTGAAATGCCTTCTGTTCCTGATCAGTTAAAGCTGCATAGTCTGTAACTTTTGATCTTTTAATTTTAAAACTATTGTTCCTATTTTTCAAGAACACAGTAAACAAACTAAAATTCAGGTATACATTTTACCAATTTCGTAATACTTAACAAATTATCAGTATCAAAACAACAGTATTTATGTTAAAATTAACTGTCTATAATTATTGAAGGGATGCAAATAATAACCAACAAACCTGTTTTTATAGGATAATTTACTTTTCCGTGCAGTTTTCAGCTATAGTGAATAGATTTATTGTGAAAACATAACTTAATTCTACTTTTACAAATGATTTAAAAAGAAAATAAATACATTCAAAAATGTTCATAGTTGCAGACTTAGTCTCTTTAAAAATATAACCAAACGTTATACAGGATCTGTATGCATGGTTGTAATCCCAATCACGGTTTATAACTTTAGTTTACTCTTTTTAAAAGACATAAACAATGCTAGCATCTTTTTTGTGGGACACAGGCAAACGTTGCAGACCCAGGATCTACACTGTTTTGATTAAGTAGCCAGACACGGGCGACATGTTTCTTAAAAAGGTAATGACCATTAAATTGGTTTGTAATGGAGTCGATCGTTGGTGGCTTGCAAATCAAACCTGGCCTCTGATGGTAAAACTAAGTCTGAATTTGTGTATCAGATCTGCAAGATATATATTCTAACAATATTTTCTCATTACAAAATACGGCCACATTTTTGTAACTTGCAATATTTATCCTTTGCTGAAGTATGTCAACTAATTTGATAGGTTTATGTAAACAAATCGGTTCTCTGACACATGTTCTACTTCAATCAAAGGTGAAAGTAAAGTTACCGTTAACATTTCTATGCACAACCGTCAGTCGTAACATGAGCATGTATACCATTTTCTGTCAACATCACCCTGTGGATTTTTGAAACACTTTTTGAAGTGGTTTATCCTGAAAACAAGTTGCCTTTTTTTAAATTTTAATGCAAATACAACAATGGGAGGATAACTAGACAAAGGACACACCTTTACATCTAATCTTGATATTTACAATTAAAACATCAATAAGCAAAGTTTATCTATGCGTTCCATAGATCACGAAATTAAATATGAACTGCATTTTATTGTTTAACATTCAATGGCAAAAGTGTTGATAAGCAAATAAAAAATATAAATAGGATAAACTATTGTGAGGATTTCATCCGCAAAATCTGCAGACACCATTGAATTCTATGATTTCCCACGCCATTTTTGTGCGCTGTACACTTTTTTGGTAAGCAAAGTATTGATACTCTGTCAAATTAATCGTAAGCAAGTTACAAGATTCGCTTCCCTTAGACTTTTGCATTTCTTGCTTAATATCATCAAATATTAGTTACAGAACAGGACTCATGACTAACAGATAGTCAGAGCTAAAGAAAACCTGATGTTGAGCCACTGTGGTCCTGGTTGTTAACCTGAGCACGGTTTATAGCTATGGTTTCCATTTAAATTAAAGAGGAAATTATAGCTATAAACCGTGATTGGGTTTACAACCAGGCATGCAGACTGTCGTATGATATCCATGTTGTATCCTACTTAATATAACGTTTAATCATATTTGTAAATTGATCACTAAAATAGGGCCTCTCAACAATTCATTTAAAATTATAAATTAAGTCGTTATAAAATATTGGCTCCGATAAGCCTTGTTTAAGAAGAGTTTTTAAACTAATATTGTATTTAACAATCAATCTGAGCAGTAGCTGACTTATAATATAAGCGTTTGCTTACTGTCAGATCCTGTATCATGATATTCCTGTGCTGTAATATACATGTCTTGTTACAAATAAAATATGTTTAAACCCAATCTGTGATAAATTTCGAAAAGCAATATGAAGTTATGGTATCGATAACATTGTTTTGATGACTTAGTTGTCAAAATTGGTTTCTTTTGTTGAAGTCACCAACGTTAGAACATACACTTGCAAAACGAATAAGCTGCACAATGTATACACCATTGGTAGGGGAGCTAGGAACATCTCAATCAAGAAATGTGTAAATTATTTCAAACTTAAAAATAAACACCCCATTATTAATCTTAAATATTAGGTAAAATTCTTACATTTTATGGTCAAATCCAAGTCCACAAAAAAGTGGCTTTATTATCAAAGGAATTTGCTTTATTTAACTGAAGTTCAGCAGGATCATATCTGTCCTACCATTTGATCGAAATAAGGATTATCAACAATAAGTAAATCATCTAGATATCTTATGGTTGAGTTAAATGCTTAAACAACAACAGCTTTATTATTGTCAGAAAAAGACAACATGAATTTTCTTTCATAACAAAACAAAAACAAATCTGCAACAAGAGGGGCACCATAAGTATCCAATGGGATATTTACAATTTGTTAATACAGTTTTGAATCAAATATTTGATTATATTGTTCAAAAGATACTGGGTCCATTTCAAAATCTGAGCTTTCAAAAAGCTACAAGAGGTAAGTGCTGTCTTCTCACATCTGATACCAATGACAGAGCTAAGATGACGCGACCAAAATAGTGGTCATCTTGAATTTGAATCAAAATCTAATTTGCATTTTTACATTATTAAATAATCAGGAAAAACGGATCCTTCAGAAATAGAGAGAACCTACAATATTAGAAAACACCAGACTCCGGTTTACTTAGCCTGTTCATGAGAACTAATGGAAAGTGCAACAATACTCACATCCCCTAGCACAGCTTAATATTGGGTCTTTTTTTTAAACACGCTACATCCAAATGTTCAGATTTATACGTAGATGCTATCTTTGTTGCAAAGTCAAATTATAACATTATCGAAATTGTGGCCATCTTGATATCAAATGAAAATCTACTTCGCCTTATAACGTTTGTACTAGTTCAATTTTCAAAACTGAGGCATCAATATATTTAAATCGCCAATTATTAGTGTACACACAGGATCAATAGATACTGTATATACTGAAAAAGGCAGTTAATGATGATATGTAGGTATTATTGAAGCACACGTATGACAAGGTTTGGGAGTTAAAACTGTTTCAGTATATAAATACTTACATATCTGCAATATCATTCAGACAAGTACAAGTGCCTTTTATCAAATTTAGATATTAAGCATTCATTATTCCTTAAATGTAATATTTGCCATTTTACATGTATCATCAAAATCTGTTACATATCACCAGTTGAAGAGTCCTCATCAACACTTTCATTTTCAATAACATTGTCACAAGACTCGTCCTCAGCTCCTCAACTACACAATTATGTGCATACAGTATAAACCAGTTTGTTCCTTAAACAGTCACTTCTCATTGTTGTGCACTTTGATTTTGATGCACATTTATCTTTCATTGCCACAGTAGCTGAATCCAAGTTTATAGTTACAGTGGGTGGAGGCCTCAATTTCCTCGTTTCAACCATACTCTGATGGTAATGGTATAGTATGACTGGCAACAGCGCTGTTATGTCTGATTACACACTGAAATTCTGCACAATTGCTGCCTTTGTTTGCAGTATATATACCCTCTTTGACTCTGCTTACCATTAGTTGTGCGAAGTATCAACTTTTTGTCAGTCTCTTCAGACAACTGCTGAGATAACTTAACATACCTGCTTAATGCGCCTGCTGCTTCAGAAGTCTTTCTGAGACTGAAGTGATATTGGAATGCCATACCTGTCAGCCACAATATTTAACCCATCAAACTTATCGTATCTTCTCTGTAGACATGCACCGAAATGAGCTATCATATCTTTAAAGGTCTTAAGCCTGCTAGCGTTGTCCATAGATCGAACGTCTGACTTTTCGTGAAATCACTGCACTGGCCTTCTTTTCAAATATATCAATTTGCAAACTTTTAGTCAAGCAGTGCAACATTGATCCATCTGTAGTAAATATTGATATTGGCACTACTGACACCTTATGATTACTCAAGTATTCCCAGAGATGGATCAGAGGGCGAGACATTAAAACAATCAACATAACCATAAATAATCGTCTATCTTCTTTTAGTTCTATACTTCGTCTGGTAGGACTACCTGTGCATTTTTGGAATAGTAAGATTAAGTTTGAAGCTGAATCATTAGCATTGGTGGTCTGTTTTGGTACGTTCTCGAATGAAAGTTACAATCTGCGCAACCCCAACTTCTACAACATGGCGGATAATATGCTTGATTTTTTCCGGTTTATTTATCATTTTCTTGATAGAAATCCATATATGATGCCATGATGCTGGTAAACATTGAGCACATTTTTCTGAATAGCCTGTGATAGCTCAAGTTTACGTTTTCTTACTGCCATTTAATCACTGATCATTTACTTGGATTCTTCTGTCATACAAGTTATACATGTAGATCAGGAATAATCTATTTAATGCATTTTCATTTAGTAGTGTGCAAACAAGGCCACCAATAGCTTTCATCTTTCTTTTCAAGCTGTTTCATCTCTGCTAAATGTACAGGAATCGCGAGCTTGTCCAATGCAAAACAGTACCTGCTATATGCAATCTAAAGTGAAGAGATGCAATTAGCAATTTCCAGTCCATACTGCATAACACACACACACACACACACACACACACACACACACACACACACACACACACACACACACACACACACACACACACATCATAGCAACCAAATCCAAACATTACCTGATTGGCTTTATGAAATGCTGCGATTGGGAATTCCGCATAATGCATACTGAGGTATTTCATCTGGGTATGTACTGTTTGCAAAGACAAAATCGATCTTCGGAAAGAGAGTAAGGGTTCGAGTTATATAAACCATTGCTATAAAGTTAAGCATATTTTTACACGATCCGATTTTCAAAGTAATGAAAAATATTTTGAGTTTTGGGTTTTATTCGACATGTACACTTGTATTTTGGCTACCAAATCTGGATAAGTTCAATTAGTTTCATTCACTACTGTCCATGAACGGGAAGCTTACGACACAGTACTGTCCAGGAGTTGATATGCACGAATGAATTTCTTTTGCTGTCGAGTCAAGAAATAGCCTTAAAACGCACGCGTATGTTGAATAAATCTATAAAGAAGAAAGAGGACAGAATGTGTAAATTGCCACTAGGAACTCTGGTATGAAACGAGATGACATTGCAAGGGTATTAAACGTGTCTCAGAGTGTTGTAAGCAGACCTTTGAAAGAACATTATAATCAAGTCAGAGATTCCACGTCTTTTCTTAATCAAATCGCTGGTATTCGGCTTTTGTTGTCTACCACAATAAAATATTGGTATCTCTCAAAAGTTTCCCTTCGTACCGTTTCTAAAACCTGACTGGTGTTATCAAATTAGCCATGGCATGTGATTTCCAACAATTTTAACAAGTGTAGACTCGGACGAGCCTTTGCAGCCTCCTTTTAAGCTTAGAAACTCCAATTGGTGTTCAGTCAGTAGCTTTACAATCATAGAATACTCGAGCGCCTAGCTGGTCGCACATACCACATTGTTGGAAATCTCATTCACTGGCTCAAATGGAATATGCTTAACTGTATGAAATAGTATATAATGGACCATTCTGACTTAATTGTATCAAACTTTACGGAAAATTCGTTTGGTCTTAAAATGGTTAAGAAAGCCACGAAGGTGTCCTAAAATCAAACTAGACCATCATTTTTTTTTGACAAACTGAAACATTTGCACAGCTGGTATATAAGTGCTTGCTTTTATTAGTTTACGTCATCGACAAAATCTTATATCATGACTGTGTGCTTTACTCAAGTTTCAAAGGCAAAGGTTGATAGATGTAAACACCATGGAATACAATTAAGAAAACAATTGATAATGCAGCCTACTATCTATCTATCTATCTATCTATCTATCTATCTATCTATCTATCTATCTATCTATCTATCTATCTATCTATCTATCTATCTATCTATCTATCTACCTACCTACCTACCTGTCTGTCTGTCGGTCGGTCGGTCGGTCGGTCGGTCGGTCGGTCGGTCGGTCCGTCCGTCCGTCCGTCCGTCGGTCCGCCCGTCCGTCCGTCCGTCCGTCCGTCCGTCTATCTATCTATCTATCTATCTATCTATCTATCTATCTATCTATCTATCTATCTATCTATCTACTTTTCACTTATAGGTTACTTCGAGCAGCTATCAGTATTTGAGACTCAATGCATGAATTTGCTTATCACATCAGGATAACGGTGTATTGCATTAGGCTTCTTTCGGACTTAAATTTATAAGCGTTAATTAATAGGCAACTTGCCCATATGTTTGATTACATGTGCTTAACGAATCTCAGCAAAGCCCTTTTCTTTGGAAATTTGCATTCGAAAACTAAAAACAGCAAAGGAGCTGGAGACTCTTCAAATTCACTATGATTTTTATTGCAAGGGAGGTGAATTTAAACAATGAAAATTTCGAAGTATGATTTACCGTTGTGTAGGAGTTCCAGGGGAGTATAATGGGGTTGTGTTTACACACTGATGTATTCTCAAGACATTTATGCAATTCAGATTTCCCCTCAAAATAACTAAGCAGCATTTTTTTGGGAAATCACAAAATTGTAATCAAGGGCTATAATAAACCGTGCATGATTTTATTGCCACTCAGTATATAATTAGGCATGTAAGCAATCGATGGTTGATCATGTAGGCGAAACAACTACAACACCTTGCTTAAAGTCTGCAGTTGACTACCAAAAGCACAGACTACCTAACTAACCATTTGATGATAACATAGTTAATAACTGATAAACATTTAATTGCTAATACATATCTAATACTAAGACTTATGCAAATAAGTTGCTTATCGCCAATAAATAATCAACCATATGGAGACTCAATATAACGCGCAAAGCAAGTTTTCTACAACAAAATGAAACAATAACGTCTATCCACGATGGAATCATTGTTCGTCTGAATAACTTGAAAACGACTGGCTGAAAATTATTGATAATAGTAAAATCCATCTTTGGCTTGTCAGTAAATCTGCAAAAATATGTCAGTACTAGGAAAATCATTGTCAAAAAAAGATCCCCGTAAAAAATAGTACCCCTCAAAATATCAACAGATAAAAATATCACAGACACCCAAATATAGATTTATATTTTCAGAACAGTTTATTAAAATAATTTCCCATTATAAAAAAAGATTGGCTATAGCATTAATGCCTAAACAATGGTGTAAAATTCCACTCCCCCTCCCCCCCCCCCCCCCCGCTCACATTTGCGAGTAAAATGTTATGCAGGGCGAGTAAAAGTTTTACAATTTGTGTAGTACTTTTCTAATTTACAGCATCTCGGAAAAAAAATTGGGACATAAGGGCGAGTAACTTATTTGGAAATTTTACACCCCTGTAAATGAACGCCCTCTTTCCTGACAAGCACCAGATATCCTGGTATCAAAACAGAACTCCCAGCAGTTTCATCATAATGACGCTTATAAACAGCTCTTGTTTTCTTAATTTGAGCCGCGACATGAGATTTCAAACAATGCAACATGTGCGAACAGCAAATGCCCGATCAGTCTGCGCATATGCGCAGTCTAATCAGAGCCTTTGCTAATCGCTTGAATATTCTATGAATGTTAAGCTACTGACTGAACATCATCGGGAGTCTCTAAGCTTGAAAGGAGGCTACACAGGTTCGTCTGTGTATATACGTGTCAGTTGCCGCACTGTTGAAAATCTCATGTCCCCGCTCATTTGCTTTTGAACCTACCTGTATGCAAAGTCAATGCATTGCCTCAATGTGCGTTCATACTCTGTCGACTTTGTTTATGACAGAGTAGTGGAAGATATCCCCTACAGGCAACGCTAGTAAGTCATAGATGTCTCCCAAACATAATGACGAATGGTGAATATCTGGGGCTGGTATTAGGAGGGGCTTTATATATATGAACATATATATTGGAACATGTGTCTTCCAATCACTTTTCTGGTACTTTTCATAAGTTCCAAGTATCTGGTTGAATATTCCAACCTGGCCGTGTCTCATGGAACGATAAGGTGTTGTTCTTGACTTCACAACCCTGGCAATGTGGTAAAGTTTCTGAGTGCGGTTAGCCTCAAACAGTAAGTGAATATAACCAGGTTTGCCACAGTCATAGACTGCAGACTACCCCCACAGCACCGTGAAGATGAGAAACAGATCTAGAGCACAGAAGGCCATAGCAAAATTAAAAAAAGCAATCAGTTCTCCTTACCTCAGCAAGATAATTTCTAAAATAGAATGGGAAAACTGTTTGTTGATGGAATGCTGGAAGTCCTGTGCATTGATTGAGAACAACCGGAATGACAAAGAGTGTATCCCACTCTCTAATGTATAACTATTGCTTTTACCATTATAGAACATAGTGCAAACTCTGATGAGACTTACACTTTAAGCTAACGTTGGACGCAGACATAAATGGGTATCATTAGACTTCAGATCTAAGGATCGCTGATTCGAGACCCACTGCACTGTGTCCTTGAGCAAGACACTTTATCCTCTGCATAGTACTGCTGTGACACAGGAAGACACGAAATCGTCCTGATATGACTGAAAATGACATCTAAGTTTCAAAACAAACAAACGCGATTTTTATATCTTGATCAGTGCTTGACTTTATGCCAGGTATGTGGGCATTCCCCATGTTATTATGACCGCAATATCTGCACACTGATTGGCTAATACTGCTTGTTATCAGGTATAATAATACACCTTTTCAACAATCATAACACGCTATGATTAAAGATATCGAGTTCCATTTAAATAAGCAATTGCATGTCAAAACTAACTAAATGAACCATGTGTATGGGTAAAACTCTGGTCAGCCTGAACGGCATCCCAGTCAGGTTAGTTTTTCACACTACGTTTAGTATCTGGCCTCGCATAATGTAATGAGCCAGTGCATGAGATTTCCAACAATGTGACATTTTGACATGTGTAGACTCGGACGAGCCTCTGCAGCCTCCTTTTAAGCTTAGAAATTGCAAATGGTGTTCAGTCAGTAGCTTAACAATCATAGAATACTCAAGCGACTAGAAAAGGCTCTGATCAGACTGCGCGTATGTGCAGGCTGATCTGAGGCTTTGTGGGTCGCACATACCACATTGTTGGAAATCTCATGCACTGGCTCTAATACTCTGAATAGACTGACCTGTCGGATAATCTGGTCCATCAGTTTTTGCTTGACGCGTCATTGTGTTGTTTTTTCATGCACTGTCTCGGGAACACACCGCTTTGATCTCTTTGCATGCTGGGTATTTTTTCATGCTTTTATTTCGTCAGCTGATTTTTTTTTCAAAATCAACTTTTTCGTAAAATTCCTTCAAGAAATACCATCAGAGTGTCATTTAGTTTAGGTCCAGATCAGGCCCAACTTTCTGTCAGGCCTGACCTGGGTCCAAATTGTTTGCAAATGTTATCAGCAGGCGATACTAGTAGGAAAAGAGTTAAACATTGATATCCATCCCATTGTTAAATCAAACACGACTTTAGCAGACGACAAAATGTTCAAGCTTACTTCATTTCGTGATCAAATGTACATGAGCTATCAACTCATATTGTTTTTTTTTTAAATAAGAAATATTTTCTCAAAATGTCGTCTGCTGCAAATTTAATTGATTAGATTAATTAACAAGTCGGTCAGCAACATATAGCCCTACTGAACATGCCTTATTTGAATGATAAAATGCCATTATCTTACGTATGACACCGAGTTACAGAACTAAATGTAAGAATGCGCTATGCCTACAACACGAATGAATGCAGAAGAACAGCATGAGAAGCGGCATTTATGGCAAGAACTTGTTTTCAACTTCAGGAACAGTTGCCAAATGCTCTTGTACATTGTCTTGCATTTTCCATAGAAGACGATACACGGAATAAAAGCAGTTTATTTTGACAATTTAAAAACTGGCATACGTTTGGCATCATAAACTACTGCATACATGTAACATTAAATATGCATTAATTTGTCATTAAAACACCACTTAAGTGACTAGCCCATTAATTATTGCCATTAGTTTTTGTTGGAATATCTTAATGGGATAGTGGTATAACATAAATCTACCATAATGTTAAAGGATGATTGCCATTTAAATAACCTTAAATTCTGGTCCAACTGATTTCCAAACTATAAAGGCCGTTAAAATCTGTCAATTCTTGTAAAGAGCTGTTCAATTGCTCTATCAATGGGATTTAAATTAATGGTATTTTTTAATGGCGCTTACAGTAACGATCTAAAGTTTTAAGCCCCAATAATGAACACTACAACTATTTGAATGCCATTGAATGTAATGGTGCAGTTAATTCAATGATAGGTTATTTAAGCGGTATACAGTAGTTTTTGATGAAGCTAATTGTGCAACTCGTTTAATGACAGTTAATTTAACAGGTTATTTTTCAATAGCCATGAATGTAATTGCGCAGAATGTTTAATGATAGTTAACTAACAAGTTTAATTGTAATGGCATTTAATTAAATACGACAGTTAGTTTCAAAGATAGTTTAACGACAGTACCTAAATGACAATGAATTAAATGCAGCGAGGCCTTAAAATACAATAAAACCGAATCACCACTATTGTTTTGACACATATATAAATAGTTCCTAGAAAGAATTTAGGAAAAAAAAACAGCAAACATTAAATTAGACATGCAATAGTTTGTTTCCTTTATCTATGTGAAATTATTTACCGAAGTATATATTTTGGCTAATTTTGCATAGATATGCTTTCTTGGAAACAAGTATTCATACGCAACGCTTGAAATGATGTCTCTAAACAGTGGTTACAATCATTTTAAAGTTTATTCCCAGGATTATGATATTAACATTTACGAAAAGAAAATTTTCAGGGTAAGTGAATTATTTTACAGTTTACAGCCTGATATATCCAAATCCATGCACCATGCCTAAATATTTACTCCAAGAGACACTTTGTTGACAAGTTTTCGAACAGAATTTCTATTCAGACAAAGTCGAAATGTACTATGAATTACACACTATGCTTCAAACAGCCATATGTACTATTGCGAAAGAGACCTTCTATAAATTTGGACTGCAAGGGAACACTGCAATTAGATCTATTGATCAAGGGGCATGCAAATGGTAAAGGGAAAAAGGAACCAGGGACTGGTCATTAAAATTTGCACGTTCAGTTCCCCATTAAATTAATGACATCATTAAACACCATGAAATAATCCTACTAACGCAGTTTCTTAAGAATTGAAAGTTATTTTTCTGCGTTTCACTGAGGTATGAAATGTCGGGAAAATTACGTCTAATTTGCATGAAAACCGAAGGTTTTTATGCTAAAATTAGATGTAATTTAAACGACATTTCATACCTCAGTGAAACGCAGAAAAATAACTTTCAATTCTTATAATTACAACTTCTTCTTTATTCATTCTTATTCAGTATTTTAATTATGTTTTCCTTAAAAAATACGTTTCCAGCTAATAGTTTCGCGCATTTAGAATATGACGTGCGTATGTAGACGTTATGGATCGCGACGTTCAAAAAATCAAAATGGCGGCCGTTCTCCAATTGAAAATAAAGATTAAATAAATAACTAGATCTACATTTTAGAGACTAGAATCTCGTTTTTACATATAGGTGACAACAGAAAAAAACTTAATATGGGTGTTCGTTAGAATGTGTACGACAGTTACGTCATCGGATATGACGTCATTCATTTACATTGGTGACGAAAAGCATCATCAGATTCTGTCAAAATGGCTTGGAAAGGAAAAGAAATGAACCCAGCAAAAAGAAATTGAGCTATCTTTATTAAGTGATTAAAGAAAGCAAAGACGAATTGCAAAAGATGTTGGATAAACCAGGCAACAGTCACGAAGTAAGTTCAAGAAACGATTTTATTGCGGGGCTCGACTGAAAACATACAACGAAGTTGCAGGAAAACAAGCACAGGTGCAAGAGGCGATCGCATCATTTTGCTGACTGGGAAACTATATAGATCGCAGCCAAGTGCGGATCCAGAGGGGGGCAGGGGGTCCGGACCCCCTCCCCTGGAAAATCACAAGTTATTTGGGTTTCTATAGGGAAAAAGAAATTGCCCCCCCCCCCCCTGGAAAAAGTTGGACCCCCCCCCCCCCCCCCCCCCGGGAAAATTTGGACCCCCTCCGGAACCTTGAAAAATGATATTTTTCTTTGAAATTGACTACTGTAAAATAAGCCGAGGACTAAGAAAAAACATAAAAAAACACACACAAAAACAAACAACGCTGTCAGAGCTTTTTTTTGTCAGATTGACGTGGACTCCCTCCCCCACCCCCCCCCCCCTCGGAGGTAAATTCCTTGATCCGCGCATGGCAGCAGACAGCTGATCGGTAGGACTACTGTAAGTTTAGGCGTCATATGTAAGTTAGTCTTTGCTTTTCTACCTGAAAATATAGGTGTAAGTGCAAGGTTAAGTGTCAGTAGTTGCTGGCTGTCCATTTCTCTTCATAGAAGCATTGCACAGTATCACAAAAGTAGTTCTGTCGTGAATGGCCCCGCCCCTCATGAATACGGACCTGGTTCATTGAAAAATGAAATACAGGTCAATGCGATCAGATGACCGTTCTTGACCAATCAGATTAGCGGATCTCAATAAATGTTATGACAGTTGTAATTATAATTAATTTAATGACAATTATTTACTGTTTAATTCATGGTATACCAAAACACTGGCCATTAAATTAAGGATACCATTAAATTATATTTTGAGCAGATGGCATTAAAATCCCTATTTTTTTCTTTATGTATATCATGTTAATAACCCCAATAAAATTTAATGGGATTTTAATTGCCTTTTATACCTAATAAACATGCATTTTAACAGGAATTTAATGGTTATGAAAATCTCATTACAATTTGCCCCAATAAGAAGTCATAGTATATTATCGACCTGATTTAATGATTTTCTTAATTTAATGGCACTCTAAAAATAACGATTGTATTTAAATGTCCCTTAAATTACCATAAATGTAAAGCAATTCGATACTTAAGTGCACATTTATTGGGGAAACTGGTTTAAGCCCTCCAGTAGAATATATTTACTGACCGTTCCAAGGGGTACCTCCTTTGTGGATTATTTATGTTTTTGTGTCTTGTGTTTCTCATACTTTCGCGCGTTTGTTCATTGCTGCCTTGTGGTCACCTGATGGGAAAGGATTGACCTCTTGGCTCTTGTTGGTGATGTTTATTGTATTTGTTACTTTCCCTTGTGGTATCCTGGGTCAGGTGTGGTACTTGATTGTATCCATTCTTGATCTTTGCTGTCTTTCTTACTTGAATGACATGTCTTAGCAAACAGTGCAAACCTGGTGAAATGCCACATTATGTAGCATTTTTACTGGGTCTTCTCTGTTTGCTGAAGTGCCCGTTTAGGGATTGGTAAATGTACAGTCTGAGAGTGTTTAGCATTTCTAAGATTGTACATTTATGTGTCTCCTACGTTATTTGGTACTAGGTGGGGGAAGTATGGTGGTAAGAGGCTATTTTTCATTTGTATCAGCTTGTGTTTTCTTCATCGCGATGCGAGCGTTCCCTGACCAGTTTTCGTAAGAACAATAATTTTTTCGGCTCCATTTTCATTTGTTTTAAGCTCATTGGTTTTACTGTGGAACATTGTCCCAACTATCATCAGGAAGTAAATAATTTGGTGTGATGTTCAATCTATAATGAATTCCAAAGGACCCATAACGAATAGTCTTTTCCATGCATAGGCTTTAAGCCTTTTCATTCTGATAGATTTATCCATGCATACTGACAAAATAGGCATGGAATTGTCGTATTTTAAGGGGTTAAAGGTCGAAATATCTGAATTTTGATTTATTTTGTCATTGAAGATTGTTTTATCTTAGCAAACCCCGATGGAATGTCGCATTAGTTGGCATTTCATCAGAGTACATGTGTGAATGAAAAGGTTTAATGTGTTTAATATATTCATACCACGAACAATCTCTTGACAGATACATGCGCAAGTGTTAATCTGGCATATGAACACGCAGATTTAGATGGGTCAGTATTAAATTGAAAGACAGAATCAAGAGGAAAGTTTTGTATAAAGACTGGTACCAGATACAGGTGAGTTAAGTTCTCAAGAATATCTATTATGAAAACTAAGAACAGCAAAGGTCCAGGAATAGAGCCCAGTGGTACACCAGCCAAAACCTTCAGGTAGGCGTGAACCCTAGTAGGACTACACGTTGTTTCCTGTCGTTGAGATAGTCAGTTAACCAAAATAACAGGGTATTATTGATTCCACTACATACAGTAAAACCTTTGTAAAACGGCCACTCAGAAAACGACCATAAATTGGTTATAACGACCGGTTACCGCTTAATGCAGGTTTAAAGTATTGCAGAATGCTGCATTCTGCAATACTTTGTACCTTTATTAAGCTACCATTTGTCATTAAGATCTTTGTTATGTATAGTTTTGAGTGGCCGCTTTACACAGGTTTTACTGTATGTAGAATTATGTTTGTAGGATGCACATAAAATGGTTGGAAGTTGAATCGCTTGGTACAAAGCCGGACAGCATTACGTCATTGTTGTTGTTGTTGACAAAATAAAATCATCCCTTATGGACACTGTTTTTGTATTGTTTTGCCTATCGCAAAAAATGAATTGGTTGATAACTAAAAATTCTGCTGGGTCATTCTCGTTTACATTTGGGTGTAGTAATGGCCTATTTCCAGGCAGTTGGAACTTTACCATGTTCTAAAATATAATTGAAAAAAAAAATCATTTGATGATTTTGACAAGGTTTTGGAAGTTGCTATAGAAGTCAAGTGTTGATACCATGGGGACCTTTATCTTTCTCTACCGAACGTAAATCTTACAATATCTACTTCTGGTCTTGAGTGTTTGCAAACTGTATTAACAGTAGGCATTAGCAGGGGACTGTGGTTTGTAAATAAAATATAGAACATAACAAAAGCATCATCATTTAAACGTTTTATTCAACAGTAATTTTATGGACGATTTTCACATACAAAAATAGAAAATTCAGTACATATAACATTATAATATACTGACCCAAAAAAGAAAAGATATTTTTGTTTTCAAATTATACACCCTCTTTTAAAAACAGTGTAGATCCAGATTAGCTGGCTTCATCAGAAGCCAGCTGGTCAGGATCCACACTGTTTCCCTTTCATGCGACAAATCTATAATTCTAGTACATTTGTAAACATAAATTGAACATTTGTAGAATAATCTATATGCACCGTTTCTTTTTTGAATCAGAATAATGACTATTAGAGCTAGCTCAAGCGGTAATGGTAGTTTTCACATTCTTTCTAGTGCGCATGAAAAGACTTCATTTGTAAGTTTTAGCATGCACTTACATGTCTCATACTTTGAATATGTGATTTGCCAAGGATCTTGTGAGACTGCGCTATTGCACAGGCTTGTCCTTACCTTGGCTGGTTGGTGATCTATGCGATATGTACCAACATCTCACAAGCTAGCTCAATCGTTTTTATACATATTTACAGCATTATATATTACTGTATTATTGAAATATATTTTATTGCACGTATCCCATGGCAGGCATGTTAATATAACCTACGCCATTTGAAGACTTGCTTACCAGGTTTCACTTGTTGCACGAGACTTAAAGCAGCCTGCTCAACTATAGAGACTATCTATCCATGCGCGGATCCAGACAGTTTTGGCAGAGAGAATGTAACTCTGACAATAATCCCCCCCCCCACCAGCGACACGCCATTTCATCATCGGCCCATGATGGCCTGACTCTGAATCCTGGCTAATGGCAGCTTTGTGATTGTCAAGGGGATCCGGACCACTATTGCTAAGGAGCCCTATAGCTATGTGATTTTCAATGTGGGGGGTCCGAACCCGCGGTACCCCGCCCTTCTTGATCTGTGCATGCTTTTATCATGAAAAAGGAA
Organism: Loripinus fragilis; assembly: GCA_964019695.1. Classification (NCBI taxonomy): domain Eukaryota; kingdom Metazoa; phylum Mollusca; class Bivalvia; order Lucinida; family Lucinidae; genus Loripinus; species Loripinus fragilis. The sequence goes on along the minus strand of OZ026519.1, from coordinate 20,871,171 downwards.
ATAACAAGTAAAAGTAGTCTACGTACAAGACAGTGAATAACGAAATCGCTGATTATACTGTGCTGGTACACAAGTTGATATTCACTTTCGAGTGAATATCAACTGATATTCACTTTTGAGTGAATACCAACTTGTGCATCAGTACAATGTAATCAGTGATTTCACATATGGTATAAGCATGTTTTCTAATGACGTGGTTCATATTTGTGAACAACATTATATACACAGAGGGTTTTACATGAGTCTTTATGTTTCATTGAATTTAAGATAAGTTTGGGAAAAGAGATAAAATGAGATGCTTCCAGAGCGTTAATACAGAATTAAGTATTCAAATACTCTAATTTCGTAAATAAGTTACTCTGTGTAAAAAGTTCAGGGCCCAAAATTACATGCACGCATCCTTTAAGTGAAGTACTAACTTACTTAAGTATTAAAATGGTATTTTAAAAGCCCAGTGCAGAACATATGGTCAAAGATAACATTGTGATTTACAGAATACACGAAACAAGTTCGAAAACGTTTTTTTCGTTATCCTAAATCAAAACTTCACTAAGGTAATACTTAACTTTAGGGGGGCATTGTAATATTTGGAGCACAGGTATTTGTTCCATGTTTAAATAAAATAATATAATGTTATCTCTTTGCATTTTATATAAATATGCACTGTGGATTCTTTTAATAGGTCAGATCATCCAATTTATATAATGTCTACAGATTGACTGTTCAAAGGGGGAGAAAGCGCTTATAGAAAATCTTCTGTTGATATGTGAAATCATTATTAAACTTGTCTGGTAGCTTAGTGCCGAAGTATGTGTGAATGAAAATGAGATTAAAGTCCTTGAAACAGAAGTCCAGATATTCAAACCTTTTTAACATAAACAAAAACAATCAGCGTAAAATTGTAAATATTTTCTTACCCATAATTTTTAGCATATGTTTTGGGTGCTCAAAAGAACCGGCTCTTTTGAGTACCCACAACATATGTTTTTGTTGAGAAATAAGAAACAATATTTTTCTGTTGCAAACTTTTAACTAAAGTCCTGATAAAATTGTGAATGTATTCTTATCTAGCAGTATAAATATATGTTAGGGTGTTCTAAAGAACCGTTCTTTGATATGGTTCCTTTGGGCACTCACAACAATAATATTTATAATAATTATGTTTTGAATGAAAAATAAGAATGTATTAATTTTTAACTAGGCACTCTAATATGGGTCTCTGATTCCAAGAAAACCTGACTTTGTGGCATGAAAATAAGCAAAGGTGCAGACCAGCCTATGCATCTGTACATTCTGTTCTGCGCCTTTGTTATTCGCCCTCTAGACAGGATGCTACATTCCAAAATTCAATATTCTGTTTGAGCATTGTTAATCGCAAACTTTCTCTCGACAAGATCCATGTTGAGGTCTTTTAAAAGTGATTGAGACATATGAATATAGCATATCCAGCATTCTCATGTTTTGATCATTATTTATTTGGTGAACAAAGACCTTTGCACATATAAATGAGACTGTACAAATATATGACCCTTGTATAACACCGTATTTATTACAATAAATTCACTGGCTTTAATAAAGGTATTCCAAAAAACCATACCAGATGGTCTATTTATTAGGAATTTTTCAGAAGGGAAACCGACGACTTATAGTCAAATGAATATTGGCCACGGCGTAAAAATGTCTTTGGGGCTTGCGAACAGCAAAATCGCAGTCCTGATCAGCGCCTTTGTTATTCGCCTATTGGAACGTATCATGTCTAGACTTGCTAAGAGCAAAATTTCATTTTCTAGCTAGTCCTTGTAGCTGAGCAGACTGGTTTGAATCTCCACTTGTTGGAAACTCCGATGACAGTTTTTCTCGCACTGTGGCGCATATAGAACGAGTAAGACAAGTGGATAACGATTATATAACCAGAGTTTTCTCTGGTGTTATGTCATATGAGAAATGTACACATAATACTGTAGATTACTTTGGTAACACTGAAAACATGGCACAGTGATATGTCGACATAAACAAAATTGTGGTCCCAAATAGTGTCCATAAAAACGTCAAAAATATGTCAGGTATTTCACAGAAGTAGACACTTTCCATGAAAGCCGATACCACCAGAAATCAAATTATGATTTTTTGATTTCTACTATATTGACAATAGTCACGTGACACAACATTTAGAAGATGTTACATGCGCTTTCGAGAAACTGTCCTGAAACCACAATAAACACTTGATCTATTGAACACAGTATTTCTCTCCATGTCACCGATGACATCACCACAATATAATGACTGCTCGCTACAAATACACCAGATATTTGTGTTTGTGAGCTGGTAAGTGCGCTGTTGTCGTAGCGCTTGGCTCAAGCATCAGCCTGATTGGCTGCTGCAATCACGTCACAATGAGATCATCGCAGTAAACGCTTACTTCCAGCCATGTGAGTTGGCACCAAATTTATACACAAGACGCCGGCCATCAACTCTGTCCAAGATACCTCTTTTGTAGTAGTATCTGCAGAAAATATAAAAAGGGCAATTAAATAAATTATACATATATATATATATATAATATACAAAATAAAAAAAATGTGCCAAGCCCTGAGAAAATGGTACACAATGAAACCCGGCCCTGAGGTTATAAAACTTGAGTATAGTCTCAAATTCAAAATAAAGCACAATGATTGGCTGCTTGCGGACACGTGTCCGCAAGCAGCCAATCATTGTGCTTTATTTTTAGTTTGAGAATGAATTCAAAATTTTTAACCTCGGGGCCAGGTTACCCATAGAGCGTCAATAACAAATGCACCAGACAATACTTTTTCGATATCTTTTCATATTGAAGAGAGAAATAAGGTTTGATATTTCATGTGAATCGCCTCACATTAAATAGCAAGTCTTATTTTGTTTCATTAAAAATGACACTTATACCAATCAAAGCGATTTGAAATTGCCGTCTACTTCCAGTCATTGATAGCATTTTAAGGATTTAACTATTCTAAAATGTTCATATGCAGATGTCCAGTTGATCTAGCGGCCAGATCGTTGGTCTGAAACTTCAGTTTCTTCTAGAGTTACAACATAAGACAAGTATTAGTTCCAGCGAAACTGTCTGCATATTGAGGATCACCTGTGCCTAGGCTGATTGCCTTTGTTATCTTGTTATAAGTACCATTTTCAGATGGAGCTGGTCAACATCAAAATAAAGTCACGTGACTGATCAGAAAGGCACTTAGATAACCTAAACCATGCACATGCTCTACTATACGAAACATAAATTTATCTTTCACCATTCAAATACAATGTATTTTAAACATGCAATTAACTAATGATAGTAGTTCATAAAAAATCAAATGCTTACTGCATTACTTAGACACCAGCAAAACTTATCCGTTTGTTTTGATTTTGTTATGAAAACTACAGAACATTGTCACACTTATTTAATTAATATATCAGGTAAAATCACTATAGTGAGACACCCTGTTGGTAAACGTTTCTGAAGCTGATAACTCAAAAATCATTTTTAAGGAAACAAAATCTATAAAAATTCATCACACTATAATATTTGCAATTGTGTTTAAAAAAAATTAAAGAAAATATTATAGTTTAGTGGGTGACATTAATGTTAGAAGGCAGAAATGTTATGGAAGAAAAGCCACACAAGAACTTGTGAAATATGCGAATAGAAGTACTGAAGATCAACACTGTCATCTGAGTCATATCATAAGGGAACCTGTTGATAATATATGCGGAGATAAGGAGTATTTGTTACGGAAACTTGTCAATCTATATCGACAATTCTCGTCAAAAGATGATCAAACACCTGGGCCAGTATACAGGATTTCTGTACTTATCTCATCTGCATTTTACAATTCTTAACATAAATGTCTTCTGAAGTTTCAAAATGTTTAATAATTTCTACATTTGTAGCCTATATGTGGCTTCTTTCTGTTACTTAAGCCACAGTAAATATTAAATTGCAAAGACACTAATACTTTGGTTAAACTGATCAGAACTTCCATTTTTTATTCACAGAGGACCAAAGCATAGCCCTTCTAATGTTCGTATCTCTTTGATGAATCGTCTATTTCTACCACAAGCGAAATAACCAATGACCCTTTATGTCTGGCTTAACTAAACACGGTGAAAATGGAGAGAGAGAGAGAGAGAGAGAGAGAGAGAGAGAGAGATTTCTTGTTAAACTAAAAACTAAAAGTTTGAAATGTTAAAAGTTTGAGATAAAATGGTGTTGTGAAAAACTGATTGATATAATATTATATATATGGGTGAGGGAGTCTATACTAGCAAAATCACACACACACAAACGTACCACACATAAAACCGGATGCTACAGGAACATAGTTTTAGAAACCACAGGTATAGAAATTATCATTAAAATGTCCTCATTGCTATATTCAACAAAAAACCCTCATTGAAGGGAGTTTCATTGTCATGTAGCTCTTTTTTCAACTATGCTTGAAATTTACGAGAATGTTGGAATTAAATGCTTACAAAGTAGAAGTGTGCTGATGAGAAGCTCTGAATGCCATAAGTTTATATAAATGCAATCGCAATATCTTGCTATATTCGCCTTGATATAACGTTTGTCGATTTTCCTTATCTTCAAATAGTTTTGACCTTACAAAAGACAAGTCCCTAGTATGATATTTAATGTACTGCTAGATTTGTTTTAGAAACAACATTTGTAACTTCATTCCACATGTTCTTTCGCTAAGAAGCATTAAATCCAGAAATCATTAAAAACAATAATGGTTGATTTGAGAGCTTTGCAGATATTCCGTCGGTCGCACAACATGTAATAAGTTCATTGGCGCAAAGATATCAGAAAATGTATGTCACATACCACTCCTTTATACCATATTTATTATATCATAAGCATGGTACTTTCCCCTTACAATAGTATGTATAGAGTAGCTTAAAGGTTACTTCAAATTAAAAAAAAATCACAGATCTTAGGAATTGTTTTGGGAGAGAATGGTTTATCTAGAGTTTGGCCTGGTTTATGCGGATCTAGATTTTGGCCTCATTTTGGAAGGAACATTTTCCTAGACGTTATAAAAGATTTTGAAGGGAAATGGGTCTAACTATTCTGGCTTGCTTTGGGAAAGAGCAAGATGTAGATCTTTGGTATTGTTTTGGAAGGAGAAATGGGTCTAAAGTTTTGGTCTCGTTTTAGAACAGAAATGTTGACCTAGACTTTTCGTCTTCATTAGGCAGGGAATCGCGGATCCAGATATATATGGGGATGTCGTAGAAGAGATTACAAATAGTAATTGTCTAAAATCGGAAACGGAATGACAACTATTAGTACACTGGCACACTGTGGGCAATAATGACCTCACTCCCTATCATAATAATGGCAGTATTGGTTTCTAAAACGGTGAAAACAGCAACAAAGGCGGATTATATAATGCACCTGGAGATACTAGCATTTACCCTTAAAGCACAAACTGAAACTGCAGCAGAAAACTTTGTTGCACGCATGAATAATTCAAGTCATAAGTACTCATTTTTTTCATCTTAATCATAATATATTAAACATTTTGGCTTTAGAGAAATATGCATATGACAAAGGTCATTGAAATTGGGTTTTGATATATTTCGTTACCCCTTAAGCGTTGTCTTGTCACTGTCATCTGCTTGTAACATCTGTTGCATATAATCAAGTGCACTACAGACTAGATTTTATTATGAAAGCAAGACTAAATTATATCATGAAACCAAACACTATGAACCCTGATCTGGGTTCATATTGTTGGCAATTTATGCTACAAAAGTACAGAAGCAGACAAAGACCAGACAATAAAGTCACTACTGGCGGGAAAAGAGTTAAGCAAAACTATTGGTTCCTCAAATTGAAAATTGGTAATGTATATTTAGATTTAATAAGAACCGAACATAGTTTTATTGTTTTAAATTCCTATCTGCTGCAGACGTCAGCTGGCGCTGTAAGAGCTAAGGAGGTTAGTAAAGCGTAAGCATGGAGCAAGCTATACAGGTCAATATGATAATATATTAACCTAAGCCTCCCTGTTTGTTTAGTGGTCTCCCCAACCATAAGCTTTCGGTCCGAATCGGAAGCACAACTTCTTTGGGAATTTTCCCGTTTTTGGCACCTCCGCAAAATAACCTGCTGATCTACAGAACCTGTCAAAGTCAAGGACATTCAATGATTGCAAGCAAAAGCTTTCATAACTATGATATTGTTGAAATAAAGTATCACTCGTTCAAAATGTTAACTGATTTGATTACACATTCAGAATTTAACTGAAAATTTACCCGTGCAAAATGTCATTTTAAAACCTTTTCTGTGTAAAGTAGATACACTTAACACCTTTTACGCTGGGCTGCACATCGGACATGTGTTGTGTTGCTTTAAATGTACTCTTAATTAAACAATCAATGTAATTGTCCTCTTTGTTTTACATTTCATAATCTTTTATGAACTCAGATCCATAGGAAATGTCAAATATACTGTATATAATCAGTATAAGAGTGTGTAATCATCTGCATCAGGGTGCAGTGAACATTAAACACCTCAAACACTTGATGCAATCTTATATGATCATAGGCTTGTATATTTTAAACGTGTATGCATCATGCATACATGTTTAAAATGTACATGACTTTAATCGTTGACAGATCCGGCATATTATATCATATCAATATCACCTCATATAGGGACCCCATATGAGTATCATTTATCGCATTAATGTATTTGTTTATTCATTAGTCGATGTATTGATATCTAAGTATAAAATCCAAACTTAAGGAAACAACACCAATGGATTGTTGTAAACAACATCATGCAGAACATCTAACCTTGAGCCATGCAGTTTTACATATCTTAACATTTTCACTGCCAGCCAATAACACAGCTGAAAATGTTGTCTGCTGATATTGTTGTCTGCTGCAACTTTACACTTTCGCGTGAAATAAATTTTATCCTGTGTGCAAAAAGTTTGAAACCAAAACAAGACTGTTCCATGTGGAGCAATTTCATTCAGTCTTAACTGTTCGACCAAGAAGCTTTAAATACAGCAGACGACAATTCAGACCGCTTTTGTAGCAAATGGCATTGAAGGTATTACAAAAATCCTTGCATGCAATTCATAAACATAATAGTGTAGACAAAACTATCTGCGTCACATATATAACATACAGTGAAGCCATACATGTATTAACATTCGCATGTCAAAAACAGCTTTAACACACCTGGTAGGCGACCGAGGTCCGAGAATACACTGATTTACATCAAAAAAGCATTTTCAATTGCCAGAAATAGCGCTTATGGTTGTCAAAACAATGATCAAAGAATACAAATCTATCAATAGCATAAATGTGTAATCTTAAGATTGAAAAGTCGGTTTTGGCTATCGGAAACAGTGTTTTGTTTAAAAAGTTGCATTCAGGATCGTTTGCTTGCCAGATGTGTTTAATGTTTAAATTGAAAAATAAGAAAATGTTTAAAGTGGCATATGGCCATCATTTTTAACATATAGTTTAATTTGGTTTAGGCTTCTTCTTTTATCTAATTATGTTCGTATTTCTGCTTGGTTGCAACTATAAAAATTAAAACCTTTTCCTATCAACTGCAAACTTTACTCTGAGTTATATATACAACAGGAAATGTGTATTTTATTTACGAAATTCTCTTTTCTTTAGAAAATACTCTTAAATAGCTAAAAAAAGTATAAAGACAGTTCCACAACGCAAAGCCCAGACTCCAAACTTGTAAAGCAAGCCGTTGGCTTTCTAGCAGACGTACGTAATCATATGACAAAAGATATATACAATAAATATGAAACTTACCTCATAGCTCTGCTGAGTTTCTCGTATGTCATGCCTGGGTTATTCTTTTTTCTGCCCCACATCTGAGCTACTGCCTCACTCTGGACAAATCTGAAAACCCCAGTATCTTTCTCCTCCCAGCGGAGCAACGTAGGGTTAAACTTAGGGTCCTTTAGAAGGTCCCGGATGAATTCCCATAAATGATTTCCCTTGGATACTGAAACATGCAGAACAGAAACATTACTGAATCTTTTTGTAAATCTGCTCCTGGTAAAATCATGATAAAACTTGTAAAATTTCTTAATTCGCCATGAACATTGGGTAGGGTGATGGCGATCAGCAGGTACCAATTGATATTTGCATATTGGAAGTATTCAAAATCAGTTAAAAACAATAAGACTTTAAAAAATAAAACAACACAATTGATAATTCCTGCAGAAACTATCTAGTCTGGCCCAGGAAATATGCACACTCTAGTTTCAGTTCTTTGGTGCAGTCTTTGCTTCCAAAGGATACCCTTTTAAGCACATTTTCCCTTCTTATGATAATAGCTGATACATAAGTTTAAATAATAAAAAAAATAATCCAATAGTTGGATCAATATGGTATGTACCATGAACCATTCCAGACCCATTGTATCCTATCATAACTTCACCAGGTTTTTAGTTAAAGCTGCATAGTCTGTAACTTTTTATTTTTTAATTTTTGAAATAATGTTTCTATTTTTCAAGAACACAGTAAAAAACTAAAATTCAGGTATACATTTTACCAATTTTGTAAATCTCTACAAATTATCAGTATCAAAACAACAGCATTTATGTTAAAACTTGACTGTCTATAATTATTGGAGGGACGCAAATAATTACGGAAAAGAGAAAAAAACACCTGTTTTTATAAGATAATTCTCTTTTCCATGCAGTTTTCATCTATAGTGGACATATCTATTGTGAAAACTGAACTTAATTCTGCTTTTACAAATGATTTAAAAAGAAAAGAAGAAATTTCGAAAAATGTTCATAGTTGCGGACTTAGTCTCTTTATGAGTGCGACAAAATAGTGATTTTCTTATTTCTCAACCAAAATTTATGTTGTGGGTACTCAAAAGAACCGTCTCAATGAGACGGTTCTTTTGAGCACCCACAGCATATGTTACAATTGATGGGTAAGAACATATTTCACTAGTTAATGTTCAAAAATCTTGTTCATCTTAACCTAAGTACACAAAAGGGATAATAAGTAAATAGCTCTTACTTTGACCAGGCTTCCTTCCCCTGTTCTGTTGTTTTTCTTGCGTGGAATCCCCTGATGAATGTTTTCTTCTTTGAGCTGTGTATTTTCTTTTTATCACTGGTTTCTGTTCGACTGTGCTCATACAGGTATAATCGTCATCTGACAGCACCTCTGAACCCAGTGAAGATGTACGTCTGATTGGATCAAAGCCACCAAGATAAGGAACCTCCATGTCGGACCCTCCACTTAATGATTCAGAATCTGCATGGAACACAAGGAGGTCAGTCAGTTAAACATAGAAAAAACAGGGTGACTGTCTTGCATGTTGAAAGTAAGCAGAAGGTCTAAAGAGCCATTGGCCATACCAGAACGAAACGGCACACATAACCCATACATGATACAACACCACCAGACAATATAAATATAAACATCTACATGCAATATGAGCCATGACCTGAGGTTTCCAACAATGTGGTATGTGCGACCAGCAAAGGCTCAGATCAGCCTGCTCATACGTGCAGTCTGATCAGAGCCTTAGCATGTCGCTTGACTATTCTATGATTGTTAAGCTACTGACCAAACATCATTTGGTGTTTCTAAGCTTAACAGGAGGCTACACAGGCCCATCTGAATCTACACTTGTAGAAATGCCACGTTGTTGGAAATCACATGTCACGGCTCAATTATCTTTTTCTATAAATGCCCCTACTCCCTCAAGCTCTAGCAATGGTGTCATATTCCTTACTTAAACTCCATTAGTAACCGCTATTAATTCTTTAAGTTCGTGAAAAATGCCTCTGAAAAGTTCTCTGCTACGGTTGTCTACTACATATATTTGAATATTATTGACAAGTTTTAAAGGCAAAATTGTTGACGCAGATCGGACTGCTCCTACTTCAGTAGTCTGATCTTGATCTACACTGTTTGTCGAGGAGGTTTTTAAGACATTACAGGAGATGAAAAACAGACTGCATCAAAACCAAATGCAAGAGTCAGGTTATTATAAGGTTAGAATAAAGCAATAACGAAAATGAATTAATTCAATTTTACATGACGATACTTAACGTCTACATGTCTTAAACCTTTTTTATCAATAAACAATTACAGATGCTAACAGTCCGACAGCAAGTTGAGTAATAGAATGGTATTCCCTCGTTGATAAGAGCTCCCTTTCTGTGCGCATGCGTATGGAAGGGGCGCTTATCAACAAGGGGAGTCCAGTCTAATTGAATAAAAGCAGCAAATTGCCTATTACCGGAACATCCGGAGCTCCCATAATCTCGCTCCTGTAACCACGCCCTTCCGGAATTACAGTCATTTAATATCTCTTCCATTTCTTCGTTCTCAGTGACGTCAATAGGGTACCAGAACTGACCAAGACGAACCTGCATTTCTCTGTCGCTGATGAGACAGCTATCAATAAGTTCTGAAAGGGACATGTTAGGGAAATGTCACTATGGACTCTTGGAGAAAGGGGTAAGATTGGACCCCAGGTTAATGCAAGGTGAAACATTCACACAGTCTGTTAACAGGATTGGTTAGGGGATGAGACGGTTAGCGTTAAGCAGAGGAAAGGTGTTAAATGTATGATGAAGAAATCAGAGAATATCCGAAACTGCCGCTCAAACCGGAAGTCGTTCAGATTATTGTCCAACGATTAAAATGGCCAACATGCGTTAGTTTGGTTGATAAACAGAGTAAGATGTTAGTAGGCAAGAAAGTTAGTGAAGCCAAACAAAAAGCTTGTGTGTTAAGGGTTACCGTTTTCTTATTTTTTCATGCCTTGTTAGTATGCAAGATCGGTTAAAATGATTATTACGCTGTTAAGTTTTGTGATTCAAAAAAGTCTGACTCGCTGAAATTTCAAAAACACTTTGTTATTTGGGTCTGTTGAATTTCAAAAGCACAGTTCCAGGCAAAAAAAAACTGATGCAAGTAATGCAGAGCTCTGCGGGCGATAGATTTGGTACGAACCACCACCATCAGAAAATAAAGCAGACAAAAATAAGGGAATACATGAAAATAAACATGAAAATAAACATCTCAGCTTCATTTTTCGCCATATGAACTCATAAATGCTATAATACGGACACCACTTGATAAGTTCTTCAAGATGGTCAAAATTTGACGAAACTTTGCCATTCTAAACATATTGGATTCGGCTTAAACAGTTTACTATTTGAGTGATGATTTTCAAAAACAGAATGGGCCAGATTATCTGGGCTCTTCTATCATAGTTAAAATAGATTACTTGTTTTTGCTAAATAAAGCAAACAAATGGTCACTGATCAGACTGCAGTCTAATCTGGGACCATATTGTTTGCCCATACTTTTCATGTCTACTTTAATGGTTATGGCACTCAAAGAGTTAAGGGACATGCAAGAATAGAATTTGAGCCAGTGCATGAGATTTCCAACAATGTGGTATGTGCGACTAGCAAAGCCTCATATCAGCCTGCACATACGCGCAGTCTGATCAGAGCCTTTGCTTGTCGCTCGAATATCCTATGATTGTTAAGCTACTGACTGAACACCATTTGAGGTTTCTAAGCCTAAAAGGAGGCTGCACAGGCTCATCTGAGTCTACACTTGTATAACTGCCACATTGTTCTAAATCTCATGCACTGGCTCATTTGAATTTGAAATGCACAAATCAAATATCCCAAATACAACAGTAAACATGCAAGAAATAAAAGATTGATAACTATATAAACGACATCTGAAAATCATGCAACTGCTTCTCACCATTACGTCAGCATGTCAAACACGTCCCCTATTGGGGCTCTAGCATATAATCCGCACCATGAAAAAACTCAAGCCAGCCTGCTAAGCTACACAGACCAGCTGGAATCCTGAATATTTAAATGAGGCAAATATAACTATTGAATTTTCAATATAGGCCAAGTCTGCAGGTCTTGAAAAATCCACTCGTCCGCTCGTATTTATGAGGGCCCCAGACTGCAGGGCAAGTACCAAGTGTAATGTTTTTCAAGGCATGATAGCTGACAATAAAATGGTTCCTCAGATTGCAGAATGTGCATGCTTATCTGTAGCTCAGTTGTTCGCATAAATCAAAATAAGGTTTTCTTATATTAATAAGATAATGGAATTTGATACCTTTTGTATCACTTATGGATTTGGTATGTGGTTATCATTTGATAGACATACTAACGTAATTGAAAGATATGAAGCTAAGAGTAAATAACTATTTCAACAACTACTGAAGCCAGTCTTTGAGTTTGAACATGAGAAAATGCAGCCAATCAGTCACATGATGACAAACCAAGGCTCTGGCTAGACCTTTACATTAGTATCTAATAGGGTTGATGAGCACATTACAGTAGACAGTGTACAGCTATGAGTTATCATTGCGCTAGATAACCAAAATACAATGAGCGTAAAATGTGATTTTTTCTTTCACCCATCAGTTATAACATATGTTTAGGGTGCTCAAAAGAATGGTCTCATGGGGCCCGTTCTTTTGACCACCCCCAACATATTCTTATGTTGAAGAATAAGAAAAAATAATTTTAATCAGGCCTGCACCGTGGCTCATAAAAGTGCCTCTATAACTAATTCTATCTGATGAAATATAAATCAGATACTGAGTCTAATTATAGGCTGACAACCTCTTCTCATGTAACAACTCGGCTATCCCCTCAACCACGTGTATTGTCTGCTTTAACAACACAGGAAAGTGCCAGACAAGATACTATTATAACTAAAACAATAACCAATGGTCTTATTTATTGATACCACTTATTGTAACTCTTGGAAGCACTGTAAACCTCCGATGAGTCTACGAGCGTACAGTTCCGACGATGAGTCAGCCAATGAGATTTTGGTGTAACCAGCCAAGGCTCTGGTGGGCCTGTATGCTCACACCCATCAGAGTCTTCGCTGCTCACATACTTAAAGTAAGGAAGATAACGACTGTTGAGACCGAAAAGTAAACACATAGTTTCACTGTATGCGGGTCATTGACACGTTTGAAAACAGAGCAGACCCAGATCAGGCAGCTCTTGTAAGAGCTGCCTGACCATGGTCTACTCTGTTTGCTTAAGTAAATATGATATATCTGATCCTACACTAGTGTACACGATAAGTAAATTCTTTGTTCTATGTACCAACATGAAAGTTTATTGATATAATTATTCATAATATGTGGAGTCTAGCATGACTATTCATGAAGGAAAGGGTTAAAAGAGACGTGGCCCATATGCAAAACTTCCATTTTTATTATTGATTGACACCTTTTTGACACATTCTTTTTTCTTGGAGCAATGAGAAAATTGGTCATTTGGATTCCACTCTTAACAAGACATGCACCAACCATGCACCATACTTTAATATCTAAGTCTATATTCCATATATATCCTGAATATTCAAAATCATCATCATCAAAACACTTAGCTGTAATCTGATTTTCAAACAAGCCAAGTAAGAAACCTGATGGGGCGTGTAAAATATAGCGATGCGATGGCAAAATGTCAACCCTGATCAGATTGCTCCTTCATAGGCACTCTCCCTCAAACTGAAGTTTTGCTACAGTGTTACCTTCTTGACTGTGATGGCCATTGGGATGACTCATTTAGCCCAGCTCATCCATGTATGTATTGCTTAATATGATTTATTTATTCATATATGGGTAAAAACAATGCAGTCAGAGAAGTCTTGTACCAAATGGCTACATGTGATCATTTCACATGCTTTCTCTATTGAAACAATGACTCTGATTTTTAATCTTTCCTTCTGAAGCTGTTTATTTCCCAATTTTGAAACCAGTGTATATCCAGATCAACATCAAACCACTCTCGATGCCAATATGCTGTAACAAACAGTTGTCAATTGCTTGGTGGTTTACTGTTTGCCTATTGGGTAATTTTATGTTTTTTCGCCTGCTGTTCTTTTTTTTATTATTATTTCAAAATCAACTTTTTCAAAATATTCGTTCAGGAATGCCATCAGAGTGACAAACAATAAGATCCAGATCAGGCCCGAAGTAATGTTGGGTCTGATCTGGGTCCAGACTGTTGGCAACAGTTATCAGCAGATGACACCAAGTTAAAAAAGTTTTCGTCGGGGGTGGGGGGCAGTTCAAATACTGTGGCTGGTTTTGGTTGGGTTGATCCAAGTAAGAAAGGGAACTTACTTCCGGTTTCCATGTCGGTGTCATACTCTGACTTCAAATCTGGATGAAAGGGGTGACTTCCATAGCCTATGTGGTAATCATTGCCTTGTGGCTCGAGAAAATACGCTGAAAATATACAGGAAACTCTTAGTTAGTACCATAAGCGTTCATAGCCCTAAATGCGCCTATCGCAACAAAAGTCGCCTGCTTTCTCGTCTGCTGAAATGTTTAAGAAGCCTCTATGGCAAACAGTGTGGACCCAGATCAGACGGCGCCTATAGGAGCAGTCTGTTCTGGTTCTACGCTATTTCCTTCTATTCGTCGGTTATGTAAGGCAATTATTTGCAGCAGACGACTTCAGCAGACGACATTTTAAGATACATTTTTTCTTGGCGCTATATTACCATAATGGAACGACTCATTATAAAAGTTGTTTAGTTGGAAATTTTCTTATAAATCAGGTTGTTTAATTTGGTTGTTATGAAGACAAGTGCAAGCTATCTTGGGCCATACTGTTTGTGAATGTCCGACTCCTTAGGTTTTATCTTTATGGGTTAAACTGAGACCATTAAACGGAGCTTTTCTTGCAACATATGCAAACTTAATATAGTCATCCGTTTTGCATAACCCCACAACTAGCTGGAGGCATCGAAATGTCAACGGTGGAACACTACTGAATGACACGAAAGTCGTAACAATAGCCACTTTGGTTCGGCGGGGCAAAGTCAACAGATGGCTGCTGAGGGTCTATTTCATTTTAAAACATTGGCACTTACCATCTTTTCTTATTGATCTAAACATATCGTAAAAACAATTTCCATTTTTAGGATCCCGCGTGAGGAAGTCGTCTTGCGTCATATTGCAGAGCTGGGGACCAGATATGTTTTGGAACGCCTCTCCTCTCAAGGTTGTGGCATCTATTTGTAAGGTGTCGGCAATAAAGTAGATCCAATCTAATACTTCTGACGGCGTCCAGTGTTCCGGGTGCTTCTGTGTCCAACTGAGCAATGTGTTCTGGTCAACAACTTCTGCAACAAAGATAGTGTAAAGCTTACTTAACGGATCTTAACGGTGCATCAACACAGTGTTTATTCAGTTAACATTTTGATCGCCAATGAACCACACATGGGATGTAAGGCACTTGACGCATCGGCGAGCAACTAAGTCCCAGAATGCGCAGATTCTGATCGCATAGATAAAGTATGATTATAGATGAAGGCTCATACTAAGCTTTTGATCGCTAACCCTGGTGGATACCTTAGCATGCGTGTTTAAATGAGGCTTTTGTTCATGTCGCGATCAGTACCAAATTATGTTGGGAATGAAAATTCGTTAACCCTTAAATCGCCAATAGAAACAAAAGTCGTCTGATTTTCTCGTCTGCTGAAATGCTTAAGAAGCCTCTATGACAGTATGTACCCAGATCAGACTGCTCCTATAGGAGCAGTCTGTTCTAGTATCATGCTGTTTGCTTCTATACTGAATTCGTCAGTAATGTTAGGCAATTATTAGCGGCAGACGACTTCAGCAGACGACATTTTCAGATGCATCGCCTATCGAATTAGTACACCCGCAAATGTTGGCTGTGTTAAGATCCAAGGTTTCATTTCTCGTAGGATAGAGGGATCTAACTCATTATTTTATGTTATGTCCAGCACATGACAAAAATTGAACGTATCACATATGCGTCATTCTTTAAATGTGTGTCTAGATTTTAGCCCCCATTCCTTTTCTTAAACACATTGTGTTATAGAGTAGCGAATGATCTGATTAGACTGGTTGTGCAGGTTCATATGAGCCTCCAATGGTTGCATATGTAGAATGTATATAAATATCATGAGCTGAAATCCAGCCTTGTTTTTAATGTATTTATGAGCGGATTGTGATAGTATCAGCGAACGTGAGCTGGCCTGAAGAAAGAATTTAATTTTTACTATAATTGTAGGTGAATTGAAAGCACAGGACTCTTGTACTTGAAGCAAACATTATTTCAACAAAAGATTTCAAAAGTACACGACTAACCGAGTAAGTCTTTCTGGCTTTTAGTTGAACTATTATCTCTTAACCAAAACATATGTTGCGGGCACGTAAAACAATCGTTTCTTTTGATCAACAAAAATATGTTAAACTGATTTACAATTTTACGCTCAAAACTGTGTGTAACTAAATCTGTTGTCTATAAGAAAATACTTCGTATTTGCAAACTGTTTTCTCGGGGCCATGGCTAACAATAAAACTGCACTAAAACTTGAAAATGAACACTACAGATGAATGTCAACGAAGCAGAAAAGAAACATAAAGCTATTGGTCGTCAGTAATCCGTAACCCTCGTAACAGCCGAAAACAATGCGTATTTTGTAGATTTTGTAACATTGTTGAGGATAAGAATTTTTAAATACTTTTGCTCACGCATGCGTACTGCATGAAAACAGCATTTGATATTAGATTAAAAGGCCTTGTCGCAAGGAAAATATCCGGGGGCTACGGCCATGCAATCATCAAAACAGTCAGCTTAGCTACACTGGAGATATTTTGCATATATTATAGTTTAGCAAACGTTAATGAATACCAGAGACTGAATTGCAAAAGGCGCTGGCCAGACTGTGGATGCGCAGCGTGTCACAAATATTTTTCTGCTCTTAAACATTTGATATAATGTATTAAAATTCAGCAAGACTATTGTTGGACGCAATGTATATAGGACTACCCAAGCATCGAGTTATAATGCCACTGGTCAGAATGTGCGAATGTCGACTGCATACATCTCAGTATAATTAGTAAAAAAATTCTCCTAGCGTCACGTGATAATATGGTGGCTGGCTATGACAGATACTGTCATTTACAGGCTGGTATTTCTAAGACCAAATAAATGCCCAGCTATCTTAAATAAGGTGTGCAGAAGTGATCAAGTTTTGACATTTCCGCATAGTCAGAAAAGTTAAGTCTTAATACAAAGCACCATTAATTAAGTTCTGTTGGTTTAAGTCCTCGTTTGACTGTAAATACAATGTACCTTATCACGTTATAACCAGTTTATGTTTGGATTACCATAAGTACATCCAGCATACAATATTGAAAAGTCCATTATCTTAGTAGGTGGGCAGGATGATACGACCATTGCCAACTTTGGACACAGTACATGTCTGTCGCCAAATAAGATTTGGTTCGTTTCTTGAAAATACGCTCACACCCTCAGTCCGGTAATTTGAATTCGCTGGACTAGAAACCCAAAACCCAGGTATTTGGGTACACAGTGAAGACCGAAACGAAATAAGCTTTAGCCTCCAGATGAAAATTTGGGGCGTAAAAGTGTTCATAAGTTACAAGTTGTTTTGGATGCTCAAAGAACGTCTCAATGAGACGATTCTTTTGAGTCACCGCAACCGATGTTTTGGTTGAAAAAAAAGAAAATTAAGTTTTGATTACGCACTCTCATTTTGAGGCCTGATTATTAACCCTTAATGCGCCAATTACAGCAAAAGTCGTCTGCTTTTCTCGTCTGCTGAAATGTTTAAGAAGCCTCTATGGCAAACAGTGTGGACCCAGATCAGACTGCTCCTTAAGGAGCAGTCTGTTCTGGGTCCACGCTGTTTGCTTCTATACTTCATTCGTCAGTAATGTTAGGCAATCAGCAGACGACATTTTCATATGTATTTTTTTCTTGGCGCTTTAAGGGTTAAACTGATAGACTTACCCTGCTGTAACTGAGTGATCCGGGGCATGTTGTTGGCTGATATGTCAAGGTACGTGGCGGGGCTTCCAGCCTCACTCCGATTGTAGGGATCCTGCCCTTCAATGTCTGGGCACTTTTGATCATCTTCGTACATGAACACCTCGGACTGATCTAAATCTTTAGGGGAAATTTCAGGGACCTGCAATAAAATAATCCGCAGCCATTAAAGTGTTTGCTATCAAGTGAAGCTAAAAAGAGAATAATTATGGCAGAAGACGGTAATTTTGTGCTTCTCGAAAACAGGCAAACGTACAAATAAGCCACGACAATAGATTTCCAACAATGTGGTATTTTGACAAGTGTAGACTCAGACGAGCCTGTGAATTAGGAACTCCAAACGCTGTTGGGTCAATAGCTTAACAATCATAGAATATTCAAGCGACTAGTAAAGGCTCTGATCAGACTGCGCGTATGCACCTTGGATGTTATGTGTATGGTTTGTGCGTGTGTATGGAAAATAATCCACCAGTTTTAACACTTTAGCCAAATGAGAAAGTTGGAGTCAAATGAATTTGACTTTAGCCAAGATTTTAGCATAAAAGGTGTTACAAGAAGTTATATGGCACATTTCTAATGAGTGAAGTAATAATATGCCATTTGAAAATCGGGCTAAAGCTGATTCAAAATGGCGAATGGCAGGGAGTGAGTGGATTATCTCCCGTACATACGTACAAACCATACAATAATTTTCTTATTGCACGAGTATACAGCTGCACTGCGTACACTGTGAAACATTTTATCAATTGAAGGTGCAATAAATAAAATATTGCATCTTTGAGTGATAGTCTAATGTTTTACATAAAACATCTCACGATGTACAACTGCATGTTAGTGCAAGAAGAAAGTTATTGTTTGGCTGTTTGCATGTACGGGAGATAATCGACTCGCTCGTTAAAGCGCGTGGATTATCTTCCGTACAAACGCACAAACCATATAATAAGTTACACTTAAGCCACTGAGGCACAGATAAAAAAAATGAGTGTTTCGGGTAATAGGTCTGAAAATTTTAGGTAGGGTAGGCACACATATTTTTTTATCATATTTTTTTCTGGAAAAAAATATATAATTTTATGCTTTCAAATGGCATAAATTATATTTTTCCAGAAAAACCTGAAAAAATCTAGGTTTCGCCAATAAGTTTAGGCAGGGTCAGGTTACCCTAAACACAGGTAATTTTTATTTGGCCTAAGTAATGTATTCCAGCTAAATCTGAATGAAAGCAATACTCACGGAATGTAAAGTAAGTCCACCATCCATATTTGATAAACTTAATGTCTGTAACCTGTAAGTACACAATTATATGCATAAGTAGTAAAATCCTGTTACACTGGTTATGAGCTTGATAGTATAATGTTGCTACATTTAGGAACACTCAATATATTAATGCCCATAAATCTGCATAACAATGGCCATGACGTATCATCATCTCTCGGCCAATCAGAATGCAGTATTCTGTTTTATCTGTATCATGCTATTATCACTGCCCTCAGGGCTCATTGGTAAAACAGTAGTACGAATGTTTAGTGACTTTTTATCGCTGTAATTAATAGACTGTCATCAACGTCACATCTAAGGCAATCTAACACGCAAATCAATTAAACACAAACGAAAGGAGAGCAATCTTGAAAAAGTTGGTTTTATGACATATTTAAACCTCCTGGATATAAGTCTGGTGGCTTTGTGGGTTGCCTACTTTGTACGTTTTGACACTTTATCATTTTTATCTGATATAAATAAAAATGAACTTAAAAACCAATATGAGGCGATAAAACAATTATTGTGGCATCTTTTTACTATGTTTGTTATCTGCAGATTATTTTCAACAGCCCTTTTAAAGTCAACAGTTTGGTTCCAGACAAGGACAGGCATATTGGCGATGCGTTTGCTGATGCAAATTTTATTAAGATATGTCTGCATTTGGTTTAAATATGACACTTGCAAAGTGTCACATTTAAACCAAAGCAAGACATATCTTAACAAAATTTGCATCAGCAAACGCATCGCCATTTACCTATTACCACAAATTCATAGCTCATTATAACATATTTTTGGGTAACTGTGCATGCTTTTTGTCGTCTGATATTTTTTAATCAAAATTTTAGATAAAATTATTTCAAGAAAAGTTTCAAGTTAATTTGATACACTCAGGTTATACATAAATATAACAACATGGAGAGCCAGTACATACAAGCAAATATGAAGTGAAAACAGAGTGTCAAACAGTTTGGATCCAGATATGGGTTCAAACTATTTGCAATAACACTGGTAAGCAAAGAGTTGAATTTAGCAAACATCGGGGAAAGTCGGGGTAAGTATCAAAGTACAACTGCTGCTCATTGTTTCAATGTTACTTAGCGACACTCTATATCCCTGGTCTCAATAAGCCAGCGAATTACTGATGGTCACTGAATGAGTACATAAATTAAAGTACCCGTTGTAAGTAGAGATATATAATTTGCACCCACTATTACTATGGATACGAGGATCACATAACTCCCCTTCAACCACCTTAACAGAAATTGGCCATTTTCAACAAGTAGACCAACAAAAGGACGAATTATAATACAACTAACGCAACTGATCGCCTCTCTTTTATCGACTATCATGCGAGCATTGTGATCAGGCTGGACGAAAGCACAGCCATTAACTTCTTAGACCACTTGCAGCCGCTTTTTTGTCACATAATGTAGCCACAGCATGTCAAAACCACCAGAATGAGTATACACCAAGTGAAGACACGGATTAGCCTGAGCACCCGCCCAGTCTGGACAATCTTCGCTCTGCACTCAGTGAGTAACCAGTGGCGGATCCAGGATTCCTGGAAACGGGGCTCATATTTATAAAGATGTGGGGTTCGCTTTGCTGAATTAATCTCATTTTTTTTAAAAATATTCATTGAAAATGAAATAATTTGGTCTCAGCTTGGTCTCACTGAGACCAAATTATTTCATTTTCATAGGATATTTAAAAACGGGGGGAGGGGAGGGGGTTCCAGTGAACCCCATTGAACGCCCTCCGGATCCACCACTGCGGTAACTATGGTTCCTCATGCAGCTATCGAGGACTCCAAGGTAATCTGAGTATTCTCACGACACACAGTCACGTTGTAAGTTTCTCGTGTCGTGGCTCTTAATCATTCCTGTTGACACTTACTGCAAATACTACTGTCATTGGCAGGAAAATAAGCTAAAATCGATTTAGCCTTGGCACAAAGGACTGAGGCCCTCCTAGGGGCTTTGGTGATCATGGAACTACAATAATAATAGTAAAAAACTTGAGAAAACGATAAAAACAAACAAAACACAAAAAAAACAACCAAAAAAGCACACCCACTGCGAATAAAAGAACGAACATCTACTAGGGTTACTGGTTTACAAGAGCGGACAAGGCCAGAACGAAGCACAAAAGAACAAGATGCGCACTACAGTGCAACATTTGGAAAAAGATCGACCTTTGGAGAGCCTCATAATTGCTAGGTATAGAATATCAAAAACTGCATTGTGTGCACATTTGCATTGCATATATCAGTACTGTTAGTGCAAACTCACGGTATGGTACTTAAAATTTTCATTTGGGCCTAAACATGTAGATAACACCTAGCGTAACAACGTAAAAACTTCGATTGCCATTGGAAATTTTAACGATGTGATAGTCATGATAGTTTGGCGATGCAGTTTAAATATGTAACATGGGAACAGCAAATGCGCAGATCAGCCTGCACACCTGTTCCATTGCTGTAAATTTTGAGCAGGTGTCCAGCAAAAGGTACAAGATGGTATGTGCGCCCATCGTGGACTCAGATCAGCCTGCGCATCCACACAGTCTGATCAGAGTCTTCGATCGGCGCCCTATGGGTAGCCAAGGGTCCACCGTTTCTTCATGCAGAAAACTAAAACTCTGATCAGACTGCTCGGATGCACAAACAGGTTTCAATTTTCGCTGTCTGTAACTAATGACAAAACCAAAAGAATGACGCATGCGCCAACCAAATACAAGGTCAGACCGCCCAGTCTTTGCTGTGCATAGGTTTTTAGCTTCTCAATGGACTCTGATGGTTAAGGGTAATTCAGCATTGATTTGAAAGTTAAGCTAAGGGAGTGAAATTACTCGGTATATTGATATCAAATTTGTGGTAAAACTTTCATCATTCTTTTAATCTTAGTAAGTCGTGATTTACAACGTAATGTACCTAACTTTTGAGGACTATTTTCTTCGTATGCGCAACACTACTTAAATAGACTGAAATTCCTTTATAAACATGCTAAATAAGTTCAACAGTTTAATGTTTTGCAACTAGACTACATATTTCTGGGACTGACTTTAATGCATAATAAACATATATTTTCACTAGGGAGTAAAATACTCATTAAATTTCAAAGTAGAGGGTAAAATACTCATTGGTCCAAATTCTTATCTGGAGTGCTGAACAACAACAACACATTTTAATGCTATCAACAAGTTATCCGTTGTAAAATGAAGTGTTGCAATATAGTACTATAATTATCACACAATAGACAAGGGTCAGTTTCCCGTCATATAGATTAAGTACTTCAGTTCTGATGAGAATCTATCTTCCTACGAGGAAAAACACCGGAAGCTGGTCATTAAAGACTTGGTCGCTAATTACATGTTTCATACTATATATTTCGTGGATAATAGGATGCGCAAGATTTCCATTTCGATAAGCGCTAATGACTGATCTCGCACCACTGTGCATGATTACTTTTAGTATCAGTTTAAACATTTGTTACGAACGTAGATCAAAGCTAGAAACAGAGTTTTCGAATGCCATTTGTCACCCGACTGGCGACAAATGGCAATCGAAAACACTGTTTCTATCGATTTTGATCCTCGTTTGTCGATTGTTAAGAGCGTTTTCGATTGTCCCCTATCCGGTGTGTTTTTGGTAAGTAATTAAGTAAGTAAGTAAGTAAGTAAGCAAGTGTTTTTATCGTGACCTGTGCATATACATTATTTTATTTTACAACATATATGACGACACAGTTGTAAAAGGTCTCTACCACCTATTAATATTAAATCGAATATCAGGAACGTGAATCGTTTTATATGCATTGTCCATGGTACACATTCACTGCAGACTTGTTTCACACCTTATTCGAGTATCACTTAATGGGAATGCAAATGTGACAAAGCGAACAATATGAACAGAACACATATTACGTTATCAGTGTACGTAAGGCATACATGTATGATATATTATGCCTATATTTTAGTGCATACCTGTACTAAAACTGTTCTTATTAGGAACAATTTAAGAATACTGTAATAAAACTTTATTACAGGAGTACCGCGAGTACAAGGCATGTTGTGTCTAAATTAGCTGACTCAGCAAGTATGGAAAGAGAGAAAGATGCAACTTCTATATGTACATAATAATAGTCATACGTGCCGCTGCGGAGGGGCCCATGTGGTGGCATCCTTCACGCGCGTCTGTAGCTAGTTCCTTCCTGTGGTTAGGCATGCGCTACGAACGCAGTGGCTTCATTTGTGCTGGTATACACGAGTAGCAAGTTATATCATATGTGTAGGCATACGTACGTACGTAGTGAGGTTATTCATTTCGTTAGGCGTACGTATTCGTAAGTACATCGTGAACTGCTTCGTGCGAGTAGGTATGAGTGCTCCTTTATGCGGTTAGGTATATGTACGTCCGTAGCTGTTTAATACTGTCAGGCATACATACACACACACATACATACATACATACATACATACATACATACATACATACATACATACATACATACATACATAATGCATGCATGCATGCATGCATGCATCCATAATTCGTACATACACTCTTTTTTAGTTATTAGCAGAATCTGTTATTGATATCAAATAAGCTGGCGCGCACACACACGCACGCACTCACTCAATTTAAGTATAATTATATACAACATTTCTTACCTATATCTAAAATATAAATGTAAAGAGACAGTTTCCAAATAAATTTTCCAATATATAATAGAAATGTAGATCTGTATTTTGTAAACTATATCATGACTTTAGACATTTTATCCAGAAAATGTGCTAATATAGCCGATATTAAAGCACACGTGACCATGCTCAGTCAACCAATAGAAGCTAGCGATAAATACGACGGGGATTCCCCTTCTGGTATGTAGGTCATACAGTCGCAATTTGATTGGCTCAGTATTGTACGGTTCTCACACTGAGCGACTTCTATTTAATCAATGGAGAGGCTCTTCTTTGACATGTCAAACCGTTTATGGAATGTTTTAGAAAACACTGCTTTTTGCAACTTCATATTGACTAACGTATTTAAACGGGCGACAGGTCTATTGAGAGAGAGAGTGAGAGAGAGAGAGAGAGATGATAGCACTGCTGTCATTTTGTCTTGTAACCCTGACAACCTTGTATTTAAGAGCCTGCTAAATTAACCTTTACAACGCCAAATATGTGGCAGGTATTTGCTACTCACGATCACATTATTTCAATTCAGCACAGTCTGATCCAACCTACCCTTTTCAACAATATAACAGAGCCAGAAGATTTTGGTACTGCATTGCTGAGCAACGAAAGGATCAAGCGAAGTTGAGCCAATGTGCAGTATCGCCAGAGCATTCGTGCTTGCATACATAATGCATGGCTGTAGATGAAGCTCGAATCAGACCTAGCGATACGCCAACATGAGCGTCAAGGGGGCTTTTCGCATATGCGATAAGTAACAAAAGTTCATGTACTGACCCGTACGTTTTGTATTCTGTAGCCGTCGTGCCCAAATGAGAGGGTTTCTGATGAGCATGCACTGGACCGTAGTCTCTCCAGAGCATTCCTGACTAGTATATCCAAAAAGCGTGCTCATGCTAAAATTTGCACCTACCAAGCACGTTCATTTAGATATGATATCGCAAAATGTTAGTACAGAGAAGGGCGCTCTTTCGTGGTATGTCCTACCTGCGAAATGTAGGACAGGTGAATCGGGGGGGAGCCCCACAATAGTAAATAAAGCAGACGACGTCTACGATAGGACGGTTAGACTGAATAGCTTTTGTACTTTATCACATGTGACCTTGTTTTTTGACAACTGCCTAATATATATTGATAATGGCTAAAAATAATTTTACAACCCGGCGAAGGGTATTTTTTTATTATCTTCCAAGAAGTGAATTATACTTTGCATAATATTTACTTTTGGGGTGGAAAAGTCAGGTTTAGCTCTTTGCATGCTGGTCATAACACCGGGTAGGCGGCAATCGTAAACGTTACACCCATCGACAAACGTAGATAAAAATTGCTGGAAACAGAGTTTTTGATTGCCATTTGTCGACTGGCGACAAATGGCAATCGAAAACACTGTACCCAGCGATTTTGGTCCGCGTTTGTCGATTGTTAAGGGCGTTTTCGATTGCCACCTACCCGGTGTGGTAATGTTTCATGTTTTTGTTGTCTTCTGCTGACTTTACATTCCAAAATTAACTTTTTTTAAAATATTTCTTTCAGGAATACTATCAGAGTTTCAAACGGTTTGATTGTTAAATACAATATTTGCCTAAAGACTCTTCTGCAACAAGGCATATCAGAACCTGTATTTTATGATTTAGTTTATAAATTTAAAATAATTGTTGGAAAGCCTAATTTTAATGATCATTTTAAAATTTTATTAAGCGTTATAAAAGAGTGGGATACATTCCTGGTTGTGACCCCAAACAGGTCTCCTCTTTAAATACACGACGGTTGGTCAGGCCTCAGACTTTTTGACGGCCCGGATGTAAAGCTTTAATCCGTTGGTTGGTGCCTGATGCTTGTCGTTGGCTGAGCCCACCATAGCTCAACTTGAGGTTTTCTTCAACTCTGACAATCTGTGAGTCATGGGCCCTTTTCTTTGTATCATCATAGTGTGTTGATTTGATTTGATTCTTTCTCTGTGATGATACATTGCATTAGTTAGGAAGCCTCCTCCATGAGAGCTAAACAATTTTGTGTTTTAACAACAACAAAATCTAGGGCGAAGATTTGGCGCTAGTAAAATGCATTTAAACCTCCTGGTGGCTTAGGCTTCTGCCCGTTCTAAGGCGGTGGTTCTGTTGTTGTTGATCTATTGTTTAATGTACATCCCAGAGTTTGTGGGGGTGCTGTGTTTGTCTTTGTTTTGTTATGCATTACTTTGTGTCAATTCTTGTTTTGCAATCATCTTGAAGAGGAAGAGAAAGCTGGTTGCTTTGCTATTATTGTCTTACAGATGTATTGTTACTATAAATGTTCTGCGGCTCTTCCTCGCGGTGCCGTGGGTTGATCTGCAGTTTGTGATTGTGGTATTTCCTGATCATACTCACTTACTTTTGGATACAGATAAGGTCCGCCCTGGTCTGGGTCAACTGTTTACAAGTGTTATCAGCAGACGACGAATAAAGTCGCCGCTGAGATGAATTCGGCATCATTTCAAAGCTGTGCGGCTACACAAGAAACCAAGACACTGATGATTAGCCAGTAGATTTGGATGGACGAAGCTAGTATCTTATCGTCAAGCCTGTATCAACAGTGGCGCCGATCAGACTGCAAACATGTGCACGTTGGTTTGAGTAACGTACGCAGCCCTTACGTCGTCACCTTGGCGCATTTAAGCGATTGTCCCGGATAAGAGACACTCACTGACTTAGAATAGACTTTAGCAGATGGTAGTTTAACCATCCAGCTAGTGGATAAACTAAAGAAAATGGCTTGAAACTACCCGAAAATAACGTTAAAAGCCCTATTTCGTCAAGAGGGGTCTGCTTGACGACTTTAGGACCACCAAGACCTTAAGTCGTCAGTAACTAGGCCCTAAGGTTGTCGACGGATTGTGGTGTTTTGTTACCCTATTAGCGCATTATAGGGCTGAGTGTTGGCACTTTTTTTATTTAAATTGGTGTCTGTTTGGCCTGAATGACGTCCTGGCAGTCTGAGCACCGGTGCTGGTGGTCCTAAGGGCGTTCTAGGCATAAGTGGCAGTGTTGGTAGTCGTAGGCGTGTACTATATGTCTAAGTGGTTGTGGGGTCATCTTAGGGACGCACTGGTGGTCTGAGAATCGGTGTCGATGGTCCCAGGGAACATACTGGAGGTTTCGTTGGTGGTGTTGGTGGTCATATGGGCGTACTGAAGGTATGAGTGGACTGGCAATGTTCGCATTCATAGACGTGTTGTTTAATTTAGTGACAGTGTAGGTGATTGAAGGGACGTATTGAAGGTTTAAGAATCTTATTAGTGGTCTAAGAAACGTATTGAAGGTACAGATGGCGGTATTGGTAGGCTTACAGACGTATTAAAGGTCTGAGTGGTGATGCTACTAGTCGTTAGAGTATTGTGTTGCACTGAGTAGCGAGGTTGGTTGTGCTCGATGTGTATTGAAGCTCTAAATAGCGGTGGCGGCATGGATGTATACTAGGTGACCATGATCCTATGAGCACACATGAGCGTACATTTACATATAGATCAAAGTGGTGTGGTCGGCGTTTGCTTAAACAGAATACCTGAGAGACATTGTTGGTCGTGTACATATAGAAAATTGAATGTCTTTATTAAGGTGTTAATGCAATGTACATGTGGTCCTGTAGGCGTTCTGAATGTGGTTGGTATACATGAGCCACTTCATGAGTAGCCATGCCTTTGGGGTTTGCTACCTATACTGATTTAAAGTGGCATGCTCAGCTACTCAGACCTAAAATTTAGGAATTGGAAATTATGAGTATTTAATATACTATTTAGACAACGAAAACAAGAGCTTACCAGACTGTGCGCAGGCTATTATAGTGGAATATGAAACACCGGCACATCTACGGCACTGTCAGGACTCATCAGAGGTTAACCCCCGGCACTTAAGCCCCACTATGTCCCCTGCATACACGGACCCCTAGGGAGCGGCATATACGAAAGACTGGTGCATAATTCGAGTTAAAGTCGTTGTTCAACGCAGATGAAATGAGTAAACAGGGAGAATAATCACCCATTTTTATGAAGCCCAAAAGTCGGCAGGTCGGACCTAAAGTCGTCATCTCACTTTTCAACCTATTATTTCTGTTAGAGATTGTCTTATCGGTCATATGAAAGTAATTATTGCTAATTTAATATCTTCTGTACATGTAAAAATGCAAGTGTTTATGTGGAACAGATGTACAGTATAGTCAATTTCGTTTCGCCGGATCGATGTCAATATCGCCTTCAGCTCTCGACAGACTCCCAATTTTGCATGCAATTGGGTACCCCCATTTTAACGCCTACCACTCGGATACCTTTTTCTACCTTGGCTGTACTTTATATATCAATGCAAAGGGCAGATAATTCCCTTCCAAATGATGCCCCCTCTAAGAAGTTTCGATGATGTGAACGAAAAAGAGCGAGGCCAAAAGAAAACTGACGACCTTAGGGCTATGACGACTTTAGGGCCGCGTACGTTATTTGTTGTTCGCATATCCTAATATGGCTTTACAAGGTCTCTTTACATATTGGGTAATTTTTCAGCTTTTTGTTGCCGTCTGCTGGCTTTTTTTTAAAGAATAACTATTTAAAAAAAATCTTTCATGAACACTATCACTGTCTATCAGGGTGTCAAACTGTTTGGATCCAGATCAGGACCGATGTTCTGGTGGTCCTGATCTAGCTCCAAACTGTTTGCGACGACAAAAGTGCCCGCTAGCAAACGATAGTTTCCATTATGAGCTTAGTTTACCATGCATATTGAAGTCGGTTTTGGTAATATGTTTCAGTCGAATACTATAAATAAATTAAACTGACTTACAGGGTGGCCGACTGAATGATTCAGTCGGCCACCCTGTAAGTCAGATTTTCGGCGAGATTCAATGCAGAAGTTAGTTCGATTTTCGAATTTCAAAAAACAAGGCTTTAGATCGTTTAATAATTTAAATAATCAGTTTGCACACAATGCATATAATTATTATTATCTCGCATGAATCATGATTTAATATGAGGATAAGAAGAATTTTATCTATGAAAAGTGTTTTATCATTGAAAATAACAATGATATAATGCATATGATTATCAAAATGATAAAAAATATAAAATATGCATTATACGGCACAGATTGCAATATGCTGTTTTTACTCTTGTCCGTCTGCTGATAGCCTTTGCAAACAGGTTGGGTCTGATCTGGATCCAAATTATTTAATACGTGGAAGTTTTTTTCAAAGCGTCAATTTTGAAAAAAAATAGCAGACGACAAATGCGCATGCGTAAGTACCCAGCATGCAAAGAGCTAATCAAGATAAATACGGAAAACAAATATGTTAAAAATTGATGCAGAATAGATAAAACATGAATAGCATGGTATATGTATGTCTTTGGCGTTGAATGTCCAGAAGATATTAAAGTGCAACATAACAACACACACTCTTTAATAGAAATACTCTTTAATAGAAATACTCTTTAATAGAATAACTCTTTAATAGAAATGCTGTTCAATTAATTGAGTCTCGGATATGGGCATTTAGTGTAGGCCTCTGTGTCGAAATTTTGGCTCCCGTGTGCACTTTTTGGTAAAAGTGATTCTTATCGATTTTCAACTAGAGAAATGTATGTAGTTTGAGGAAAAAGATGTTTACAATTTTTTCTTGCAGTATTAATGTCACAGTGACGTCACGAAATAGGGTATCGTCATTTCACATAAGCCAAAGAGCTTATATGTAGTAGCGTTATTTACACCTACAATAATAGTATTTTTGTTGTTTCATGGGTTGAAATGGTTAAAAAAACGTCTATAGAAACACCAAAATGAAATTTTGATTTAATATGGACTTCAATTTTATGTGAAATTGACGACAATTTGACGTCACGAGTGCAGGAAAAAGCATATTGCATACATAAATATAATTCTGGAAAATTTTGTGTGTCTTGCGACTTGAAACAGATGTAAGCATAAATGTAAGTTTCTGGCTAAGCTTTTTGAAACTTGTCAGGTCTCTCTCGGTTGGGTGTTTGGCTGTTACAGCCTGTTAACTATGTTACCCCACATTTTTAAAGAAAAAAGTGTAAATAAGGTTGTTAGGGTTGCTGTTTAAATTTGCCAAACATTCATGTAATATACAAGGACATTTCATTTCCTACAGATATTTATGTCTGTTAAAGTAATTTAGGCTCATTACAATGTCATTTATGTTATATTTTAAACTACTCCCTTTAAAACATTGAAATTCTGTCAAATAATTTCATTTGATAAGCTTCTCATTTAGCTTACTTTAGCTTAAAGAAAACGTTCCAAAAGACAAGTAATGGCCTATTTTATACTGCGAACAGCTTGTTTTTATCACAAATACATTAAGAGTTAAAACTGTTAAATATGATGACCCCCAATAAAACATTAAATAAGGTATATTTCATTCTATAATTTAGCAAAAAATTCTATATGAAAACCGTTATACGCCATATATGAGCATTCTGTTGATAAGCAAGAGTGAAAGGCTATACACAACAGCGTTTCTGATTTAAACTATTATTTTGTTATTTGTTGTTTGTTTGGCAGTATGTAACGTATATTACAACTTTCAGAACAAACTGTATATATATATTGCTTTATTCTTTAACTTATACGTCATGGAATATTTCATTTCATCTAAAAACTGACTGTGCCTGTTAAATAGATATCAAGATACCAGTCTGTCTGAAAAAGGATTTATCAGTTTATATTACGTTCCTGTTAATTATCTATGTACATATTTACATTTGCAAAGTAGTATATAATGAATATTTTTATGTCTATAAAAATGATTCGTCTCAAATTATATATTTTAAAACTCATAAACTAAGGAAATGATAACACCCAAGTAACAGTACTTTGAAGGATGCTTTCCAAATTTCTGTGAAAATTTTTCAAATAACATATTTTATGGTATAAATATCATAAGACCATATGTTTATCTAAAATGTTGTCATAGACAATATATGATTCAGCCGGAAAACCTAATATACTCGTATTATGTTATATGTAGAGTTTTGTAATATTTATCTGAAAAACTCTTAAGTTAAATTGAAACAGTACTAGTCAGTTATTTAAAGTGTCTGTAATCAGTTAATGTATAAAGAGACTGTCTTGGAATCAAATTGTATCCTGACTGTTAGCTATGTATGCATATGGTGACGCTTTACAGAAGCTTTCAAATTGATTTTAGTTTATTTTCAGCATAGCATTCGTTGTTCAATCAACAAAACTGTCCATCACATCAAGTTAGTATATCAGATCACTTGCTCAACCAATAATACTATCTAAGGAAATGTTTTATTGGTGAGTTTTTACTATATGGCTATTGTCATATTAGATATGATCATATACAAGGAAATAGGTAAGTTGTTACTTCGATACCAATTTAAAGAAAGACTTTCAGCCTAAATTGTCAGGCCAACTTTTAACAGGTGACATTCAAGTTATTGTAAAATAGATTTTACAATGTTGTTAGAATGCTTGATAAAAATGTGAAATTTTTAAAAAAAATACAAATAAAATAAATAAACGCAGTCAAGTATGGCATGTCAAGCGTTGCAATATTGTATGTGGAAATATATGTGTTGTATATCGAAATATTTATGGGCTAAAACATATATTTGTGGACTAAAAAAAATATTTATGTGCTAAAAAGAATATTTGTGGACATAAAAATATATTTGTGGACATAAAAATATATTTGTGGACATAAAAATATATTTGTGTACTAAAAAATATATTTGTGGACATAAAAATATATTTGTGTACTAAAAAATATATTTGTGGACATAAAAATATATTTGTGGACATAAAAATATATTTGTGGACATAAAAATATATTTGTGGACATAAAAATATATTTGTGGATATAAAAAATATATTTGTTGGCATAAAAATATATTTATGAACTAATATATATATATATATTGTGTATAAAAAAATATTTGTTGTCTATAAAAAATATGTGTTGTGCAAAAAAATATTTATGTTCTAAAATATATATTTGTTGTCTATAAAAAATATATGTTGGGTAAAATTAGCATTGTGGGATATTAGCTATTTCCTCAACGGTCGTGTATGAATGTGTCGTGTGTGCAGCGGTGCCCTATGGATACTTCAATTCATTGCAATTCTTTACGAACCAGAACATGAGATTACGGTACTGTCGAGTTGTCGTGCAATGAAGGCTCAGATAAGCCTGGGGAAATGCGCATGCTCGTCAGAGTCCCACCAAAAGACCGGAATGAAGTAAGATTAACACTTGAGAAAAAGTACCGAATCACTACTGAAACTCACATTTTACATGCGACAGATACATTCTCGAAGTCGGCGTGACGTCATGAGTCACGTGATTGACCTAACAACACGTCCGCCATGTTTGTTTGGGGGGTAGGTCAAGTGATAAACTCAGTGTGAAAAGAAATCAATAATAAAAGCTCCCGTGATTACACCCGTTATTGAAAAATGATGCTTGTTTGAGATAAATGTCCTTTTAAAAACTAGCTGCCGATCGTTTAATGATGACCTGTTTAATAAATGACCCGAAGCAATGTATTCCTCGTTGATTGCACGTTCTTTATTATCATCCGTAAATGTCAACCATTCTGTGTAAAAGTAGCCTAATATCTATCTATCTATCTATCTATCTATCTATCTATCTATCTATCTTCTTATATTGCCGACGCCCCGCGGGCATTTTGGCAAGGCGACTGCGCGTCGGGCCTTGAAAAACAAGTAAAAAGTAAAAAATATACAAGATGATAGGTTAAAACAAGTTAAATAAATCTTGAAAGTTGAAGTTGTAAAATACATGAAGTCTGATTCTGGGAGTTTCCAACATTGACATGGGGCTTCTGTTTTGATTTAGATGATGCAGAAAAATGACCGGCACTGGGTCCGAGAAATGACCTAGTCTCGCGGTGAAAGTATGTGTGTGTGGGGGGTAAGATGTTAGTTCTCTTTCCTCGAATTTTTGAGAATATTTGTCTATGTTTTGCAGGGCAGAATATGAATAGGTCCACATTTAACGATGGATTCTAATTTTCAACATCTTGCCAGGACCATGGGCGGATCCACTCCCCCCAAGGATTTCGCGGGCGGGCCGATTGTGGCCCGACATGGTATGCTGGCTGTTGAATAATAACTTCAACAAGACCGGAGGTTTTGCGCTCACAAACTTTGAAAGCATACACATATTGCGTCTACGGAAAACCAGACTGACCGTTGGACGGACAAACACATTTTAATAGTCCTTTTCAGCTAACTTCTAGAGACCAAAACAGTGTCTGAAGATTCGCATTGCTAGTTTTCCCCTCAAAAACGCGGTTGTAAGGTAGTCGTCAACATTTTGTTTGATTCATTACGTCCCATCAACAATATTTCAGTTATAAAAGGACGGGTGTTCCTGTGTTGAACCAGTACTAAGCTAGGATTAATGTTCTTGCTCAATGACACAACACAGTGACGCCGGTAAGGCTCGAACCCGCGGCCCCTTGGTGTCGAGTCAAGCACTGAGCCACTCCCACAAACTGTTTGTAATTGTTAGTGACAGACAACAGAGAGAGAGAGAGAGAGAGAGAGAGAGAGAGAGAGAGAGAGAGAGTGGGGGGTAGCACTCTATTATTGAAACAAAGTCAACAATCAATATATCTGGCGTGCGCATGCGTGTGTGCGTATCCTAAATCCGCACCCGCATTTATATATTTTGGGGGTCACAGGTATGTTTATTCCCCAAAACTATTGCATTTCCTTTCAAGAAGATTAATTTTGTTTAAGCAATCAGATCACAGGGGCCTGCCTAAATGCAAATCAAATCAAGTTACGTTACATGAGTGTGCTTGGTCCACGGTAATCCGAGCCTTCTCTGACGTTTTAGTGGCTTTTCCATATTTTGATATTTGCAACTAACAAGGTAGTGGCAAATATCAAAATAAAGAAAAGCCACTAAAACGTCAGAGAAAACTCGGACTAGGTCCACAGGTGGTTTTTCGTGTATCTGGCTAGTAATTCAATGTAATGTGAGAAGTTTTCTTATATTTTTTTCATAATTGACTTTCATCCAGTGCATTTAGCGATTCTTTTCGATTTTTGGTTTATTTGATGTAAAACCGGCAATGCAACAGCTTTTAATAACACGTTTTAGCCAATACACAAAACTATTGGCTTACCCCCAAGCAAATATGGCGGACGTGTTGTTATGACCGGTCACGTGATGTTCGACTTCGAGAATTAAACTCAAATACCTGCTGGTGTAGTTCTATGCGTTTTTGTCGAGGTCGTGGTTTGAATCTCGATAGAGGCGAGATATTTACAGCATCTATCGGCTCTGTTGATTTACGTTTTAATTTGAAATCCCAACCAAACCAAACCAACCCCATCCACCCCTACCCTATTGTAATATACTTGCCACATCCTAGTCTACACTACCTCAAGTCCGCATCTACATATTGAAACTACCCACACTCCGTACATTGCCCCGCCTTACCGTACATTTTTGATCTGATATAGTAGTGACGTAGCCTTTTTGGTGTATAACGCAAATGTGCTTAATGGATATACCCTGTCTTGCACTCCACGCCATACAGCCATTTTTATAGGCCAGCACTCTCACCTCAAGTAATTGTTTGTTTTTGCATAACTCTAATCTCTGACACCTGCTTCTGAAAATCAACATTTTGGCTAGTTGGTTAGAGCATTGTAGTCAAGATTCAGTTCTCGATCATGGCACAGGATTTTTTTAGCTGTGGTCTACATTTGTTGCGGCTGTTATATCTGTTATCCTAGGTAATTTGCATATTTTATTACACCTAATGGCTGTTGTGGGTTAGTAAGGAGCACGTCACGTCGCAGTGTAACTGCTTTATCCCCAATATTTTCTACACCTTACCCATCCTTTTATATTATAAGAATCCATTTTGAGTGTAAGGGTAGGGTAGAAAATACTTGCACATCTTACCCAGGCTGTCACCTAAGGGTTCTCTACATAGGTTGTGTTGGGTATGTAGTGGAACTCACATGACAGTCAAGTCACGTCATTGCTATGTTAAAGTGACGTCATCATCTTATGTCCCACCTCAGCTTATTCATGAACTTCTTTGATCCCCTTTTGTTTTACCGTCTAACTGTGAGTCTGTCGCTTTCCCATTGGTATTCTGGGTCAGGTGTGGTACTTGATTGTATCGATTCCTGATCTTGCACCCTTATTTACTTTGATGGTGAGCAAAAAAAAAAAGAATCCATTAATTGTGTGAGAATGGGATAGAAAACTGCTGCTACTCGGCATCACCATTCGCCATCACTTGGCAAGCCTCGTGATTCCAAATTGGTGATCCTCGGAACAGATTCGTCTATCCCAACCTCACACTCATGATGGATTCTTATAATCCATCCTGAAGATCACCGTGTTGCATCACGAAGCTTGCCCAGTAATGACAAACAGTGATCCCACGCTAGGGTTTTTCTCACCTATCCTCACCACTGTTAGTATTGTTATTATTATTTGATTTTAAAATATGCTTCCAGAAGTCCCTGACTACGCTAGAGATGCAGTTTTACATAATGACGTGACGCTAGCATAATAACAATGACGTTACTTGACGACCATGTGCAAAAGATCCAATACAATCAATGTACATGTATGTAGCCCTCACGTGGGTAAGATAGCATGGGCCGCGGGGGGAGGGGGGGGGGGGTGAACTCTCATTTTTTCTTCATAAGTAGGCCCGTGCCCAGCATCTACCGTTCACCCTAAAAAATAACAGTAATTTCAAGCATCCAAAAAATATTTGAAATTTTAGCAACCCCCAAAAATATCCCCCATTCTGTATCTTAGCCTTAGGAAAAGATCCTTATATGCATAGAAATGACCCCTAAATATAGTCCAATTTGTGATGACCCAAAAAATATCCACAAAATCGTCAGATCCCATTTTTTTCATTTTCTGACCCCCCCCCCCCCCCCAAAAAAAAAAAAAACGAAAAAAAAAACGAAAAAA
Source organism: Loripinus fragilis (assembly GCA_964019695.1). Taxonomy (NCBI): domain Eukaryota; kingdom Metazoa; phylum Mollusca; class Bivalvia; order Lucinida; family Lucinidae; genus Loripinus; species Loripinus fragilis. Next base: position 20,835,334 of record OZ026519.1, on the reverse strand, counting down.
AAAAAACCGAGCCTACGTATGAATGAAAATATCAGAGTACCCCCCCCCCCCCCCCTGACGCATGGGTAAGATAAGATTTTCTATCCCTGGGTAAAATCTCTGAAATCGTTATCCGATGTGCAAGAAAGCACCAAAAAGTGAGTATGACTAGGAAATGATTATGACTCAACCACAGGGTCAGTCTTATTATGTACCACATAGAACAGGATACCACATTATACTGCAGGATCCCCTCCTATGGACGGGTTTAACGAACTTTAGCATATTTTAACATAGTATAGTCATTTACATGCCCTTCTTTCTTGATGAAGGACACTTGACATCCTAATTACGGACTCTTTTTTATGAATTATGTGTTTGAAAAAGCCCTTCTATCCCTACTGTTTTACATCCAAAATCATTACTTTTTCGCTCATGAAGTTTCAAAACTTTTATCCCTTCTCTTTCTCTACTTTTTCGTGAAAGGGCATTTGAAAGCCTTTTAACTGCAGCTTAGTACTGGCTCAACCCAGGAAGACACATCTCGACATGACTGAAAGTTGTTGACAGAGTCGTACAGAATCAAAACAAACAAAATATTATAATCTCATATTTCGAATGTTTGGTTTAAACATATTTTATTCAAATTAATTTGTACATGGTAAATACAAATTTAAACAATAAGATGAGGATAAGAACGGAAGCTTGTAGCTTATATATAGTTCTTCTCCAATGCGAAATAAGATGTAAGTGGAAAGCAGATCATATCGAATACTGTACATTATAACATAGAAGTCAATCAATGCTAACAAATATAGGTGCTTATTGAGTATGTCCCTTTCAGCATGCAGTGGTGCAAGTCAACGGGTGGAATTTATGATTAAATGATTCAAGTCTTAAACAAGACACTTGAACTATCCAATGTATTTAGCAGGACTCAGATTTAAGCATATGTGTTAGCATTGACAATACATAAGCTTTGATAATAAATGAAAAATAGGATGTGCAAATGTTGGTTGGAGAGGGGAGGTGGGGAACACCGATACCAGGCCAGGCCTATATGCGATAGGCAAATTGCAATAGTGGATACCGTCACATACTACATCTTCACTCTTATTGTGTCCTGAGGCTAAGAGCAATTGAGATGGATATTAAGTAAAACGCTTTGCGTCTGATATGTTCTTATGTACCATTTGAAAGATGACAACATTGGTTTCATATGGTAGTGAACTACTTCCATATAGTAGCAAATTGAGAGAAACTGGCTGGTGCTTGGAGACCTCGTTAAGGAGCAATGTTCTGTGTCCATTGTATCGAGGGCATCTAAAGAAGAAATGTTGAGTGTTTTCAACTTTACCACAACTGCATAATGGAGAATCAGATATGTTTTTAAGGAACAGATCATTATTTAATGAGCTACAGTTTGTTCGTAAACGTGTGTGTAAGATTTGTGATTTCCGATTGCCTGTAAATTAGTATTTATGAACTGGAGTAAAATCTCTGTTGAGGTAGTTTTTTAAAGGAGCAAACACTATCTAGTTGTCTGACTACGACAGGTAGTTCATTCCAGTCCCTAATAACAGATGGCAGAAAGCAGTTATAGTAAAGATTTGTTCTTGTAGCAGTAGGCCGGAGATTGTGAGAATTACGTAAGTTGTAGCTGGATGCATGATCAACAGATTGAGGCACTAAGGAGGAAAGGTATGATGGAGAAACATTCCGAATGTTTTATAAAATATATGCTTCAATTCTAAATCATGACAAGTTTTGACCACCATTTAAAATGGTGGTCAAAACTTGTCAAAATTTAGAATTGAAGCTCAGAGTACCATAGCTCTATATTAAGCATAGCAAAAGTGCTTCTTGAGTCATTGACAGCGTAACTTTGAGATATGGTTTCAGATAAAGTTGATTTCAGGTCCTGGAATTACAATGCCTCCTTAAAGTTAAGGAAGACTTAAGTTAAGTATTGATATTTCAACTTCCTATATTAAATGCTAAATAAATTGCCTGGATCAATGCGGTACTTGTGGTCAAAGATATCATTGTGATCTTCAAAAAAATGAAACTATCTTGATTTTAATCAGTTTGAAACTTTATTTTTCGCATCCTGATAAATCAATACTTAACTTAAGCCTTCCTTAACTTTAAGGAGGCATTGTAATTCCGGAACCTTGGCCCGGAATTACAATGCCTCCTTAAAGTTAAGCAAGACTTAAGTTAAGTATTGATATTCCGGCAGGACAATATCTATTTGGCTGCCTGCTAAAGAATTCCTCATGAGGTCCTCTGTGAGAGTCACAAGCTGGGTCTCACATGAGCGGTTGGATCAAAATAGTAAGTGAGTATGATCAGGAAATACCACAATCACAAACTGCAGACAAACCCATGCTGTAGATCGTACGATAGGTTGTGTTGGTCCATATCACATTAGTTATGACCATGTACTTTAGCACTTTACAGACACACACTCCACGTTTCAATGAGCGTCGTGGCCTAACATGCCCAAACTGATGGCTCAGTCTGCATTTATATGATCATGTACATACTACAAACATTAAATACACAAAAATAAGCTATTAATTATTGACCATTTTTGGGCCTGATTCGGTCAGGTTCAGTTACAAAAGACGCAAAGCTAGACGAGCGCTTCATGTTTCAATGAGTGCCGCGACCTAACCTAGCTCACTTTGTACATAGAATCTTGTGCGGATCCAGAGGGGGATAGGGGGTCCGGACACCCCTGAAAAACACAAAAATATAGGGTTTCCTATCAATAATGGTCCAGATCCCATAAATTTGATACAGCTACCAAGCCAGCATTCACTGTTGGGCCATTATCGGCACGTCAGCGAAACGCTGGCGGGCCGATGATGGTCCGTTTTAGTGGTATTCTGGTCATTTCCCCATCATCAACTAGAGAAGGCGATGGTCCCACATAAGTAGGGTATGCCGTGTAAAGAGTGATCGATGCGTAGGGCGAACCAAAATTTATTTAATTGTTTTGAGCACTTCGGATCGGTTCAAATTTAGATAAATGGGCATAAGTTGGGTTTTCTTTTGTTCCTGCTCATTGATTCTCTTTTTACAGGCATGTAGATGAGTGCGTTATCAAATATTTTCTTATTTTCCTACCAAAGGTGTTATTGCTACTCAAATAAACCGTTATAAATTCTAGGCACCAAAAACAACATATGTTGTGAATACTCAAAGCATTCTTCAGGAGACGCTTCTTTTGAGTGCCCAAAACTCATGGGAAAGAAAGTACTTGAAAATTTATAAAGAAACGCACGATGAACTCACAAACCTCATAAGACATCGTAACGTAGCCCTATGTTTCACAATTTCTGTGAAACTGCCTTGTGACAGTCTTGCAAGTTTGCGGGGCTACCTCACGACTGTCATGCGGCTGCCGTGCAAAGACTGCGGCTTTCATTTGCGAACATCGAGGAACTCGTGAGATAGCCGTATTAGCATCGTCAGTGAAACAGTCACACGACCGTTAAGGAAATAGCTAGTATCCCACAATGCTAATTTTACCCAACATATATTTTTTATAGACAACAAATATATATTTTAGAACATAAATAAAAAAAATTACACAACACATATTTTTTTTACACAACACATATTTTTTTTACACAACACATATTTTTTTACACAACAAATATTTCTTATACACAATATATATATTTAAGTCCATAAATGTATTTTAAGTCCATAAAAATATTTTTTAGTTCACAAATATATTTTTATGTCCACAAATATATTTTTATGTCCACAAATATATTTTTATGTCCATAAATATATCTTTATGTCCACAAATATATTTTTATGTCCACAAATATAGTTTTTAGTCCACAAACATATTTTTATGTCAAAAAATATATTTTTATGTCCACAAATATTCTTTTTAGCACATAAATATTTTTTTAGTCCACAAATATATGTTTTAGCCCATAAATATTTCGATATACAACACATATATTTCCACATACAATATTGCAACGCCTGACATGCCATAGTCAAGAGATCTTATCTGATTTAGTTTTTGCAATAATTATTTACATACCAGATGCTAATTTTCACTAATCAAAATGTAACGTTGACAAAATATTACAGGAACCTCGCAAACAAGTTTAACACACGTGAATTTAAAAACATATATTACTGTCAAATAGAGATCATTAAAGGATTAACTGATAAGGGACAGTTTCAGCAGCTCACAAAATTGTAGGGGCCTCAAGAGGGGACTTACCTGTATACAACACAATTTCATTCACTTAGATAAAGATCAATATTTTATCATAAAATACCTAATCCCTTCATGGGACCACTTTATTGCCCCTGTAAGGAAGTCATAATTGTCATTTTGATCTACCCAGTATGTATCCTGGAGAGGGTCATAATGAGTGGTACCAGTATAATTGCTCAAATATTTAACTCTTTAACATTATAATGAGTTGTGAACAGTTTTTACTGGCAAGGAACGCAAACTGCTAACTGTTCGGCATTAAGATGGCACTCCTCTCAGTATCAACATTGTCACCAATGATTGCCCCACATGCAAAGTTTAAACATGTGCATGGGCATAATGATACACTAATGTATATCTAATTTGCCATGTATACTTTATTCAATTACGTTCTTATTTTTCATATGTACAACATGCCATTACAACATAGCAATCCTCTATTGTCAATTGTGTAATATGTGTATGGTATAGTTTACAAATTGTTGAATGCCTTTTTCAGATTTGTTGCTTGACAGTAGCAAAAGTATGAAAAACGTTGTCTTTAAATAAAAAAATGAACTCTTTTATTGTAATTGATCAATGCATACTTGGACTAGCACTCTTGTAGCACAAGGGTACAAGGGCAAATGCATTGATTATCACTCACGATGATGCAGATTGGCTAGCGTTCTAAAATGTGGTCTTCATCTACATGCTTTATTTGTGTATACGAGCAGCGAAGGCTATGACAAGTCTATCTACACATATGCATATGCTTGCCTGAGCCAAAATCAAATGGGCTTGCTCTTTTAATTTATTCTTTCGTTACTAGTTAGTATATTTAGTTTGATTTGAAATATGTAAAGAATTAATAGGCTGCAATTTTGAACCAACAATAATTTTCTCATTTGACATGCTAAATATCGATTTGATATTACCTGCAACAAACTTCCACTGTAAGACTAATGGGTCTAATTGATAGAATTATGCAAAACAAATTAAACAATACTTTTTTGTTTGTCAATTCATTTAGCAATCGCTACAATATACATGTACTACTAAAATGCCAGGGAACCTTTCAAAGTGATAAACCCATTCCTTTCAAATGTATGACTAACAAGAACCACTAGAATGCTTCACAAAATTTTAGAACCATACTTAACAGATGCTACGTGTAATATGTCCTTAAAATTCTATTGTTATGCATTTTACCATCATAAATGGTAATATTTTATTACAAAACTGGACATTGTTCTGATATAAAGCAATTATAATCATAAGGATAGGCTTGGCGTGTGCAATACCATTGGGCAAGAATCATAATGTTTCCAAATCATTTAATTTTTTTCAAAAGGCAAGGATAAAGAACTATTTTAAATTGTCAATTCTCCAATTCGACCTACACTTGAAATGACCTACAATTTTACGAATTCTGAATAAGTTTTTGCTACTGAATGGTATTAGCATCGTAGATGTAATCAATAGCTCACTTACACAATATGTGGTAGATCTAACTAAGCTTAATGCTTAATACAAATGCTTAATAGTATTGGTTTGAACTTTATTTTATTCGTATAATATATGACAAGTATACAAGCAACACAGAATACGATTACAATACAACCACTATACAAATGGGATTCAGAAGAAAGTATATAGTATTGTGTTATGTAAAATTAGGTGTAGTCCGGTTAGAAAAGTGTCTTGTATATTCATGTATCAGTTTATGTATGAAAAGAGGCTTATATATGAGTATCAGTGATATAAACGATATATCATTTATTAAGCATTTCAGAAAATAATTTTAATTACAAATATGATAAAAATTCAGACTTAAAATCATGTTGTATGTAATTTAGGTTCAAATTTCATTCTTTTAATCATCCATGTGTTCTTGGTATTTTCCTTTAATGGCAGTTAGTTTGCAATAAATATCCCATTAGCAGCGTTAACACATATAGGGCTCCTTTTTAGCTTTTAAATGTATTTAAAAGAAAGTATACTATATAACAGTATTAACAGGTGCTTCTACTTTGATAACATAATGTTGCCAGGCATTTGCCTATTATATGTAAGAATAAGGGGTATATTGATATGTAAGAAAAAGAGGTCATTTGATAAGATTTCCAATTATGTTAGATTAACGAAAAAAATGCTATTGCATGGCATCGCCCTAACCGCTAAGAGTTAACATACATAATTTGTGGTTTGTATAATATGGTTTTAGAAACTTATAGTGTACAAAACTCTCATAGGAGGTGTTTTGGCAGACCAATGTCTAATGACAGTACTACATTAAAAGTAACATGTATAACTATATGTATATTAATGTATAACTATAACACAATAGTGGTATATTGTTTTAACGCATACTGGTAGTTTCCTGCTTTTGGAAAAAATATTTAAGGCAATCAGCGTTTGAACAAATTAGAATTATGTATAACTTGGTATTTGCGAAATGGGATTTGAAATTATAAAATGGTAACGTAGTCAACATGACTGTCTGCTGTTGGTATAATGGCGGACGTGTGCCATTTTGCATTTTATATAATGTAATTTCAGAAAATTATATTATCCCTGCTGTCTAACCTCTAACGATCCAATGCCATTTTAGCTTTCACTGGAACAAAATTTTAATTTTGGTACTGACGTCATTTTTTGTCTTGTACAGACATCTTTTTGAAGTTAATATAACCCCTTTAAAATTCTGAGTCAGAGTCTATGCTCCAAAATTAACATGTCGCAAGGAATATTGCCATAACTTATCAAACGGCACATGTTTTTGCCAGCTGGAAATCATAGTACTCAGCTATCAAGCCTTGAATAAGCTAAAATTGGTACTTTACTTTGTAAAACTTTGTTAAAACGTCAAGAAAAAAAATGTAAACATCTTTATTCTTAAACAGTATATATTTTTCTACAAGAAAATGTATGTTTGACACTTTTACCAAAAATGCACACGGAATTACACAGCGGCCTACACTGCTTATAAATTTATGTTACCAATCGCACCAGGTAGGCGGCAATCAAAAACGTTAATACTACCGACGAACGTAGTTAAAAAATCGTTAGAAACATAGTTTTCGATTGCCATTTGTCGCCCGACTGGCGATTTGTCGCCCGACTGGCGACAAATGGAAATCGAAAACAATGTTTCTAGCGATTTTTGATCCACGTTCGTCGATTGTTAAAATGGTTAAGAGCGTTTTCGGTTAACGCCTATCCTATGTGATTGGTAACATAAGTATTTATAAGCAATGCTAGCGACCTTTTTTGTGGGACATCGGCAAACAGAGGAGACCCATATCTGATGCTGCGTTCTCGCATTACAGCGCCCGGTGAAGGCTGAGGCGTAGACCTCAGAAAATAAAATCTTTTTGGACAGCTTTGTAGATTTGGGTTAAAACAGTGTTTCTCAACTGATTAACATCGCATGTTGCCGAGTATAATCACGGATAAGAAGGTTTCGTACCAGATATTGTAAGAATGCTGGAAAATATCAGCTCAGAGATATTTTATGGACATATGTTGAAAATGTTACATCATTTGCAGGGAAACGCCTGCTTAAAGTAAACTTAACCAAAGTGCAATTTCCACTTGGAACACTAGAACATTGACACACGCCAGTTCTTTTGAATGGCACCTGGAATCCCTCTAAAATGTCTCTGGACAAAGCTACAAGGTAAATATCAGTACGTTTGGATTAGCCCTCGTCCTTACGCTTATTTGGATATGAAAGAGCAAGTCTATGGCAATTAGTATCCATGCTTATATATTACTTAGTCTTGTTTCCTCATTTGCTGTGGCGGATCCAGAGTGGGTTCAGGGGGTTCGCTTGAACCCCGCTCCCAGTCTCCCATTTTTAAATATCCTCTGAAAATGAAATTATTTGGCCTCAGTGAGACAAATTAGATATATACATACAAACCCCCTTTCCAGAAATTCTGGATTCTTGAGCTTTTGGAAGGAATTATCAGTAATAAAGGAATCGAAATGTGTTTTTAACCATAGCAGGCATTTACTTTGTCACTAGAGCTGGTCCTTTGTATGTTTCATACTTCTGACATATTGCCATATTATTACCTTTCACATACCCTAGCTATTCGTTTCGGTAAAGACAGTGGGGTAGGTATAACAGCAGGATAATACTTGTAACTCTTATCTGTAATTATGTGCTCATAATATTAATCTTTTCTTAGATTTCTGAGTTATGAGTCATTATCTTTGTAGTCAGGGTCCTTAGGGGCAAAAAATAGGTCCCGTGCGAATTGTGTGCCGATTTATGGTGACCTATATCAAAACCTTCAATGGAGTCTAACCTTTGATTTAAAGGTGGTCACCCATCTCAAATCCGCGTCTGAGGCTAGTTATGGCGTCATGAATATGGCGACCATAATGAGAAACTGCTCGTTAATAAAAGCTATGGTTTGTGTTGGTATGGTCATATTTATCCAACACGAACGCTTTTTTTTAACATTATATCAATTATTTTAGTCATATGATGGTTACATCAATGCTTTACCTGACTTTGACAATGTATTATTTCTCGATAACTATATTTTGCATGCAAAATACCGTAGATTTCCAATAAATACCCAGCTTATCGGGCCACCTTTAGGCTGATGGCTGAGAATGTTATTGCTCCCCCTCGAGAATTTCGCAAACTTAATTAAACAAAATTAGAAGTTTGAGCCACAGGAAGAAGGCTAATTATTTAAATTACTCATATGTCTGCATATTGACTACTTTAGCTACATATAAATTCTTTTGGAGCAAAATAACAGCTTCCTGTGGTGTTATGTGCGTTACTTTACTTAGATTACCCTTTAAACATGAAAATTATGACCAATATCATTTACTTTTTAGCTGATATGTGCATTTTCCAAAATGTTTTGATTATTTTATACTAACAAACTCATTTGGGTTAGTGAAAATCCAAAGTTTGCTTTTATACTTTAAATATAGTGTCTTATACGAGCAATTTTAAAAACAACACAAAGGCTACACCCAATTTTAAGGAGCCGAATTTGGTAGCATAGTTTAAGTAAAAATATATGAAAACATTTGCTGCTGTTTGATATCTTGCATATTTGGGATTATTTTGCTCACATAATAAAGAATTATAGATTTTGCAGGTTAAACAACCAGATTGAAGCACGTGTTAAAGGTTGTAACATATGTTACGTGACATAATAAATGAGCAAGGACATTGACTTGATGTAAGGAATGATATTTCAGGAAAAAATGAATATATTTCGCATGTTTTCCTAGCTAAAGTCTCTAGCCTCTGGTGCCTAAATCTTAAGTATTGATGATTATTAAGCCCCTGTACCTTTGTTACAGATGTTATGAACATTTGTTTTCAATATTTCCTGATATGAATAATTCTAAAAAAAAAAGATACAACTTAGAAGAACATAGGAAATAATCTTTTCACATTTAAACAGTACAATTTAGTTAATGTCCCTTTCTTATGTAAATATTCTAAACCAATCCTTATCCAAGTCATATACAATATCGATTATTATTGCTGCTTCTCTGGTAAAATAATTGTCCTCCTCATAGTATAAAAAACAGAATAATCATCAAACAAGATTTTGACTGCAAGCTGAGTAATTACCTGCTCTATCCCAAGCCCTTTAGTAATATTCTATCGTATGTCCCAATTCAAGGTGCATCGAATAGGAGATGTTTGCACAGTTAAGCATAGGTGTTAGCCTGTATCAGCTTGTTACATAGATTATTTTTTTCAATTTGAGAATTAGAAAATTGAAAGTTTGAGGTACAGAAAGAAGACATTAAAACTAGCTAATCAATGAACATTCTAATAGTCTGCAAATTACTGGATGCCTTTACTACATATGACAGCTGTTTAACATTAATACGGCTACATGTTGTATTATGTTCGTTACATGAACTTAATTATAATTTAAAAGTGGTAATTTTGGCTGTCGTCATTTAGTTTAACGACTGCTCTGAATTGGTTTCAAACCGTTTTAGATTACGTTTAACAAACATATACTCAATTGACAAATACAAAACCAGAGTTTGCGTTTCTATCTTAAATATTTTGTCTTATATGAGCTAATGCACAACTCTACCCCCAGTTTTGCAAAGGAGTAAATTTTGTGTCGCCGCTTAAATAAAACAAATAAAAAAACAATTGCAGAGTGTTAATATTTTACATTTTCTTAAACAGTCTTGCTCATATATCATCAAGTTTCTAAGATCAGGACACTTATTAAAGATGTCAATGTGCCATGATGCCACAACCAGGGCTCTGATCGAATTTCATGCACTTTCAGGTGCTGGTATTAACTAGTTCAAAGCCAGGAAAGAGCAAAAAATCATATTGGCAGGCATTTAGCTATGCTGGAGACTCTATCCACGAAGCATTCTTTCACCTCGGCTCAGTGCCCTTAGAAAGCACTGTGGCGGATGCACTAGAGTAATATATTTGTAAATTGTCCTGGCCTCTTGGCTCTCGTTTGTGATGTCTAACTGTGAGTTTGTTACTTTCCCATTGGTATCCTGGGTCAGGTGTGGAACTTGATTGTATCGATTCCTGATCTTTGCCGTCTTTCTTACTTTGCATTAGCCAGGCACCGATATTGTTCGACTCACTGCATTGAGCTGGTGGATGTTTTGGATAAAAAAAAAATGCTGAATTGCAAGAACTAACACTTCCAAGAGCTGTGTTTCTCGAAGGTGTCAAACTTGCACAGTATCAGTGAATCATTTGGAAAACCTCACCAGTCATTAATCCTGACAAATCAATGCCTGACAGTTATGGTTAGAAGCCTGACTGTGATAAATATTGTCCCGTTTTGATGACATTGCCCATGCGCGGATTCAGAGGCGGATAGGGGGTCCAGACACCCCCCTGGAAAATAACAAGTACGTATATGGGTTTCTATAGAAATTAGCATTTGGACCCCCCCCCCCCTGGAAAAAGTTGGACCCCCCCGGAAAATAATGGACCGCCTCTGTATCCTTGGTAAAGTATAAGTTTTGTTTTCTCAGCAATAAAAACCATTTGGAACCCCCCCTCTTTAAACTGTAAAATAAGCTGAGGACTAAATAAAACTGACAAAAATTCCTGGATCATCGCATGTTGCCTCCTGCCCCGAAAACCCGCTGCAGCTGATAAAATGTGGTTGCAGCATGTCTGTATGCGAAACATCTCGGTGTAAGTACAAAGCAAACCATTTATATTGTACTGATTTGTGTTGCTGTGGAGCAGAAGAGAACTCATGTAAAATATTGCCAGTGATCAATATGCTTATGACTTTTGAACAACTATTTTCATGTGGATTCAGATATTTCTTTAGCCGTACAACAAGAATGCCTTATTGTTCGATTTTGACCTTTGAAGACGATTCTACCTAGTAGCATGCGAAAGATAAATCAGATTGTAACAGTTTTCTATTGCCCGTGCTATCGAAGTACAATGGGTAACTTGTAGAGGGGTTTATCCTTATTTCCATATTATGAACTACTAAGTAGACTCTTCTAACTTTTGATCCTTCAGTGGTCAAAATCGGACTATAATGAGTTTGGTTGATAGTGTATGCAAATTATAATTTCTACTATCTTTTCTTTGGGTGTAGGATAAGCAGCTACAGATAAACCAAAAGCTTTGAAGCGTGACTCTATTTACAATATTGATATGTTGTTCTATACTGAACGAAACTTCTAAACCGCCACTCAATATTTTCTCAAATATCTTAACACATATGATACATAAATGGCTACAGTTTACACTCAATATGGAAAAATCAATTAAACTGAACCTGTCAAAATATTATTTTCATAAATTGAAATTAACATGCTCAATTGATAGACTGTATAAAGGCACCGTCGCATTTCATTTTCACACAAGCGCTAAAATTTGAACTCATCGCTTAAAATCAAGTATTCCAGGGACCTAAAGTGAAAAACACCAACTTTATGGTGTTATAAATGGACATTATTCAACATTTTTGGGTTTCGCTTTTATTAAGTAGGAATTTCCAGGTAATCCAAAATGTTCCTATGGAAGCCCATATGACATAAAACAACACAAGAATGCTATACGGAGATGACATGTTTTTGTCCACAATATTATTGGAACTTTCTGGTGCTGTAAATGGACATTATTGAACACTATCGTGTTGATTTAGTAATATAAAGTAGCAATTTTCATGCAATTCAGTGCTCCTATGGAGGCACATATGGCCTAAAAGAACACAGAAATGTGTTTATGGTGATGAAAGTTTTTTGTCGACAAAATTGTTGAAATATCCGTCATCCATTAAGCGTGTACTGCACATCCATCTCGACACTTCCGACGTTCCAATGCAGCATTTGTGCATCACCGCACCTAAGTATGGTGGACTATACAGGACATTTAATGACATACGCAATTCTCAGTTTTTGTCGATTTTTCTCGTCATACGAGTGCAAAAATGAAAAATGACCGACAGGTTGTGGTGTAAACTGTCGGCTCTATCAAAACATGCCAAACCTTGTGATAAATTATGAATCAGTCATAGCGAGGCCCCTATTTCGATTGAACCCACAGCCCGACCCCTCTACTTTATTCTCATACAACCCTAACGTTGCTATTTTTGTGATAAAATAAAGTTGTCCGATAGTTGTCGATAAAAATGCGAGTATACACAAGGCGAAAAAACATTTAGCATCGTGTGCCACGTGTAAAACAGGTATTAGTACTCTATCGTTACGCATAAATGAACATCCTTATTGAATCAAACTTTGTTATGTTCAATCGACGGATACATGTGCCCAAATCTACTGTGTTAAATATCATGTCAAACGGTTTAATAATAAATGAGCTATATTGAAAAAATGTGCTATGTTAACTGGCGGTTTAGAAGTTTCGTTCAGTATAGAAAAAAGGTTGCATGCATTTATTTACATTTACTATAAAAGCTTTGACATGCACATATGTTCTAGCCGGACTGGCTCATTTTACGTATTCTGCATCAATCGTTTGAAATAGAAAGACCCAAAGGCCATTGGTCAGAATCCTTAGTACATCTATATATATAAGCATAAGAGATTATATTTACTCCGTTTTTTATCAAAAACTATGTTGGTTTTTTATTCACTCCACTGTCTTTTTATTCGTAAATTGTGACGGCATTTACGTCCCACCCTCGAACTGACTTCACCCTATCTGAATATATTTTGTATGTTACGATTTAAAAGAGTTTGCATTCAGTCACGATAAGGCTACCAGTTCATTAAAGGAATATTTCCATGCGTTGGAAATGGAAAAATGCATATATAATATGTGGTATTTACATATTAGGCGTCATTTCGATGACGTCATCTTTTTTGTTCTGATGCGAAGACAATATGGGCGACATGGTAATTTTAATTACTTACCCCCTGCACACAAAATGCAAGAAAGTCCTGATCCCCATAGACTACAATGGACATACCGTTTAAATTGCACTGATACAATATACAATATTTTGATGACGTCATTATGACGTCCAGACGTGAAACCCAGATGGGTGACCAGGTGATTTTCATTAGTTATCCCCTAAAGTTTGATTTGGTATAGGTCACCATAAATCGGCATCAAATTCGCACGGGAGTCCCGATTGCCCCTGACTTTTGTTGCAACACAGTTATTTAACCCTTAATGCGCCAATCGCAACAAAAGTCGACTGCTTTTCTCGTCTGTTGAAATGTTTAAGAAGCCTCTATGGCAAACAGTGTGGACCCAGATCAGACTGCTCCTATAGGAGCAGTCTGTTCTAGGTCCACGCTGTTTGCTTCTATACTTAATTCGTCGGTAATGTAAGGCAATTATTTGCAGCAGACGACTTCAGCAGACGACATTTTCAGATACATTTTTTCTTGGCGCTTTAAGGGTTAGCTTGATCTGATTGTTTCTCTGTGCTGATGCTTTAAGTAAGTTAGGAAGCCTCTGTATATGCTAAACAGTCTTTGATTGAACAATAGCGGAATCTAGGGCGAACAAAGTGCCAGATCCATTACAGAGCCCAATGAAGACTCGGATGATCCGGAGTTCCTCTTGATGATGCCATAAGCTGGCGTGTAATCCCTGATCATAATCGCTGGTTTTCTTAGAACTACGGTTATATTAAATTATTCAAGTATAATTAAGTTTTTTTTTCAAAGCATGTCTTTAACCCTTTGCATTCTGGTAGAGTTTCTCATTCATATTGATGCAATAAGTTTGGAACTGCCCATTGTGTACTTCAAGGGGTCATGGGTAGAACTTTCTAAATTATTATGTATTTCTGTCAAAGAGTGTTGTTTTAATCTACGGAGGGATATAAAATGAAGTATTTTTTAGAATTTTTCTGCATTAGTCACTCCGAACTACTTTTATTTTCACAAATCTGAATGATAACAATAACTTTTATTGACACAATATATGACCCAATACACCCGTTCTGCGACCCGATTTTAAAACCAAAAAGTTTTGACCCACACGGCGAAAGATAAAAAACAGCAAACGAGCCAGCTCATTAGATTTCGGTACTTTTTCCAGCGAATGCTAAGACAACCCTGCGCACCAACACAGTCTCGACAGAGCCATCCACATGGTTTGTGAGTGGATGAATAGTTACGACGTTCAAGAACGTCACCTCTAGGCCTACTGAATAGCTGTATTTACATACTTTAAATGGGGTTTACACTTATAAGATTTATATTGACGGGCACATACATTATAGAAGAAAAATCAACTGGGAAAGCACCTCTTCAAGGTTACAACTTGTGATAGGCGCTGCAGATAGGTTAATTTATCAAACACTTTAAAAATATAGATATACCAACATGACTACATGTAAGCAAAGAAAAATGTGAGGCAATGTTGTGAGGCAATTTCAAATTTCAACAAATAAACACACACATTTTAAGATTTCTGATGATGCAACGTTTTAAAGCGATGGTACATGTAGTTTAATATAGCAGGAGTTCTGCCATAGTACCGTTTTACACCCTCCCGGCTTTTTAAAGAGGATCATATGACATCGATTTACAATAAACATGCGTTGACGTAATCTGTGGCACATGGGTATATTTGTACTTACAAAACCTACTTTTTCAGAGGGTTTTATATTATAACAATCACGGATATAGCTACATTTGTCAGGGAGGGTGGGCGTCCGATCGAACCCATACCATATCTTGTATGCTAAAACAAATCAAAGCAAAACCGAAAAAAAAAACTTTAATATAACATTTCATTTTTTAACTATTTTTAGTTTTGTTTGTATAGGCTTTATTTGGTCGGGGTCGATATCCGAGACCCCCCCCCCTAGTCCCACGCATGTCAGGGTACTTTAAATTTGATTATGGACAAGTGCCCTCTTGGGGTTAGCGGTTAATGCTATGCATTACCTGGAGAATTAAGAAAGGAAGATCTATCTGCATATTGCCTTCATATCTGTATTAATATATTTAATAGCTATTTGCCACTGTCAGTTTTTTTAGAAACGAATGCCATTTTTAACATTTATTAGCAGGATAAATACACCATTTGAGAGTTTTAAAGTGATATGTTTAATTTTCAGCATTTTAGTTCTTATAAGCAATTGTAATGTAATGCTAAGTTGAGTTGAGCATGAAACAATTCCAATATATTCGCGAGGCCTGGTTTGCTGTTACTCTTCTGTTACGGCAATACTGGTACTTTTTTGTCACGCGGCTACTCAAATCAGTATCAAAACAGTTGCCAAGACAACTATTATTACATGTAACAACATTTGTGCTTACATGTACTGTTGTTGTAAACATTACGCCTACTTTCGATTAAAATAGATATGAAATACTTATACTGTATACATCTCAATTTCCTCGACATATTCCCCTACCGAAGGGGCGGATCCAGGATTTCTTGAAAGTGGGTTCAATGAGACCAAATTATTTCAGTTTTATAGGATATTTAAAACTGGGCGCGGGGAGGGGGTTCAAGGGAACCCTCTGAACCACCTCTGGATCCTCCACTGTACCCCACTAACTCCGTTTGATCCCCACTTTGCAACATGCTACCAGGAAACAAACTTCCCAGATTGACCAAATGTGCATATAGTATAAAATGTAAGTTTGCCTGTAAACAAATTGGACCCAGATGAGCCCCGACAAAACGTCGGGCCTTATCTGAAAAAATGATTTAATTTAAAGATGCTCATTTTTAACGAATACGGCGTTTGCCACCAGAAAATCCATGTTTAACATTTGAGAGTATCTAAGGTGCGAACGTGATTTATTTTCCAAATTGAATATGGGGTTTTAAATAAACAAAAATATAATACCAAATTGAGACCTTTTTCTTGTTATCTAAGTGAATTGGAAAAAAGATTATGATCACACCTATGGTTATGTGAAAGGTATACCAAACAAGAAAAAAAAACTTCTTCACTGTTAAAACACATTCTCGTAAATAACCACGGAAAGCTTCTGATTTGCGTTCATCTCTTAAACACAAGAAAAGGGTAACGTTTAAATTACAAAACTAATGCTCTTTACAAAAAAGCAAACTATGTGAAGTCTTCATTCAACTCGGATCTCTATGAAAGTATTACTTGACTTTTCGCTTTCTGTAAAGGCGGCAACTTTAATATTCATATCTGGGCGTGGTTCGGCTATTTCATCTACTAAGTAAGGGAAATCAGGTTTTATTTATAATGTGGTAAAGAGTTAATAAGCTTTTTGTGCCGAGCAAACGTGCGTGCATTTCATGAAAATCCTAACCGTTTACATACTGAACTCACATTTATTTACCCTTAAAGCGCATAATCACAAAATGTATTTTTTGTCGTCCACTAAAATGGTTGAAGCCTCATAGACAAACAGTGTGGATACAGATCAGACTGCTCCTGTAGGAGCAGTCTGATCTGGGTCCACAATGTTTGCCTCTTTGCCTATGTTACATAGACATTTTCAGATGCAGTTATTTTGCTGGCGTTTAAAGGACTAAATAATGTATTTTGTGTCTATATTGAGATAATGGCGCAAGATGATACAGTTACTTTTGAATAAAACCACGCCTCATTTTCAGCTTTCACCTATGTATAAAGTTGACCAGTCCTAATTACGCATTCATGAGGTGCCGCCTTTACAGAAAGCGAAAAGTCGGGTAATATATGGCTCTTCAAACTCATTGCCCCTTTATAACAGTTCATAGAAGTTAGATTATCCAGTAGCTATTACCAATCCAGTAATTTTAGCATATAAAAGCGGGCCGCTATCGACCTGCCAGCGAAACGCCATATAAATGACGTTTATCTGGTGGGCCGATAGTGGCCCGAGATTTAAGCTGGCTGGGTTATTAAGTAATGCAAAATAGACTGCTCATAAATAAACTTAAAATATGTTTTGCTTAAAGTACCTATATTGTCACCTCATTTGCCAAAGGAAATAGATCGCTGTATCTGCATATCACTGTTCAATCAAACATAAATGCAGTTATCTAAACAATAATACATTACAGTAGAAAATCATGTTTCGTCAGAATCCTGCTTGTGATTGTGATTTTGACAATAAGAAAGCTGAGGATTACCTTTTAATTGCCATAGATTTGACAATAAATGTCTTGATGTTTTGTTACCACTCAGTTAACATTTAGCTCTGAATGGTTCAGAGAAACTTACAAGACATATGTGTTAACCATTTACCTCATAGAGACGTCTTTTAACGCTTTTGCAAAGAGAGCAGACCCAGAGAAGGCAGTTCTTGTAAGAATTGCCTGACCAGGACTGCTCTTTTTGCCTATGGAAAATATGATATACCTGATCCTGCACTAGTGGAGCTGACAAGTATTTTCTTTGTTCATTGTTCCAACATGAAAGTTTATTTATTCATAGTGGGTAGAGCTTAGCATGAATATTCATGAAGGAAAGGGTTAACAACCCAAACTATGTAAAGCCAACCGAGAAACTTTAGTGAACGCATTAAGCTACAATGTACATGCAGGATAATGGATGCCAATTCTTTTTTGTGAAGAGTTGGTTGTCCGATCATTCTATGAAACTTTATGTACTCGTATGTGTGCAAACACACACGAAAACCCCCAAGTGAAGTACAGATTAACCCATGGCATCTCTCTCTCTCTCTCCTCTCTCTCTCTCTCTCTCTCTCTCTCTCTCTCTCTCTCTCTCTCTCTCTTGTATGACCAGGGTGTCATGACGATTCCAGCAATTCAGTACATTGAATACGACATCGAACCGATATTGGTAAAAATATAGGTGGTCTTGACGTGATGTCGAAACCATTTACCCATCTCCCTCTCTCTCTCTCTCTCTCTCTCTCTCTCTCTCTCTTGTTTGCATATATTTTGTTCATTCCAAAAGAACATCATACCACCTTTTAGGAGATGACTCTTATCAGCTTTCGCTTACTGTCAAATTCTTTTCATTCGCATGCCTTGTTATATCATTGAGCTTTGTATGCTGTATTCCAGAGAATGAATAAAATATGTTTAAACCAACCCATGTCATCGGGTGAAAGAGACACAGAAGACTTGCAGCCACATGACAGCAATATCACAATTATACTATCCAGCTGTCTCTTCCTCAGCGAGGTGATTGCAAAACTAGAAAGGAAACTAATTTCTGCATAATGTTCAGCACAAGGCCAAAATATAAAACCCCCATATACAATGGGAGAAACAATAAACAATGAATCGACAACAAGATCGTCACCGCCTTAGAACAGACAGCAGCCGAGGGAGGCCACCAGGGGAGAACTTGAAGTCAGCCGTACCCATCAACCCGACGTGCTTTGACTATCTTAATTTTACATGTACTCTTATTGTTTTACGGTTGTCAAGGCAATGGTCCCCGAGGGATGACTTTATTTATCTGATGGTGTTGAGATAAAGTGATATCTGAATTGCTCTTACTCCAATCTTATTTCATATCTATCAAGTTGATTTATGATTCTTGTTAAGTATACAGGCTGTCAAACTATCAACTGACAATCTGATTAACAACATAAAGCACCACCTTTTTGTTCTATACGGCCACAGGCTTTAAGACCATGCACCAGAACAGAATAAAGCAGAATAGCAACATAGTGAAATTTCATAAAAGTCTATGAAACAATCGTATTACTTGCATTTTTGCCTTTAAAATTTGAATTTGAATTTTTCCACGATTTGATATGAACAGGTTTTAAAATAATTTTAAGAGTACATTATTCAAACTACTCGCAGGACGTCTGGTAAACATTATGCAAAACGGGCTATTGTTAATGTTTTCGAGCAACGGCCCTCAACGTAAATATTGTTTCCAAAATTTTCCCCCATGGATTCTTTATTAAGCCTGGTCGCTTAAAGGGCATGAAGATGCATGCTGAAAGTATTAACTCGGCCATTAAACCATAGCACAAGCAAACATACACTTAGGTTGGATGTAGATGTAGACTCAAGTTAAAATTTACACATCTAGCCCTGTTGTATACAGGGATTTGTCAGGCATATGCGGTAAAAACCATACTCTCATCAGCCAGTTCAAATGCTTGTATACAGTAAAACTTGTGTAAAACGGCCTCTCAGGAATTTGTCTAGACAAAACAAAGATCTTAATGACAAATGGTAGCTTAATGAAGGTTGAAAGTTTTGCAGAATGCTCTTTTGGAGCATTCTGCAACAGAGTTGGGGTAATTAAAATTGTAATTAATTGTAATTTAATTACATTTTCTCAAGTAATTGCATGTAATTGTAATTAAGACATTTCTTTAATTACAGAAATTGAATGTAATTAATTACATGGTCAAAAATGGCAGTAATTAACAATTACTTTCAATTACTTTTTAATTACTTTTCAGATCAGTTATGAACTTCAGTTATCTAAGAATACCATAGATATTTAAAATCCTGCTAAATGGTTCTTGGCCTTTGTAAATGCATATTTTATCATTTGCTGTACTCAATATATGAAAAGTTGAATGCAACATGGAACAAATGAGAATTGGATTTAGCCATGCTGGTATAGACATAAGAAAGTATACAACAATTTTACCACAGACTGTATGTTACCTCTACTATTTTGAAAGCACCCTTTCTTAAGCAAATTGTATATTCTTTGTTCATCTGCTTATAAAAGAAAGGGCTTTGTGACAACCAACCTTTAATAGTTAAGCTACCAAAACAATACAAAAACAAAGAAGGTGTGAAAATCTCAACAGTAGTATTTACTCCGACAATAGTGTTGGTTAGTGAATTGACTCCTTGAAGGCAATTTGTTAAATTTTCACACCTGGGATCAACACACTCATATGCTAAGGTGCATGACATAATCTATCAACTCTATTTTAAATCCTTAAACTTCTAATTTTCTATCTTCAATAAGATTATAATAATAATAATAATACATAGATCAAGATAAAGAAATTTTATGAGCGTAAAATTGTGATCATTTTCTTACCCATCAAATTAAACATGTGTTTTGGGTGCTAAAAAGATCCATCTCATTGAGACGGTTCTTTTGAGTACCCACAACATATGGTTTGGATGAGAAATAAAAAAAATAGTTTTCAATAGGCACTTTTATCTGGAGGCCTGATTATAATAATAATAATAATAATAATAATAATAATAATAATAATAATAATAATAATAATAATAAAATGTGATTCAGAAAATTAAATTGATTTCCACTCATTCAGTGAACCTGAGACCTATCATTGTTGATATAATAGCAAAAAAGAAAAACTAAATACATGTAAAATAGATGTTCCAGTGGGGACAGAAATAGCAATTTCTCACTTGCAAAGCCAGCATTTCACACGCAAGTAATATTTTAGTTCATCACTATCCGATATTCTTTTTTGTACTTTTTTTGCCAACTTTCATGTCTCATTATAGGGCCACACAGATTTCTTATCAACACTTTTTGAGAACAGTTTATATTCTCTGGCATTTAAACTAGTCTTACAAAATCATTTCCGTGGTTTATCTTCCAATTGTTAGACTTTTCTCTGGCCAATGTGTATTCATTTCTTTTAAGTTGCATCACTTAACAATAATACATGAAGTCCTAAAATAAAATCAACCTAATAGACATATATTGAATTTAGAATTCCAAGGTTATGCAGCCTTTTAAGGAGTTTTATCTCATTTCATATATCTCTGAAATTAAAATCTGATGAAGCTATCTACGAGGGACATTTGGAAAGTTCTTAGCACGGCATCATAACTCCACAATGCGTTGATAAAATGCCATCAAAAAATACATTTTTGGAAACTAGAATTCAACGGCTACTTAATGGTTAAATTTTTATTGAAAAAGAACTTTGCGTGCACGTGCAGCGCATGCTAAAAATGAGTAGGGGTTTATATACTGGCGGAAATTTTAAGTAAAATACTTTGAAAAAAGCGAAAGAAAATTGGGGACCTTATTTGCGATCTTTATTGGACAAATTAACGATTTGGTGCCAACTTATTTTTTATTAAATTATAATATGCGATCACTGCTTGCACGACTACCACCTTTACATTCGGAAAATTTTGACTAATAGAGAAATGGTTAACTTTTAAAAATGGGGCTTTTTTCGATTTTTCTTTATACTTTTACTATAAATTGTGTCACTACAGGAGCACGAAAAATGCCCATTGAGTATATGTTTTGCTTTATTTGTAGAGAACAATGCATAAACATCATTTCGTAACGCAAAAATTGTGGCTGGTTTAGTTCTGTATTCAAGAAAATTATTCCTAATAACACTACCCCTACTTTTCTAGAAGTGGGTGGGGTAACTTAACCCCTCCCATTTTGTCGATGGCATAAGAAGTTCTCATGGTATCGCGTTTGCCATCACAAAATTAATTGATTTCTACTCTCAAGGTAGTTTTACTTTTTTGTTTGCCACTGTTTTTAATAAAAATGAACCAGAACGTCAGCTCATAGCTAAACTTATTCTGCCCCATGGCAAGATTATAAGAGTTATCTTCCCTTTGTTCTAATATACAAAATTTATTATGGTTTCTATACAAAGAGCATAAAGTGTGCTTGACAAAAATACCAACACAAGACATTTTTAAACTACTGTCGGTTATTTTTTTTCAAAATATGTGCATTGTGACATGCGATTTTTAGTCGAAAAAATTAGCACATTGCTTTGCTTTCTAGACGGTTTTGGTATTGCTGTTCCGATATTTAGATTTATAAACATCCAACTCGGTCATCAATTGTATAATAACTGTACCAGATTGTGGCCTACCAAATGGTACAAAAGTATCTTATTTCATGAACTATTGTTAATGTTCTGCACACTTTTCAAAAGGTAATATGTTATATTTACCACTGAAATTTTGCGTTTTCCAGTATGCAAACAGTACATGGATTCACAATAATATTTTTCGTGTCTGCATTATATTATACTCATTAAATTTGTGCCATAACATAGAGGAAAGATCGCTCTTTAAAATGATACCACACATGATAAGGTTTGTAAATCGGTTACTGAGATATAAAACCATGCTAAGAACTTTCCAAATGCCCCTCGTATATGGCAGTGAAATGTAATTGTATGTAATTTATTACTTTGCTCAAAAGCCATGTAATTGTAATTGTTATTTAATTGAACAATTTCCAATGTAATTGTAAGTAATTAATTACTTTTTCAAAGTAATTGACCCCAAGTCTGTTCTGCAATACTTTTGACCTGCATTAAGCGATACGCGGTCTTGAAAACAAATTTTGGTCTTCTTTTAGAGTGACCGCTTAAGACAGGGTTTACTGTAAATTAATGATATACACATGTACTTTAAATAAAGACGCTGTTTCCACGTCTTGAAACCCATGTCTGGAAACCTCCGTCTTAAAATGGGCTACTATGAAAGGAAAGAACATAAATTGGTTCAATCTAAAACAACGCTTAGGGCAAAACTCTAGTCGGTATATCACTAAAATTAAAGTGATATATATATTGTCATAATGTCACGATCAAAATTAGATAAGTTTATCACGAATCATAATAGTCAAACATCTTATCTTTATTGACTACAAATAGATAGTCGAAGATGAAAGAAATGGCCGTACATGCTCTCTCTCTCTCTCTCTCTCTCTCTGGGACCATGTCTGGATCAACATAAAATAGATAAATTATCTTGTCAAAATCAATCTTTATTAAAACATGTTTAAGTGTGTGCGCGCGTGCGTGCGTACGTGTGTGTGTGTGTGTGTGTGAGAGAGAGAGAGAGCTGATAAACACACACCTCAATGACTGAAGGCATAAAATATAGGTTTAATATTTGAGCAGCGACATGAGATTCCAACAATGCGGTATGTGCGACCAGCAAAGGCTCAGACCAGCCTGCACATACGCGCAGTCTGATCAGAGCCTTCCCTTTTTTGCTTGAATATTCTATGAATATTAAGCTACTGACCGTACATTATTTGGAGTTTCTAAGCTTAAAATGAGGCTGCACTTGCTCGACTGTGTCTACACTTGTCAAAATACCACATTGTTAGAAATTTCTTAAACACTAGTTTATGCAGAAATATCTTTTCCATCAGTTTTCAACCTTTTTATCGACAACAATTTCCTTAGCGAACAAATCCAGGTTTGATCCCTATGTATGACAACTCTCAACAGTGTCTTTTTACCAATTTGGTAGGTTCTCTCTTTTTCAAAGGGATCAGCTTTTCAGATTATAAGAATTAACACTCTTACAGTGTCACCAAACCACGTGGTGTGTGACGTAAATTTTTGGTACCACCGGCAGCTAAATCATCAACAAGAAGCATCGCCTCGGAACTTCAATCAATCGTAAGTATTTTATTTTCCAGCCGATTTCAACGACATATAGCCTATTCTAAGGGGAAAAGTGAGTTCTTTACAACGGTGTTAATGGATTTGTCACCAGATTAATACTTTAGGCCTGAAAACGAGGCAAATGTCCAGGCAATATTTGGGACTGGCTTGCCGTGGTTGCACGGTGTTTTTCACATTTTCTGGACATTTGCCTCGTTTTCAGGCCTAAAGTATTAATCTGGTGACAAATCCATTAACACCGTTGTAAAGAACTCACTTTTCCCCTTAGAATAGGCTATATGTCGTTGAAATCGGCTGGAAAATAAAATACTTACGATTGATTGAAGTTCCGAGGCGATGCTTCTTGTTGATGATTTAGCTGCCGGTGGTACCAAAAATTTACGTCACACACCACGTGGTTTGGTGACACTGTCTTATCTGATTTCTGGGTATGTAAACTCGGGTCGATGACGGGTCGATTCTGCATGCTGACTTGATAATCAGGTACCATCTAATATTGGCGTTTGATTTATCAAGTCGAAGGTTAATGTTACTTCCACACGACACAACGACAGCTGCTGTGGTCTCTATATAATCTAGAATACTCTTGAGTTCTTAACAGACCTGTCTCATTTCGAATATTCAATAAACATATTGCGATCATTGCGCATTTAAGGCGAATTTGCATTGGTGACATAGAGAAAGAAAGCTCAAACTGGCAATTGGTAATATATTCTCCATGACGACGACCTTTGTTCTGCATCAAGAACGAGAAGTGGCTAAAAAATATATAACATTTGTCCTGACCCAATTTCATCCATTGATCAACATAAATGCCAAATGAATAGTGCTGACATGCAATAATACTCAAGGGAAAATGCTTTTTATACGGCATGAACCTAGTCATCTGAGATTTATTGCAGCATATATTTGAGCCTTTGGGATTTAGTGAAAATGCTACTGCATGCTTATACACTCATAACTCTTGAACCATATGGTATACATGTACTTTTCATAAAATTTTGCATACAGATGCGTGTCAACATTCCCTAACCACTGGCACCCGTTTTAGTATGCGCGAGAGTTTGCTGAGCATCAGTCCAGCCTGTTGTGGCCAGTTAGTGAAAATGCTCATAACTCTGAACCATATGGGTAATTTGGATCAAATTTTGCATACTTATTTTTAACATTGTCCAGCCACTGGTATGCTTAAAGGTGACGAGGGTTTGCCGAGCATTATTTTGGCCGGTCTTTTAGTGAAAACGCTCATAACTATTGAACCGCATGTTATATTGTATTTAATCAAAATTTGCATACTAATACATTTTAACATCATCGAGACACAGGTATGCAAAACGGTGACTAGGCTTCGCTAAGAAAAATGTCGCTCTGAACAAAATGTTGCATGTAAAATGTCTGCTTTGCGCCTTTGTTGTTTTAAGGCAATAAAGTTAGATTTTCGCGACCCATTTCATTATCAGGCATTATACCACCCTTACCAACTTAAGCGCGAAATATCTCGTGATGTGCAAGGTCTACACTGATGTAGGTGGTATAAAATAGTTATACCATGTCTGTCCACATGTACGTGAGATAATCCACTCGCTAAATCTCGTGGATTATCTCCACATACAGGCAGACAACCCATGGTATAACTATTACGTATATAAAATTTGAGTACAAGAGCAAATGCAGTAAAAAAACGGGCCGAAAAAATACGCACGCGAAACCTTTCAATCAAGATGGACTCATTATTTGATAGATAGACTTTGACAGCCAGAGTGACGTATGCTTAATGACATGTCGAAACATTCACGCTTTAAATCATTTGCAAATGACTAACAAATTACCTAGTGCATCTTTTAATTAACTGAAATGTGTTGTCCAGATTAGTTCTAACTTAAGCCAATAAATAAATAAATAATGTTCTTGTCAATTAATAATAAGACGAAAAAGCTATAGATCTCACACAGTAAGAGTATTGTCCGTCATGGATAGAGTCCAATAGAAAACAGGTGAAGCAGCTTAATACCGTTATTCATTCATTCAAGTTCATTCAGAAAAAAATAATAACACTGCAGGTAAAACAATTGTACTGATTTAGCGATAAATAATGATCATGTCATGTAAATCCTCGGTGGCTCAGTAGGTAGAGAGGCAACTGTAATAATATGCACGTGAGCTATGTAAAAAAGTTAAGGGGGTTCGAATCCCATTGTTTAGCATTTTATAGGCTTATTGATATGCTATATTTTTTTTTCATTTGTTTCCATTGTGTATTTTCTTATTCTAGATATTTTCTTATTTTGTGTATTTTTCTTTATATTTTTTAATATTTTACTTTTTCAATTTTTATATAAATAATTTTTTTTAACGAATAGTATTTTATTTCAATAAAGATATGATATAAAAAGTTCATAAAATAATGCCAGCATAGTGAGATTTTGATCGTAATACTGAGCATCAAAGGATCAGGTGAGCATTCAGAGCCTTTTCAAAACCTACGAATCCTTCATGCTTTTGCGCGCCATTATAGTAATGCAAAAATGAACTTTTCGAAGCGTTTTCCCAAAGTTTTCAAGTGACAATATGACTTTATGCAAAAATAACGATCGAACATAGTTTTCTGATACACTAACGTCTGCTAGACCCTTCGTGGGTCGTTAAAGCCCTCGCCTTTAACTGGTTTTCCTGTAAAGCCTGAAATATCGACATAAGCCTGTTTGTTCAAAGGCGGATCCACGACTCCAGGAGAGGGGATTCAGATAAATTAGGGAGGGGGTCGATTTGCAGATGATGTCTCATTTTTCTTGAATATCCCTTTAAAAATGAAATAATCTGTTCCGAAGCCCCCTGAACCCCTTCTGGATCCGCCACTGTTTGTTACAGCGCTAGGTAATTCAAACTGCCCACTGAAGGAATAAGAAAAAGAAAAAAAAAGAAAAGAAAAACTCAGGGATTCGAACCCTCAGAAAGAAATACAGGTTCGAATATATTAATATTGCTACTTAACCACTGGACCACTGGTCTGTGACTCCCAATGATAGCTTTAATGCATTAGTTAGGATATAACTACCAATATCCTCGTTTGTTTACCTGTCTAAATGCGGGATTACCTTTTATTGTTAATAGACCTCTCCGATTACAGTTATAATTAGTGACGTCACTTTACTCTATACAAATTTTACCTCTATATATACTGCAACCCAATTTACAAACACGTCAACAGCATTGCCTATTCCTAGAAGCAAAATAATATATAGTTCAGACAGAAGCCCTTGTACTGCTCAAAACAAGATTTGAGTCGTGACATGAGATTTCCAACAATGTGGTATGTGCGACCAGCAAATGCTCAGACCAGCCTATGCATACTCGCAGTCTGATCAGAGCCATTGCTAGTCGTTTGAATGATCTATGACTGTTAAGCTACTGACCGAACAGTATTTGGAGTCTCTAAGCTTAACAGGAGGCTGCACAGGCTCGTCTTAGTCTACACATGTCAAAATGCTACATTGTTGGAAATCGCATGTCGCGGCTCATTTAAACCAGTACATGTGTGAATTCTTATTGGTGAAAAAAATGTAACTAATATACATTTAGAGCAGCCTTTTTCTATTTGCTCACAAAGACCTAGAAGTGTATGGTACAGAGGTTGCTGGGTAAGTTCAAACCAAGAAGCCCCCCTAAATATGATTGGAATATCTTCAAGTTTGAAAACTATAGCCTTACGTTAATCATTATGGATGATTACGTTCGACTGTTTGTGTCAAACTGACCCATTATGAGAGAAATATCGGTTAAATTTTAGACGATTGACATTTTTTTTTTTTTTAAAAAAAAGGCATTTTCACCCAAATTTTTATATATTTTTGACTAAAATGATCCTTCTTGACAGCTGGAGTTTAAATTTGAAAACAAAACTAACTCTTAAATGTATCCCAATTGGTGTTATAAAACTCATTTGTCAGCGAATTGTAATTTCCCTTATCATACAGCCAAATTTCTCTTTCATATTCGTGGGTAATTGTTTTATCAAGGTTAAGTACACAATATATTGGGCAATGAAACCTAATATTTTGACCAAGGAATGGTTCGCCAACACCACTAAGAAGTATGTGTTTTTTGTTTGTTACCAAAATGAGATCAATTAGAGAAGATGATGATTCTGTGAAATGTGTAGGTTCAGAAATTATATTAGAGGGATTGTACATCTGACACAGAGTTTCAATTTTCCTACTTGAAGTAAGTTTGTGCATATCTAAGTTGAAGTCGCCAACAACAATGACATCAGTGATAGTTGTGTCAAAAGCAAGACTAATAGAAGTTTCAATTTATAACATAGAACCAGACAGGTGGAGAATTAGGGGGTCTATAAAAGGTACCTAGGAGAAATTTCCTGTGTTTAGTACAAATCTCGATCCACAGACATTCAACATCATTGACTTCCAATTTGGGCCTATGTTGGAAATAAATTGATTCCTTGACATATACACAAATTCCTCTGTGGTTATCACCTGGACGATCACGTGAAACCATTTAGTTTTAAATCATCATTGAGAGTACGAAGCCAAGTTTCAGTCAAACATATAACATCAAAGTCATGTAATTCTCCTTCAATCAGTTCTACCTTATTAACTAGACTTTGGACGTTATAAAGAAACGATTGAGAACTTGCTTTTAATAATCTCTTTCTCTGTCTTTTGTCAATCAATATTAGCCCATGTGCTGATTATCCCACAAGAGTGTCACATTCTCTTTGCAACGTTCTGATTGGCCGAGAGCACAATAAACCGCGCTTACTGCTTTCACAATTCAAGACAGGTAAACTTAACATGCCCTCGAGCATGGATTAGCGGTGATCAAAATAGCGGGGAAGCGAAATATGGACTCCCGCTGTCATCTTCGCACATATTGGAGGGTTCTTAAAACAATGATTGACGTACATGGATTTGCAGTTAATTGCCAGAATAAACGGATCCTTGGATTATCAGCACCCGCTGTTTACCGTATTTACATTTAAATTCACTACAGTATAAAATATATTGAGATCAGACGAAAAATTCGTAAAATAGATGCTATATTTTGGAATATTCGCAAAAACGTAATTCGTATTTTCTGGAAATCGATTTGCAAAATATGCGAAAATGCGACAGATGGACACCCCTGCTTAACTTAAGAATTTTTTAAGAAATCAAGAGGAGAAAAAATGGGGTATGTTTATACTCTGTTATGACTTCAGTCAGCTGAGCTCATTAAAGCGTTTGGCTTAAGGAACCTATATGCTATTCCAAAATATCTGTAGTGATGCTTCTAGGGTACAGGATTGCGGGAAACTCGCGAAAACTCGAGTCAGAACGCAAAAATATGCCCTGCGCCCAAATGATGCAGATTTAAATAGCTAGTGTCATACATGCCTTTAAGTAGCTAGTGTCACACATGCATTCTAAAAGAAAAGTAGAATTGAGTTGACCGTTACCTACAAATATTGGCAATTCTTTCCTACGGAAGAGGTATCGTGCCATACATTAACTTTTTTAAACCATCGACGCAGATATCAATTTTCATTTCTCGCGTTTTAACTATCATTCTTTCAGCGTCAACGTGCAAATCATATTTAAAACAAATGAAAAAATGTAAAAAGAAAAAGAAAACAAACATAATATACTACTAGAAAATAACCATTTCATGGCATGTACTCTCTTCTATACAGAGATCAAGTCAGCTTTTCACCAACAATGAAATTATAAGACGTCGTCTAAAAATAGTGACTGGACTACCTTCTGTAGAAATAGCTAACAAATGAACACGACATGGACAGTTTCCCTTAGGCACCTCTATAAGGAACTTTCAAACATCTTATGCTCTGAAACCAATACTCAGAGTTCAAAAAAATTGAAAGAAATGGCAACTAGGTGAGGTTACATTATATAGCTTAAACGAATTTGATCTAGTATCGAAAATATGTCGTTATGGGTCGGGACCAGTTTCCAATATATCAGTAACTGTATACAAAATTAGGGAGAGCAATACAGGTCCACTTAGTCATCTTCTTTGTCTTTGTTCTAGTCTCTTCTCCAAGTACCATTGGTTGGACTGTTGTCTGTGATTGTGCTATATCCTAGCATTTGTTTAGCACATAATCTACTAACCGTACGTAGGATTAGATACACACTTATTAGCATAGCATTTTTATTATGTTCTTATCCATCAGTTTTAATATATAATTTGGGTACTTAAAAGAACTCTCTCATTGAGACGGTATTTTGAGTAACCACAACTTATGATTTGGTCGAGGATTAAGAAAACTATTATTTTGGCACGCACTCTAACTTAAGCATGCTAATTGGAATGCATATCTCACATCAACAACGACAAAGATTTTTTTTCTAAATTATCTTCAACGAATTGTTTCATCAGGTAAGGGTACTTCTCCATCAATATGCAAAACCAAATAATGGATACACGTTAAAGACACACAACAACCCTAGCCCCGGGTAAATATTTTCGACTATCGCCCTCTCAGAAAATAAATATGTACATATTTACCACCTGCTGTCAAAGCAAACGAAGATAGAGTTAATTTAACAAAGGTCCAGTTAAGCATTTTTTCAGCGTAAAATTGCGATAATTTCCTTATCCATCAATTAAAACATGTGTTTTGGGTGCTCAAAAGAACCGTCTCATATGTTTTGGTTCTGAAATGAGAAAAATAAATTTCAGTTACGCAGTCTTATCTGGGGGCCTGATTTAATATCTCTTGCTGCTTTAGTGACATGTGATAGTAAATATATCACATTCTTGTTACGTACATGACGTCAATTAACACAATTGTCAAAAAATCTTACTAAATTGAAGGAAAAGGAACAAAACATTTATATATGTGAATAAATAATCATAGGAAAACCTACTCATACATATCCATGACGTATCCCGTACTGCAGTATCCGCATTGAGATCCCCCTAAGGACGAGAGATTTTCTTGTGTCTTGTGCATCCCATTTCTGGAACTACCTAGACCTTCGACGGTGGCTATCTCTCTCCCCCCCCCCTTCACACAGGAAGAGGGGACTAAGGCACTGTTGAAAGAGTATATATAACTAACGTTAGTGAAGTATTATAAAACATGACTTACATCTTGAGAAACCAATGCTAGGCTAGTGTATATGTATCTGCAATACCAATGGGAAGGCGTGTATATATCTGAGAAACAAATACGAGTCTTACATATATCTGAGAAACAAATAGGAACGCTAGCGCATATAACTGACTAACAAAAGCCAAAGCTAGCCAAATAGCAAGCGAAAAAACCAATAGCAAAGCTGGCGTATATCTGAGAAATCAATGACAAGGCTAGCGTATTTGTAAAAAGTCAAAAGCAATGCTTTTATATATCTGAGAAGACAATAGAAAGGCTAGTATATTTCTGAGAAACAATAGCAAAGCTGGCGTATATCTCAGAAACCAATCTCAAGGCTAGCATATATAAGAGAAACCAATAGCAAGGCTAGCATACATGTATACATGTAAGAGAAATCAATAGTAAGGCTAGCGTTTATCTCAGAATCCAATAGCAAAGCTAGCATATAGATTGTGGCAAATTAAGTAAGTAAGTGTGCAAAGATCAGGAATGGATACAATCAAGTACCGCACCTGACACAGGATACCAATGGGAAGTGACAAACTCATAGTTATACACCACAAACGAGAGCCAAGAGGTCAGCCCTTTCCCAGGAGGTGACCACAAGGCACATATAAACAGATGCCCACAAAGGCATATCAAACACAAGACAGAAAAAACATAAAAGATCTACAAAAGAACTACAGCCTTGGAACGGTCAGTAAAATATTTACTGGAGGGCTTAAACCCGTTTTACTGCGCCAACCACACCCTTAATTCAGATGTGGATCAAGACACATAGATATTTGGTTTGCATGAAATATCCCTTACTTATCAATGCATCATCTCCTGGAACATATAAATCAAGATATAACAAGAAGATAAAGCAAAGATAAGAACTCAACAGTACATAAAACTGAATACTTGAGCAAAAGTAATCCAACAGGTAAACCCGGAGGGCCCAACAAATAGCCAAAGCATCACTTATTTTTAAAGAGATGTGTGCCAAGATTGTGCTGTTACAAATTGTCAAATATTCTTACTAAATTTAAGGAAAAGGAACAAATACATTTATATATGTGAATAAATAATCACAGGAAAACCTACCCATACATATTGACGTGTCCCGTACTGCAGTATCCGCATTGAGATCCCCCTAAGGACGAGAGATTTTCTTGTGTCTTGTGCATCCCATTTCTGGAACTACCTAGACCTTCGACGGTGGCTATCTCTCCCCCCCCCTTCACACAGGAAGAGGGGACAAAGGCACTGTTAAAAAAGTATATATAACTAACGTTAGTGAAGTATTATAGAATATGGCTTACATTCTGAGAAACCAATGCTAGGCTAGTGTATATGTATCTGCAATACCAATGGGAAGGCGTGTATATATCTGAGAAACTAATACGAGTCTAACATGTATCTGAGAAACAAATGTGAATGCTAGCGTATATAACTGATTAACAAAAGCCAAGGCTAGCCAAATAGCAAGCGAAGAAACCAATAGCAAAGCTGGTGTATATCTGAGAAATCAATGGCAAGGCTAGCGTATATGTAAAAAGTCAAAAGCAAGGCTTTTATATATCTGAGAAGCCAATAGAAAGGCTAGTATATTTCTGAGAAATCAATAGCAAAGCTGGGGTATATCTCAGAAACCAATCGCAAGGCTAGCATATATAAGAGAAACTAATAGCAAGGCTAGCATACATGTATACATGTTAGAGAAACCAATAGCAAGGCTAGCGTATATCTCAGAATCCAATAGCACAGCTAGCACATAGATTGTGGCAAATAAAGTCAGTAAGGGTGCAAGATAAGGAATCGATACAATCAAGTACCGCACCTGACCCAGGATACCAATCAGAAAGTGACAAACTCACAATTATACACCACAACCAGAGCCAAGAGGTCAGCCCTTTCTCAGTAGGTCACCACAAGGCACATATATAAACAGACGCGCACAAAGAAATAGCAAACACAAGACAGAAAAAACATGAAAGATCCACAAAAGAAGCACAGCCTTGAAACGGTCAGTAAAATATTTACTGGAGGGCTTAAACCGGTTTTACGGTGCAAACCTCACCCTTAATTCAGATGTAGATCAAGACACATAGGTATTTGGTCTGCATGAAATACCCCTAACTTATCTATGCATCATATCCTAGAACATATAAATCAAGATATAACAAGGAGATAAAGCTAAGATAAGGACTCAACAGTGAACAAAACTGAATACCGGAGCAAAAGAAATCCAACAGGTTAACCCCGGTTGACCTGACAAACAGTCAAAGCATCACTTCTTTTTTTTAAAAGAGATGTGTGCCAAGTTTGTCCTGTTACAATTGTAAACAGTTTAACTCAACTAGCAGTCTGATTGGGTATGTCTTTTTACATGTTCTTTTCTGTTAAAGAGACATTTTAATCCCTAATAATCCCCCTTAGATTATAACCTGTAGTAAACAGTCCTCCCAGCCATAGCTCACACAAATGGTGAATCTTATCAAAGTAATTATGAGTTGCTAAAAGAGATTAAAAGTATCTGTGTACAGGGCCTGAAAAGGAGAGAGTAGATTTAAAAATATTTAATTATTTATTTATTTTTGCTATTATAGATGTGCATAATATTATATAATTATTGACTTCAATGAGGTAGACATCAGGATTTATCTACCCGAAAAAGTGATAATTCACCGAGGCCACTAGGCCAAGGTCATTATCACTTTTAAAGGTAGATAAATCCTTATGTCTACCGATATTGAAGTCAATAAAGTTTTGTTATATGACTTTTCAACTAAGAATGAAAATATTCTACTTTCACTTTTGTTGTGAAAGACATCTAAGACATCTAAGGACTTTCTCATTAGTTTTAGCAACTTTTATTAAAATATTATAATTGAGTATTTTGCATTTTCAAATTTATATTAATTCTCTAAATGGGGAATATAAAATGTTATCATAAAACTGTTTTTACAGTTTGTTTATTCAAACAAAGATAAATAAGCAAACAAAACAAAACTGCTGTAATAATTCATGAAAGTATTTAATTTACCTGTTGGGAGTTGAAACAGCAAATCATGTAAATTTCATGCAGCACACTCATCATGCTATTTTTAGCTGTCTAGAGGGTACTATTGCAGAAGTGTCAAAAATATTAACTTCTGGAAATTAGTTTGAGCTGGTTTTCATGCAATATTAACTTGTGGACTGGTTTAGACCAGTTTCCAGGTAGACATAGAGATTTATGAAGACAAATTGGACCAATCAGGAGACATGATTCTCTCCAGTCATATAACAAAAGTATTTATTATATAACCTATAAATAGACATATTTTTATTGGTCCAGATGCCTATCCACTCGAGTCCATAAAACTACATATCACATGGGCTGCTGTTTTTTTCCATTCAATATTAGTTACTAAAAATAGACTTCATGGAAACTTTCCATAACAGGCGTGCTTTCAGCGTGAAACTTGCATGATTTGCTGTAAAAATACAATTCAGTGAGTGACAGCAGCATGAAATTCACAAGATTTAGTATTTCATCATTTACATGTAATTCAGACTTTGCTGTTGAATATATTAATTTCTTGATTGATGCAATAAACTTGGAATGGTTCATTGTATAATTCAAGGGGTCACAGGTTTTAATTTCTAACGAAATTGCAGTTTTCCCCTGAAGATCTTTTTTGTCTTAGCAAACAGTGTAGACCCTGATGAAATGCCACATTATGCGGCATTTAATCTGGATCTTCTCTGTCTGCAGTTGTAATAACAAATAAAATATGCATTCATCCCTTTTTAACTGAATGTAATCAGTTAGTCGTCATGTAAAAAAAATCAAGACTGTCCAAGACATAGTCCATAGCCAAGATATTGTTGTTGTTGTTGCTTTTTTTGTTTAGAGAAATTATATAATAAAACAATTGTTGACTATTGAGGCATTGGACATGATGTGATATCGACATGATAATACCAATATTGACCTCGGCTCCACCTCGGTCAATATTGGTACTCTCAGGTCGATATCACATCATATCCAATGCCTCAATAGTCAATAATTGTATAATTTGCAATGAAAATTGCATTTGCGGTTAAGGTCTAGCTAGACTGGCCCCAACCCTTAAATTAGTTTTCTATCAATGTGTCCCAGTGCATTTTTGCTAAAAGAAAACGAATCATTATGATTATAAATTTATATTGATTTTTATTCTTCAAAACATAGAAATGTTTCAGAGTGAAGTTAGTTTAAGGTCTAGTTGACTCCATGTAGACTACCAACATTGTGGTCTGCATTAGATTCATCCTAGTTAACTCCATGTCAACCCCCTAGTTAACTATATTTAACTGGGCAGTTAACTCCTAGTCAACTTCAAGGCTTATTTAGTCTGAACGTTAAATGGTGAACAGTACTGTACATACCAATACTCACTGTTCTGGGCCCAATAGGATTTTATGAGCCTAAGTAAACCCTTAAGGCGCCAAGATAAAAATGCATCTGAAAATGTCGTCTGCTGAAGTCGTCCGCTGCAAATAATTGCCTAATATTACTGGGGAATTAAATATAGAAGCAAACAGTGTGGACCCAGAACAGACTGCTCCTATGAGCAGTCTGATCTGGGTCCACACTGTTTGTCATAGAGGCTTCTTAAACATTTCAGCAGACGAGAAAAGCAGACGGCTTTTGCTGCGATTGGCGCATTAAGGGTTGATCATATCATCCGACAGAGCGGGAGCATTTCTTCACATCTTCCCTATCTAGGGAGTAGCCCTGTGTACATCGCGTGACATAATGGTGTGATGTCTTCACGTTGGAGGCCATTTTTAGGGACCAAGGTATTTAAAGCTGCACAGTCTGTAACTTTGATCTTTTAATTTTGTAACTAATGTTTCTATTTTTCAAGAACACAGTAAAAAAACTAAAATTCAGGCATACATTTTACCAATTTCGTAAATCTTAACAAATTATCAGTATCAAAACAGCAGCATTTATGTTAAAATTAACTGTCTATAATTATTCGAGGGACGCAAATAATTACCAAAAAGAGGAAACACACCTGTTTTATAAGATTATTCACTTTTCTGTGCAGTTTTCAGCTATAGTGAACAGATTTATTGTGAAAACATAACTTAATTCTACTTTTACAAATGATTTAAAAAGAAAATAAAAAAAAAATCGAAAAGTGTTCATAGTTGCAGACTTAGTCTCCTTAAATTTTCATGGTAAAAAGTGTCCCTTGTACCATATGCTAAATTATTGACAATTATTTTCAAATATGGTCGGTAGTTTTTGACAATATGATTTGCTTGTATGTCCTACGAAAAAACATAGCCCAGGATATGTCCGTATTTTCGGTATCATCTTCTCAACCAAAGAGCCAGGGACGTAGTTGGACTAAAGTTCAGAGTAAACTCTTGTGGAGCGAGGCTTACGAGACACCTTCTAACGTTTTTGCAAACAGCGTAGACCCAGATCAGGCAGCTCTTGTAAGAGCTGCCTGATCACGGTCTACTCTGCTTATGGAAATATCATTAGATAAGAGGTAAGAGCTGCCTGATCGAGGTCTACTCTGCTTATGGAAATATCATTAGATATGACCCTACACTAGTGGACCTGGCAAATAATGTCTTTGTTCTATGTACCAACATGAACATGTATTTCTATAAAATATATTCATAGTGGGTGGAGCCTAGTATGAATATTTCATGAAGCACTCTAGCACGCACTAACATGCCGCCTTTCGCTCGATGCACACTGGGATTGAACCGCCATTTTTATTAGAATATTTTATGCGATCACTGCTTGCATGACTCAGGGCTTTACATCCAGAAACTATTGACAAATAGAGAAATGGTAAACTTTCAAAAATTGGACTTCTTGCGATTTTTAACAACACATTCTGTCACTACAGTAGCGCAAGAATTGGAACGGGACTAGCGTGATATCGCTAGCTACCCATAATTCAAAGCGCAAAATGCGAGAGATCTAGAAGAGGTATCTTCAGGTCTCGCCAGAATGGCTTCAATTAAGGAAAACTTCAAGACATGACTGAAAAAAGTGTTGACTGGGACGTAATGGATCGACCCATGCAAACAAACAAACAAACAAGAAAGCAAGCAAACAAACAAACAAACAAACAAACAAGAAAGCAAGCAAGCAAACAAACAAACAAGCAAGCAAACAAACAGAATGAGTTTGCTACAAATTTATATGCGAATGTTACATAGTATAGCAGGACATTATGCTCAATGGCTTTGTCTGCCATGTAAGTACAAACCTGATTTATACAAACAGGGCATTGCATTATAGCAGTACCCTCCAT
This sequence comes from Loripinus fragilis, assembly GCA_964019695.1. Taxonomy (NCBI): domain Eukaryota; kingdom Metazoa; phylum Mollusca; class Bivalvia; order Lucinida; family Lucinidae; genus Loripinus; species Loripinus fragilis. The sequence goes on along the minus strand of OZ026519.1, from coordinate 20,797,938 downwards.
TTTAGTACATCTCCTACCGAATGATTGTTGTGTAACTGGTCAATATGATACATATCTCGACTTGCACGTTTAAAATGATTCCAATCTATGAAAAAGGGCCATTTGAACCAGGTTGAATATATCTACAATACATAATTACGATCCAATTATGTATTTCTTTTTATTTCCACAGATTCATATACATGTACCATTTTCAATATGCCTATGTAACAAATGGTATTTTCAAGAAGTCTTTAATGTATCTAAATTGCATTTTTTCAAATGCTTAATATACCTTGACAATCACAAACCAGAAAAAGGAACGCAGTGGCTCAGTGGTAGAGTGCTTGACTCCAGACCGAGGTGCCGCGGATTTGAACCTCACCGGCTTCACAGCGTTGTGTCCTTGGACAAGACACTTTAATCCTAGCTTAATACTGGTTCAACCAAGGAAGACCAGCCCCTACATAACTGAAAGATTGTTGATGTGACGTAAAGAATCAAATCAATCAAAATAAATAAACCAGAAATCATTCATATGCTTAACATGGGTGCCAGAAAATTTGGCCCCTTGGTTCATGCTCCGGGTTGAACAATGCTAATACTGTAAATTCGGAAATTTTCGCGAGAATTTGATTTTCGCGAATAGCGTTAAAAGGCACATTTAAGACATTAAAATTCGCGACTAGGGCATGATTTACTTATATCAGTACACGTCAGAATGATTTCTCCATTTCGCGAGGATTTTATTTTCACGAAACTTCGCATATGCGAAGTTTCGCGAAAATAAAATCCTCGCGAAAATTACCGAATTTACAGTATCTAGGACACTTACACACTAGAAAGGGGCCTTAATGCTGAGCTGATTTCTCGGTATTCATTTTTTCAGAAAGCATTCGTATTTGAAACACCCATGTCTGTTAGGGTCCTCTAAACATTCCTTAAGAATGAGTCCTTGGATTTATGTCCCAAGTTGGGACTAGGTTCAGCATCTAGGGCAACTTTGTCAAGTGTTCTTATGCTTCATTTCACTTATTTACCATCCATGATTCAAATAGTTATCAAAATATGAGGCAAAATAACTGGAACTTAATAAAGTAGGTTTTACTGGTCTTAATCCAGTAATGAATGTCAAACAGTTGGTTCATGTGTCTGCAAAAATGGTCATCTCTTGTAATTTCTTTTCTTCATAGGCACTAATGGTTGATACTGTTTTGGGGTCTGCATTATCGTCGCTAACATGGTCCTGTTTACAGTAAAGGGAGCGATATCTTCTGTTATTGTAAACGTTTACAGTAACGGGAGGGTTACACTAACGTGTGCTACAGAGCGTTCTCGTGGTAAGGCCGGATTATAACCATATGTTCTTCGTGTTTAACAGGACCGTACATATGTAGCCCTGGGCCCGGAATTACAATGCCTCCTTAGAGTTAAGGAAGACTTAAGTTAAGTATTGATTTTTCAGGATGCGAAAAATAACGTTTAAAACTGATTAAAATCAAAATAGTTTTAATTTTTCTGAAGATCACAATGATATCTTTGTCCACAAATACCACATCGACCCAGGCAATTTATTTAGCAGTTAATATAGCATGTTGAAATATCAATACTTAACTTAAGTCTTGCTTAACTTTAAGGAGGCATTGTAATTCCGGGCCATGATGTTTTAAGTATCTATGTAGACCCTGACTGATTGCCGCGTTTGGAGTCTTCACTATTTATTTATGTGTTTCCAGTCCTCAAAGGATTAATGAAATAATATTAGTCAATCCTCGCTTCCTGTTTTCAGCTTAGCCATTCAAGTGTTTCAAAACATATTGATAGGTTAAGTTAATCAAGCACACGGTAATACTCCCCTGGAAGTCAATTATTTTAATAGTGAACGTTTATTTTTAAAATCAGATTGCAATCTTAACTATAATGTCCCTTTTCACTGATCGTTTTGTGGTCAAATTTGTTCAGTCCACATCTACTGGTCAGTTTAAAGATAAATAAAGATAGAAACAACGGCAAAGTCCACTTGGGTACATGTTTGGTGAAGATTTTATGCTTTACATTAAGTGATCATCTCATGCGAAACCCGGGTGTTACAGGCTGTCCTTTGGCTTCCTATTTTGGCCACGACGCTTAAAAGATCTGACTTTTGCATGCGCATTTAATTCGCTACATAGGCTCGATCCCAGAATCTACTTGTGTTTACCACAAAAATATCAGATATATCAGGCATACCAAAAAAGAATATTTTCTAGTACTGTCGGTACTCCGCCACTCCCCCACCCACGGGTAGCATGGGTAAGATAAGATTTTCTATCCAAGGGTAAAATTGCAGATATCCTTATCCAGTGTGCAAGAAATATATTTCTAGAATTTCCTCGTTCATGGCACATACGTTGAACTCATGTCAATGTCCCTTATAACTGAATGGAGGTGGTCTTAGCAGTGCTGAGATGGCAGAAAAGCTGTGAAAATAAGAATAAAACTGTTAGTCAGACTGTTTCATAAGACGAGAAACAAGCGCTCAAAATAATATATGTTCAGGAGCGCCGTGGCGCAGTGGTAGAGTGTCAGACTTAGGATTGAAGGGTCGCTAGTTTGAGACTCATCGGAGGCAAAGTTTTGTGTCCTTGAACGAGGCACTTTATCCCATGCTTAGTACTTGTTCAATCAAGAAGACAGGAAAACGCCCCGACATGACTGAAAAAAAATGTTGACTGGTGCGTAAAGCACCAAACATAAACAGACCCGCCATATATTATAGAAAACTACAAGGTATTTCCAGATTATATATATTTGATATTTCCTAGTCATTTTTTCTATGTATATACGTACGTAGAGAATCTGGATACCTCAGGATTGGCGCAATCCTTAAAGCGCCAATCACGACTGAAGCAGACGAAAAAAGCGATATCTTTCCTTATTTTCGAAAAAAATAAGGTATGATATTTCATGAAATTCGTCTTCTCATGAAATATCATGCCTTATTTGTTATTTTTGATAAAGCAGCAAAATTTGAAATTGTCTTCTGCTGCAAATTATAGGTTATACATATGCGATACGTACGAAAATCTCATGAACGGCTCAAATACTAGACATTTCTTGCTCACATATATCTGGTATTTTCTCGTTCTTGATCCAAAAGCAGAACCCAGGTCATTGTCTCTCAGAAATCTATGAAGGCGATCTAAGCAGTGCTGAAATGGCAGAAAAGCTGTGAAACTAAGTCAGGCTGTTTCATAACTTAAAAGTAAGGCATAAACCATTATTGGATGAGAGGCGTAGAATATTTGCGGACGAGAGACAGACCCTCACAATAATATATAATAAATGACTACAAGTCATGGTCACCAGTGGTGACCACAAGTTTAAGCCTTTAATTCTATGCCCACACCCTATCGCCTTTACCCCTGGAATGATTCCATAAAATATAGGTGAAATGTCCGGTTCAGTGAGAGGATATGCAAAATTCATGACAACACTGTGGCTAAAGCTCAATGTAGCAATTTAAGGTCACGAGTTTGAACCTTTGAATTCCTTCCTTCATGCCAGAAGGATTTTCATTATAACTTTAGTCAAGTATAACTGTTTGAGACTGTATGCAAACCGTATGTTTAAACCATGCCAACTCAAGGTCAAGGTCAAAGTTGAAGGTCAATAATTTGAACATTTGATTTCATGATTGCATAATGTCTTTACTACTTAAGGAGTTGCATTATGTTTCTTTTAAATTGACTAAACTAAAAATGGTTTCTTCAGTGAGAAGATGTACAGAATACATGTCTCCATTATGCGAGCTCAAGGTCATAGCCATAACTTCATGCCAAGCCTTGAAGGATATTCATTTGACTCTGGTTACATATTGACCTAAGTTAAACATGTCCATGGCCGTTCATGGCACTTTTGGTGATATGGTATCATACACACTACAGTTTAAACATAAAAATATTCCAAAAAGTCTCATTGGTGCAGGATGCTGTATGTACCCATGTGACGTCATCAGCAGCGTCGCATGATAGTGCAGCCAAATTAACGACTGATTCATATCAATTCTGGGTTGCACATTAAAGAGGGTCTGGATGGGGTATAATGATTAATGAATAATTGCCCTTTTTATAATGAATAGTGAATAATGAGACCAAAAAATAATGAATAGTGAATAATGAGGGCCTAAAAATAAATGAATAATCTTATTTATTTAATGAATTGAAGAAAAAAATAATGAATAGTGAATAATCAGATTTCTTTGCCACCTTTTTTACTATTAATGAATAATTGGTCTTATTTTAATGAATAACCAAAATTTTAATGAGATGAATAATGGGCTAAATTTTTAATGAATAGTGAATACCAGATCCCCCCATCCAGACCCTCATTAAAACCTGTGAGTAACTTTTCAATCGCATATACGGTTTGTAAGAAAAGTGCAAAAATATGGCGATGCATTTTCAAAATCCTCTTGTATATATAACAACTTTAGAACACTTTTTCCGAGGTGAAATGAGCCAGCACAGGTTTTGGCACTTATCGTTTCGGTGGGGAGTCAAAGCTCAAACAAGCCTACACATCCGCATTGTCACACCAGAGCCATTGCTGCTTGAACACACACATAATGTAAGAGGGTCATGACTCAGAATAAAAATTAGACTCCTAGACCTTGACAAACACTGCAGACCATTCTGCGGCGTCTGATCAGGTTCTCCACTGTTTGTTTACAGAACGTTCAGTTAAAGTTTGAATAAAAATGAAAAATATCACCCAACAACCCTTAAACCAAAATGGATTCTATCAGTTGATAAGAGTGGGAAATTCCATTCGGCTTATATGTGTTTAGCATGCCCGATTAATACCATTTTCTGAAGAGATAGTCATTAAGATTTTATATTCCGATCAGTCATTTATATGGCACCAAAACAATTATTGCGATATTCATTTTTCAAGATTCTACTGTCGTACCAACCAAGAGTGACAGTGACGAAATATTTTGTTTACAATTGCTTAGCAAACCACTAACGTGTACACCTCACTTGAGCTAACGCAAATCGATAGATCACTTGTGTGTTAATCCTATCCTGAGGATAGGATTAATACACAAGTGATATATCGATTTTAAGTCCTTGATAACTCTAAACAAAACATGACGTCACTGTCACTCTTGGCTGGCAGGGCAGTAGCTAGGCTGTGTTACTGAGCAGACTGGTTCAAAAATACCTAATGTAAACTCCTAATGGTATAGCTTATATGTTTGTTTTATTGACCTATCTCATGTGACATTGAGTATATACGATATCATGTGACACATGACTGTTGTATTCGTTTTTTCGATTAAAACCGTGGAATATCCGATTTAAAAAATATATTTTTCGAAAAAAAAAATCAGGAATACCTATCAGAGTTTCAAACAGTTTGGATCCAGATGAGGCCCGTCGCTTGTCGGGTATAGTATGGGTCAAAACTATTTGCAAAGACAAAAATCACCACCAGCAGGTTAATGATGATTGTCAAAAGGTAAAGTATACTGCTTTAATTTTTCACATGCTTGAATAGGTTTTTGCAGACGAAACATAGAAACGTTTAAAATGCCTGTACGGGCTTCACAACAATCAATGCGGATCGCCTTGCTATGAGTTTAATTCGCAAGTTGTGTCAAACCCAAATTTTCCCTAGGAAAGTGCATTATTAACCAAAATTTGTTATAATATGCTGCATGTAATCGGAGTGGACAAAGGTAGTCATAATATCCACCCAAGTGAATCGCCCTTCATACTTGATAGCTACTTGCTTTATACGTCATTTTGGTATTCCCCTGTATAATTTTATTGAATGAGAATTTCAATGAAATTCCGGCTTCCAGATAAGAGTAAATAATAAAATAAATATTTCTTTTCTCTGTCCTAACGTATGTTATGGCAACTACTACATGCACATGAAAAAGAATCGCCTAATTTAGACGGTTCTTTCCAGCACTCAAAACTCATTTTCACTTATGTGTAAAAATAACACAATTTTACTGCATCGGTCTCTTAAGACATGGAAATCGTAAAATACGTATTTGAAATTCATTTAACTTGGATCCAGAAGGGGCGTGCCTTTGTATTTTGGCCCTTTATGTGCAAATAGATGACATTGAGTACATCTCCCCCACCTCTCTAAATAATTATGTCAGGAAATGAACAAGATAAGCCTAATCCTTTTTAAATGTCAGGGCTCGAAATTTTTGTTTGGACCTACTCGTCCTGTGGGGCAAGTGGTCTATTTTTTTCACTCGTCCTTACTCCAGTTGAACTCGTCCTTAAGTCTGGTTTTAAAAATATTTTCCAACAAGAATATAACTCTTAACTAAAGATATCATGGATAAACCTATTTTATATTGTCACACATGTGATATTGCACGGATTCATAAAATAAAATTCAAAACTCATCTGAATCTAGGAAAACCTTAAATCATGATTTAAAGTTATGAAAAATATATCAAATATAAAAAAAAAATCAATAATCATATAATTTGTCGAATTAATAAGGCCAAATTGTGTTATCCTTAAGCTAATGTGACAGGGTGTCTTTTTAATCAGTTGGTTTATTGCATGGCTATTTTAAAGCTGCATAGTCTGTAACTTTTGATCTTCTAATTTTGAAAATAATGTTTTATTTTTCAAGAACACAATAAAGATACTTAAAATCAGGTAAACATTTTACCATTTTCGTAAATCTTACCAAGTTATCACTATCAAAACAACTGCATTTATGTTAAAATTCAACGGTCTAGAATTATTGGAGGGACGCAAATAATTACCAATAAGAGAAAAATACACCTATTTGATAAGATAATTCACTTTTCCATGCAGTTTTCAGCTGTACTGAACATTTTTATTGTGAAAACATAGCTTAATTCTACTTTTACAAATGATTTAAAAAGTAAATAAAATTTTTCGAAAAAAATGTTCATAGTTGCAGAGTATGCAGCTTTAACCAACAAAACAAGTAGAGATATTTACTGCTGCTATTTATTATGTAATGCCTATCATGTAATAATATGGTAAATTCCATTGAAAACGCCAATATCAGGGGATCCTGCGGTATCCTATGGTAGCCTGCGGTATCCTGCGGTAATCAGACTGACCCCCGTTTTCGTATACAGAACGTCGGCTTTATACTTTCAAAACCCTTAGGCCGAATTGATTTTCCAATGTGTCCCGGTATTTACAGATTTTACCGGGTTGCATTTACTGCTGACAAGTGTAAACATCCGTTCACATTTTAGTGACATTTTAAACCTACCGAACGATCTTTCTTCACTGTGTTTGCGTTGCTTTTGCAGGCTGTAAAACATGCTAGTTAGTTCTTTTTTTTCCTCAAATATAATTACAAAACCAAAAAAATCTACTCGTCCTGTCGGGCTAGCAAATGGCAATTTCCACTCGCCCTTACCGAACTTCCACTCGTAAATACGAGCGGACGTGTACAATTTTCGAGCCCTGAATGTGTGTGTGTATAAATAAGTATGTCAATAAAAAAATGACACAATGGTTTTACCATGTAAAATAGCTAGCACACAACAGTGGCCAACAACGGCCCGCCAGCGATACGCCATTGAAATGGCGTATCGCTGGCGGGCCCGTTGGTGGCACGACGATTTTATGCTATATGGGATACTATGTGCGTTATATCCTCGTGAACTAAACATCTATCTATCTCAAATGACCCGTTGACATTCAATTTTTACATATTATAAGGTTCAAATGTATGCCCATTGTGACTGATCATTCCCGTACCAAATATAGCCATAGGTGCACTATTACAGGTCAAATGACCCATAATTTAAAATGCGATTGGAATTTAAACTCACAATAAAAAGAATGAAAATACCATTACTGGCCGAGATATTTCTTAATGCTTGGATATATCATCGCTCGATCATTAGGCCCAATGTCCGTTCCCAAAATGACCCCACCTGCCACATACATGTAACCATTAATAAACATTAATCTTCATGTCATTCGTCTTTTTTCAAAAATCGGTTTTACCCTTTTTCATCATTTTCATTCCAGGTCCTTTGACAAACAACGAAGTCCCTTGTGGGGTATTTTAACATGGCTTGCACTGTTTGTTAATCCGATACTCGTATCATGAGTGAAAGTCTTAGCTGTACACACATAGAAAATGAAGACATAGAGAGCAAACTGAATTTAACTCCAAAAGATTTTCATGTGCCAACCCAAGAATTTAAAGTGTGACAGGATAGGATAGCTGAAAGTCATGATATAACTGGTTAAAATCTTTCAAACACTATTTCTCTGCTTAACCGAGAAGGACATGTCTTCATGGTCTACAACGGACCAACCCAACCAACTAGCATCCAATAGCCATCCTCTCTACCATAACAAAGTTATTTGAAAAAGCATATTGGAACCATCTTAGGTTTCTTGATAGAAAATGACCCCACCTGCCACATACATGTAACCATTCATAAACACAACTTCGTGTCATTCTTCTTTTTTCATCAGTTTCATTCCAGGTCCTTTGGCAAACAATGAAGTCCCTTGTGGTTTGAATCCACATCTGAATTAAGGGTGAGGTGGCGCCGTTAAACCGGTTTAAGCCCTCCGGTAAAATATTTTAGTGACCGTTCCAAGGCGGTACTTCTTTTGTGGATCTTTTATGTTTTTGTTCTGTCTTGTGTTTGCTATGTCTTTGTGCGCGTCTTTTTATATGTGCTTTGTGGTCACCTGCTGGGAAAGGGCTGACCTCTTGGCTCTCGTTTGTGGTGTCTGGCTATGAGTTTGTCACTTTCCCATTCGTATCCTGGGTGAGGTGTGGTACTTAATTGTATCGATTCCTGATCTTTGCACCCTTACTTACTTTTCACTGTTTATTAATCCGATACTCGTATCGTGAGGGAAAGTCTTAGCTGTACACACATAGAAAATGAAGACAGAGAACAAACTGCATTTAACTCCAAAGGATTTTCATGAGCTAACCCAAGAATTGAAAGTGTATTAGGATAGGATAGCTGAACGTCATAATATAACTGGTTAAAATCTTTCAAACACTATTTCTCTGCTTAACCAAGAAGGACAAGTCTTCGTGGTCTACAACGGACCAACCCAACCAACTAGCATCCAAAAGCCATACCATAACAAAATTATTTTAAAAGCATATTGGAACCTTCTTATAGGTTTCTTGATATATAAAACTGATTCTGGCTTTCAACAAAAACATAGCTGTCAAATTCTCTTGCTAAACTTATTGGCCAATAGATGACTTGGATATATAAAGGGGATATAGTAGGAGCTCTGTTAAATATACCTTCGATAAACTTTTGATTTGGCCGACCATTCAATTTCAACTTAAAAAGTTGTCTGTATATAAGTTCCATGATCATTCTCTTATCTGGTTCCTATCACAGCTGTCGTCAACAAGCTCTGCATGGCAATAATATTTCAGTTTATTCTTGTATCCTGCAAGTATAAGTGCTGGGGCCAATATTATTCTTACAGTTCATCAACGATTTGTCAATCTTTATAAACAATTGCTATGCGAATTTCTTCGCCGATGATGCCACTGTTCGTTCACATAGCTCTGATGTAAAGAAAACCCTATACAAATCAAACTACAAACAAGCTTCCTCAAGACGAAAACATGGCGTGAGCAAAATAAAACGTAAATAACTATGACAAAACTAAATTTGTGCTTGTAAACTTGATTTTTTGCAAACGTTTTTCACATTATTACTTTCTATTTTAATTTTAGCAAACTACGTTTGCGATGAATATTGTTGATGAGATTTGTGCCAACTTTTCCAAATGGTTCAAACATCAAAGTTACTGCCTGTTACTCTCTCAAAGCCAAAACATACTTAGTCCAAAATGTCAGAACAAAATTAGATTTCACAGCCCTACATTTACTAAAAAAGGCGATATAAGTGGCTCGTTCATCGCGACTATCGCTGGTGCGCTAAGCTAGTGGGTCTTCTCAAAACTGTACCTTTTGTAGCACTTTCTTAAGAGAAATATGGTACATCCAAGCTTTTAAACCTGAAAATGAGCATACTCAAAGAAGATTCTGCATACGCACGGTAAATGCTGAGAATGCAAACCGCAATATTATGGTATGCACAATCATTGAATAACGGTATATTCACCCCTTGTGAATTACCTTTTGAAATCAATTCTTTCTGTCACACGTCTACAAATGTTTACTCAATAAAAGACTTCGGGAATTTGAAATAATTCAATTTATTGTATAATCTTCGTCTATAGTGTACGCAAAAATCTGTTTGCACCATAAGTTCGTGATCTTTTAGGGGAGAGGTTTGCGCTACCTCTCCTCTATTACTTTCACAGGTAACACATTTTGCTTAAATTGAAAATAATAAAAGATATACGGCTGGATTTTTGTATACAGATAGTCTAAATGGTATTTAGCAATGCTATCACCAAAATTACACATCGCTGAAAAACGCATTTTGTATGCCACATAGGTCAGGTCAAGCAACCTATCACAGCGTAGAAAGTGTAATTTAAGCGTGTGGTTTTGGTCTTCAAACGAACCGTCTCATTTAAAGGGTATATTTAAGTATCCATAATAAAAAATGATTTTTATTATGCCCTCTCCGTTTAGCTGTCTGATAATACATGTACTGTAGATGGAAGTCGACCGTGGACATTGAGTCTGAGCGACGATGTCAAGACGATGTGTCATAAAAATGATTCAGTCATGTGCTAGATGTAGATTAGTCTGTTCTCTCCCCGCCTACTGTGTAAAGTTATTAACCGCGACACTTCGAACCATCTGGGTGACAAGGCAGGAAAGTGTGTTATATATATGCAACACTCCATTTGTGCAGTCTAATGTCACAATTTACAAAGCCTTCAAGACAGACATTTCGAACAGTCTTGGTGACATAATCTCTTAATTGTCAGCAAATAGATTTGTCGTTTTAACTTCGCCTGCTGGCGCTATTACCCTTGCATACAATTCTAACAGATCAGTTTGTCCTGAATGTGACACAAGAAGATTGCGGCCCAGTTTGAACCCAGATCAGACCCAACCAAACGTCTGTAGCTGTCTGGTGATGTTCCTAAAATAGTCTTGATATTGACAATACTATGCAAAATTATCCAGCATGCAAAAAGTTACCAGTTTCTATAAATAATTATGCAACATAATAAGGTCATTTCAAATCATGTCAGTGTCAAAAAATCTTTTATCTGGAGCTTGAAAAGGCTTTGAAATTAATACCGCTTTGATCTTAATCCTTAAAACGCCAATCATGACAAAATGCACTGTACGCTTTTGTGATTGCTTGAATTTCAGGAAGAAAATATACCTTGATATTTCATATGAATCATCTACCAGCAGACAATTCACATGAAATGTCGTTCCTTATTTGGTTTCTATTAAAAGACAGCAACAAACTTTAAAAGTGTTGTTTGTTTAATACGTCAGCTTTATTATCCCGTAAGAAATTTGTGATAACTGCAAGCACAATCTTTCTACACAGACCCAGAAGAGAATTTATTGGATACATGATACGTATATATGCTGCAGAGTAAAACTGTGCACCAAGCTACACAACACGGAGCCTGATATTTGTGATCTATGACACGCCAAAAGCATCTATTTTCGGAGCACTGACACGTTATGTATATAGTGACCTTTCCCTTTACGCAAGGTAGGCGTTGCTTTCCTAATATATGAATCCAATCAGGATCGACCATTTGACTTTGTGATGAGCTGCTGACAATGGTATTGCTTGCGCTCATGAATCGGTTTGTCCATGGTCGTGTTCCAACGGCAGTACAATGTCCATTTGAAAGTATGGGCAGCCATTTGTGCACCAATATAGTCTTCCCAGGGACCCTTTTCCACGTTTACATTTCTGCAACAGAAAGGGTTTTTATGGTGATATAGTTATACGAGCTTTTACAGCTGTTAAATGAAATTATTGTTTTCACCAGAAAAACATCCCTTTTGTCTGTACAAATGGAAGATCTAAGTCATTAAACCTAGGTTAATTTCATGTTTGAGTTAGATTCTTCTTGAGTTGTCCATAGTATTTAACCACGAACCAGCTGACTTTGACTAAATTACTAAGTGTCAAATTATCATGTTTCGTTGTTTTACTTTGTAGCTACATTTTTCATAGAAAATAAATCAAATTGTCTTAAATTATGTCCTAAACATAATGTCCTAAACATAGGCCAAAAGCACTGGTGCTTGAAACTTCTTAGAATCATTGATATTTGATATGTCGCTTTTACTAATCAAGTGTTTAAAACAAGCCTAGACATAGCAACACGTATATTTCCATTGTGTATTGTCCCATCTGTTTTATGTATATGAACACATGTTTTGTCCATGTTAGTCAATGAAGCATGGTGTGTGGACATTGGTCTTCGTCGTGTACCTCTTAAGTGCTGAAACTAGACAATACAAGTCTAATACAATACATTGTCTGTACAATGACCCTCTGTGTCAAAGCTGTTGTAAATATGGAAGATAAATGTCTTAAAACCTAGGTTGATTTCATGTTTGTGTTAGATTCTTCTTGAGTTGTCTATAGTATTTAACTACGAATCAACTGACTTGGACTAAATTACTAAGTTTAAAATTATCATGATGCTTTGGCTGTTGTCAGGCCCACTGGAGTTTACCTGTTTGATTTGTTTGATATTCAGTATTATTTTCTGTTGAGTCCTTATCTTTGCTTTATCTCCTTTTTATATCCTGATTTATATGTTCTAGGAGATGATGCATTGATGATTTAGGGGTCTTTCATGCAAATAAAACATCTGTGTGTCTTGATCCACATCTGAACTACGGGTGAGGTTGCTGCACCGTTAAATGGGTTTAAGCCCTCCAGTAAAATAGTTTTACTGACCGTTCCACGGAGGTGCTTTTTTGTGGATCATTTATGTTATTTCTGTCTAGTTTTGTTATGCTTTCGTGCACGTCTGTTTGTTGATACCTTGTGGTCCCCTGCTGGGAAAGGGCTGACCTCTTGGCTGTCGTTTGTGATGTCTATTTGTGACGTTGTCACTTTCCCATTGGTATCCTGCGTCAGGTGTGGTGCTTGATTGTATCGATTCCTGATCTTTGCCCTCTTTCTTACTTTCTGTATATAGTCTTTGCCTCTCTCTCTCTCTCTCTCTCTCCAAATAGTGTAACACAAAGTAAATAAACTCTTTATTGACATCCACCCTTAATTTGGTTCCCATCTTTTTATTACACTAAACTGCGACGATAAAGATGTACAGTGATCTGTTAAATGTGGTTGACAACAACCAAGTTACCATAGTTATTATGATTGATCTTTTCGATATTCCAACTGTCATAAACATTCTTGAAAATGTCTTTGGGATAAAAAAAAAATACGCCTTGAATCCTACTTAACACATATAACTGATTAAGTAGTCATTGATAGTTCCATTTCTGATACAGAACACCTGAAATGTGTCCTATAGGGTTCTTGTGATAACTGTTGCCTCGCCTTGAGCATCTCCAGCTTGAATTCTAAAAGCAATCTAATGATCATCACCATATCCATAGAACATAGATTGTGTTTCTCGTCATTTTCTTAGAGCAGCAATATACATTGTAAAAATCATTGGACCCGAATTAAGGGTGAGGTGGCGCCGTTAAACCGGTTAAAACCCTCCAGTAAAATATTTTACTGACCGTTCCAAGGCGGTACTTCTTTTGTGGATCTTTTATGTTTTTTCTGTCTTGTGTTTGCTATGTCTTTGTGTGTGTCTGTTTATATGTGCTTTGTGGTCACCTGCTGGGAAAGGGCTGACATCTTGACTCTCGTTTGTGGTGTATAACTGTGAGTTTGTCACTTTCCCATTGGTATCCTGGGTCAGGTGTGGTACTTGATTGTATCGATTCCTGATCTTTGCACCCTTATTTACTTTTATTGTCTCTTAGTGACTCATCAGGTGACCATCCTAGTGTTGAAATTTTAAAATCTCTTCACTGACTGCCAGTGAGAGCTAAAATTATGTTCAAAATATTGGTAACTGTTTTTCTTGTTTCCCAAAGGAACAGCACCAATGCATTTGGGATCTATGTTTAAATGTGTTCAGGGATATTACAGATTCGGTTTATAGTACCTAGAGCCAGAATCAGGATTGCTGAGAGATCAATTTCTTTCGTTGGACCCAAATGGCGGAATGTGTCAGGTAGGTGGTGAGGTCTGGCTTTAACCAATGTAGTCTATAAACATCGGTAATATGTACAGACAAAATGCTCATAACATGAGCCATATGAACATAGATGCATACTAGAATTGCAACGCATATGCAATAAGTCAAAGAACGTTTTTCTCACATACCTACCAGATACCCGTTGAAAACGTTTTTTTTTTTATAAAAACCTTAATGCCTTAATGCAGAAATTGACCGAATTTCCAACCAGTCAAAATTCTAAGAAACATACACAGGAAGTGGTCAAGGTACACGGTAGGGGAATATAGTTGGACCGTCGTCAATGTCATCTTCATGACAATTTGAGCCGTTTCACGAGAAAAAATATATATTTTGTTATTTGCGAATAATAAAGGTGCAGGCCATCCTGCGCTCCGTGCATTCAAACCAGCACATTTGGTATACGCTGTCAAGGAATTATTGTAGCTATACACGATATAAAAAAAAGTTTGAAGAATTTATATATAGCTGAGTAAGCGGGTTTTTGTCTTATTCGACCCTATACCAGACCAAAAGATGGGGTTTCTCTCGATGCTCTCATTATTCATAGTGCCCACCTGGGGCAAGATGGACAACTGTTTCCACTAAATCGGAGGCGAACTTTCCAAGTAGTTAGAGACTATAAACGAAGTTGAACTCATTCACGACAAAAAAGGAAAGCAAGCTCTTCCTGAGTTGCGCATTGTCAACCAGTGAGTAATAGACCAGGGGATTGCATCTTCGTCAAACTGGTCCAAATAACATATACGTATATTATGGGCCATCGCAAATGCATATAACTGATTCGTTTATTAGAAATTTCATCACGCACGTACGCATGCACATAACCTAAGACATTGTTTGTTTTGTTTGATTTGATTCTTTATGCCCCAGTCACACACACACTTACGGATTTGCGGATGGTACGTAAAGCCCGTCCGCAACTATCCGCTCATTCCGTAACGATACGTATCACATCCGCAGATAACGTAACAGTTCGTATCTTATCCGCAACTTACCGCAAGGCCTTTTCCATCCGCGCCCAAATTTTGAAAAATATCAAAAAAGTTCTGCGGATGAAAACAACGCAATGATACGTAACGCTAGGCAATAATACGTAATTATTCGTATCGCATCCGTATCTCATCCGCATCTAAACGTATCAATACCTATCATTCCGCAGTCGACCCAAAGTTGCGGACTGTTACGGTTTCATTCGGGTCGTTACCTTTAGTAATGCTTTGTTACTTATCGAGTTCAGCGTATTTTACCAAAACACATAGATCGTTGCGAATAGTTGCGAATGTCTGATTTCATATGCGGATAAATACGTATTGTTACGACCCTTACGTGGATTATGAAGCCCCTTGCTACAGCGCCCCTAGAACAGGAGAGCGAGTGTTCAACTATCGTCTTTCTCGTGCCAGACGATGTGTTGAGATTGCCTTGGCATACTGGCTATAGGGGCAGAAAGTGTATGCAGAAAAGACTGAATGTTCTAAGATTTAAAACATGGAGATTTGTTTACATTATTGTTCATGTATTATTGCATTATTTAATGAGATGAGGAAAATTGATCATATGTGAAGCTCTGCCAAGAATGCTATCATTTATCAAGAACAAATGAAATAGAGTTAAATTATTTTTGATCGCAAATGCAATATTCTATTTATCATATGACATATTTGCATTTGCATGTATAGATTAAGGTCCTTACTGTCAAGATTCTTACCTAATATTGCTCATAAACCGTCGCCACATAGCAACGTATGTGTAACTTATTTGTATATTATTCAATCTACAAATGGAGTTTCATATTATTTGCATAGCCTCTTTTTTGATTATGCGACATCTGCGCCCTTATCCTCTGCCTCTTATTGACTATGTCAGTTGGCATCCTGTTGAGACGTTTGGGATTGAGAGTGTGCCTTCTAGAGACATGCTGCCTCTTCATTCCAGGCATAATGTTTAAAAACAAACAAACGATGAACGAACGAAAGGGTGCAAAGTCTGCGGTTGCAAACGTCAGATCCACTAAGTATATGCAACAGTCCGCATCTAAAGGTATCTATTCGCATTTACTCGTATCTAAAGGTAAGGGAAGGTTATGAAAGGGATGTAGTCCGTATCTATTGGTATCTGTCCGCATTTTGTCGGTTCACTGGAACGCATCGATCCGCTGACATTCGCATATATCCGCAATAATCCGTTACTACCCGCAACTGAAGGTATCTGCGTCTTGCAAACGCATCAAGAAATTAGGCCCCGCCCTAATATTTCTGCGGACGATTGCGGTTTGATCCGAAACTCTCCGTAAGAGTCCGTATGTGTGTGTGTGACTGGGGCATTACGTCCACTCAACCATCTTTCAGTTATGCGGGACGGTTCTTCCTGGGTTTAACCAGTACTAAGCTACGATAAATGTGTCTTGCTCAAGGACCACAACGCAGTGACGCCGGTGAGGCTCGAACCCGCTACCCTTCGGTCTCGAGTCAAGCACTCTACCACTGAGCCACTGCGCTCCCACTAAGATATTGTGCGTATGCGTGAAATGCATGGGCGTATATGGTGAGCCAGTGCGTATTTGCTTCATAAATTCACCCGTAGAAGAAGCAATGGGTCCAGTTAGCTACTTATCAGAGGTACAAAGAGTGGAATCTCATCTTACTGGTTAAAAGTAAAAGGTAGATCCGGGTCTTCGCTGGACACGCATCTCCTTTGATAAATTTTGTCATTGCTTGTTGCTCGTGTATGGCCATTTTAATCGCATGATTGAGTATTGGCAACTGATTGCGTTTAACCCAGCCGTGCTCTGGCTATCCAAGTTTCAGAATATTTATTCCGTCGACGACACCGTCAGGATAAACCTGCAATTTAAATAACAATAAGACAGGATTTACGGTGTCGCCGACGGAAAAGAATACATAGCCAGAGCAAGGCGGCATGGCAAACCAATACCAACTGTTTAGGCTGTTTCGTTGAAATGGTGTACGTTTTACTTGCTGCGACAAGGGCAGGATACCAATGTGAATAATGCTTGTTTTTTCGCCCGACAAGTATGCGGACTTGAACCGGGGAAGAAGATTCAACCTGCCCGTAATGGGGATGACTGTAACAAATAATTTGTAAGCGCTGCTTTTTCACATGAGTCAGTTCGTTTAAAGTTCTCATGTATAAAAGGTCACTTGAACAATTTAAAAGGATCAAATAATTTTATGAATCAAGTATAAATAATACACACTGTACGCTTCAACAAGCATACAACGTGAAATACTTAGGGGTTTCAGTGAAATGTAATACCAAAGTACAGACAGGTCATTCGAGAAGACGTAGGTCATACGCGAAGTCATTTAAAGTTGAAAAACATATTATAAACTTAGCAGCCATAAGTGAGTTCCCAAATCAACTATCAATTAATTGACAAAAAATATGGTCTCAAACAATGGTCTTTTCTAGCCAATTAAGACAATTTCCCCAACTGATAATTGCCCTGGATAAATATACAGAGTATATGTTTACGTTATGACCAAATTGTATGATGTCATCATCTGTTGCTATGGAGATATTGTGTATCACAAACATTGGCTCCATTTCTTCAAAAAGATAGCAGGTGTTGAACAATTGCTGTAAAAATGTCAGATTGTAGTATTTTTTATTGAAAATTTGCAGAAATATTTGAAATGCACTGGAAAACATTCTGTTAAAGTTCAAATTAGTATATACTCTGAAAATAAAACAAGGTAGAGCAGAGAACTGGACCGAAAACAATGCCACGTAAATGATCCAACTGCAGTATACTTTGGCTGTAAAAACAAGCTAAATAAACAAATGAAAGGAATATGGGGTATATATTCTTTGTGAGGTATCATAACAGTGTTCTATTTGAAAAGAATATTTTTTGAATAAATATTGATGGTTATAAGCTATGGTTGGATACTAAGAAAATCCTCTAATCATAGTTTCACTGTCAGTACTGACATTGGTGCCACAAGCAGCATAACTAGTGATATGATATGTGTGTAATAATTATTTTCAGTTAAAAGTACTATTTGGTGTTACATTTTTACAGAACATTTATTGTTTTAAAGGGCCATCCTATGATTTCGTATGAAAGTTTGGGTACCCCCTTGTAAAGCAAAATTTGGCCAAGGGGTAAGGTATCGCTGGGTGCTGTCTTTTCGATCTGAAAGAATGACACATTTAAAGACTAATTGCTTCAAACACTCATATATAGACCCTAGAAAGACTGATACTTGTTGGTAAGTTACCATGTGGATTAATTCAATAATTTAGATTATTGGGTCAGGGGTACAAATACCCCACCCATCCCTTATATTACGTGAATAAATTAGGAAGATATGAACACATCTGGTTGACAGCTCATGATTATAACACACGAGGGTCATCCAATAAAGAATGAGACTTTTTCTATAGTTCAGTGAATTTAGATGCTACAATTAAGAAATCTCGTTCAAAGGTAGCACATATTTTTGGCTTTTCGCATGTACCATATTCGACGTGTTACAAACTTCCATCTTTTGTTGCTAGGCAATATTAGAAGACTAGGCAACCATCCGTGGACGGCTCAGTATAGGTGGTCACCATGGTAACAGATTAAGATGTATAGTTCATTTTTCTACGAATACTTATACATGCTCATACAATCTGTCTATAACCAAAAGGGGAAAGCTATGTTCTAAAGTCTTGAGCTGTTACCATGGAAACAAAGTTTAAAACTCAGGGTTTTAAGAAATATCTGGTATTTTCTGCTGCCTCTTGACTTTAAAGTTAATATCAACTAGTCAATGGCAATTTAAGTGAACAGGGTTCTGTTCATCTATACCTTATTACAATCAGCTGCACATAGCGACACATTTTGTGGGATATTATTCACTAATATAGTTACCATAGCAACGCAAAGTAGTTTGTTTATAAAAAAATCGAGTAAATCGGTTGCTAGGCAACCAAAATAAAGGATATGCATATTTGGTTATTCTTTTAAAGCGTTTTATGTAACGCTAAGATTAAACAGTAAAAGAAAAACTACAAAGAGGTTAAATTATTTCCATGTGCGAAAATAAAATAATTTGAATAACCGTGGGTATCCAAAAGATAATGTAAACATGGCCATGCGTCATCAAGCCCCTTCACAAAAAACATCCCGTTACTATGGCAACTGATCAGTCACAAACATATCGTTTCTATTTCTGAATTGCTAATATGTTACACTATTATTATGGTGAATTTTAATTAAATGCACACACAGACTTTCAGACTATGAAGAAAGTCTCATTCTTTATTGGATGACCCTCGTATTAGCACCATTAACACCAAAATTATATTGAAAATCAGCAATATCTATAGTTATGTAAAAACGGAAGACGTTTAGAACCCACATTAAATTTCAAACTGTTTTAGATAGAGCGGTGGTCGAAATGAATAACACCCACGCACTCTAGGTGATACTTTTTCTATAATAATCTAGCATTCTTAAGTTGAAAAATAGCAAATAGTGATATGTTCAAAATTTCAGATAATTTACATTCCTCGTTTTTAATTAAACAAAATTTAAATGTACTTTTTTTGCAACTGAAACAACGTTTGTCATTTTGGGAACTCTCTTATGGCCACTGAGTGTATAGCGTATACTATGTACTTTACGGGAAATTTAGTACTACCGTTTGTTTAATCATATTTTCTTGTTTTTGTTTTTTAAAAATAGGATCGAATTACAAATTCTTTATTTTAACATACCTTACAGTCCATCCCATGCAAATTAAATTCAAAAGCAAACGAACACAAAATAGGCAGATATAGGCAGGACTGCAGGTAGGAAGGGACATTGAAAAAAAATGTAGGTATTACGGTAGGTATTGCGGTCGGTCGGTTTGTAAATCATATCAGTAACTGTCGGATTGCTAGTTTTCTTAATTCTCCAAAATAAGTAATTTATTACAGCCTTTACATGGAATTTTGTTAGCTTGCCGCGCTGCGTTTCAAGTCTGACTCTCGGACTTTAAAACTCACTGGAATGAAAAGGAAACATTGGTTTTCCTTTCTTTTCCGATGTACATTATTGAAAATAAGTGAAAATTAACACCAAAGAGGTGGCAGCCGAGCTACCACACCTTTTGTGTAAACTTACTCTTACTTTCCTACTGAAACAAACACTTTAAGGCAAACATTTATCCTGTGATAATGTGCCAGTTAATGGACTCTAAACAGCATATCAGAAGGGTCTCTTTAACACACTCAATCTTGAAGGTCTGCTGTAAAATGTAACAAAATTAAAAATGTTTGTAACATTGATTACAGTTCATTTACAGAAAACTAACCATAAGAAAACTTACTAAAACATGAGTTTATATAGCCCCAAGACTAAAGATAGTAACCAAGTTTCTTTTCCTGTGGCTTGGGAACATGTTTCATTCTTATATGCAATCTATAAAGTCATTAACTGCAATTTCATATAAAAATGTAACATACGTAACGCTGATGAGCGGTTAAATATCTCACAGATGTCTATAATTAATGTTTATGACTAGATTAAACATTTAAACCTCAAATAAATTCATTGATACTATTATAAAATATATAATTAGTCTTGTATTTTGTGTACTGCTATTTTAAATGTTTGTGGGGTAACGTTGATTACGGGCCATTTACAGAAAATTGATCACAGAAAATTTAGTAAAACATGGGTTTCTAAGGCCCCCAGATATGTCCCTGACTGAAAATAGTAACCAACTTTTTCTTCCTGGGGTGCAACAAACTCGCAAAATAGCCCATATATCTCAGTTTGGCACTTACACTACATCAGGAAATTCCCAAATACTAAAGGCAGAAACATCAATATGAACTATTTGCAATTGTCATTATGACGTCGCGTCTGGGAGTGAAAATACTCCATGCAATAAAATCGATAAACCACTAGTGGTTTACAGATTTTCGGGACATGTAACGAAATGACGCTTTTAACGTCACGCATATGGCAAAACCCTAACGTTCATGATAGCACTTGTAAAGTAGCAAAAAGATCAGAATAAATTTGTCGGAGGATTTACTCTCAAAAGGTATCAAGTGTATTTTGGCTATTGTAGTAGTTGAGGCGCAAAAATGACTTGTTTCAGACTGCAAATAAAGTATAAAACATTTTAATGATTATTTACAAAAATACACGCACCAGATCAAAACAAAATAATAGAAGTTGTGCTCACAAGACATGCAGTGTCTTTTGGCTTTCGCAATTGTTGCGAAACAACATGCATGATTAATTCAAATGGCAAAAAAGTGATACAAACTTATCTGAGGATTTAAATACAAAACAGATGCAGGTTTTCGAATGTTCACATGAAAAGTTTCAAAAAGATCAGAACTTAATTATAGATGGCATGAGTTGCGCTCACAGGATATACAGAGTATTTTGGGGTTTTTTGCAGTAGTTGAGGCGAAAAAGGACTAAGTTCAAATCGCAAAAAGAGTGGCAAAGAATAATCTGAGGATTACATCCAAATTATATTCACATCTACAGACCTTGACAAAACTACCCTGTCGCTATCGCAAACAGTTCATATTTATTTGTAGGAGTTGTTCTCACATGCTACCTAGTGTATGTTCACTTTTGTCGTAGTTGGGGCAAAAAGGTTATTTCAATCTGCAAATAAAGTGACACAAAATATTCTGAGGAGTATATGTATAGGTTATTCAATGTTTTGTGTTGGTTATGGAATATATACGAGGGAGCGGAGCTCCCGAGTGTATATTTCATAACAAACACAAAACATTGTATAACCTATTTAGCCCTGACCAAAGTGTTTCCTGTTTTTGGTTCACATCCTGAAATGTACACATTATGTAGCATTTTGCTGCATTTCGTTAAGAAGTGTCTCACATGGATGCGTTCACATGGGACAAATGGATTTTATTAGCAGCATTTTTGTGAGATGTATTTTTCAAAATTATCTAGGAAGCATTTTGCTGATCACACGTTACAGATGTACAGGCTGATCAGTCTACTCTGTTTGTGCATTCTACTCTGATTCTCAAACATTGGAGACACTCAGATTAGCGTGTATACTCATGTGCCGTTTGGTCATGCTGTCTTTCAAAAAGCGTTTTGGGACAAGCAGTGTAATTTCTGATCAGGCTTCAATGTACATGTGCAGCCTGGTCAGTGTTTTCTGCAGTCGCCTATTTTCTGTGAATCAGCTAACATTTGAAATTTACATCATTTTGTGTCAATATTCTGATCAGTTTCATTTAGGGTTCTAAAAATGAAAATAGATTTGGTGAAATAAACATTTTGGACAGCAATTTCCTCTCATCAAGTTATGGGAATGAGTCTCACAAAAGTGTGGGTTATGGAAAATATACCACGCTGAATATGGTCCTTTTCTTGCAACTGATTGGCTGAAAACAAAAGGAAGTGGGCGGGTCATGGGCTAATCAAACCACTTGCATAGCTTTCGATGTCCATAAAGCTTACTGTAAAGTTTCAAAAAGATCAGAATAAAATAGAAAGAGAAGAAGACTGATAAGGCATGCATTGTCTTTGGACTTTCACAACAGTTGAGGCAATTGAAAACAAATCTGAAGATTATATCCAAATTATATGAGCACTGACAGATATTTTAAAACAAAACTCCTGTTTAGTTTCGAACGCACTAGGCCCCGAGGTTATACAACTTTTTTCATGCTCAACTCAGCTGAGCACGACATTTATTTTGCTCATAAATGTTAAAATGCCAACAAGTGTCAATTTTTTTTCTTGCTCTTATTAAATGTTAAAATGTCAACAATTATTGGCATTTTAACATTTATTAGCATGATAAACACAACATCTGAGAGACTTCTTTATTTGTCAGTATTTTAATTTCTATGAGCAGTTGAATTTCGTGCTCAGTTGAGTTGAGCATGAAAAAAAGTTTCGTAACCTCGGAGCCAGGATAAAAGTGTAGGAGTTGCGTTAGATTTTTGCAACCGTTCATATAGTCTCATGAAAGACATAAGTTTTACTGACAGCTGCCAAGCTCACCTGCTCGTGCAATATGCTTCGAACATCGAATTCATTTACCAGAATTGATACTGGTGTTGTGTTGACAGCGAGCCAAACATGAGTCGCACGTGCAAAACAAGTCTCTTTTTTGCTCCATTGACCGTCGTGTTCACTCAGGCTGTTCCGCTTACCGTTTTACACACTAACAAAACCGTTAATACGATGACATATTAAATACAAAACTGTTTTTCACCTAAAATACAAATAATTTCTATATTTTAGATATATATAATAAAATGTAAATATAAGCAATAAACTCGATTTTTGGTCTGTTCATGGAATCATGAATACTTCGGGTCTCTTGCAAAGTTAACGTGCAAGCGACCCAAGTATTCATGATTCCATGTTCATGGAATCATGAATACTTCGGGTCTCTTGCAAAGTTAACGTGCAAGCGACCCAAGTATTCATGATTCCATGAACATTCCAAAAATCGAATTCATTTTCTAAATGCACTCCATCATTCTTCGAGTGACGTGGGCATAATAAGGAAGCTGCACATAGGAAATTGTGGTGCTGAAAAATGAAAAGTTCACGCGCTGAAAAAAAAAATAAAAAGCACATCCTCATTTTTTAAAGAAAATACATACAAAGTTTCAAAAATATCAGCATTAAACTGTAAAACGAGTTGTGTTCATAAGGCGTCCACTGTGTATATAGATGTAAAATTGTGATGCCGAAAAATGACAGCGTTCACAAGTTGAAAGAAAAGTGAGGATAATTTCCAAACCACATGCACATCTTCAGATCATGAACGAAATACACGCAACGTTTTACAATGATCGAAAAAAGCTGTAAGTAAGTAAGTAAGTAAGTAAGTAAGTATTCTTTATTTAACGAGGGTGACCCAATTGGCAGGACCAATCTTCCTTGGGGCCCTCTTTAACAAGTTAACACAATTTATATACATTAATCAAATAGAACAGAAACTCGAAACATGTAGGCATGAAGTAATGTGAAATGAAAAAATAATATTGATGAGCCATGACAAAGAAAATGGTACATTCGTCCTCTTTTGAAACCTGAAATCAAACGGTCTTTACTTAAAGATCTAGATTCATACTATCCAGATGTATGTCATATGTGAGTTAATCGCAAGGCACAGGAGAGATTGTGACAATACCATCCTGCCTGGTCCCTCGCAACAACTCACAAAAACAAAATTCGATAAGTACCATGATCACATGGCTGGCTGATCTCTTTGGCTCGTTTCAGCAAGTTAAAACAATATATACAACATAATGATGCAGGGAGAGAGAGAGAGAGAGAGAAAGAGAGAGAGAGAGAGAGAGAGAGAGAGAGAGAGAGAGCAAAAACATCTAAACAATACATAATGACCATATGACGATAACGGCTTATAAATTCATTTCTAAACAATAATTGCAAAATCTCTATCACTTACATTTAGTGTAATGCTACGTTATATTTTTAGCCATTCAGTGCATAACCTTACAAAAGTTTCTAGTGATGATGCCACTTTGATGTTAGTTGGAAGACTATTCCAGACTACCACACCTGAATATGAAAAGCTCCCTTTGTATAAGTTGCATTTTGCTTGTGGTAATAGGTAATTTTTATGTGCTACTGACCGTAAATTAGATGCTGTGTTGTCAAGGTTTATATCTCTCATTTGAAACAATTCATGTAAATAAACTGGTGCTAAATTATTGTAAACTTTGTACATTAATTTGGCTTTATTTAGAAAATTATTTGATCAAAAGACAATATATTTAATCGTTCCAATGCCTCTTGAATGTCCGTGTAATCTTGAGCAAGAATTAATTTACAAGCACGTCTTTGTAATTTAGATATTTTATTGATGTTTCCACTTGAAGTGTTGCTCCAAACAGTATTGCAGTAATCAAAATGTGGTTTAACATAGGCATTGTAAAACATGAGACGGTGCTCTACTGACAAATATGATCTTATTTTGCTTAGTAACCATAAATATGATGAGATTTTTTTTGAAACATGTTGGAAATGATTATTCCACATTAGATTGTCATCCACGTGTACTCCCAATATCTTCTCACTAGGCGTCATTTTTATATCTATATCACTATACCTTAAAGATAGGCCAGGGTTTTGCAAGGTGAGCCTTTTTTGCCTGCTAGTTATTAACATCACTTTAGTCTTATCTGTATTTAAAACCATGCCGTTCTGTTGGCACCAAATATGAAGCAAATTCAGCGCACGCTGCAAATTTGTTTCCAATTGAAATACATCAGACTGAAAGTCATAGAAAGTAGTATCATCAGCATATAAGTCAACAACGACAGACTTTTGGAGTGCTAGCGGCAAGTCGTTTATAAAGATTAAAAATAGTAAAGGGCCTAAAATGGAGCCTTGGGGAACGCCACATGTGATACTTGCTGGTTTTGAAATAGTGTTATTCAAAGAAACGCATTGAGTTCTGCTGGATAAGTATGATTCAAACCATGATAGACATGCTTCGTTACATTTATAACATTTCAATTTATTTAACAGAATTTTATGATCAACAAGATCAAATGCTTTTCTTAAATCGACCATCACACAACCAGTAAGTTTTCCATCGTTAACAGCTTTTAACCAAGAATCAATCATACGGACAATAACAGATTCAGTTGAATGATTAGATCGAAAACCACTTTGTGACTGATGAAGCAAATCATATTCATTTAAGTATTCTGAAAATTTATTTTCAACCCATTTTTCTATTATTAAGGACAGTTGCGCTCACAAAGTATCCAATCATCGCATCTGACATGCCGAAAAGTTTCCTGGGTCAGGTGTGGTACTTGATTGTATCGATTTCTGATCTCTGCCCCTTACTTACTTTCAAAGAATGAAAAAAAAAAGGAAAAATGATTACGATAATGTCCAAACCACATGCCCATCTTTAGACCGTGAAAAACAGACCGGCAAAGTATCAAAAGGATCGGAATAAAATTGTAGGATGCGTTGCGTTCACAAGATACCTATTCAAAAGATGGACGCTCAGACGGACGGACCCACGAACATCCCCTTAAACTATTCTTTGAATGGCGGGGCAACAAACAAAAACAAAAAAAAACAATGCGCACTTCAATATTGAAAGCGCAGTAATGTATAATGAAGTAATGCATTTACGAACGACACAAATCTTGAATGATCATAGTTTGCACTTTTAACAGAGATTTAGGATTTTATACGTCATTTGGATGTCGCACTGTAAAAATGTTGTTGGGTGTTTGCATCAACGAATAAAAGCCTTAAGAAGTTGTTTTGTAAATCTAGCCTTAATATTTCTTCCTTGATAGAGCTTATATATCGTATTTATTTAATATATGTAAACAGGGAAGAAATTTTTTCGGGTTTTCCAGATTTCACTAAGCCATAGATAAATACTTAACAGGATTTAAGGTCATGACCGGCCTGGTCAATATGTAATAGCCCTTTCAACACTACATACCTGAAAAGGCATGTGCGGATCCAGAGGAGGGGGCAGAGTGTCCGGACCCCCCTGGGAAAATTTCAAAAATATAGGTTTCCTTAGTAATACTGGTCCAGATCCCCTTAAAATCACAAAGCCACAATCCAGCATTCAATGTTGGGCCATCTTCGCCCGCCAGCGAAACGCCATATAAATGGCGTTTCGCTGGCGGGCCGATGATGGCCCGCTAAAAGTGGTATTTGGATCCTTCCTCCCCTCATCAAGCTAAAAAGCCTTAAAAAGAAATAAAAAGAAAACTTGTCAAAGTTGGGCCCCCACTGACAAAACTTTCTGGATCCGCGCATGAAATGGGGTCTGGGCAAACAGTGTAGATCCAGATGAGATAGCTCATATGAGCCAACTCATCTTGATCTACACTGCTTGCTTACTCATTTTGCGTTTTTTGTCACAATTTCAATTATTGCAGGATTTTTTTTCAGGAAATGTCTATTACCCCTTTTTACATAATGGGCGTTTCTACAATAATTTAAAGTGGAATCATTTGCTTCACGACTTTAGGGGCGAAAGGGTTAAGACTTGTATGTAGTGCATTTTCTTATTGAAAAGTACATAACCCAAACATTTTGAGCCGCGACATGTGATTTCCAACAATGTGACATTTTGACAAGTGTAGACTCAGACGAGCATATGCAGCCTCCTTTTAAGCTTAGAAACTCGAAATGATTTTCGGTCAGTAACTTAACACTCATAGATTATTCAAGCGACCCACAAAGGTTCTGATCAGACTGCGCATATGCGCAGGCTGATCTGAGGCTTTGCTGCTCGCGCATACCACATTGTTGGAAATCTCATGTTGCGGCTGATTTTATTATAACTACGGTATAGAGGATATTTACTTTTTTTGAGGTGAATACCAAATATAGTTCATCGAGTGTATTGAAAACATCAGAATTTTCACTCGTGCTGCGCACTCGGGACAATTCTGATGTTTTAACTCACGAGATGAAATATATTTGGTATTTACCAAAAAAAGTAAACTTTCTTTTTATTTTATACCTTTTATAGGTTATATGCAATGTCTCTCCCACTGAATAAGGAGGTGTTGAAAATGAAAAAAACAACAAATGTTTTAGCAAACCCAAATAATTTTGGTACCAAAATAGTCGTCATGTCCTAACTTAGAAAATGCATACCCACACTTGATGTTTTCTTTCACAAATAAGCGAGTTAAACGCGTTTGAAATTCTGAAGTGAAATGCATTAATTGAATGGAAAAGTCAGAGGTAATCCAAAAATCGCTACAGTGAAATATCATTTCACAAATGAATGGTATCATTTTTGTGTGTTTATGATATGCATTGATTTCACTGCTAAGTATAAAATAAAGATATATATTCTTTATAAATCTACCATAACGCACAGTCTTATCAGAATAATTGCTGCTTGCTCGGGTAAACATTATAGCTTCTAGCCCCCACAAGATAACTGCATGTGCATGTATAACATTTGATTTTACGCATTTGTGATAAGAACGAAAATTCCATGAGCTGCCGTCTATTTAATTTTGGCCACAGATACAAATCTATTCTTGAGATATTTATCAAATGCAGCCGTAGATAAATGAGAGGTCGAAGTTCAAGAAGTCGAAACTTTAGGAGACCATTCAAAATTTCTGTATCTCAAACGTAAAAAAGGAGTTTTTGCGACATTAATTTTATCTCCGCCCGACAAGGTTCGAGAGATATAACTTTCAGCCTGTCATCTGTCCGTCCGTCCGTAGACGAAAGCTTGTGCATGCAATACCTTTTTAACTTTTTTAACCTATATGACATGAATACCTCTTAGTCTATCAGGTTGGCATATATGTCGAGTCAAGACAGTGAATTGAATGAACTTGAAAGGGGAAACCGTGTGCGCCTGATAACTCTTATGCCCTTTAACGTATTTTAATGATATTTAGTAGCGTTATTTATCGGGTCAAGACAATGTGTCACATGCAAGAATGGTTACCCCCCCCCCCCCTTTAGGTCTGGTTTTAGTTATCTTTTTTGATTGGGATATAAAGGCGAAAACATACCATAACTTTCACACTCTTTGAGATATTTTGATAACATTTGGCAGGATTACATACCATCTTATGATGATGTATCATATTTAAAATGGTTGATGTCCCTTGCTATCTATTTGATTTATTTCCCTTGAACAATTTTAAATGCTAATCCTTGTATGTTCCATAAATTCCTTACTCTTTGTGCTAACTTTATAATATTAGGTAGCATTATATAACATATGAAGACAATTTGTTTTGCGCACCAAGGGTTACCACCCCTGATTACTGTTTGAGCTATCTCCCATTATGCAAACTGACTCAAAAACCTTCAAACACACATTTCTTTCAGATACTATGATATTATAGGCGTGTCATATGCAAAAATTATTTCTCTCCGTTGTCTACTGTTTGTGTTATATCCCTCGAGCATAATTTAATGGTGATTTCAATAACTCTTATACCATTTGAGAGTATAATAATATTTAGTATGGATATTACATCACGTCAAAAAAGTGTTTTGTCCGGTACAAAAATGACCGCTCTGCAGGTCTCATGTTTGACTCCCTTCCCTTGAATGAATTGATTTGTTTGTATTTTTGCATCGTTGATATAGCATAATGCAGTGACACTCAGTATTATCTCACATGAATGAAATAAAGCTTATACTGTCAAATGTTGGTATATTTTGATAATTGCACGACCCTTCAAGTTTCAAGTTTCAAGTTTCAAGTTTATTTCAACTAGTCTCAGGTTTACAACATATGTAAACAACAAGAGAATACAAGAAAACCAACAGCACACATTACATCAAAATGGTGGCAGTAGATACCAATTGCATCTGGAACACATTTTCAGCTTTTCAACAGATAACAATCAAATTGTATTTCTTTCAAAATATTCCATCTCGGGAGATGAGCTTGCATGGATTGAACCGCCACTCAAGACTACTTCAATCAGCATTGAAGGTTGCATACGCTCAATAGAATTATCTGAGTCATTCGGTCCCGATGCTATTACAATTAAACTCATAGCCGAAGCATACATTATAGTTAGTTATACATGTACAAGTAATGCTTTTGTCACAGTGTCGTGTGCATACAAATTATATTGAGGCATAATAAATTATTTGTACAACCTATGAACATTTAATTATATTCAGGTAAGCACCATAAGATCACCAATGTCTTTCAGCAGCGCAGCTTTAATCTCGCTCATGGTTTATGTGCCGTCAACGTCAAGCTCAATTGCCGCACAGAAGACGGTCACAGAAACCATAATCGCCATTAAAGTTGCCTAGATTTGTCATATTACAATATTTACATGTTTTATATGGTGAATTTATCAGCAAACACACACACATCCATGTTTAACCAAATGGACATAAATATCATATGTCTGTGTTTAAAGACAGTAAATTGAATAACAACAGCAACTGCATACTTGTATTATGTTTTACCATAAGGTCCATCTAATTGTACATTATTCCAATAATATGTTTCCAGAATTTTGGTACAGTCATTTCACCTACTATTTTGATATTTAGATTTTGCAGTAAAGATGCTTTAATAGTGCCTATGGCTCAAGTGCCGTCAACGTCAAGCTCAATTGCCGCACAGAAGACGGTTGGTCACAGGACCCATAGCCGCCGTTAAAGCTGCCTAGATTTACCATATGTGGAAAAGGGGGCACAATATCATAAATGTACCAAAAAGTGCAATCTCAAGCTTTAGACTTATCTAAATCAGTCAGTAGTTAATTACTTAGGTAAACAGAAATGGAAAAACAAAACCAACAAGACATACAAGATAGTACACATTTCAAGTCAATCATATATAACGTGGTCACCAATTGTAATATAGACACCTCAATACTGTTTATGGTTCATGTGTCGTCAGAAGACGGTTGGCCACAAGAGCCATAAACGTCACTGGACTGTCCATATATGCAGAGTAATGTAATTGAAAAGCAGTATATATATATATATACAATGTATATATATATATATATATATATATATATATATATATATATATATATATATATATATATATATATATATATATATATATATATATATATATATAAGAAAAAATTAAACAACATAAGCCCATGGACGATTTTTTTTACTATTTTTATTATTGCCAACCGGTTTCCTATCTTCAGGGCAATAATGGCGTCAAAATATGTGTTGCTTCTTAGCAACGTCACTACTAAAATATGCGTACACATGTGTACACAACGTACGCTATATTTGTAACGTCATCAAAATTTGTTTAACGTTACATATTTGTGTACACATGTGTACACATGTTTTGTTAATGACGTCGCTAGGAAACTGCGCATATTTCGACGCCATTAACGTTAAACAAATTTTCATTATTGCCCTGAAGATAGGAAACCGGTTGGCAATAATAAAAATAGTAAAAAAAATCGTCCATGGGCTTATGTTGTTTAATTTTTTCTTATAATTTACTTGTTTTGGGACATTTTCATTAGTTTACATTTGGATCAAAGAGTTACGTGCATTAAGAGTTGCTTTCACAAGTTTCTTCTTATTAGTTTATAAGAACAAATATCCCAAGTGTAAAAGTCTGGTATTGATTTGACTTTTACCGTTGTTATGGCAACAAAATGGCTTTCGAAATTGGCTGAAAATAGATAAGTGACCATTTTGGAGCAAATTTAAGACATTTGACACCAAAATTTACATAGAGCACAAGCAAATACCAATAAGATATTTTAACAGATGATGAGAATTATCACGGCTTACAACATATTTAAAGGTTATTTTGGTATTCGCTTGTGCTGATATCTAAAGCTCAAAAAATTGAGTAAGTAAGTAAGTAAGTAAGTAAGTAAGTATCGTTTATTTGGTCTCACCAGTGTATACAGTAAAACATATCTTACATTTAAAATACATAAGTACATATACAACTGCCATTTTGAAGGAATTGTGAGAGACAGTAAGAATTTTAAGTTCTTTAGATATTTACAATTTTAAAATTATTTCTAAAAAACATATACATGAGCCTTGCCATGAGAAAAATTGTCATAGAGATTAGCCTTATAGTTAAACTATAAAGACGACAATATTAAGTTGCACATGAAATCATTTTCAGTCGCACTGGTGTCAAATCGTACAGCCAGATTTTCTCACGTCATAGCTCATGGGTCCAAAATATACACATTATTTACACAAACACAATTACAAAGGGTAAACAGGTGTGCAGTTCCATAAACACCTGTATCTGTGCCAGTATATTGGTATAAATTGGTGTAAAATGATGTAAAAGGATTTTGGCAAAGAATGATCAAATCTTTAAATGGAATGCGTTTTTTTCCATCTCGCATCTAAAACACATGTTGGAGACACTCAAAAGAACCATCTCTTGAGATGGCTCATTTGAGCATCCAAAACAATTTATAAAACTAAAACACCAGAATAATATATCTACAATATAACACTTAAGAATTTTTTGCCCATGGGGGGTCCTTGGCTGCTTATGTTGGTGGTAAGTAGATTTTAATTTTGCAATGGTTTTTCAATGGTTCTAGCGATTACCTCCTTATCATGACACTCACCATCTACTAGACTAAATTATATCACCGTTATTCCTATGATACCTTCCTATGCCGCTCTTACAACACATACCTAAACCAATGTAAAGAAGAGTATCCATTTCCTGTACTATCTCTTATTATCTGGCGATAATAATCACATGATGAGGGTACTCAAAGGAACCGTCTCAATGGGACGATTCCCAAGAGCCACCACAACACATGTCTAAACCAATGTTATAGAAAAAAATTCAGTTTCAGTGCTAACCTTTTCCTCAATTGTCGAAAAAATCGCAAGTAGTGAGAACTCAAAGAAACCGTCCCCATGAGACGATTCGATTGAGTGCACAATACACACGTTAAGACCAATGCACAAGAATATACCCATAATATGTACTATTTTTTTTGTCATGCCTGGACACAAAATCACATGCTGCAGGTGCTAAGAAGAGCCGTCTCAATGGGAGGATACCCAAGAGCTCCCAAAACAAAGGCCCGAAACCAATGCACAAGGATCTATCATCTGTGCTAACCTCTCCTATCACATATCACATATGGATACTCAAAGGGTACTCAAAGGAACCGTTTCAGTGAGGCCACTCCCATGAGCTCCCAAACCACATGCCAAAGCCAATGCACACTAGTAGGTATCACATGTACATTAGTAGGTACTCAAAGGAACCGTCTCGATGAGACAACTCCCACGAGCTCCCAAAGCACATGTTTTAACCAGTGTACAGGAGAACCTCCATTACCTGTGCTTCCTTTTCATATCTGGCGGCAGAAATCCTATGTTGTGGGTACACGTGGGAATCCTCTCATGAGACAGCTTCCATGAGTACCCAAAACCATGCACAAGAGAACATACATTAACTGTGCTGGCAAATTTTGTTGTGATTACTGTATGATATAAGCAAGTTTTACTTATCAGAAATGTCAATTATAATTTATACACGACTTAGAAAATTTCTCCTACGCTCAAGTATAAGTGTGCATACCCTTGAGCTCGACCTCACCATTCTAGAATCAGACAAAAGAAAGCACAACTTTTGCATATCGCTAAAGCCACCAAAGGCAAGATTTACCAACATTGCTTTACTTACTAATACCATTCTAAGATCCTCATATATAGGACATACCATCAGTACATGTTCCTCATCTTCAATGCAAGAAGCACAATGGAAGCAAACCCGCTCACTCAAGTCTAAATTTTGGTAATTGATCTCCAGAAGCCTTTAATTTAGCCCAAAATGGCAATTTCTCTTTTTCAAGCCTAGTTTGTCGACAATATTTGTTACCATAGCAACGGTAAAAGTAAAATAAATGACAGAATTTTAGACTTGGGTTATTCTTCTAACAATATAATTGGGTGATTTGGGTAAAAAGCAACTTTCAGTTTTTGGCTCCAGAGGGGGCCAAATTGCCCCTTAATGCACGTAGCTATTTTGCATATTTATTTATTTAGATAATGTTCAATCTCTGGTGTGCAAAATGGTGACGAGGCTTTGCTGAGCGTCATTTTGGCTGGCTAAAGTGTATAAGTAAAAATGCTCGTTGTTCTTGAACAACACCATATATTTTGATCAAAGTTTGCATACTTATACATTTTAACATTGTTGAGACACTGGAGTGCAAAACAGTGAAAAAAGTTTACCGAGGATAAGTCATGTCATGGCCATATGCGGATAACTCTATGGTCTTATAAGCAAGTATATACATCAAGCGACATAAGAATTATGTCGCTCTAAACAATCTTATTTTTTTTTGTATAAATCCAAAGAAACCATTAGCTTTTATATGGGTCCTTCTCATATGCAAGTAACTATATCAAGGGACATAACGCAGTTGGATTGAGGAGATTTAGTGATACTTGATGAAATGAAACAAGTCCATTTATTGCACGACAATTCGGTCTGCACGGTAATCACTATGTGAGTCTTGCACGACCCTTGGGTATGTACAATACTCTTGTACGTCCATTGGGTACTACACTAATATCACTATGTGAGTCTGTCCGTCCTTGGTCAGTTAGTGAAAATGCTCACCACGGGTCGTGCACATTACCGTCAGTTGATATTTTGGTAGTGTTACCCTTTGAAATATTTTGACAATATAACTTCTGATAATTTACGTTAAGGTCGGGAGATTTGCCATCTCCCTTGAAAGCTATTTCTTTTTAAACAA
Source organism: Loripinus fragilis (assembly GCA_964019695.1). NCBI lineage: Eukaryota > Metazoa > Mollusca > Bivalvia > Lucinida > Lucinidae > Loripinus > Loripinus fragilis. The sequence continues at coordinate 20,763,517 of OZ026519.1, read as the reverse complement.
TTATCTTTGTGGTATATTATGTGGTTTTAAGTGAGAAAGCCTGCTTTTTTCAACCCTTATCCCACCACAATTGTTGTCCCCAAAAGGTTGTCTGATTTTGACGCCTGTTGCATATATTTAAGTTCATTTCAGACTTTATTTTATCATGAAAGTAAACAATATGAACCCCTGGATGCAGTCCGATCTGGGTCCGACACCTAAGAACATAAGCAGACGAGTGACTGGCGGCAAAATTGTTAATTAAGGCACGTGAACTCTTTGTATCAGTGCGCATGCTCGAAAGTCTTCAAACAATATTTCACCGATTAACTTGAGGGGAAGACCCTGACGAATAATCAAATAAAAGATTTTTGCAATATCATGATTGAAATTTACATATTTTGACAGAATATCTCAGTTGGATTCAAATTACACTAAATGATTTCAGTCAAGCAATTTCGTCACAAATTTCTACCAAAATAAGCGATGCATATTACTTTTATTGAGATATAAACACTATCCTCTTAAAGCGACCTTTCATTTCAACTCTTTACCTACTTTAGTGTCGTCTGTTGATATTGTTGCGAACAGTTTTGGCCTTTATCAGGATCCAAACTGTTTGACACTCTGGTGATAATCCCAAAAGAAATTTTGGAAAAAAAGTTGATTTTGAAAAAAAAAAAATCGCTCGATTCCTACGATATATCTAATATATGGATTACTTTATTAAACTCTCACCAAGTTTTGAAAATGGTATTTGTCCGATTTACGGTAACCAAGATGGTCGCCAAAATGGCCACCATCTGTTAGTTTGCACTTGCGTGAATTTATTAAACTCGTTGCGAAAAAGAGATAAAATGCTCGGCAAGCCTCGTTTTTATCTCTTTTCCCCAACTCGTTTAATAAATTCAATAAAACACGAGCACTCATGTAAGTTTCTCTAGGTATTATTATTATCATTATTATTATTATTATTATTATTATTATTATTATTATTATTATTATTATTATTATTATTATTTCAGCGTTTTTACCACGTGTGATGGTGTCTTGTACAAATGGACGCTTTAATTGCCCGTAGTTCATATCTTTGGCAAAGTGACTGTCATGACATCGTGATGGATGAATACACTACCATTAATTTGAGCGAATAACTGAAACATTTTTCACACGGGGAATACCCGCAGAATACTGGGTAGTTTGACATTGTACGAGCTGGGGGAAATAGGCTATATGCGCTGTAATTATCGATGTTTTCGTGACCGTTGTAGGTGGGGGCGGGGTGAAATCAAACTATATGCATATGTTCTCGTCCGGAATCGATCTTTTTATTTAGCTACGATGACTAACATATTTACAACGGTGGAAAGGTAGTCATGCCATGCTAGACATATACTCAACTACAAAAGAAACCCATCAGTCACGTTTTTGGGCACTTATGGAAAATTGATTAAGAAATGAAAATATGTTTTATACCATATTCTTTAACAATCAATTATGCATCAAAATACTGTATAATGTAACAGTTGTACATAAACCCGTTTATGCTCTGCGTCAGTGATTAGACAAGGGGTCATTTCTAAAAATGACAAGTTTCAGAAAGTTGGTTTCCCTTGAGTTCTAGTCTAAATCAGTTCACTTCGTCGAATAAATGGTATGTCCCTCTCTGACGATGCCATCCAGTGTGTGCAGAAGCTAAACAAACCGCGTACGTGTAGTTAGCCCGGATCTCAATCCGAAAGAGCAGCTGTGGGGTGCGCTTTGGCGACGCATCCAGGATCGTTCAGTGCAATCTCAACCAAATAAACCCTATCCTAATTTCATACTATAAAAGTTGTCATCCACTTGCTACGTTTTGGTCACGATGTGGCTGAAATACTGCAAATGGCCTAACAAGCTACATTAAAAGATGAGTCCCATGCTTGGATCGAGAAGGGGACAGGCGGTCCGGACCCAACCCCCCCCCCCCCTCCCCCCACTGGAAAACCCGCAAGTTCTATAGGTTTCTATATGAAAAATCAAAGTCACCATCTAAATAAGGGAAATTGACAATTTCAAAATCAAAATCGTCACGTTTATCATTTTTGATAGAGACAATACCATTAGAAGTCCAAAAACGAGGCTTCAGTATCAGAGGTATTTGCTTTATTAAGTTGAAGCTCTGTAGAACCGCAAATTTCACATTTCGCTTTCACACTATGAAAAATTGGTACCAATTCTTCACAGCGCGTGAAAAATATGTACCAATACGTCACATATTTCATACCAATGTTTCACATTTTGTGAAATTTGCGCACGTAGTGAAGCATGCGCAATCTTCACATCGATAAAATACCCCACCCCCCAAATCTGCTGCATTTTGCATTCGATTCCAATTCTTCACATATATATATATCAGGATTTTATATCGTGGTTCAACAGGTTACAGATAAATTTCATATGTTTTACAGTTGAAAAATCTGAGACAGGAGTAAGATATGAGCCGCGTCACGAGATAATGTTTTCTTTGGAGTTCATGCTCTAGATACACCAGCTTGTGTCCATGTAGATACAGAAACAAACACTAGTCTTTTAATTTTAGATTGAGAATCTTTAGAGATTTTCAATCAGTGCAAGAAAATTTTCAATCTGTGTAACAAAGAAACATAGACCCCGATCCAGCTATCTATTTACAGAGCTTATCTGCGCCTTTTGGCATATGCAAAATAATATTTTCTCAGAGTGAGGCTTGTATATATATAGCTAAAGGAAAGCCTGATTCAGCTTTTCCACAATTTCATTTATCTTTGAATGGAGGATCCCTTTTTTAACTTTTGTGGTCATAGGATGTCCATCCTGCCAGCTACCCATCCGTCCTTCCGTCGTCCGTCAATAATAGCTTACTCCTAAACCACTTGGTGGAATCTCGCCAATCTTCACTGGGCTGATCGATCCCCTTTTTAACTTGTTCAAAGATTTCAACTTTATGTAGAAATCTGGTTGCCTTGTCAACCAAAAGGAAACACTCTAAAACTTTATCAAAACTTCTGGTCAGATTTCAAAAGAATTAGGAACAAATGGTCTGTCGGACACCCTCTACCAATATTGTTCAAATTATTTGGCTGTTTTAGAAATATGACCGCCAGGTGGCGTAACCAGTTTTTCTATGTCAGTATTGGTGAAACTTTATTTTTTTATCTGAAAATAGCAAGGCCTAGTAAGAAAGACAACACTTCTTGTCTGAAATCACTTGCTCTAGAGCCTTGATATTTGGTTTGTAGCATCAGCTAGTAGACCTCTACCATCTTTGTTCACAATATGACCATGACCAAAAATGGCTCCGCCCAGAGTGTCAACATCCTGTGCCTTTTGTCAACATAATAGATGGACACTTTTCCATGTAAAGCTTTTTTAATGAAACTGCTGATTAACAAAACATCATAGCTGGGCGTTGAGAGGACTTATGCTTTGCTATACCCTTATATAAAGTCATTCTCAATGAGCGACCCCTGGCCCGAAGACCCTCTTGTTTCCATATAATGAATCGTGTACCTGAGATACATATTGATTTGGCCAGTGGCATCCGTAGCAAAATAATGTCCGCTCTGTCATTCAAAATCATGAAGGGAAACTCTCAAAAGTTATGAAGATTATTTCACGGACTAGTTTTGTAGTGCTTAGGGACCTATTGAATTTTGGTATCCAGTAATTCTTAAACAACAACAACAACATATTATTAATATTGTTGTGAAAAAAGTTCTAACATTTTTATTTCTAATGCTTGCTTAGAACATTTTTCCGAAATCCTTAAATCATCAGATTGTGTGGCTTCGGTGCAAATATTTCGCTTTACTGTTTATGATATCACCCAAATGCATTATTTCAAGCCTCTGTGCAAATAGCAACTTATTTGAGATGGCATGCAGCCAGCAAAAGCTCAAGGTATAAATTCATACAAATATTAAAACTTTCAAAACGCAGCAGACATAACTCCTTAGCATAACTCTATTATTTACATTTTGAGATGTGAAGAACTGGTACGTATTCTTCATATTTGTGAAAATTTAGTACCAATTCTTCACATTTGAGAAAATTCGAACCAGTCCTTCATAGATGACACGAATACGTACCAATTCTTACAGTTTAAATGAGAAAGATGTGAAATTTCAGTACAGATAATAGACCCCCAAAAATATATCGAAATGGACAGATTCTGTCACTAGCCTTGCTGATCTTAGCGTTTCGAGTAGTGTTAACTCTTTCAGTGCTTTGTCGAATCATCTTAGTATCATGCATCTCAATATCCAGAGCATACTTCCTAAACTCGATTTGATTAAATGTGAATCTCCAGCGTACGATGTTCTTGTCTTCTCTGAAAGTTGGCTGAAACCTGTAACAGCAAATGATAAATTACTAATTGAAGCCTTTCATCCACCGTTCAGAGCAGACAGGATCGGTCGTCCTGGCGGGGGAGTTATTATTTACGTCAGACAGTCTCTCACATGTAAACGTCAAACTGATCTGGAAAGGACCTCTGACACTTTGATAGGGTATCTGCCTATTTTTCAGATGCTTCCCAAAACTTCCCTATGCATAAGAGATCACTGGTATCCTTTTGAATAGGATGCTTGATGTATTAGGAACTAATTAGGGTTATAATTAGACAGGCAGACCTCTACAACAAAACAGGAGACGCTACCAAAGGGGGAAGGGGTTGCACAATTTGACTTCACCAAAACATTTAGAAATCAAATATTTTCACGTGTAAGGGTATTATATCATCAATACTCGATTACAAATCACAGTGAAAGTATTTTAAAGTCCAAAATCATGAGCATTTTAATGATTATTTTTGTTGTTGTTTTTTTCTATCTGATTTGTTAAGAAATATTTTGAAGTGCAACTGTAGTTCATATTCAACCTTGATGACAATGTATTTACCTGGTGCAATATTATGCAGCTATGCACGTTAACCATTCACCCGTGCGTAAAGTACACCTATTCAAGGGCCATGTAGTTTAAGTGTATTGGGTAGATACAGTATATGTGCAAAATAATCTACCAACTGAATTTAGTAAAAGGACAATTTTCATAATCTAAAGAAAAATATGCTAAAACGTTGTAATATTCATGACTAATGGGTTATGAAAAAGAAGCTTACTTGTACTAATTATTTCATCCTACTGGAAGTAAAGATTTTCAAGAGAGCACACCAAAAATCCAAATGCTAATGTTGGGGCTCGCCCAGACGTCACATTTTTGGCTGTGGGATATCATTCCCCCCCCCAGTCCCAACTAGCTTTTCACATACATTATGTACAATATGAGAACACACTTACATGCAAAAGGATGAGTTAGAACTCGGGGGGGGGGGGGAATGATGTTAATTTTTTTTTCTGTTTCCTATATGTATAATACAAAAAGTGACCATTTTAGCCCCAAAATAAAGCTGTACATTCATGGAAATAGGAAATCAAATGCAAAATCATAAAATAGAGACCAAAAGCGAGCTTATATATGAAAATGGAAGCATTTGATCGACTTTATTTTTAGCAAAATTATAGGCAGCGATACACTGTGATTCCCATTACCACCGTCAGAGGTCCTTAACAGCCTGGAAGCCGTCTGGTTAGAGATATGTGTGAGATCTAAGAAAATACTGATTGGTGGGTTTTACAGACCATCAAACAGCACAGCAGATTACTTTACTATTTTAAGGGAACGCATTGACAGAGCATATAACACAAACATACCAGATATTGTTATAGCTGGAGATTTCAATTTTAATATGAGAACCGACGGAAACGATAGAATAAAAGATTTAATTCAAAACTACAACTTAAAACAACTGATAAATGAAGACACGCACTTCACAGAAAATTCATCATCCCTTATAGACTTGATTCTCGTACGCAATAGTTCAAATATTTTGTTGAGTGGTGTAGCGGATTCATTTATCCCATTCCACTGGCTAACACTTGTTTTACTCAAATTTCTGCGCCCGTCAACAAAATCGTTTAAGCGCAAAATACGTAACTATGAACGAGCTTGTTTTACCCAATTTCGTGAAAATTTTATATCATTTAATCTCGAGGAAGAGCTAGTTACAGAAAATATCGATGATAATGTAGTATGTATACAAGAAGCCCTAGATGTTGCTTGTAAAAATTCTGTTCCAAGCAAAATAGTTACAATAAGGCCTGACGAGCCACAATGGATAACTTGCCATATTGAAAATCTCATCCCAAAACTAAAGCGCGCTTTCAGGAAATTAAAAAAAAAAAGCCAATCAGTCATTTTGGGAAAAATTTAAGGCCCTGAGAAATAAGGTCGTCAATGAAATTAGATTCCAAAACGCCTTACTTCGACAAGCTTAAAGACATCTTATCTAAAAGAAAATGTCAACTCAAAATTATTTTGGAAAACGTCCAAACAAATACTCGGTGTAAGTAACACATCTCATACAATACCAACCTTGAAGCGCGACAATAAATTTGCTGAGAAAAATGCTGATAAGGCTAATATGTTAAACGAATATTTCAGTTACCAGTCCGTTGTTAATGATATAAATAAAACGTTGCCTCCACGCACGGATACTAATAATGAGCTCAATTTCATAACTATATCAGAACAAGAAGTAAAAGATGTCTTAGATAATTTAAATGTAGCTAAGGCATGCGGCCCCCGACCTTATAAGTCCTCGATTACTGAAGGAAGTCGTGTCCGTGTTGTCTAAGCCTTTAGCAACGGTATTCAATCGCTCATTATTACAAGGTTATTTCCCCTCCAATTGGAAAGACGCCATCGTTACCACTATCCACAATAAAGAAGATAAATCGGTTCCTTCAAATTATAGGCCAATATCCTTACTTAGCCAATTGGGGAAAGTAATAAGGTTGCAAAGATCAGGAATCGATACAATCAAGTACCACACCTGACCCAGGATACCAATGGGAAAGTGACAAACTCACAGAAGACACCACAAACGAGAGCCAAGAGGTCAGCCCTTTCCCAGCAGGTGACCACAAAGCACATATAAACAGACGCGCACAAAACATAGCAAACACAAGACAGAACAAAAACATAAAAGATCCACAAAAGAAGAACCGCCTTGGAACGGTCAGTAAAATATTTTACTGGAGGGCTTAAACCGGTTTAACGGCGCCAACCTCACCCTTAATTCAGATGTGGATCAAGACACATATATATTTGGTTTGCATGAAAGACCCCTAACTTATCAATGCATCAACTCCTAAAACATATAAATCAAGATATAACAAGGAGATAAAGCAAGGATAAGGACTCAACAGTAAATTAAACTGAATACCGGAGCAAAAGAAATCCAACAGGTAAACCCCGGTCATGGAAAGATGTGTTCAACTACATTTGTGAAAATAGTCTTCTCACCCCCTTTTAGTCCGGATTCATCCTAGGCGATTCAACTACTTTCCAGTTATTACACACATATCACTCATTTTAGAAGCAGTTGACAGTGGTAAAGAAGTGCGTGTTGTTTTCTGTGACATCAGCAAGGCTTTTGACAGAGTATGGCACATAAACTAGGCTGCATGGGTATTTCTGGCTCTCTTCTCCAATGGTTCCAAACTTATTTCTCAAACTGCAGACAGCGTGTTGTTCTGGATGGGGTAGTATTCAATTGGGCTGACGTTTTAGCAGGAGTTCCCCAGGGCTCCATTCTTGGTCCCTTGCTTTTCTTGATTTACATTAATGATATTGTAAATAACATTCCATCATCAATACGTCTTTTTGCAGACGACACAAGTATATACATTATTATTGACGACCCACAAACTGCAGCTTTTATTCTTAATTCTGATCTTGATACTATCAATGTATGGGCCAATGACTGGCTAGTAGACTTTAATCCAACAAAAACGACTTCTCTTCTTATATCTCACAGACAGCTCCCAATTGCCCATCCTCCACTAGAAATGAACAATGTTATCTTGAAAGAAACCACCTCTCACAGACATTTAGGACTTACTTTATCTAATACATGTAACTGGTCAGATCACATCCAAAGAATGACCAATACAGCATGGTCAAGATTAAATCTTATGAGAGCTCTCAAGTTTAAGGTCAATAGACAAGCACTAGAAAAAAAAATGTACTTCGCATTCATACGTCCCTTGCTTGAGTATTGTGACTCAGTTTGGGACAACTGTTCCAATGAAGCAAAAGGACAGTTTGATTCTATCCATCACGAGGCGGCTAGAATAATCACAGGAGGCACCAAGCTCTGTAGCCTTGAAAAACTTCTGGCTGGTCTAGGATGGGATTCATTGCAAGAACGTCGCGCCAAACATAAGCTCGTGATATTGTATAAAATAATAAATAACCTCACACCGAATTACTTGCAGGAATTTGTACCCCCTCTTGTTCAAGATGGTAATCCTTATAGACTTAGGATTTCAAGCGATATTAGCACTATTTATACTAATACAAACTTGTTTTATAACTCGTTTTATCCCTCAACAATTAGAGAATGGAATAACTTAGCACAGGAAATAAAAGATGCCAGCTCTTTCGTATCTTGCACCACCACTAACCACTGGGATGTTTTTACATATATTCACTAACAATATAAACGCCATGGCCAACAAGAAAAGATATGAAACAGAAGATTCCTGGAATAGTGTGAAAAATTGCAATAGTCAACAAGTTCTTGTTTTTATAGTTTTAATTTAAGAACCATCTTAAAGCTTACTGTCAGATCCTGAATATATTATTATTCTATATATTTGTCTACACGCAAGTTATCTGAATAAAATATTGTTTAGACGAGTTGAATCACAGTGGATGACAGTGGGTTCAGTCATAGTAGAGATGATGCATTCACTATAAGGTTCCACAGGACTTAAATAAGACCTTTTGATATCTGATCAACGTACTGAATTTGGACTTTTTCATGTAATATTATCAGAATTTCAAATTTCAATTTTTTCTTTTCTTGAAAGCGATATTCCTCAATTGCCATCTTATGAAGTAAAATTTCGCAACATGCTCGTTTTGTGAAATTATGTTCTAAATTGAATGACTTTAACAACATATCGATAAATTTTTGATTGCTAAATTACTAAAACATGGTACCAAGTGCTGGTCTATGGTCTGTGCTTGTACAATTCCAATGCCATATTATTTAGTGATAACTCGACTACTTATTGGACCAGTACACGAGATTTTGGTATTTATCGCATCAGTGATCGGCAAAGATCTGGCCCCGAGGTTATAAAACTTTTTCCATGCCCAACTCAGCTGGGCAGGAAGCTTATCCTGCTCATAAATGTTAAAATGCCAACAATTGTTTGCATTTAACATTTATTATCCTCCTCATACGTATGAAAATGCCAACAATTCAATTGTTGGCATTTTAGCATTTATAAGCAAGATAAATACAACATCTGAGAGACTTAAAGCAAAAAAACTTCATCATTTGTCGGTATTTTAGATTTTATGAGCAGTTTAAATTTCGTGCTCAGTTGAGCTGAGCATGAAATAAGTTTTATAACCTTGGGGCCTGCCTGGTTCGTCAGAACCCTCGCTGCTCGCATTCAAAACGTATGGCTATAGATAAAGGAGGGGGTGGACAGGGGGACGGGGGTACGGGGATAGAGGGTGCGGAATCGGGGGTAGAGGGTGCGGAATCGGGGGTAGAGGGGGCGGGAAGTGAGAGTAGAGGGGGCGGGAAGAGGGGCAATTGTGGGCGGGGGTCTGGAAAGATTGGAGGGCGAAATTGCTTTTTTTACTAGAAAATTCATAAAAAATGATTCATAACGATACCCTTTATGACCATTAAGTCATATAAGGGCCTAAAAGGACGCAGTTCACTTTCGAGTCTTGGTTTCGAGTAATTTCGGGCGTCTTAAAAGTAGCAAACTTGATCGATTGTTTCTGTCCATATTTTTCAGTCTCCGTATAGGATTGTGTCCCTTTGCTTCTTTACACATTTAAACGGCGTTCAGCTGCCGTCGATAACTATTTTATTTATTTCGTCAGGGACGTATATAGCTACCGCTTACGCAAAAACGCATTAGAGTAGGTATTAAACCGAAACTAGTGAATTATTATATGGCAGTTTTATTCCTGGTAATACGTATACAAAGTGCGTGTAGAAAAGCAATTTTAATCTGCCTAAATCCAATTGTGGCAGGTGTTTCCAATTGTTACAGGTATTATGTTTATGGTGGCATTACTTTCTTTGAAGGTTCGGCACCCAAAATCGAAGTAAAAAAGAGGCCCTGATTTATTAAAGATTTTATATTGTAAACCACTACCTAGAGTTCATCGATCTTATAAGGCTGACCTCCATGGTATGCTAGTGTTTTGATCTGTCAAAATATCGATGAATGGCGTGTTTTAAACAGACTAAGTCTGCAACTATGAACATTTTTCGAAATTTTTTCTGTTCTAAAAATGATGTTTGTAAAAGTAGAATTAAGTCATGTTTTCTCAATAAATCTGTTCACTATAGCTGAAAACTGCATGGAAAAGTGAATTATCTTATAAGAACAGGTGTTTTTTTCTCTTGTTGATAATTATTTGCGTCCCTCCAAATATTATAGGCGGTTAATTTTTAACATTAATGCTGTTGTTTTGATACTAATAATTTGTTAAGATTTACGAAATTGGTAAAATGTATACCTGAATTTTAGTTTTTTTTACTGGGCTCTCGAAAATAGAAACATTATTTCTAAAATTAAAAGATCAAAGTTACAGACTATCCAGCTTTAAAGTGACATTCACAAGAATCAAGTATTGAGATTCGTGCTCAAAAGAGTTAGGCCTACACCCCACAATGTTCATACTAGAATCTATTTTTCCACAAATGTGAAAGAGTTTTATGAAGGTTCCTTAGAGTTTATATCTCGCCAACTCAAAATCATGCATATGAACCCTTCTTGTCTCCCTTATAGTTCTTCTAAAACAAACTTTTTACAAGAATAGTAAGTGAGTATGATCAGGAAATACCACAATCACAAACTGCAGACAAACCCATGGCACCGCGAGGCAGAGCTACACAACAATCACGAGACACCAGGAAGGTAAACTAAGCAAAGCTGCAAAACTAGAATGGACATAAAGTAACGTACAACAAAACATAGAACAATTACAGAATCCCACGATTGGAGTAACAATCAACAATAAATCAACACCAGTAGAACATCCTAATGCTTATACACTTTTGTAGTCTGCTGATAACCTTTGCAAACAGTTTGGACCCAGATCGGCTTCTATCAGGCCTGATCTTGATTCTGCCTGCCCTGGTCTTGACCCAACACTTTTGACACTCTGATGGCGCCAGGTATTCCTGATTTTTATTTTTTGCGGAAAAGTTAGCTTTGAAAACAAATCAGCATACCAAGTATGCAAAAAGAGTTAATCGACACACAATTTTTAAGAGCAGCGCAAAGCATGTACCTGTATTTGAGGCCAAAAATTAAAAAAATCAATAATGTTTTCGCCGTTACCTCTTCAATATCTTCAATATGTTAAGAGGTCGATAGGTTGGCAAACTTTTTTGTATAAACTTTTGGTATGAAAAAAGTAAAACAAGAATCCTTTAAAAAGTCAAGAAAATAGACCTTTAAAATATCCCAAAAAGGCTCGAAATTGAGTAGGCGCCAAAAGTGACCATAAACAAGAGGTTTTTGTTTTGCCTAGTATAAATAATGTTTCCTTTGCTGGTTCTAGAAAAGACATTGATCTGGAGATAGTCTGGTTTTTTGCCTACTGGGTAATTGTGCATGAAAATACGACAGCTGTGTCTATGGTGAACCATTCTTAGTTCTTCACTTACATATATACGCTTTAGTTCTTGAATAAGAACAAAATTTTATCAGGGGGAGGGAAAAATCTGATAGGGGGAGGGAACTGGGGGAGAAGGGGGAGGGAAGTGGGGGGAAAGGGGGAGGGAAGTGGGGGGAAAGGGGGAGGGATCTGGGAATGGGGTACCCCCCTGTCCACCCCCTCATAAAGGCTCAGAGATCGCATTTATCGGCACTTATGTGTGGGGGATGGGATATTGCTTGAGGGATTTTTTAAACCATACTTACAACATATTTTTGACAGTTTAGTGGTAACATTTTTCATTGGATTGGAGAGATTTGGGGGGTATTGTATTGTGTCCTTGAACAAGACACTTTATCCTCGTTGTTAACCCTTAAAGCGCCAATCACAACTGCAGCAGACGACAAATTTTGCAACATCTTTCATAAGTTTGGAAAAAAATAAGGTATGATATTTCATGAGAATTGTCTGCCAGCAGACAATTCTCATGAAATATCATGCCTTATTGGTTATTTTTGAAAAAGCGGCAAAATTTGAAATTGTCGTCTGCTGCAAATTATAGGTGGCGCTTTATGGGTTAATGGTAACGAGGAAGAAGAAACGCTGGTCATGCTTCTGGAAAGAGGGTGAAAAGCGGTTAAAAAAGATAAAGATAATTTTCGTACAATAGTTGTGAATATTTCCTCTCAGACGCGTACAATTACATGACATGTTAATAAAATGCATGCAATTTAAACATTTAAGTCATATAATAAGAAATTCAATACGTTTTAATTGTAAACTGTCATGCATTCGGATGGTTTAACCCTTAAAGCGCCAAGAAAAAAAATGCTTCTGAAAATGTCGTCTGCTGCAAAGAATTACCTTACGTTACTGACAAATTAAGTATAGAAGCAAACGGCCTGGACCCAGAACAGGAGCAGTCTGATCTTGGTCCACACTTTTGCCATAGAGGCTTCTTAAACATTTCAGTAGACGAGAAAAGCAGACGACTTTTGTTGCGATTGGCGCATTAAGGGTTAAGTATTGTCCTGCTGATCCAGACTTATCCTATTTGCAAACACTGTAGATCTAGATCAACTTGCTTAGCAGAAGCCAGCTGATCAGGATCCACAATATTTCCATTTTGCTAGCGAAATATTGCTTATTAATGAAATCATACTTAACTGAATTGGGTAAAATTATGACTAATTACAGTTAATTAATGTGTTTATCAGGACAAGGGTTAACCTATCTATGCACAGTCTTATAAACGGGATACGAGCAAACATTGTAGACCCAGATGGGACGGAGCAGGGTCAGCAATTATATCCATCACAAAAGTCTTAATCACCAGCCAAAGTCATGCCAAAATTGTGATCAGCACCCCATTATAGTGCAGGTCATTTTAACATCATAATGGTAAACGCCAACTATCTTTCGTATCTTGCACCACCACCAACCACTGGGATGTTTTTACATGTATTCACTAACAATATAAACGCCAGACGGTACGCAAACAGATCAATGTTATGAAACTTCACCTTATGCGCATAATGCACAAAGTGTCAACCCAGTCGGCATAGGCCCTGACGTTAGTGTGGCAGTTTTACCTCTCCATTCTTCCAGAATAGCATAGAAGGAGTTTGAAAATGCATGGTCAACAAGAAAAGATATGATACAGAAGATTCCTGGAATAGTGTGAAAAATTGCAATGGTCAACAAGTTCTTGTTTTTATAGTTTCAATTTAAGAACCATTCTTACATGTGACGCACCGTCTTGACCTGATATAGACAATAAACTATCTCAAAGGGTATAAATATATGTTGCAAACAATGTTTCCTTTTTAGAATTCGTTCGAGGGAGATAACTGAGAAACACACCTTGGGAGAGTAATTATTCTTACACGCAGCACACCGTCTTAAAGGTGACGGCAACCCTGATGATTACTATGTTTTATATGAAAGATCTTAATAAACCATGAATTTTGATACCAGTTTCATCTAAATCGGTAGAAAATTGTGAAAGATGTAGGCGTTTGAATATGTGCAAATGGACTGTAATGGAAGCGGCCATATTGTAGGCTTATTGACGTCTTTCAGCCTAATTAAATATATAAAATATGCATAATCAAAATAAAAGAAAAACCAATGGATTATTTGCATTAATCTTTAATGAAACATGTTCCTTATGTATAAAGCTGCATATCTGCTGAAACACAGATGATTTGATAGTATTGAAAACTAAAATTTAAGCAGTTGAAAAAATTCTGAAAACTAATTAAATATTCAAAATGGCGGCTAAATGTTGGCCATATTGAATTCTTTAAATGCCCATAATTTGCCCATTTTTCAACCGATTTTGATGATACTTGTATCAAAATTCATTGTTCATAGAGTTCTTTCAGATAAAACATACTTATCATTAGGGTTGCTGTCCCCTTTAACCTGATATATATGTACCTTTCAAATATAATCAAAATATCTCAAAGAGTGTAAAAGTTACAGAGCGAGAAAAGTTCCACCTTCAAAAATCGTTCGAGGGGCGTTACTGAAAAATGAAGCACAGGAGAGCACCCATTCGTACAAGCAACCCACCGTATTGACCTGATATATAACTACAATCAAAATGTCTCAAAGAGTGTAAAAGTTATGGAGCAAACATAGTTTTACCTGCAAAAATCGTTCAAGGGACATAACAGAGCAGTATATGTAAGATTAACGTAACAAGTGCGTCAAAATGAATGTTTGTTTGTTTGTTTGATTTGATTCTTTACGCCCTATCAACAATCTTTAAGTTATAAAGGGACGGGTCTTCCTGGGTTGAACCAGTACTAAGCTAGGATTAATGTTCTATCTCAAGGACACAACGCAGTGACTCCGATGAGGCTCGAACCCGCGGCCCCTCGGTCTCGAGTCAAGCACTCTACCACTGAGCCACTGCGCTCCCCCAAAAGGAAAGCGTCTAGCATAAGACTCATTTGTGGAAAGTTATTTGTAATATAGGAGATATGCTCCAGACATGATTAGTCTAGAAATTAGGTCAAATTCACAATGACCCCAAAATGGTACGGACACTGCGCCATCCCAAGATTCGTCCACACACCATATTTGGGATCCCTACCTCAAACAATATAGGAGAATTACTCCAGAGACAAGTATTGTAGAAACGAGGCCAGGACTCAAGGTCAAGGTCAAAGTGACTAACAAAAGGTATGTGACACTCGACATCCTCGCTGTTGATGTACTGACAACGGGCGGATGAACCGACGGACGGATTCGCCCTGCGATTATAGTGCACACCTGTGGGTCTAAATTGTATAAGTAAAGTCTAAACTGCACTAAGGACACCTCTTTAAGCAATTTCCAGTCTTAAAAGACCGCTATGCACCCCTCCTAGGCGTTTGTCAATGATGTCCCCTGTTCAGGGAAAGCCACCCCATGTGCAGGTTAAAGAACCATACGGTTATTTAGATATGGTTACTTGTAGGCTTTCATCCTGCAACCCGGAGTATACAAAGTACACCTGCCGATAATACTTGAAAGAGGGTCTGGCAGTATATAGAGAAAGAAAGTATTCGGCTACCCACTGCTTAACGCGGACCAAAAGTCAAAGTCCTGTCTTTGTGACCGTTTTTCTGTAAAACGATCATATCTACCTTTTCTCCTAGTAATTTTGTCCACTTTCAGTTTTAATTGGTTGGTCAGCGATTTGTGATTGTGGTATTTCCTGGTAATACTCACTTATATCTAGAAGAGGCTGTTCTGTCTAATTGTTAAAAGTGCATATAGTTTATCGTTAGTGAAAGTGTAGGCACAAGTCACCTGTCCCATTGTTCTATCGGTGAAATACAGTATATAATAGGTCACATAAACAGTGTTGAAATCAAGTCATCCTACTTTTTTTATTTTGATTGTTAAAATGAATAACTATACAAAACTTCATACAGTTAAAGAGTTGTGAGCATTTTCACTAAAAGACCTCAACCAGCCGAAACGATCGTCACCGTTTTGCATACCAGTAGCTGGACAACTTAAAATAAATAATTGTGCAAAATTTGATCCAAATATAACATGTGGTACAAGAGTACAAATATGTTAAACTAGGATAATAATTTATGAAACAACAAACGTTCTAGTGTCAAACCGCAATGAATTAAATGCTCTTTAGCTAAATTTCAAGGACTACAGTAAAACCTGTGTAAAACGAACACTCTAGAAGACAGAAAATCGGGTTTCAAGACCAACTATCGCTTAATGCAGGTCAAAAGTATTGCAGAATGCTCCAAGCGAAGCATTCTGCAATACTTAAGACCTTCATTTAGCTACCATTTGTCATTAAGATATTTTTTGTCTTTTTTTACGGGTGGCCGTTTTCAACAGGTTATACTCTACTTGAAACCCCTCAAACAAGATACACTTACTGAAGATATAGTTGAAGAGATGCAGACAATGACAGCGACTAATTGCACGCGCAAACACACTTTGTTGAAGATTGGTACTTATGTCTAGAAGGGCCTGAACTAAGTGGGATTTATTTTTTCAATATTAAAATGCAAAATATATGTAAGGGCATCGGCACTTTTGTAGACCAGAATCTCATAAACGGGTATTTTGGCAAAAAAGTGATAACCCAGCTGAAACGTCGCTTAATATATCATTTCGTCATGGCCTGGACTTTTTGCTACATGTAAGGCACAATCGATCTTCAGAGAAAATCACACCATAGTTTTGGACTTTATTATATGTAGCTTTATGGTAAATTCCATCTATCTGATTCCATTTGTCTTAGCAAGCAGTGCAGACTCTGATTATATGCGTCACTAGGCGGCATTTTATCTGGGTTCACTGTTCGCATACGTACTTGTTTCGGGGTTAACATTTACCAAACCCGAGGCCGAGTGGACACACATCTCCCGAGGGACGACACATGTCAATACGTGTACAATGACAGAACATGTGTGATCGTTATTTATGCATATGTCACCTGATTCCAGCCAAAGTGTCACTGGAAATACCACTAAAACATTAAAATATCCATTTTTACACTGGATTTTGCCTCACAAAATGCCATAAGCTTCTTACACATAACATTCGAACGTCATAGCGTCGTCACAACGTCATAGCCGCGTACAACTTTTTCGCAAACAAAGGCATTGGCGAAATGATCGGTTCAGGCCAATACGCATTCCCGCCCAACGTCTTTCAAACAACTCAAGGCTCCATTGATTCACAGAAGCTTGAAGTTCTGTCCTTATTTCACTTCCATATCCTCAACGATATCGCTATAGTGATCTTCTATCTAAAAGCATTTAGCAGGTTTTAAAGATAAAACTTCAGATGCCTGTGGTTTATAAAACCCTGTGTTCTGAACCTCACATTAGCATATGTTGGTTTTAATACAATAATTATGATGGTATTTCATTCATATGCTACTGTGTACATTCTCTTACAATTTTCGTAATCTAAAGAACAAAATGCGTAAAGGTTGTTATGTTATATGACTATGGAGCTATGTAAAGGAAACTTATCAGTACTACTAATTATACGAGCATTATATATCAGATTTTCAATAGAACACGCAAAAAACCCAAATTCTTAAGTTTGATCTGGCACAGACTTCAGTTTTCAGCTGTGCATATCATTTGTAAAATATGAGAACGCATTTACTTGCAAAATGCTTATCTGGGACTCGCGGTGGGGGGAATAATGTTAAAAAATGTTTATTTTTTTCTATTTTCCTTGTATGTTTAATACAAAAATGACGACTTGAGCCCATAAATAGCGCCGTACTTTCAATGAAATATGAAATTAAGATGGAATAATTTGACTATTTTTTTTTTCAAAACCATAGGCAACGATACACTGTGATTCCCAGTACATGTACCACTGTCAGAGGTCTATTTCCAAACAGTGTATTCATATAAGCATGACCGTCCGTAGACTGCGAGGATATGCGAGGGCTTGTCAGATGCTGCACTTGTTGACAATGTTGTAAGTACCAAACTTTCGTGAATTGGGTCAAATATTCCAGTCAAGATGAAAAGTGTCATCCTAAAAGTGTCACTTATAGGTATCTAAGCCTTTAAGTGTGATAAATATGTTCTATAGATACGACCACTTGCTGTGGGTTAAAACCAACGATAAATCTTTTCCAGAAACATGCTGATGTTGATAAATTACTCTCTAATTACAGTCATATGACTTGACAGTACAAGTGTAACGGTAATAAATGTAAGTTAGCACCAAAAGGGTGAGCTGCCATCCCTTTTGATGTAAACTTACACTTAGTCACCTAATAAAAATAGTGAGTATGATCAGGAAATGCCACAATCGCAAATTGCAGACAAACCCAAGGCACCGCGAGAAATAGCCACACCACAATCATGAGACACCAGGAAGACAAACTTAACAGGGCAACCAGCTCTCTCTTCCCCAACAAGATGATTGCAAAACTAGAATGAACAAAAATTAACGTACAATAAAATATAGAACAATTACAGACCCCCAGGGGGGGGGGGGGGGTACTCTGATATTTTCACACATACATAGGCTCGGCCCATTTTTGGGGGTTCAAAATTCTGAATTTCAATATTTCTTTTGGTTTTCAGAAAAATGAATATTTTTTGGGGGTATGAAGATTTTGTGGATATTTTTAGGGGGTCATCACAAAATTGGGCTAGTTTGAGGGTCATTTCTATGCAATTTAGGGTCTTTTTTTAAGGTTAAGGTACAGAATTGGGATATTTTTTGGGTTGCTAAAATTTCAAATATTTTTTTGGGGTGCTTGAAATTCCTGATATTTTTAGGGTGAACGGTAGATGCTGGGTCCGAGCCTACGTATGCGGAAAAAATTAGAGTGCCCCCCCCCCCCTGTACAGACCCCCACAATGGGAGTAACGATAAACAAAAGAACCACCGTCTTAGAACGGACAGCAGCCTAAGCCACCGGGGGTCTTAAATGCAATTAACTGGTACCAAAATTTCGCCCTAGATTCTGCTGATGTTGAAGTACAAGAAATTTTCAACTTGAAGCCCGTATTTCTCCAGTGATAAAATGTAATGTTAATCATTTCCATCTGTTTAAGGTCTTTCTCTGGATCAATACAATCAAACTGGGCATAGCTTTGTAAGCAGTTGAAAGGAGACATTAGTTCAGCTGACACTAAATTTTATGTAAAGTTATACTGATTTATATACATTTACATGCAAGGGGACGAAGAGGTAGCAAGCAGATTTTTAACTATCAATGTAAATGCCCTTGAGAGTGAACCGTAACCTGAAACCACGAAGACATTCAACAGCATGTGCAAATCATATTGCAGAGCTATTAATTTGTTTACATTCTCACACTTTATCCTCTTTACTTAGAACTGGCCCTAAATTATTGACTGCACATAATACTCAAAACAGGGTGATGGAGAGGGACTTGAAGTGTCAACTCAAGTAACCGAACAAAACCTACAAACATACTTTTTTTTATAACCGGGAAGCTAAAACATGTAAAACCGACAAAATATCTTGGGACTTGCTTTAATAAAAGAGTCTTGGTAAACTAGTGTAGGCAATTGCCAATTTATTAATTAACTTTTATTTCTATTTCTCCATGTTTGGCCGTCTCTTACAGCACAGCGGGTTTTGACGGCATCTCCTTAAATATACGGCGTCGAATGGGCTTCTAATACACGTTTACCGTCTTTAGGTATTCTTGAAAACTTTTTTCCGTATTGAAACGTCATTTTTATCGCCCAATTTTATTGGCTAGTTCGACTGCATATCATAATATTTATATTAAAGTGTGGTTTCAAGGGCCATTAAATTACGTTTTTTGAGTGTTTTAAGTGTTTTAAGTAAGTTTTTATTAGACTTCCAAATACAGATAACATCGTTTTAACAGACTGTAGGTACAGAAGCACTTGGGCATTTTGACAAAGTCGGCGAGGACAAACATGGTTAATAGAGAATACTAGGTTCACGAGTGTCTTTTGATATCAAGTTTACTAGGCAGTGCTTCGAGAACGCTTGTGGACATCGGGAGGCTTGCCGAGCAATTCAACAAGCGTTCTCAAAGCCGAGCCTGGTAAACTTGAAATCAAAAGACGCGAATTTATCCGTTTACCCATTGTTTCACTCTTCAAACTAGCAATTAAGACGTAATTTTCGATTTTTTGTTAATTCAGCTTCGTAGGCGACGTCATTAAAAAGTGCAACGTCATCATGACCTGATAAAGGCACTTGCCATGTGATAGACAACGTTTATCCGGCAACGTGACACAACGTATTTAATATGCGAGGTAACTGATAAACTTATTTCATTTTCTCGCTTCGCAAAAGGATACAACGTTTTCGGTACCAAATGAAATCACAATTTTCCTCCTTTTCTTTTCAACATCAACAAAATTTATAGGCCACATATTCACTGAAATGAGATTTTTTCTGATAAGAATTTAATACAAATGGTTTTTACGCAGTTAAAGTGTAAAGTGGGCCGTGGAGCAAGGTATTAATTAATGAGGTGGTTGCGATCGTACTCAGAATAATGCTGTCAGTAATAACTGTTCTTACATGCTTGAAAAATCCTAGCAGACTTAGCAGCTGTGCATATGTTAACATGCTATTCTGTTTAACAAATATTAGCAAACGATTGTTTTGTTGATATCACCAAGTTTAAACAAAAACAAGTGAACATGGCCAAGAAATGCCAGTATCACAGCCCAACTAATGCCACCGCAAGGAAGAGATACAGTACACCTACACCTGCAAAACAGCAAGATCACAATTAAAGTAAAGCAATCAACTCTCTATTCCTCAGCAAGGTGACAGAGAGGACACTTAGAATCACATCACAAAGCAAGGAACCAATACAAAACACATAAGGGGAGCAACATCGAATGAAAATAAGCAGAATCGCCGCGTCAGCACGGACAATAGCCAATATGTGAGTGGCTCTTAGATATTTTAATGGCCATATCTTGGCCACCAATTCTGCTGTTGTAAAATCGCATGGCGTTTTCTTAAAGAGACTAAGTCTGCAACTATGAACATTTTTCGAAAGTTTTTATTTTCTTTATAAATCATTTGTAAAAGTAGAATTAAGTTATGTCTTCACAATAAATCTGTTCACTATAGCTGAACACTGCACAAAAAAAGTGAAATATCTTATAAAATAGGTGTGTTTTTCTCTTGTTGGTAATTATTTGCGTCCCTCCAATGATTATTGACAGTTAATTTTAGCTTAAGTGCTGTTGTTTTGATACTGATAATTTGTTAAGATTTACGAGATCGGTAAAATGTATACCTGAATTTAGTTTTTTTTTACTGTGTTCTTGAAAAATAGAAACATAAGTTCTAAAATTAAAGATCAAAATTTACAGACTATGCAGCTTTAACTAATGCAATGCATCACCACGGGGAAACAAAGTTACTGCGATGAAGAAAAGAAAATGTCCCTAAACATAAGAAAGTCAGAGCTTAAGAAAACCCCTGGTTGAGCCATGGCCTTGAGGTTATAAAACTTTTTTCATGCTCAACTCAGCTGAGCACAAAATTTATTCTGCTCTTAAATGTTAAAATGCCAACAATCGTTGGCATTTTAACATTGATTAGCATGATAAATGCAACATCTGATAGACATAAAGCACAACCCAATATTCCCAAAAGGACCAAAATATGAAAAAAATATAAACACTATATAGATGCACGGAGAAAAGTAATACCACCTCCACACAGAAAACAACGGCAGCAGCAAATACCTAGTCCCATTCCATCCCTTACCTAGGTGTATAAATAGATCCTTGATTAATCTGGACACAAGATATTATTTACATATGAATAAGCTAGCTGAAATATTGACCTTTCTTAAAGAGGCACAATGCTATAAACACTGCATATTTTAAGCACATGGTCGCATTCATTACGTTTATTGTATCACTACCCTGCTTGTCAGTAGGTTGAAAGGTCGAAGCTTGACACTTTTTACAAATACATGTAATTATCCTACATTGGTTTACCTTTATTCTTTAATAAATTTTCACAGTTGCTTTCCAAACTAATATGTCGACATGTGGATGCGTAACAGTGAGTTTAAAAAGATTTGAAGTGATGTTAGAAATAACATACATATGCAAGCCAAAATATTGCTTCTACTATAAAATGGTGCCTTATATTTTCAAGCTGCATAGTCTGTAACTTTTGATCTTCTAATTTTATAAATAATATTTCTATTTTTCAAGAACACGGTAAAAATACTCAAATTCAGGTAAACATTTTACCATTTTCATACATCTTAACAAATTATCACTATCAAAAGAACAGCGTTTATGTTAAAAATCAACTGTCTATAATTATTGGAGGGACGTAAATAATTACCAACAAGAGAAAAAACACATTGGTTTACCTTTATTCTTTAATAAATTTTCACAGTTGCTTTCCAAACTAATATGTCGACATGTGGATGTGTAACAGTGAGTTTAAAAAGATTTGAAGTGATGTTAGAAATAACATACATATGCAAGCCAAAATATTGCTTCTACTATAAAATGGTGCCTTATATTTTCAAGCTGCATAGTCTGTAACTTTTGATCTTCTAATTTTATAAAAAATATTTCTATTTTTCAAGAACACGGTAAAAATACTCAAATTCAGGTAAACATTTTACCATTTTCATACATCTTAACAAATTATCACTATCAAAAGAACAGCGTTTATGTTAAAAATCAACTGTCTATAATTATTGGAGGGACGTAAATAATTACCAACAAGAGAAAAAACACATTGGTTTACCTTTATTCTTTAATAAATTTTCACAGTTGCTTTCCAAACTAATATGTCGACATGTGGATGCGTAACAGTGAGTTTAAAAAGATTTGAAGTGATGTTAGAAATAACATACATATGCAAGCCAAAATATTGCTTCTACTATAAAATGGTACCTTATATTTTCAAGCTGCATAGTCTGTAACTTTTGATCTTCTAATTTTATAAATAATGTTTCTATTTTTCAAGAACACGGTAAAAATACTCAAATTCAGGTAAACATTTTACCATTTTCATACATCTTAACAAATTATCACTATCAAAAGAACAGCGTTTATGTTAAAAATCAACTGTCTATAATTATTGGAGGGACGTAAATAATTACCAACAAGAGAAAAAAACACCTTTTTTATAAGATAATTCACTTTCCATGCAGTTTTCAGCTGTACTGAACATATTTATGGTAAAACATAAGTTAATTCTATTTTTACAAATGATTTAAAAAGAAAAGATTTTTTTTCGAAAAATGTTCATAGTTAAAGACTTAGTCTCTTTAATTATTCAAACCAAGATTTGGATATGCAAACATTCATTGTCTATATCATTCTCGCGAGACCTGACGATACCTCATCTAGATCTCTCGCATTTCGCCCTTTGCATCATGGGTAACTAGCGATATTTGGCTAGTCCCGTTCAAATCTCGCACTCCGATAGTGACAGAATTTATTGTTAAAAATAGCAAAAAGTTAAATTTTTGACAGTTTATCATTTCTCTATTAGTCGATATTTCCTGGATGTAAAGCCTTGAGTCATGTAAGCAGTGATCGCATAATATATTTTTAATAAAAATGGCGGCTCAATCCCAGTGTGCACCGAGCGAAAGGCGACAGGTGAGTATGTTCTAGCATGCTTCATGTCCGCGACAATGTTGTCTATATAGCTATCAAGGAAAAGTTGTTTTGTCTCCATTTCTATCGTGCCTTGCTGCTATTGCTTCAGCTCAGCATGATATTTTTTTTCTATTTACAGCGTTCATAGCAACCTATGTCATCAGTCGTCATCCGGTAGTCTTAGTAGATTGAAGTTTAGTAATCATCCATTTGTCTTAGCAGCTTGCAGTTAAGTGAAAGGAAGGAAGTTCTCATCTTTTCAACTGTTTATTAAGGGGTTAGTCTGTTAAACTGTTATTTTTCATTATCATATATTCTGGCATTTAAGGCAGTCTTTTTTTCCACTTTGTTCAGTCATATCAAGTAAGTTACTGTATAGGTTTACATTAGCTGACAGGAAAGGCAGTCCTTAGTTAACTAGGGATATATGAATACGTTGTCTATTTAAGAGGACCATTAATTGTTCGCAAATATCGCCAGTATCCTTTATTATCTCGGACATATGGCTCATCAACAATCAATAGAGGCACTGCCACCTGCAAAACGGTTAAAGTCAGCTGTAGATCTTACGGAAATGATGGATAGAGCCTGATTGGTTAGGGTTAATGAATTGAAGCAAAATCACTGCACTTTTAGGTACTAGCTGGAAAATGTTATGGGATTTAGTACTGGTTAACCGCATGGTAGAAGCAACAACTAAGTAACGACCATGAACAATAGTAAGTGAGTATGATCAGGAAAAAATCACAAACTCCCACAAACAATGGGAAGTACAAATGTACATTAAACAATAGATCAACAACAACAGAACCGCCGCCTTAGAACGGACAGCAGCCTAAGCCACGGGGGGGGGGGGGGGGGGGTAAATGCATTTTTGCTAGTTATGGAGGCTTCCTAACTAATGCAATGTATCATCACAGAGAAACAATCAAATCAAATTGACACATTATGAGGCTACAAAGAAAAGGGCTCATGGCTCACAGAGAGTCAGCGCTAAAGATTATCTCAAGTTTAGCTACGGTGGGCCCAGTCAACGACAAGCATCAGGTACCAACAAACGGATTAAAGCGTTACGTCAGGGCCGACATTAAGTATGAGGCCTGACCCACTGTCGCGCAATTAAAGAGGAAACATAGCTATCAAGCGTGATTGGGTTCACAACCAGGCATGCAGACTGTCGCATGCTGTCCATGCTGTATCCCACTTTTTTATAAAGTTTAATAATCTTTTCAAATTGGTCACTAAAATTAGGCTTTCCAACAATTGCTTACAGTTATGCTTCATACCTGGAATACTTGCAGATAACAATCTCACTCACTGTCTGCCTCTTTATCTAAATATCTAAACGGGTAAACTTGATAATTACAATACTTTATTTTGAACAAATAGGTAAAGCAAGCATAGTGGAGCAGGAATTGACATGAATCATGCACTTCCCGATACTAGCATGAAACTTGGTAGATGTGTTCATTAAGGTAAGTGATTTGAAAATTTCTTGTTAGCCAATCAAAATTGCCCAAATTTCAAGATGGCAGCTCTAAAATCTAAGATGGCTGCCAAAATAAACATAAAATTTGAAAATAGGGTACTTTTAACACGCAACTGAATGAAGTTACAACGAAAATGATATTTATGGATTAGATTTATGGCAAGACAATTAATTTAGCTTAATAAGTCATGTCAATTTTTAATTGGGATCAGAATGGGGCCACATAGGGGGAAATGAAAGAAAATTTACTAAAATAGGAACAATAAACCTTCTTAACTTATATAAAACTAAAACTTAATTGCCGTAGTGGCATACGATCATATAAACTAAAACCAATATAAACTTAAAATTGATGCATGTAATTAGAAATAATGCTAAAATTTGTTGGTGGGTTTGCGGGGAAATGTATTAAAAAAAGACACACGAAATCTAAAAATGTTATAGTGGACAATGATTATTGTCCTGTGCATTGACTTTGCTATAGTATAAATACCTCTACTACCACTACTAATAATGATGGTTATATTAATAATAAAACTAGAGTTTCGAGTATTGTGGTTGTGTAGCCTGGCAAAACATTAGTCAAAAAGGGTCATAACTCAGTTAAAATTTTGCAAATGAGCTAGGCGAGCTAACTGGGATTGTGATATAATTTCATATGAGTTCTATGTCCACGTGAACAAATCCAGTCTAGCTTCACCAACTCGGTCCATCATATAAAACTACCGCAAACTTCTTAACAGCAAGCTTATCATCTTTAGATAAAGACTCTGGCATACTATCTAACTCTCCAAACACCTCAGTTTTTTTCTTCAAGCGTATTCAAGGCTTGCCATGCAGGCTTTCCCCCCTTACCATGAAAAACTGTTACTGCATTGCAACCTGTGAATGCATGAGCGAATTGGTGAGCTTATGCCTTGGACCCTAAAGACAAGCATAAATCATGTATATGAATGCACCTGCATTATTTTCCATTGTCCAATGCCATCCAGAGCTTCTCTACGTTTAAATCACTGAAGCAAGCTACAGCAATAACCACTACATCTGTATCAATACTGCATATAATTATTTTCTCGTTACCTTCCCACTAGACATTTTTAGCATGAACGAAAAGCATGGCGTTTGCCTCTTCACGAGTGCAAGGTGACAGCTTGTGTTTGTTAATATCAGTGAACACTTCTCTTATAATATCTTCACCTTTGGTAATGATGATTGTTTGTTTTGATGTTTTACGTCCCAGTCAACAATTCTGCAGTCATGTAAGGACGTTTCACTGTCGTCCTGGTTTAAACCAGTACTAACCAGAGGATAAGGACACAGCGCAGTATCTCCCGTGAGTCTCAAACCAGTGACCACTAAATCTCAAACCTAACACTCTATCACTGAGCACACACACTCCTTGATTATGACTGTACTGAGTGTCTCTATGTTTTCTGCATGAGTTGCAAGGAACTCAAACAGCTCAATTATATTGCCACCCAGTTGCAGGAAATTATTCAAGCTGCTGGATACTTGGCTCATACCAACCACTTTTTTTACCAAATTCCTCCTCCCCTTTTCCTTCTTGCCGATGCCTTAGGGCTGTCAAATTTGTAAATATCAGAAATATGATCTGTTCTGTGCAGGTATTTTCTAGAAATGAGTGAAGCACAGGTAAATCAACTTCTATGGCAAGGCATCTAATGTTCTCGCAAGTATTTTTTGTTTATTCAAAGCTACAGCATCGATAACAAAAGTAACACGTTCAGCAAACGCTCTATTATATACTTGTCTGTCATGTTGACTCCATTTTCTGGCATCTGTTATCTTAGAAATGTCTTTTCTCTATTGCATAAAGATGTTAGACAAATAAGATGATTAGATACTTATTTTTGTACAACAGAAGATCTCCAGCACTTGATTTGACAAGGAGTTTCATATCTTGCAGTAATTAGGTGGCACATTTAGTCACAATATTTCAGTTACAGACGAAAAAAAAATCAACATTTGTGGCTATATTTTGTAGCCGTCTGCTGTGTGTGTGAAGTGCTTGATGGACATTTAAAGCTCCCTTTTTTATCTTCATGGCACAAACAACACTCCCCCTAACCTGTTTGACATTTTGCTTCTGGAACCTCAGGTGGCTGAATGTCTTTGGATATATGTTGACAGGTTTAAATAATATTTTGGGATTGTCTGGTTGTGAATTAAAGTAATATCTTTTAAGCAGGCCAGGGGACTATATTTTTACCACCTGAGATAAAGGTATCAAATCACTAATTTTCACTTAAGTATATGGGATAAAGCTCCTCTCGTGCGATCTGTTTACATTAAAAAAAACTATATCTGGGCTGTCACACTGGTCGATTCGGGTGCATCTGTCTGAATTTGAAATGGTTATCCAGGCAGCATTTGGGAGACTATATTTACTGTAAATGTGATATACCTAAACATATAATTAAATATTACATACAAACATTTATAATATTGACCATCTAACCCTTCCTAATTCCTATCATAACTACTGATTAAGGCCAAACATACCCTTATACTAGTATTGGTTTAAACAACTAAGCTTCAAACGCTGAAAGTTTACATATCCAAATTTATTTCAGTTTCATAGTTCTGAAAGCTGCAAAAATGTATTCAGAATATTTTCTTCAAACTTTTGCTTTTTCATATTTTAGACTTTCAGATCTGTTTGAGTTTAATAAAAAGATTTATTACATGCCTTCTACATTTTACATAGTAAAATTGCCGTCAGCACTCGGTAATATTTTCAATT
This sequence comes from Loripinus fragilis, assembly GCA_964019695.1. Lineage (NCBI taxonomy): Eukaryota > Metazoa > Mollusca > Bivalvia > Lucinida > Lucinidae > Loripinus > Loripinus fragilis. The sequence goes on along the minus strand of OZ026519.1, from coordinate 20,735,874 downwards.
GGACTGAATCCATAATGGCACAGTCACATGGCGATGCCAAAAACCCATATTGGGGCCTCAATATGGATTTTTGGCACTGCCTCATAGTGATGACGTATAGGAATCGTGCACCTTTTCGATTAGTAGTTAAGTAGGCTAGGCTACTCATTTCAACATGGCTGAGTAGATTTAGAATCGTTATGAGACCCTGTTTTCCGATATATTTTACGCTCGATTCGGGCCATAAAATATAGAATGGGACATCAGAACATGGAACCGTTAGGCTTTTCGCCAGTTTCGGTTAAAAACACAATGGCTAGCCCTAAGGATGGTAAAGAACACGGGTGTCAAGCTGATCTACCGGGATCGTTTACAGTTCCTGTCAGCTCTTCAAATAAAATATTTTAGGAAAAAGTTGATTTTCTATGAAATACAGTGTAAGATGAAAGGTATACCACAATCTAGAAATACATGTATGCTTATCTTAAGGCTGCCTCTGATTGTTTTATTGACAAAAGTCTGTTGAAATGTCTAGTCGTCAATGACAATGTAAACAATGCTTATCTGATGACGTCATTGATCTATGTCACGCTTTTTAAAACTTGATGCAATTTTCATCACGTCAGTTTTTCGGTCTCACTGTCTCACCGGCGCAACAGAGATTGAATTTGCGCGGATATAATAAAAAGGTTATAATATGGCCGAGGTGTGCCTCTAAGTCATATTGGCACTAGATAGCCATATAGGCCCTCGGGCTAAAGCCATCGGATCGATATGGCTACCCAAGTGCCAATACGTCATATTATAACCTGTATATATAACGCATTTCAGTAAATATACAATATTTTTAAAGATAGCATTTTAAAGATCAGTTAAGTGGTTCATAAACATATAAAGAAATTTTAATCATTTTTTTTATTTATTCTATTGTTTTCAACTCGGGGATTGTAATGATCAGTTTTGTAGAGGTATGCTTGATCCACAAAATAAGACAATTTACGATTATAGATTTTCGCAAAGAGCAGTTTTATAGCTTCTATTGGACCCCATATTGCGTCAAACAGCAGTGCCTTGGTAGTAAAAGAAAAAAAACACTGAATATAGATTCACATTAAATAGTTTGGTACTGCCAATAAAATAATAAATGTAGCCAACGAGAAAATATTTACGAGAAATGTTTGAAGAACATTATTCTGAAGGTCTCATGCTTGTATCTGGAAGTACATAACCGACTAAAAACAGCCGTTTCCCACCCCACTAATTGGAATTGGAATGATCATACGGCCTAGTTACATCTAAAACGTATCATTAATGAGACAATATAATGAACCTGTATAAACCTATGATTATCAGAAATGGGAAAAGTGAGAAATTCCCCCTTTAAAATAGAGAATGTTTATTGTATGCTAAGTTTCAAAGTTATTAAGCACAAAGGCATATCGGAACCTGATTTTTTGTTGATTTGACATAAAATCAAATAAATCCCTAGAGTGAAATGAAACAAAAGACAAGCGAGGTGTTCAAAATAAAGCATGGTAATTTGCTGCACTTTCACAGGTACTAGAGGAAGTTCCAATTTGGTTATACAGGCTTAATATGTGTCTTTTACGGGAATAATACGCTTACCTCCAAAGAGAATACTGGGTGATTGTCTTTTGATACATTGTTTACCAGGCAGGGCTTCGAGAACGCTTGTTGAATTGCGAGGCTTGCTGGGTGATTCAACATGCGTTCACAAAGCTGAGGCTAGTAAACTTGATATTAAAGCCGCAAACCTGGTATTCTATTTATCAGTTTACAAGTTGGTCGACTCTTCACCATTTAAAAAGTGTAACGTCATGATGACCTGATAAGACGCATGCCGTGAGAAAGGCAACGTTTATCAGGTCAACGTGGATCAGTGCATACTATGAGAGGTAACTGGAGGATGCCATAATCACACACTGCATACCAACCGACGGCACCGCGATGATGAGGCACAGAACACTAACAGTCGCAAGTCATCAAGAAAACAATTAAAAGTAAAGTAACCCAGCGGCGAGATGATTGCAAAACCAGAAAGAAAGCTAAGTACCGCATTGTAAAACAAGGACCAAACCCCCTTCCCCACAACCAATGTGAGTAACAGCAAACCACGAATCAATGACAATATAGCCGCCGCCTTAGTGGGGGTGTGGTAAATGCATTTTACTGGCCAAATGACTGCAAAATGTGTTTTGTTATGTTGCCGTTTTCATCTGTATTCTTGTCGACTTTTGTCGTCTGTATTCTTGTCTGTAGCCTGTATATCAAATAATGTAAACCTAGATCAGATTGTTCTCTTCGAAGCAGTCTGATAAGGGCAGCATATGCAGTAGACTTTAAAAAGAGACAACATTTCCATGACAAAAATGGACGCGATAACGGTAAGTCACCTGATGTTTGTTATTTTTTGTTTTTTTTATCAATTCTCTCTATTTTGAAGGATCGTTGTGCGTATGGCGCGTGCATATGTAAGTGTCAGATTATCTAATATTGCAAGGAAAACATTTTGAGTTTTAATCTTTTGTTTTTGAAGTGAGGGAAACTGTATGCTCGAGGCGACCACATGTTGTCAAAATTTATTATTTGCTTCCTTGATATGACATTTAAAACGTTCTGATCTCTGATAAATATTTTGACATAAGCACCAAGAAATAAGTTTTAACAAACACTACCGGGTAAGCAGCATGACTTATCATCGTTTGTACTTAACAGATTAACCTTTAGTATCTTAAGTATCATATTGGTGATAATCATTCTCTTGCAATTTCACTGTGATGTTGTTTAAAAAAAATCCCAAAGACTGATCATTTAGAAAAGAAAAGATTTCGCATATCCATAATTTCTTCAACAAAATTCATATACATAGAGGATCTTACATAAGTGCTCATGTTTTTTGGATTTATTAAACGATTTGGGAAAAAGAGATAAAATGCGAGGCTTGCCAAACATTTTATCTCTTTTTTGCAACGAGTTTAATAAATTCAATAATACAAGAGCACGAATGTTACATTTTATTTATCATATGACATTAAGATTACTTTGAAATCTCATTTTTGACGTGAAAAATTTATAATTTTGTCATTATGTATGCAATGTTGCTATGGACGTCATAACGTTACCCGAAAATCGATAAACCACTAATGGTTTACAGATTTTATTGCATGGCGTTATTTCACTCCCAGACGCGACGTCATATGATAAATAAAATTCTTAAGTGAGAGATTTGGTTTGACCCGTATATCTACCGATTGGTTTAAACATATTTTATTTGAAATAACACACAAATAATTACAGTATACATACATAAATCTGTAGACAATATGAAGGATTAGAACGAAAGCAAAGCTTATATAGTTTTTCTCCCTATCACAATGTATTTGTTTGCTTTAGCGGAAGTTGAGTATTAATTTAGCATATTGAGCGGTGGATATTCATTTGAAAACAAAACGAGTACAAGAACAGAAAAAAAACACAGCTTTGTGAGAACATAATGAATAAATACAATAATTATAATAAAATGATAACATCATCGTAAAGACTAGGAATATCACTTTGGTTGGGGCAGGGGTAGGGGTGGGGGATAAGAGTAGACACCACAGACCAGTTGGAAGGCTGAAAACCTGTAGTATATGTGTATATGTATATATCGCCCTAAGGTAGCGTGATACTTGATTAGGTAAAACGTTTGGTGTCGAGTATATACTTGTGAACATGTTCCAAAATTGCAATGTTTGCTTCAAGTGATAGTGTTGAACTGCCAAAGAGGAGGAGACTTAGGGAAGGATTCTGGTAAGTAGTACATGCATTCAAAAGAGTGTTGCGAGGCCCCCAGTAGAATCTGCAGTGAAAGAAATAGTGCTGTGTATCTTCGATGCTTCCATATCGACATAGTGGGGATTCAGTAATATTTTTGTGAAAGAGGTCTATATTTAAAGAACTGCAGCCTGTACGTAAACGTGCGTGAAGGATTTTGGCTTTCCTGGAACCACAGTAATAATAAGTTGGGACAGGTTGAAGATCTTTCTTAAGGAAAGTTTTAAATGATGAGAGAGTGTTTAGCTGCCTTACTTCAACTGGTAGGCTGTTCCATTGCCTAAGAGTCGATGGAAGAAAAGAATTGTGATAGAGGCTAGTGTTAGACCTGATAGTATGAATGTCATTTGAGTTCCTAAGATTGTGATGAGAAATATCGTTCACTTGCTGTGGAATTAAGGAAGACATATATACAGGTATGAGTTGATTAAATAAAAGAGGGTAATTTTATGATCCTGTCGTCTTCTGTGCAGGGTCTGCCATCCAACTTCTTTATAAAGATTGTCTAAGGAAACGAGTTTTGTTGTGCCAGTTGTGATTCTCGCTGCTTCATTTTAGATCATGTCAAGTTCATTCTTTTCATACTGGGTGCCGTTATCCCATATTACATCCCCATATTCAAGAAGTGGCCTGATAAATGTTAAATAAATGGTTTGAAGAGACTTGCGATCCAGCTTGAATTTGAGTTTGCGTATTATATGAATTCTGAACCAAGCTTTCTGCTTAATATAATCAATATGTTGATGCCAGCTGCAATTGTTGGAGAAGTATAAGCCTAAGTTTTGTGAGAGGAAACTTCTTGAATTTGTACATTTTGCATATATAAAGGTGGATGAATTGGCCTATAGATTTTATTGAGATTAGAAGAGATTCGTTTTTGAAAGGGTTGAAAGTGTCTAACCAGATAGCAGCCCAACGAGAGAGTTTTTCAAGATCAGAATTAAGACAAAGAGCAGCTGTTGTAGGATTATCTACTATGATGAAGAGACTAGTATCATCAGCAAATAAACGGATATTGGATCCAATATTTTTAACAATATCATTGATGTATAATAAAAACAATAGAGGGCCAAGTATAGAGCCTTGAGGCACCCCAGCTTTGATGTAAACCCATTCTGAGAAACTGCCTGGAAGCACTACACGTTGACGGCGTCCTGAGAGGTAGCTTTGAAACCATCTTAGGACGTCTCCTGAAACACCAGCAGCTTTAAGTTTGTAAGTAAGTCCTTCATGCCATACACAATCAAAAGCTTTGCTGATGTCGCAGAAGACAGTCCGTACCCCTTTACCAGCATTAAGTGCTTCTGTGAACATATGGTATAAATATGCAAGTTGGTTAACAGTTGAGTCACCTGGGATAAAGCCTGACTGCAAAGAAGATAACATGTTATTGTCTTTGAGGTGATTATAAAGATATTTAAAGACAAGTTTTTCAAATAATTTTGCTACAGAATATAGCAGAGCTATAAGCCTATAGTTAGAAACAAGAGACAGGTCACATTTCTTATTTACAGGGGTCACATGTGCATCTTTGTAGGGCGATGGGAGTTTCCCTAAGGATAAGGATTTGTTGAAGAGAGAACACAGAGGTGATGATAGTTCGTGTGATAATTCCTTCAAAATGCGATTACTGAGACCATCAGGACCAGATGATTTGTCATTTTTTGAGTTTTAAGAATTTCTTCAAGTTCTTGAGAATTAAAAGCGATACTGCTAAGACTTGTAAGATAAGAAGGTTCAGGTAGTTCAGGAAGGACAGCATTACTGTCGTCAAGAATGGTTTGCTCTTGAAAGTAATCATTAAAAAGATTTGCTTTTTCAAAGTCGTCTGTATATATGATCCCTTCAGATTCAATTGGAGGAATAGCAGAATTAAGGTTAGGGGATATAAAAGTTTTAAGGGTTGACCACAAGCCTTTAGAAGAGAGTGATTTAGATTTAAGCTTTTCAGCTATATTGTCATAGAATTGCTGCTTAGAGTTGCGAATCAATGTGTTAGTTTCATTGCGCAACTGTCAAAATTTAAGCCAATGACGTTCCAAGTCAGTCCGCTTGGCTTTTCTATACAGTCGCTTTTGTTTAAGTATCTGCCTTTTCAAAAGTGTTGTTATCCATGGTGGATCTGAGGTTCTAACCCTTATAGATTTGTTGGGGATACATTCTTTTGTCAAGGATAAAATAGTGGTGTTTAAGTTAGAAGCATAGAAGGTGATATCGTCGTTCTCTAAAGCATTCCAGTCAATAGAAGACGCCTTTTCACGCAAGAGGCCAAAATTCCCATTATTTTACATCCAAATATGTCTTGTAAAAGCCTTGGCCTTTGGTTTCGAGAACTTACAAAAACCATAGATGGGACAATGATAACGCAGCTGCTGGTCCAAGAAAGGATCGCCAACACCATGAAGAATTAAATGTTCCTTGTTACTAACAAGAATGAGATCAAGCAAAGAGGAAGAGTGCTCTGTAAAGTGAGAAGGATCAGTAAGAAGTTGATGCAAAGAGAACTGGGTACAAAGGGAATCGATTTTCTTCTTAGTCTGTGAGTTTAAGACATTGAAATTAAGATCGCCTGTGATTATTTTGTCAGAGGTACCAGTGTCAACCGCTAAAGAAATTGATTCTTCGATACTGCTATAAACGTCAGCACTAGAATTGGGAGGTCTGTAGAAAAGACCGAAGAGTAAAGATTTCTTATTTAATACTACTTCAATCCAGATACATTCAATTCCATTGATTTAGAGGTCAGACCTGCGCTTGTAGAAAATTCCTGATTTTACATATAGTAGTTATCCTCCAAAGTGATGTGTATCTACCGATTAATAAACATACATATTTTTTGTATTTGCGAGGCTCTTCACTAAAGTGGAAACAAAAAGTGTTTCATTTCATTTGAATGAGTACCAACCATAATGCATCATTGTTCTGTAAATAAGTACCAAACTTGATACATAAGTGTTCTGTAACTAAGTACTGAATACGATCCATAATTATTCAGCAAATAAGGACAAAATATGGCACATAAGTGTTCTGAAAAAAAGAACCAAATACGACATAATTGTTCTGTAAATGAGTACCAAAGAAGATAAAGAATTGTTCTGGCTATAAGTACCAAACACGTCTCATAATTTTTCTTGAAATGAGTACCAAACTTGGAATCTTGCAATTATCTTGAAGAGGAAGAAAAAGCTGGTTGCTTTGATTTTTTGTCTTACAGATGTATTGTTACTACAAATTTTTGTGGCTCTTCCTCACGGTGCCGTTGGTTGGTCTGCAGTGTGTGATTGTGGTATTTCCTGACCATACTAACGTTCTTTCTGATACTGAATTGTTCTATAAATATGTGCCAAAATGATAAGTTTGTTCTGTAAAAGAGTACCAAACCTGATTAATAGTTGTTCTATTAATGAATAGCAAACATGACACATACATATTCTTTAAATAAGTACCAAACACGAGTTTTGCTAATAGGTACCTTATTTAATACGTATCGGTTCTGTACATGCAACATATTTGTTCTGTTTATAAGTATCAAACATGACACATAATTGTTCTGTAAGTGAGTACCTAACATGATACATGATTGTTCCGTATATATACAGGTCCATTACAAAAGTTATTTCACTACGTAATATTTCAAAAGTTTTTTCACATTTGTTTTAGATACATTAATGGTCTATATTTTACCATCCATGTAATTAAATTCTTAATCCATTTTGTTTCTATAAATCATATCAATGTATAATCAGACAACATTTGTATATAAATATTAAATACATTCCAATGAAAACACAATAACAAACTAAAATACATTCCACTGAAAACACAACTACATACCTGTATGCCTGCATCATAAAGTCAGTATTCGTTGCACCTCCATTTGCTTAAAAAGATCTGCAATTCTCCTTGGCATTGAATTGTTAAGTTCTTACAGGACGTTCTGTGCTACACTATACCACGCTTCACATACTCGCTTCCACATCTCTTCGTTTAAACATGGCAGTTGGTTACCAATATCTTTCGTTATTATATTCCAATCGTTCTCTATGGAATTCATTTCTGGAGAATTTCCTGGCCATTTCTGAATGGGTATTTCGTTACATTCCCAACATTTTCTAGTTCTGTTAGAGTTATGGCGTGGCGCAAGTTCATGCATAAAGATATATCCCTTCTGTGGGAACACAGCGCATTCACATTAGTCTGTATTAGTATTAGTTTGTAACAGTCAGTATTTCACAGTCATAACAATCGACGCCATTGTCGTGTTTGGCTCAAACAGAATGTGAAATATCTTGCTAAGTGTATTGAGACTACTGTAAAAATGCAAGCACCTGTGCAAGTCTGGGGAGCCATTAGCAACAGAGGCCCGCCTCTTCAGAGAAATGTGAATGGTAACATAGATAGTGCAAAATACCAGAGTGATATTATTCATGATATTGAAATGACACGTGAATGCGTTGTGTTCCTACAGAAGGGATATATTTTTTATGATCTCGCACCATGCCATAACTCTAAAAGTACTAGATTATTCCTAGACTGTAAACGAATACCATTCTGGAATGACCATGGAATTCGCCTAGAAAACGTTTGTAATATAATGAAGAAAGAGATTGGTAACCAAATGCCATGTACAATAGAAGAGATGTGGAAGCGAGTATGTGAAGCGTGGTATTGTGTAGTCACTGACTGTTCAGGAAGAACTTTACAAATTGATGCCAAGGAGAATTGCAGATCTCATTGAAGCAAATGGAGATGCAACGAAATACTGATTTTATGATGTAGGCGTACAATGTTGTTGTGTTTTCATTGGAATGTATTTATGTAATGTTGTTGTGTTTTTCTTTGAAATATATGTGATATATACAACTGCTGTTTGGTTATACGTTGATATGATTTATAGAAACAAAATGGCACGAGAATTTAATTAAATGTATGGTGAAACATATACCATTTATGTGTAATATAAATGTGAAAAAACTTTTGAAATATTGCGTAGTGAAATAACTTTTTTAATGGACCTGTATATATACTAATCATGGTGTATAATTGTTATGCACATGAGTGCCAAACATGATATATATCTGTTCTGTAAATGAATGGCAAAAATGATATATAATTATTCTGTAAATGAGAATCAACAAAAATGCATAAGTAATAAGTAATGTTAATGAGTACCAAACATGATACATTATTTGTTCTGTATATAAATACCAATCATAATAAATAATTGTTCCGTATATGAGTACTAAACATGATACATAATTATTTTATAAAAGAATGAATACCAAGCATGATTTATTAATGTTCTGTATTTGAGTACAAAAATGATGCAAAATTCTTCTGTAAATGGGTTCCAAACATGTAATATAAATTTTCTGTAAAAGCGTATCAAACATGATGCATAATTCATCGGTGAATGAGTACACACATGATATATAAAACATGATGCATACTTGTTCTGTAAATCAGTTCCAAACATAATACATAACTTTTCTGTAAATGAGTTCCAAACATTTATGCGTACAAACATACAATATTGCAAAACGTTGAATATTGAAGAATATTTAAATACAATCATTCGTGTTGGTGTTGAATAATTTTTAATGTACAAACATGATGCATAACTGTAGTGTAAAGAAGTACCAAACACAGTGCGTTATTGTTTCGTATATGAGTGTCAAAATGATACTTTAGTATTTCTGTAAAATGAGTACCATTTATGATACATAAATTGTTCTGTAAATGAGTACCAAACATGATACATAATTGTTCTGTAAATAAGTACCAAACATGATACATAATTTCTGTTAAGGCGTACCAAACATGATACATAATTATTCTGTAAATGAGTACCAAACATGATACATAATTGTTCTGTAAATGAGTTACAAACATAAAACGTATATAAGTACTAAACGTAAATGAGTACCAAACATGATACATAAATGTTGTGTAAATGACTATCAAACACAATACATAATTGTTCCGTATATGAGTTTCAAAAATGATACTTTATTGTTTCTGTAAATGAGTACCAAACATAAACATATGAGTACCAAATATGATACATAATTATTCTGTATTTTATTACCAAATGATACATAATTGATCTGTAAATGAGAACCAAACATGATACATAATATTTATGTAAATGAGTACCAAACATGATGCATAATTGTTCTGTAATTGATTATCAAACATGATGCATAATTGTTCTGTAATTGATTATCAAACATGATGCATAATTGTTCTGTAATTGATTATCAAACATGATGCATAATTGTTCTGTAATTGATTATCAAACATGATGCATAATTGTTCTGTAATTGATTATCCAACATGATACATAATTGTTCTATAAATGAGTACCTACATGATACATGATTGTTCTGTAAATGAGTACCAACATGATACTTTATTGTTTTGGTAAATGAATACCAAACATGATAAATAATTGTTATGTAAATGAGTACCAAACTTGATACATAGTTGTTCTGTAATTGATTACCAGACATGATACATAGTTATTCTTTAATTGAGTACCAAACATGATACATAATTGTTCTGTGAATGAGTACCAAACATGATACATAATTATTCTGTAAATGAGTACCAAACATGATACATAATTTGTTCTGTGAATGAGTACCAAACATGATACATAATTGTTCTGTGAATGAGTACCAAACATGATACATAATTATTCTGTAAATGAGTACCAAAAATGATACATAATTATTCTGTAAATGACTACAAAGCACAATATATAATTGTTCTGTATATGAGTATCAAAAATGATACTTTATTGTTTCGGTAAATGAGTACCAAACATGATGAATAATTGTTCTGTAAATGAGTACCAAACATGATGCATAATTGTTCTGTAATTGATTACCAAACATGATACTTAATTATTCTGTAAATGACTACAAAACACAATATATAATTGTTCTGTATATGAGTATCAAAAATGATACTTTATTGTTTTGGTAAATGAGTACCAAACATGATGCATAATTGTTCTGTAATTTATTACCAAACATGATACATAATTATTCTGCAAATGACTACAAAACACAATATATAATTGTTCTGTATATGAGTATCAAAAATGATACTTTATTGTTTTGGTAAATTAGTACCAAACATGATAAATAATTGTTCTGTAAATGAGTACCAAACGTGATACATAATTATTCTGTAAATGAGTACCAAACATGATACATAATTGTTCCGTAAATGAGTACCAAACATGATTCATAATAGTTCTGTAAATGAGTACCAAACATGATGCAAACTTTTCATGAAAATGATTTCAAAGCAAAACACAAAATTGTTCTGACACGGAATTGCTCTGTGAACAAGTAACAAAACGTGAAAGCTTTGTTGAAATGAGTGAAAAATCAAATTTGACCTTGTCCAAAAGCTTAGCATAGGATCATCAATTTGATATATTTGGTGGGGATTGTATACTTAGTTTTATCAGCTATTTGATTCTTTAAAATTAAAAAAAAAACTCATAAGACCCTAATTACCCTGATTAATTTCCGTTCTACCGACCCTTTAGCTTCCACATGCAATTTGGTTACAAGTGGTCAAGTGTGTTTTCTTAGAAAAAGTTTAATATATTAAAGAATGAACGAAGGACGACTGACAGAGCTAGGGAGGAATACATTAATAACGTACTATTTTCCTGGTGCTTAACACATGATTAGGGAAAAATGGGGGAAAACTTGCAATTACCAGGCCCTCAAATTGTAGTGGCTCTCGACAAAGATGCAACTTTTGTGATTGTTTTTGTGAGAAAAGGGTGGGTTATATACTTAAAGAGAAAACAATTACGATTTCCGTCTATTCCCAGCATATATCCGGAATGTTAAGTGGAGTAGACGCGTAATAAAATTTTCATTCTGATAAAGGTATAGTTGTTGTTGTGTTTGTGTTTAACGTCCCATCAACAGCTGAAGTCATATGGAGACGGTCCATGGCTTAAAGTCTCATCCGACAGACTGGCGAAGCCGGGAATCGGACCTGCGACCCCTGGTTTACAAGGCTAGCGGTTTATCCACTACACCACAGTGGCTCAAGGTATAGTCGAGTAAGCAATTTTCGCCAAGAAGGAGATTCCGCCAATTGTGCATTCCTTCCGTATGCTTGCATCTGTGACGCCACCGTCTCATTCTGAGAAGGGGATTTCTAACGGCAAAAGAAAAGCTATCTGTTTATTTACCAAGCAGTAAGAAAATGCATATCTGAGAGGTAAGAGGTAAAATATTGGTCATTTACCTGCATCAACGTTTTCCCGCCATTTTCATAAATTCTTTTGAACCCACATCTTTAGATAATGATGCTGAACTTTTTTATTCACCAAAAATATCTCTTCCTCCATTTGCATTTGTGTTGACATCTTCACGATTGAGGCGAGAACGCTCAGCTGTGTATTTGGGCCCAAAGTGGGGAAATTATTGATTTTAGCAATATGGGGTTCTTATTGATGTCAAGACTTAGAACAATGGCCTGGCTAAAAGCGACTGCACTGACGGTATATTTAATCATAAATATTTGATAAATTATACCAATCTTTCACCAGCAATGACTCTATTTATTCCTAAGTACATATAAGAAAACTTTTGTCTACTTTCTTATTTATTGCCTGTGTGGTAGCACCCCCTTTGAATTGAATGGGGATAGCCATATTAAAAATTTCATTTGGGGAGGTATATCGTCGAATATACGGTCAGAAATCACGTTTCACGGCTCCACTCGCGCGTCGCCATAAAATTATAGTTCCGACCGTATATCCGACGATATACCTCCCAAAATGAAAATTTTGAATACAGTGATCTCCTAAAAGATCAACATATGCCATCCAGAAAAGAGACACCAGAACACATACAAACAAGACACATACACACACAAAGAAATTTAACAATCAAATGACTGGAGCTTGAGATCACTACTAGAAGAGGAGCTGTAAATTCGGAAATTTTGCGAGAATTATATTTTCGCGAATATCATTAAAAGGCATATTCGCGACGTTACAAATTCGCGACTTGGGCATCATATACCTATATCAGTATACGACAGAGTGATTTTTCCATTTCGCGAGGGCTTTAATTTCACGAAACTTCGCATATGCGAAGTTTCGCGAAAATAAAACCCTCGCGAAAATTTCCGAATTTACAGTACAGGCTGTGGTTCTACATGCAATGGCCAGCTAGTTTGGTCTATCATCACATAGATTTAAGAGTGCTATGAAAAACCAGAAATTATACCTACTTATCATGATTTATTTAAAGCATTCTCAAGTGGTAGAGATAATTTTGATATTAAGACATTTCCAAGAATAAACTACTCAAACTTGACATTTTGATTTAACATTTCAGACAATCATTATAAATAACAAGGTCTAAAATATACTAAACTAAAAGTTAAGAAAATTGTGTTTTAGGGTTTATTATAAAATATCTAAAACGTCTTTAGAATTTTGACTTTCACAGTACGAGTATCATAAAGTGTCCATTTTTCTTCAGAAGGATGCTATATAACATCAACTTATAGTGCATATAGCAGCTTCAAAAAATCAATGCCAAAATTAAATTGTCTTTCCGTCATTTTTCGTAAATTTCAATATAGCGACCAAACATGATTTTCACGCATTAACGTTCGCCAGGTCCTTCGGAAGATGTGAAAACCCGAAAGCGATGGGTTTGGTGGTTATAGACACATAATTGACCGGTCAACGGCACATCGACGAGGAGTTTAGGCCAGTTAAATGTCTTGCTTTTCCTGCTCCAGCACCAGTGCCTGTACATGGAAGCCAATGCCAGAACACATAGCACCAGAATCGTCTAAGAGTGACATTATAATGTTGTGGGTATTAACTGGCCAACGCGTCACCAGACATCCCCCCATTAAACATGGGTAGGATATTCTAGGACAGAGGGTCTGATGCATAATACTAATACTAAGAACCATCAAGGCTCTCGGTATCGCATAACAGAAAGAATTGAGGCTGATCCTCGGGACCAAATCACCAGGATTATCATCTGAATCGTTCTAATGTGACGTTTAATGCTATCATAAAAAGGAACTTGGGTAAATTGCATGTGACATTCAACAGAATTAAATTTCAAGCTATTAAAACATGCAGCCTATTCATGTGTTTTGCGTTTTAAAGAGGATATACTCTGTAGACACTTATTTTGCGAAAAATGGACTTTGACCCCTGAGTTACTTGACCAGGTGCTACAACATGGGTATAAGTGCTGACAAACTATAATAGCCTTAAAAGCATCAGGGCGTGACTGCACTAACAATAATGAACTGCTCCATGAAATAGGGGTGTTACAACGTTATGCCATGCAGTTATTCGTATTTACAAGTGAATTTTAACAAGCGATTCGATGGCGCAGTAAGTATAACGGTTGTACTCAAATATTTTGAAAACAAAGTTGAAGGTTTGAGCCCAAGGTTGAGGGTTCGAGCCCCAGTAAAATCGTTTTTATTTTTTATATTTTGCTTTCGCAAAGAAACAGGACATTTTTCGCGATTAACATGAATGCAGAAAAAAGCATGTTTTGATGTAGTATGCACATGTAAAGCGACTTAACTCAGTAATATCTGGTTCACACCAACGGCGAATGCCGCGCTTTAAATCGGCGCGCAAAGCGCCGTCATTTTTGTTTACTTTTCCAAAAATGTCGCGATCTCCTAAGTAATGTTACGCTCTGATAAGCTCTGATACGCTCTGATACGAATTGGGGACCAATTATTGCCCGACTTGTTACGTTTCCTCACGATTTGATCCCGCTTTGATGAGGCTATGTTACGCTTGAAATCACGCTTTGATAAGCTTTGATAAGCTTTATTACGCTTTTTTACGCTTTGATGCGACTATGACGCTTTAAATCAGGCTCTGATACGATTATCAAGCTATGTTGTGCATTGTTACGCTCTGTTAAGCTCTGTTACGCATTGGAAAATGTCGAGATTGTCGATTTCATGCCGCTTTTGACCCAGAGCTATAAATAAAGATGCAGCAGATCCACAAAATCATTGCATCTTTGATTCCAGAACACGATGGCAGAACAACAAGATCCAGAAATTCCAGATGTACCAGAGCATGATCTATCTAAAGAAGACATGATGTTTGTCTCCCTGCTGTATAACTACATCCTAGCCCTTGAGGCGGAGGAGAGCATGAAGGAGCGTGAGAGAGCGTGAGGAAGCTTGCCAAGCGTAACAAAGCCTAACAAAACGTGTCAATCCTTGATCAAAGCGCCTCAATTCGTGTGAAAGCGTGAGAGTTCTTCATGAAAGCGTAACAAAGCGTGTCAGATCTTGATGAAAGCGTCTGACCTCGTGTCAGATCTTCATGCCAGATCGTAGCAAATCTTGAGACATCTTAACGAAGCGTGTCAAGTGGTGACAGACCGTGAAGACTGGGGTCCCCGCTTTGAACCAAGCTCTGTTAAGCTTTCCTACGCTTTGAGTCAAGCTTTGCTGAGCTTTGTTGCGCTTTGTTAAGCTTTGATACGCTCTCGGCGCTTTAATCAATTCGTGACAGAGCGCCCAAAATTTTTGAACAGTTCAAAAAAATTTGGCGCTCTTGCCGAATGTCCCGCTTTACTCCAAGCTTTCCCACGATCTATTACGGCCCTGCCGCTTTAATCAAGCTTTGTTACGCTTTGGTGCCGCTTTGCACGCCGCTTTAAAGCGCCATCAAAGCGCCGTTGGTGTGAACTAAGCATAAAATGGCGAGGCTTGTATGGAGATACAGCGACGATGCAGGAGCTATTATTGAAAACGTGTACAAGTTCTGCATGGAGGAAAAGAAGTCTGGAATGAAACTGTTATGGAATCGTGTATGGGACAGGACTGCAGCAGTCACTGGCGTTAGCAGATCTACCACTCAGAAAATTGTCGAAGAGAAGAAGAAGGCACAGGACGAGCAGCAACAACCAAACCAACCACCGTCATCTACGTCGAAAGAGTCACTGTATGACTTTCACCAGGGTGTTGTACGGAGGGCCATCGCCAGCATGTACTCCGCCAACACTTGATAATATCAGAACAGAGCTCAAACAGAGTATTGGTTACTGTGGCAGCAAAGGTCGTCTTCGCAAAGATCTCCTTCATACGAAGTCTCCTTACACACAGTGTGGGGTGAATCAAAAAGTGCTGATGGAGAGACAAAATGTAGTCCTCAGCAGGATCAGATACCTTCGCATGGCCAGGGAGTTGAGAGAGGGGGTTACACAGTCGTTTATACAGATGAAACTTACGTTCATACCAGCCACGTTGTCCCGAAATGCTGGCATGATAGTACTACTGGACATAAAATACCCTTTTCTAAAGGTAGTTTAAGAATAGTGGAAATGCACGACCCTTCACTGTAAAAAATGCGCATAGAATTTAAACATGTTTAGTACACGTTGAGGTCTAAACGTGTACAAAAAAGTATCGTATTCCTATTGTTTAGCTTTGATACATGTCTTGCCTGTATACGCGTTAAAAAACGGGACAAGAAATGCGTCTCAGAAAGTGTAAGCGCTTTTTTTACAGTGTTGGGTCTGCACTATAATCACTATTTGAGCTCGTCTGTCCGTTAGCAGTTCCTGATAATGTTCATAGCTCTTGACCACATAGTATATTTTGATCACATTTTGCATGCATATGTCATTCTCTAACCACTGGCATGCTAAACCACTTGGCAAACATTCAACGTTGACCGTGCATATTTATGTCTGTTGATTTCACTTTACATAAAACAAATTTATTCATTGGTACTAAATATACTTTACTTTTATATTTTCAGGAGGGACTCGTACCCAACGCACGAAAAAATCATTTTGTACTTTCCTATATTAAAATAATTAATCAATCAAATAAACTTTATTTCACTCAGTCCATTTACATGGCAACATGAGATCAATACATGCAATAAAAAAAGTAAGTCCGAATTGAGGCTCGAACTCACGACTTCGCATAATCCAGGAGAGCGTTTTAACCACTGAACCAATGAGCCAGATAATAATTGAATATAGATTTTAAGAATACAAAGAGTTTTTACTGACAGTTTACGGTAAATTTTTACGGTAAATTATCTGCTCAACCCAGGAACATGGACTCGACCAAAGGTCAATACTGAGAGGTCACAAATGAATAATAGAGGAAACATTTTCTTCAACAGTTGAAATGTGTCTAAGCAAATAAATAAAAGTGGAATAATTGTTTGTTTTGTTGGTCTTGTGTGTTCATTGGTTTGCTGAGATTTCCTTAACTTTTCTTCGAGTATATAACACCACATTTTCCTAACCTACCCCAATAGATGCTATTTTTTAAAAAAAATGGCCTTACTGATATTTAACATAGCAGATCTCAACAAAGTCCTTCTCAGCTGCTCACTAACGCTTAAGCTAAATAAGTTTCGTGAAACAGCAGAAGCTACGGTGAAGACTCAACAGGTAAAAATAATTAAGCCGTGGCTTTGGCTTCTGTGTGATTCCTTTGTTGTTGATTCATTGTTTGTTGGTGCTGCAATTGTTTGTGGATTTTTTGTGTTCGGTCCTTTATTTGTAGCACAGTAATTAGTGACATTTCTTGCTTTTCAATCATCTCATCTTATTTGAGCCATGGCATTTGATTTCCAACAATTTGACGTTTTGATAAGTGTAGACTCGGACAATCATCTGCAGCCTCCTGTTAAGCTTAGAAACTCCAAATGGTGTTCAGTAAGTAGCTTAACAAACATAAAATACTCAAGCGACTAGCAAAGGCTCTGATCAGACTGCGCGTATGCGCAGGCTGATCTGAGGCTTTGCTGGTCGCACATGCCACATTGTTGGAAATCTCATGCACTGGCCAATTTTAGTGGTGTTCATGTTGCCATGTGGCTGTAATTGTTCTGTGTTTCTTCCTCATGTTGCCGTGGGTTGGTCTAAGGTCTGTGATTTTGGCATTTGAATGACGTTTCGCTGGTGGTCGACGGTGGCCAGAGAATGTATGCTGGCTGGGAACACCTTAATCAATCTTATGATACAAAGACACTCATAAAGGATAGACATAATCGGTCATTTGTTGTGTTTGTGTTTAACGTCCCACCAACAGCTAAGGTCATATGGAGACGGGGCCACAGAGTAAAGTCTCATCCGACAGACTGGTGAAGCCGGGAATCGAACTTGCGACCCCTGGTTTATAAGGCAAGCGGTTTATCCACTACACCACAGCGGCTCCTAGACATAATCGGTCAATATATACAGTTTCTAAACGTTTGCAATATTCAGCCAATCAAAGATCAGAACACCTTTTCATGAGAACTGGTTCATAAATGGACTTGACGCAGGGTAACACTGCTTAACTTATGTTGGTAGCAAGTCTACCATACTTTGTCTGCTTTAGTACTCTTGGCTAAATTTATCAAAGGTTAACATTGAGACAAAATGGTAGACTAGCCATACTGTGAACATCCTGGATTTTTACAAATATTACCCCTTTTTTTAAACTTTTTCATTTAACGCATATATTTGTATAGGCCAGGCTAAAAAATAATATTGTCAAAAATAAACTAGAGACTGTATTTTGGTCTAGCGTCCTTAATATGGGATACAGGCAAATATTTCAGACCTAGATTAGACACCGCACAATGCGCTGTCCAATCAGGATCTTCACTGGTAACAGAATGCTCTATTAAAATTTGGGAAAAAAATGAAATTTATTACCCAACATACCTAAAATTGTAAATGGGCTCGTCCTACTAGATATGCTAAGGGTAGGCGAATATATTGAGTTAAAATGATCCACACAAAACAATATGTAAAGCATATATATACACTTCAGAGTGGTAAATTCGGATAAGTTAAAGTTAGATCCTACGAAAGGCAAGTGAGTATGACCAAGCATATACCACAGACCAACCGATGGCACCGCGAGGAAGAGACTCGGACCACGTGACAGCAAGAAGACTATTAAAGTAAAACAACCAGGGCTACCTTTTTAACGAGATGACTGCACAACATAAGAATACACTGAGAATGTATGAGTAGCTATTTGTATGTACGGACAGACGGATAGACAGACATACCGACAGACGTATGGACAGCTATATAAAAACGCGCATTTAAATGCATTTGCTCAAATGCGTTGCATGAAACGGGCGAATAAAAGCTGATACGTTGAAAATGCGGTTTAGGCATGTACGATGCTTTGGTTTAGTGCAGGCTGCACTAAAGAATCGCTTAGTCAACGTTTCTCGTATTCAGTCTTGTCCTCCCACGTTTATATGATTCCACTGGGTGATCAATTTTGATGCATGGTTAGTCTCGACATATAAAACTAGACAGTCTACAGTCCTTTTTGTGGAACATAGACAAACATTGCAAGAATACATGTACCTACAGGTGGGTGGGATAGGGCTCCAGAGGGGGGGGGGGTAGGAATCCAGAGGGGTGGTAGGGATTCCGGACCCCCCAGGAAAGTAACAAGTTCAATGAAATTCTATAGAAAATATCATCTGGACCCCCTTTCCCCGGAAAATTATAGTTCCCATTGAAATAAACAATTAATAAACCATTGGACCCCTCTGTAAAACTTTAAAATAAGCTGAGGACTTAAAAACAACGTTGTCAGAGATGTTTCTGGCAGTCGGGCCTGGACCCCCCTCCCCCCTGACAAAAATCTTTGATCCGCGTACGACATTGGTCATTTGATTTTTTTGTGTCTTGCATTTAATCTTTTGTGTTAATTTAGCAATACTATTGAGCGGACTATATTATAGGATGTTTACTTATGACATTTAGCTTCTTG
Source organism: Loripinus fragilis (assembly GCA_964019695.1). Taxonomy (NCBI): domain Eukaryota; kingdom Metazoa; phylum Mollusca; class Bivalvia; order Lucinida; family Lucinidae; genus Loripinus; species Loripinus fragilis. Next base: position 20,716,254 of record OZ026519.1, on the reverse strand, counting down.
CAGAATAGAAAATGTTGTTACTAAGAGGTCTAATAAATTATGTTAATCCTTTTCCTTCTGATGCATTATCCCTTACATATTGATAAAATAATTATGGAGTACTTTTACCGATTATCTCATGGGACTGTGCAGCCCAATTATAGTTTTTGAAACTGTTCACAAATAACCACGGGACTTGTTCATGTGTATAAAAAATAGAATGATCAAGGTCTATATGCATGTCACGCTATCTATAACCAAGATCTTCATTATCACGATTACTTACAGTATGTCACGGTCGTTTTAATTATAATAGCGATTTTCAAAAGGAAAAAAGGCATGATTTTGTGTATGAAAGCATTATTTACATAATGCAGTAAATGTATAAATATTGTTTTGATTCCGATTGGTTCCGCAGCGGTTAGCGATTTCGATAAATAATCACACAAAAAAGAAATATCTAAACCTCGTCACGTTATTTGGGTCACATTTTTATGTCTGGCATATGAGTTTGTTGTTCGCACGGTGATAGACTGGACAAACTAGCGAATTGGAAGTGCCGTATACGTCTATTGCGTCCGTTACACTCTAAATTACGTGCCCTCCTTTGACGCACACATCAAACGAACGATTTCACGCTGCGAACTATTTGAAAATGCACGTACATAAACGGATTTCTCTATCCTACCCTCAAACGAATAATGGAATTTTTTCTTGCTCACCACTGTTTTTATTTATTTATCCATTTATGTTTAAATAAGCTTCCATAAGTCCCTGAATACGCTAAGATGCAAGTTCACATGATGATGTAACTTGTCGCCAGACTGGGTAAGATAGCATGTGTAAGATAAGATTTTTTATCCCAGGGTAAAATCTCAGATATCCTTATCCAGTGTGCAAGAAATAATGTACCTCTAATACAAACTCATCCACTGGTTGATTAAAATGATCTTAACTCTGCGACCAAGAAATACCACAATTACAAACAACAGACCAATCCATGGCACCGTGAGGAAGATACAAACAAAGACATACATAAAAGCAAAAATATATTTAAAATTAAGGATTTCTCTCTCTCTTTCTCTCTCTGAGATGGTTCAATTACTAGAAAGGACCAACAGAACCATAAACTAAAGCATGACAAAAAACAACTTCATCCCCCACCACCACCCAAACACAAAATGGGGGCAACAATGACCCAACAACAGCTCTGTTTAGGCCTGGAATCGGGCAGATTTCTTAAATAAACCCACGGAATGTTTATTGCTATAATGTGTAATTATCTTACATGAATTGTAAGAATATATATTGGTCTGTTATCTGTTGGACTATCTTAAGGTTCCTCAGCACACTTTGGCCAATTTTACAAGATATTGCCCATCATATTCAAGACAAACTAGCTATCTCTTTTGATTCGTCCTCCATAGGGCTGATTAGTTACAAGTGGTTTCTATCTATTTATGATAAATACAGCTCCGTAAAAACTTACAATGAGGAGGATCCAATTTTTTAGAGAAAAAAATACCTTTTCAAAATATTCCAAATCCATCATCTGCATGTATATTTTGACATTATCCCCTCTCCTGATATACGAGGGGCGTTCAAAAATATTGCAAGTTCATTTTTATCTCACACCAAGTGCACAAACCGGGGAAAAGAGCCACCATGTGTCGATAAATGAAACATTGATCATATCTACATTAATTGCTGGTTGCGGTTTACAGGTGGTCAGAAATAGAAAAAAATACAGATAACCAGTACCCCACCCCCCCACACACACACCAATACCTGTAAATGTGCGTGTCTGTGACCCAGGGGTGGGGAGCGGTACTCTAATATTCACATATATATGTATATGAAGGCTAGACCCATTTTGGGAGATTTAAAATTTTGAATATTCAAATATGTGTATTTATTATTATTATTATTATTATTATTATTATTATTATTATTATTTTTTGTTGTTTTTGGTGGGGGTAGGGGGTGGGGGTAGATAATTGAATCATTTTTGAATCATTATGGAGAATGCAGATTTTGTGGATACTTTTTGGGGCATCACAAAACTAGACTTTTTTTGGGGGTTCATTTTTATGCATTTACAGGTCTTTTTTAAGTTCAATGTATAGAACAGGGATATTTTTTGTGGGTTGCTTATTTGTTGTTGTTGTTGTTGTTGTTTTTTGGGGGCTGGGAGTAAACAGTAGATCCTTGGTCTAGGCTTACGTAGCAAGTAAAATTGAGAGTTGTCCATGACTGCTTAAAATTTTGCGTACAGCGACAAAATGGTGTCCTGAGCTCCGCAAATAATAAACATAAAAGTACAAAACTTTCTATTTCTTCACGCATTCTTATTCTTTATTATATGATGTATTTAACCTATAAATGATAACTTACATAGCACATGCATTGGTATGTGAACACATTTCAGACACATGAATTTCCATTTGCATTTGCTAGCCAGAAATCAGCAATTACTTTGCTAGCTTTTTAATTTTAAGGGTTCATTTGAGTCATAGTGGACTTAAATACCCATATAAGGCACCAGCGCATTAGGCATGCACTTTGGCTGAGTTTTTTGGAAACGGAGAAGGTTTTAACCCCTCAACACACACAGACACACACACACACACAAACGCACGCATGCCCAAGACGTTGTCCCTTGTGATTATTTCCTATGTCAAACACTACGAGTAACGTATCTAATCGAGAATCTCCTCCTGATCTGCTGTTTACCAGTATTTAATATGTCCACTGTTGCGGAGTACGAGAATGCTTAAAAATTGGAACGGCTGTCTGAAACTGTGTATTCAGGTAGATGAATCTGGGTCAAGTAGTCCCTGAGTCAACTCGCCTGGGTCAACTCGTCCCCATTTATAAAATAGCCTCCCCTATATAAAATACCCTCCTTGGTCGTATATAGTCTGTTATGTGATCTCCAAAGTTTTAATTAATCAACAATGGTGGTGCATTACGGTTTGCCGAAAAATTAACAGTAGTGTTAACCTACTTATGTAATGTTTGTAAACATGTAATGAAAGCCTTTTAATGATTGTTAAAATGCGTTGCTCATCGCACATGGGACTAGCGAACGTTCAGATTAGCATGCGCTTCCTTTTACAAGATTGGCTCAGCTGAAAACTAAGAACATGCTAACATGACAGGGCCAAATGTTCATTTAGGGAACGGTCATTATTTATCAGCTGGGGTACCACACCACCACCAACCCCCACCCCTTGCTGATAAATAATGACCATTCTCTTATAATGAATTAATGGCTAGGTGCTAGTGAGGGTCTTTGTCCTTGCTCAGGCGTACCAGTATGTAATAGGAAGCGTAGGCTAATCTGAACATAGTACACTCAAAAAAGTATGTACCATTTTTATTCCCAAAATTTTGCCTACATGCTTAATATAAATAAATATTTGTCAATGCATGTAAAGTCTCCCATGCAAATAGGAACAGGACGAGTTTACACGGGCCAGTTGACCCAAGGACGAGTTGACCTAGGGGACGAGTTGACTCGGGGACAACTTGATCCGCTTCCAGGTATATGGAGAATATTTTGAAGGGCGGACCACGAAAAACAAGTACAAATTTAATACAAAAATCGACTGAGAAGTAATTTAACTTGCATTATTTTTGAACGCCCCTTGTAATATGTATTAATATATTTTTAAAGGTCTCACCTGAGTGCACACTATTTCAGTAACATACATACTGGCTAAGTAATAAAATTAGTATACAGGCACATCACTGAATTCTTCATCCTTTGTATATTAATGGATTCTTCCTTTTGGCTAAGTGTATGAAATAATCCATAGTACATAGGGGTATCAGGTTATACTTTAAAAAAAGATTGTGTTCTTTTGTCTGAATATCTTTATTTTACCTTTACAAACAGTGTTATCTTAGATGAAAACCAGCATTATGCGGCATTTCATCTGGATCTAAAGAATCAAAACAATGTAATGTTGTTTGTAAAATTACCCATTTAGGTGTTAGGGGTTTCCCAGAATACATGGCTTAATCCATAATGAACTGGAAACTCCTTAATGTTTCCTGTGATGAAATGTGGCATGGTATGCACCATTGTACCGCACTCTCTTTATGTGCTACAAAATGTTCAAGGAGCAGATATAAGATATAATTAGGAAAAAAGTTTAGAATGCATTTTATGTTTACTCACACGCTCTTTTTGACAACTTGAACAAACAAGAGGGCCCTAGGGCCCTGGGTCGCTCACCAGAGTCCTAGCACATAAATAGATGATGCATTGGCCTGTGGCGAAGGAGATTGGATTTAAAAATGTTTATGTGTTTAGCTCTGGTAGCCATGTTGTTCAGTAAAGGAGAACTATCTGATCATTTTAGTAATGGGCAACATTAGATTCATTTCTGTGAAACTATTTTGATTTTGGACCCGTGATTCAGGAGATATTGGTATTTAAAGATATCTTATCTAGAGCTCTGGAGTCCCTTTTGTTCTGCGGAGCGGAACCCTTTTTGCAATTTTTGGTAGAAGACATCAAGTAACAATTCTGTGAAATTATTTTAAATTTGGCCTAGTGGCTCAGGAGCAGATGTTGTTTAAAGATATTTCTTATCTAGAGCTCTGGTGGCCCTTTTGTTCAGCTGAGTGGAATAATTTGTGCTTGTGCAATTTTGGTAGAGGGTATCCTGAGGAACAATTCTATGAAAAAAATTGAATTTGGACCTGTGGTTCAGGATTAGATAACGTTTGAAAAATTTCTTATCTGGAGCTCTGGCAGCCATCCTGTTCAGTGGAGCAGAACCATTTATGCAATTTTTGTAAAGAGCAGTGTGAGGAATAATTCTGTGAATTTATTTTGTATTTGGACCAGTGGTTCAGGAGGAGATGTCGTTTAAATCAATTCTTATCTAGAGCTCTGGCAGTCCCTGTGTTTAGAGGAGAACCATTTGTGCAATTTTGGTAGAAGGTATCCTGAGGAACAATTCTGTGAAATTAGTTTGAATTTGGACCAGTCGTTCAGGAGGAGTTTTCATTCTAAAGCAAACGTTTTATGGACAGACTGACGCTCGCCAGGCAAAGTCAAATCACAATAGCTTACCTTGAGCCTGTGGCTCACGTGAGCTAAATTGTTGACTGGGACGTAAAGAATCAAAACAATGTATTCCATCATTATTAATAGGGAAATTGAACTGTACATTCGCAAGTCACATTTTGTTACTAAGCCGCTATGAATGGTACTGAAAAGTCTTAAATCATGTGCACTCAGGTGCGAAGCTCTAGTTTGTAATATCATGAAGGGGGATAATGTCAAAATATACATGCAGATGATGGATTGGAAAATTTAAAAAAGGTATTTTTTCACTAAAAAAATTGAATCCTCCTCGTTGTAAGTTTTTACAGAACTGTATTTAGCATAAATAGTTAGAAACCACTTATAACTAATCAGCCATATGGAGGACGAATCAAAAGAGACAGTTAGTTTGTCTTGAATATGATGAGCAATAACTTGTAAAATTTGCCAAAGTGTGCTGAGGAACCTTAATGTATACTAAATATTTGCTTACATCAATCAAAGTTTTGACTGAAATGTGCTCGACCCGTGGTGAACGTAGATTAATCAGAATCTGGTACCAGAAGGAATGTGTGGAAAGCAAAAATAGTAAGTGAGTATGATCAGGAAATACCACAATCACAAACCGCAGACAACCCCATGGCACCGCGAGGAATAGCCGCTCAACCATTACGAGACACCAGGAAGACAACTAAGCAAAGCAACCAGCTCTCTATTCCCCATCAAGATGATTGCAATACTAGAATGGACATAAAGTAACATACAACAAAACATAGAACAGTTAAAGACTCCCACAATGGGAGTAACAATAAACAAAAAGTCAACAACAACAGAACCACCGCCTTAGAACGGACAGCAGCCTAAGCCACCAGGGGGCTTAAATGCATTTTACTGGTACCAAATCATCGCCCTAGATTCTGCTGCTGTTGAAGTACAAGAAATGTTCAGCTCCCATGGAGGCCATCTAAATAATGCAATGTATCATCATGGAGAAACACTCTGATCAAATAAACACACCATAATGAAACAAAGAAAAGGGCTCATGACTCACAGATAGTCAGAGCTAAAGAAAACCTCAAGTTGAGCCACGGTGGGTCCAGCTACAGATAAGCATCAGGCCCCAACCCACCGATTAAAGCTTTACGTCAGAGCCGTCATAGAGTCTGAGGCCTGATCCACCATCGTGCAATTAAAAAGGAAACCATAGCTATAAACCCTGATTGGGCTTAAAACTAGGCATGCAGACTGTCGCATGATATCCAAGTTATAGCCAACCCTTATATAACGTTTTACTATCTTTTTGAATTGATCACTAAAATTAGGTTTTCCAACAATTCGTTTGAATTTATAAACTAAATCACCATAAAATATAGGTTCTGATATGCCTTTTTGCAGAAGAGTTTTTAACCCAATATTGTATTTAACAATTAACTCTGAGTGTCTGTGGTAGAATTTAGAAAATGCTTTCCGAATTTTATGATATCTATAGCCTTGTTTTAATAACTTAGCAGTTAAAAATAACTTTCTGTTGTTGAAGTCATCAACATTAGAACACACTCTAGCAAAACGAATAAGCTGAGAAATATATACACCATAGGAAGGAGAGCGAGGAACATAAAGAAATGGGAAATTTACTATTTCAAAATTAAAATCATCCCGCTTATCATAAATTTTAGAAGAAACTATGCCATTTGTTATTGAAGTCCAAAAACGGAGCTTCAGCATCAGAAGAATTCGCCTTATTTAACTGAAGTTCAGTGGGATATATCTGACCTACCATTTGTTCAAAATAAGGGTTATCAATATTTAAGAGTCATCTAAATATCGGGAGGTTGAGTTAAAAGCTTCAATAATATCAGTTTGATTATTGTCTGACAGTGACAACATAAAGTCTCTCTCATAACAAAACAAAAACAAATCTGCAACAAGAGGAGCACAATTAGTACCCATTCGAATACCTACAATTTGTCTATATAATTTCGAGCCAAATCTTATAAATAAATTGTCCAAAAGGTAATGGAGCGCATCACACATTTTCTGACATGACCACAATTTATATCCTTTAGGTTGTTCAGAAGTAAAAAAAGGCATTTTTATCATTACAAGCCAAATAAAGTTAGCCCTCTCTGTTAAATGTTTGTTCAATTAATTCTGTTAGTTTTTCTTTGGCTAGATTATGGGGCAATGTAGTATAGAGAGTAGAGAAATCATATGTAGACAAACCAGATGCTAGAAAACCTCTAGACTCCAATTTATTAAGAATTTCGCCTGGATTTTTAATAGACCAAATTAAATCTTTACCATTTCTTTCATAAACTGTTGTGCAATATTTGATGACATGGTTTTTAATTGCAGTGAGGCAAGAAGTTAAAAGAATAGACAACTCAGTAGCTGTACATGCACTAGAATTAGCAATAAAACGCGATTTATAGGGCCGTTTATGAAGTTTAGGTAACCAGAATAACGTAGGAAGCTTGCTATGGTCCTCATCAACAAACAACCCAAACTTAGCTGCCATATGGTATCGATCGATGCCTATCAACGATAGACGTCTCATCAAGCCTGTTATGCTCATATGTTTTTGCAGTGCTAAGTTCTTGTTTTAGGGTGTTAATATAATATCTTTTTCAAACGACCACAACATTGTTAGCAGCCTTACCTGTGGGGGCCAAAACAAACCTACTATGGAATACCTGGATCCCTTTCTTCAAGTGTCTACAAGTGAATTTAGGTTTAGGTGGTAGAAGATCTAAATTGTTGCAATAAAATGAAATTCTACTATCAATAATTTTAAAAATATTAAGTTTCCAACTATTTAAGGCATTAGACTCAACATGCTCTCGTTTACACCAGCGATTACAAAATTCTTGTAAGGCTCCTGCAATTTCCTCACGACATGATTTGAAGTCTATTGGCTCAGGAAACTTATATTTAGGTTCCTTACATATAATAGACCGAATTCTAGAATCAGTTATGATTTTTAAATCCCCTGTGACTATATGACCAGCAGGTTGATAGCAATACTTAGAGTCTTTACAATCTCAAGCATCAGGAATAGAATTTTTAATATCAAGTTCTGTTACTAATTTGTTATAGTTAAAAACAGCATTACGAATAGGTTTATTATACTTATAACAAATGATAGGGGATTCCTTATTTTCAAAATAAGTAGGAATAGAAGAGATAACAGATTTATCTTTAAATATACTGGGTAAGTTAATGAATTCAATCCCCTTGTTGACAAATTGAATTTTGATAAAATGCCTAATATGATTAATTTCGGAGTCTATGTATGGCCGAAGAGCACGTTGAGGGTAACACCGGGTAAGAATTGCAGCATCATAAAATAGATGAGTTCTATCATAGAATTTATTAGCCTCAATATCCAAATTACGAAGTGAAGATATAGAAAGAGTTACTAAACGTGAAAGGGCCATATGTTGGCCAGAATGTTTTAAGACGATACTTAATTCTGAAAGAGTTAAAACATGTTTATTTTTGCTTTTTAAATTTCCATTTTTGCGTTTACCATGAGATCGGTTATTACGTTTACGTATATCTAAAAGAGAAAAACATCAAAATCAGGTAATCTAGAAATGTTACCCTCATGGTAAATATTATCATTAAAACCAAGTGGATGTGGTGTTTGTAATAATTTTATCCACTTTAATTCTAATTCATGCCTAAGAATATTTCTATATCTTTTAGTTGAAATATCACCATATGTAATCTTTTCAACAGGCTGAATAGAAATACTGCTAGTAGAGTGATTAGTTTGTTTGAAATGCCTATAAAGAAAATTATCAATTTTGAGAGGCTTTTTTATTCAACGATAATGCTCAGAAAATCTAGTTTTTTTAGAAATCTACAAGTTTGGCCAACATATTGCATGCCACAATCATTCTCTTCTCAAGATAAAACATAAATAACGTCAGTCGATCTTCAATCAAGATCAGAATTAGTAATTACAGAAAACTGTCTACCATTAACGTTAGATTTTATAGTTGATTTACAACATAAATGTTTGCAACAGCTACACCTCTTGGCATTGCACTTAGAAATAGAGGGATACACTACACTTCTTCTATACTTACACCTAGAGTTCCTAAGAACCGTTGACTTAAGAGGAGAAAGCCGAACTTTTAAGTGGTTTCTAAAAAGAACAGAGCCAGAAACTCCATGTAAATTAATTTTAGTGGCCGAATGAAGTTTCAGAGGTGAAACGTAAACAGATGGTAACATAGAATTATATCTATTGGTGGACTGGGGAATCTGTATGGAAGAAGCAGAATGTAACCAAGAGGAGAAAGTAAAATTTTGACTGTTTTTAGGCTATTCATAATTAAGTTTTAAGTTTATACCATACATTGAAAAGCAGCATTCATATCATATGAGTTAGACGGACAGACAGACTCACACAGTGATTATAGTGCACACCTGTGTGTCGAGCAAATAAAAATATTGTTGTTGCTAATAATTTCTAAAGGGGTACGTGCATTAAGGGGCTAATTTGGCCCCCTCTAGAGCCAAAAACTGAAAGTTGCTTTTCATCAATTTCATCCAATTGGTTTATTAGAAGAATGGTTCTAGTGTAAAATTCTGGCATTTATTTAAAATTTAATGGTTGCTATGGTAACAAAAATGGCCGCCAAAATAGACCTAAAATAGAGAAATTGCCATTTTGGGCTAAAATCAAGGCTTTTTCAGACCGATTTTTTAAGAATTAGATATCAGCACAAGCGAATACCAAAAAAAGATTTTAATATATTTTGTGCCATGATAATTCTCACCCTCTGTTAAAATATCTTTTTGGTATTTGCTTGTGCTCTATGTTAATTTCCCTGTCAAATGTCTTAAATTCGTTCCAAAAAGGTCACTTTCATATTTTCAGCCTATTTTGGCAGCCATTTTTGTTACCATAGCAACGGTAAAAATAGAATTAATCCCAGTCTTTTACACTTGGGCTATTGTTCTAATAAACTAATAAGAAGAAACTTGTGAAAAGCAATTTTCATTTTTTGGCCTCATAGGGGGGCCAAAATAGCCTCTTAATGCACGTCCCCCTTTAACACATATTTTGTGATTTTCGACAGTGTACTACGTTTCAAATTATCCCAGCAGCCTCGTCACCGTTTGGCATACCAGTGGCTGGATAATGTTAAAATAAATAAGTATGCAAAGTTTGATCCAAATAAATCATGTGGTTCAAGAAGTATGAACACTTTTACTAACTGACCACGACGGGCCAGACTGATGCTCAGAAAAGCCCATGCCCATGCCAGTGGTTAGACAATGTTGGCATGCATACGTATGCATATACCATTTCTATTTTTTATTTTTTATTTATCATATGACGTCGCGTCTTGGAGTGAAATAACGCCATGCAATAAAATCTGTAAACCACTAGTGGTTTATCGATTTTCGGGAAACGTTATGACGTCCATAACAACGTTTCGTACAAAATGCCAAAATTATAACGTTTTTACGGCAGAAATGAGATTTCAAAGTAATCTTAATGCCATACGATAAATAGAATCTAACATTCGTGCTCTTGTATTATTGAATTTATTAAACTCGTTGCGAAAAAGAGATAAAATGCTCGGCAAGCCTTGCATTTTATCTCTTTTCCCCAACTCGTTTAATAAATCCAATAAAACATGAGCACTCATGTAAGATCCTCTATTTATACATGCGGTTCAATAAACTAACTGCTAACAGTGTATATACAATTGCGGGTCGTGCAATATGAAATTGGAATGAAGTAGTTTAAATTTGGGAAGCCGAAGCCATCGCGGCACCATCTTGACGAAACATACTTCGCTGTGTGCAAAACTAAAAATCAAGGACCAGCCAGCGCATCCACACAGCATGATCAGCTTCTTTTCTGTCTGTTATCTGGACATATGATAGCGCAGTCTATGCCAACAATATAAAAATATATTTAAACTGCAGCCTACACCTTTCAAAACCCCAATTTACAGTTGCTGAGCACCAGTCTTAAACCATTTCACTATTTCCATATTGAGAGTGGGAGGAGAGCCAGTTAGATACTCAATGGATGCACTGTAGTGTGTTTCTGCGCAGACATTTTACTGGTTCAACCAAGGAAGACAGGGAAACACCCCGACATTACTGAAAAGTATTGACTGGGTCGTATTTGCATAATCTTAATCAAACATTAGCAGATCATGCGCGAAAGTCCATTCAAATGAATTATATGTGGCAAAAATAAGCAAAAACTGTTAATGAGACATATATACTCCTCAAAATAATTGAAGGACCAATGCTATCAATTATAACATTGATTCATTTTGTGTAGAACGTATTTTGAAACCCAATTTTACGATCTAGCCTAAATTTTTCGGACATCTTTGACACCCAATTGCCAAGTGAAACGACAAAAAAGAAATGGTAGAAAATGTTACTAACAAGTATTTTTTATCATTGTAAAACGTGACCTAAATGCATTGGAATGTCATTTTTTGTGTGTGATCCATGGACCACAGAACTGTATGAAATGAATGAAAAATGCTTTTAGATGCTGAAATCTCTGATTTCACATGCCTGTATAGTCTTTTAATCCCGTCGATACCATCCACCTCTTCCTGTGAGAGAAAATTACCCCTTTTGGCTGTGGCGTTATGGCCAGACTATGGGTTTAGACAACTGGTTTTGGCGTTTGTCTGTGACAATCTTTAAACAATTTGCCAGGACGTCTTTCTAACACTCAAAGGCTAAGAATGACGATTGAAAATCTGATTCTTAACGGCAAAGTACACGCATTGTTTTCAGAAAACAAAACAATGTCAAAACATCATTGTTAGAGATGAAAATGCTTGCTTACCAGTATATTGAAACTGTTTGAAGAAAAATTTTGCATGTAAGTTGAACTGCTTAAAACAAAGTTTAATTTGATGTCACTTTCATTCTTCTCGAATGACCACAGAAGAATTTCTTTACCCCACCCACTGCCTTTTGAAAGTGTGTTTTTGTGGGTATGTGAATTTGAGACACAGTTTTGGCAGAATTGGGCATGTAAATCAGTAATAATGATTCTTGACTAATGGGCATAAAGAATAGAAAGCTTTGGGCCAAGTTTTACAGAATTTTAATGTTTGAGCTAATTATACTCGCATTCTAAAATCTTGGTCCTTTAATTATTTTGAGGAGTATAGAACACATCAAAGATGCAGCGTTCGATAATAAAGAGGTAAAAACAGAAACGGGCATGTTGAGATGCGAGAACTTCTAGTTTTAGGAGCCGTTCAGTCCCATAGTGTGATTTGACTCCGTTATGATTGGTTAATAAAGCAGCCAATGGCAAGGAGTTTTATACTTTATGGATTCACCTGTAGTGTAAAATGTGACATGTTTTGTTCAAAGCCCGGCTGCCGATACCTATCATTTACGAAGAACAATAAGAAAATGTGTGTATGCTTGATCTAAGTCTAGATGGCTGCACACACTGAATGCTCTTTACAACAACATAAGAAACGAACCATGCCACAGAAAAGTTTACGACCAAATACGTATCAAGTGCAGATGTCATTTTGGTCTGAAATATGCAGACTCTTGATTTTAGACTGAGCAGAAAATCATATTGTACTTAATACTGGTCACCAAATTCATTGCCTGCTATTTAAACGATAATACATTTGTATTTGCAAACAGTATGGATCCCGAATAAGTCCGGCAATTTCATCGGGCCTGATCTTGGTCAAAACGGTTTAAAACTCTGATAATATTCCTAAACTATTTTTAGAAAAGGAAGGTTAATTTTGAAAAAAAGACCACAATAACATGCAACATTTACTAGCAGGCAAAAAGTTCATAATTGAGCCGCGACATGGGATTTCCAACAATGAAGTATATGCGGCCAGCGAAGCCCTGATCAGCCTGCGCATACGCGCAGTCTGATCAGAGCCTTTGCTAGTCGCTTGAATATTCTATTAGTGTTAAGCTATTGATTGACCATCGTTTGGAGTTTCTAAGCTAAAAAGGAGGCTACACAGGCTCGTCTGAGCCTACACTTGCCAAAATACCACATTGCTGAAAATCACATGTCGCGGCCCAATTATGTTCTCTATTGAGATTGCTCTTTTGAAAATCCTAATGTCATGTTGCACGCAACACACCATAGCCCTTTCACCGCCAGAAAAGAAAATCGCGAGAATATCATCTGCTGATATCGTCTGCATTATAATTTTGCATTTTAAAGTTACAAACATACAAGTAACAATACGACCTGCGTCCACATTTGTTACAATTTTGACGCAACAGTTGATATCGCAATTGTGAGAGCAATATTTCCAAAACAATTTGCTCAAAATTACATTAGGTCTACGCGCAGTCTGGTCAGAGCCTGTGTTAGTCGTTTGAATATTCTATCATTATTTAGCTACTGACCAAACTCATTTTGAGTGTCTAATCTTAAAAGGCGGCTGCATAGGCTCGTCTGAGTCTACACATGTCAAAATGCCACAATTTATAAATCACATGCCACTGCTCACATGTTCTTTGTAAGATGGCGATTCTACAAGAAATGGAAAAAGTCAAAATATTGCAAAAATATCGACCCGACTTAAATAAAAAAATATGTTGATTATGCCCGTTGTCTTGTTTTTGGCGTCGTATGAAAATTATTGTTGCTATGGTAACATAATAGTCAAAATGTTGCACCGGTAGGGGACAACCTGTGCCATGTTACAGAGTCACGGACAATTTAACATAAATGTGCGTTTTGGTCGCTTTATTAGCCATTTTTAAAACTGAGAGCAAGAGAAATGTAATTCAGTGTAAAAACAAAACATGGGCTCATTCAGACTCATTCTGGCCTCGAGGTTATAAAACTTGAGTACAGTCTCAAACTCAAAATAAAGCGCAATGATTGGCTGCTTGCGGACACGCTTTATTTTAAGTTTGAGAATGAACTCAAGTTTTATAACCTCGAGGCCAGAGAAGTCCATAAGCAAAAATGTTATACTATTTTAGCAGGCTCGAGTCATTCAGACTGATCATTATATATTATCATGTTCAAATTTCTAATAGTATCATTAGGGTAAGGTTTTTATTGAGATTTGTATCATAAGGGGCATTTTGTACTTGAGGTTAGTTGATAATCTCATCACTTTATCAGAAATTACACACTTTTATATCAGCTGTGTTTACTTTAACCCAATCAGATGGGGTATGTTGGGAGCGCAGTGGCTCAGTGGAAGAGTGCTTTACTCGAGACCGAAGGGCCGCGGGTTCGAGCCTCACCGGCGTCACTGTGTTGTGGTCCTTGAGCAAGACACATTTATCCTAGCTTAGTACTGGTACAACCCAGGAAGACCGTCCCGCATAACTGAAAGATTGTTGAGTGGACGTTAAGAATCAAATCAAACAAACAAAAGATGGGGTATGCATACAAAACCGCAGAATCTAAAATATAGATCAGCATGTGGATAAAAAACGCTGGTAAGGATAAATTGGAATTTTGATTTTTCACTTCCCAGTTTTACAATACGAATTTTCAGCTTTAACCCACAATACTTGTTCCATCGATAGATGATGCTATTTTACAATACAATGATATAGCACATATTGATTAATAAGACCGGTTTTATCATGGCGTGGCTTAATTTACATAACTTGATTGGGGACCATTGTCTTTAGATAAAACACTGTGGCACCAAGCCAATCATCTAAACAAGTAGCCAAATGGACAACGATCGCTCACCTGGGAGTAAATTGCTTATAGGCATGTAAATCTGAACTTGAAGCAGTGACCAGAAATACATTCAAAATTCTCACCAAGCCAATCATCTATACAAGTAGCCCATTGGACAACGATCGCTCACCTGGTAGCCAATATAATGTTTAGAGATACCATAACTAATGATGCTTAAAGGCAGGTAAATCTGAACTTGAAGCAGTGACCAGGAATACAATCAAAATTCTTACTCTCAGTCTGGAATATCTGCAAGTATTTAAACGACCTGAATAAAAATTGCAGAGGAAACCTGGTGAAATTTATTTTTCAGACGCCCAAAAGCAGCTAACTCAGTAGTCGGTGATGGGATCTGACATGAATTCAACCTTATCCATAATTGTTTGTATGTCCTGGTAACATACAAGGATGAAGAAAATCAAATGAAAAATGAAGGCGCTAGAGTAGTCACAACATTATACAGCTATATTTTAGACGCTCAAGGGCAGTCGGGTGTGTCCAAAAATCAAACTCATTCACGATTTTATAGGTGTGCTTGTTTCTTGCAAGAATGAAGAAGATCCATTTAAAAATGAAGGTCACAAAGTGGTCACAACAAATCTCCCATTGTAAGTCTATGCAGATTTTTATGACTCTCAAAAGCAATTGATTCCAAAGTCTTAGGTTGGTTCTATTTGAAATTCAAACTCATTCAAGCTTTTATGGTTGTCCTTGTTACTTGCAAGAAAGAAAAAGGTCAAATTAACAATTAAGGCGCTCGAGTGGTCACAACATGATCCATCAATTTTAAGATGCTCAAGGGCAGCTAACTCCATAATAGGTGATGTGATTTTGACGAAATTTAAACTCGTTCAAGCTTTTATAGTTGTCCTTCTTATCTGCAAGAATGAAGAAGATCCATTTAAAATTGAACGCACTAGGGGGTCACAACATTTTTCCCATTATAAGTCTATGGTGATTTTTCGAGACGCTCAAGGGCAGCTAACTCCACAGTCCAAGGTCTGATCAAACCAAATTTCGAGAGATTTTATGGTTGTCCTTGTAACCTGAAAGAATGAAGAAGATCCATGCAAAAATGAAGACGCTAGAATCGTCATTGATTTTTCAAACGGCCAAGGGCAGCTAACTCCAAGGTCAGTGTTGTAGTCTTGCCTAAATTCATACTGATCCAAGCTTTTATACGAGTAGTTTTGTAACCTGAATAATGAAGAAGTTCCATCTAAAATAAAGGCAATAGGATGGTCACAGCATTTCTCCCATTATAATTCTAAGGTGATTTTTCCAGACGCTCAAGGGCAGCTAACTCGTAAGTCCCTGGTCGAATCTTGCCGAATTTCGAACACATTCGAGAGTTCATAGTCATCCTTGTTACCTGCAAGAATAAATAAGAACCAATCAAAAATGAAAAAGCTAGAGTGGTCACAAGATTTCTCTCTTATAACCCTATGAGAGCTACCTGTTGCCATTGAAACCAGAATTCTTAACCGATCCAGCTCAAAACCTAATGCACCCAGTCCCCCATCCCAATGATGTTTACGATGAAATTTTATTCTGATTGGCCAGCTGGTCTCAGAAATATCCATATTTGAAAGTGTGGACGAATGCACGGACGCACGGACGTACGCCGGTCCAAATCCATCCTATACTTCGGCTCAGGTGAGCTAAAAATGTCCTTCAGGTGCTTCAGTGCTAATATGCAAAATAATCGCAGCAACAGGTTTTCATGGCATATTCCATCGGGATTTTCGACCAAAAAAGCTCAAACAAGCCTGCTCAGCTACAGAGACAAGCTAGGAAAGTAATTTTTGCGCGCCACTAGTTTTACTATTGTACTTTACAGAGCGTGAATAACAAAGGCGCTGACGAGACTGCGCGGATGCACAGACTGATCCGTGCCTTTGTTATTTTCATGAAAAAAAAAATGCATTTTTTATTAACTTGTCAAACGCATTATTTCAAAATTGGCATCAATGGATTTTTATATTTCAAATTGTTTCGAAAAGTTATTTAAAGAACGTCATCAAAGTATTAAACAGTTTGGATCCAGATCAGGCCTGACATTTTCCGGGCCAGATCTTGGTCTAAGCTGTTTGAAAGACACTCGTATGCAGCAAAGTCGGGTTTTCTCTAGAAGAATCAGATGAGCTAGCTCATCTTCATAATCACACAAAAGCGCCCACACACAGCTGACGTGTGCAACCTATCACTAGCTAAGCACACGACATGTGTTAATTTGTTATCAGCTTAATCTTGTCTATTGGTAATGACGGGACGGGGGTTAAACGACCCACTTATCCGATATATGCATTCAGTGAAGACTCAATTGAGATACTGCATTTTGATTAAGTTCTACAATGTCTGTGATCATATATAGTAAACTTAACGGCTGTTAATAGGCTATTCATAACTTTATTTTAGCAAACAGTGTCGACCCAGATCAGGCTGCTCCAAAAGGGAGCAGCCTGATCCCACACTGTTGGTCTGTAAGCCGAAATTTGTCCTTGACGTAAATCCTGAACTTTAGAGATTCAAATATTTGCATTATGCCTACAACAATAATAATCAGAGAAGCTATTATAATCTCCCTAATTCAGCATATTGATATCAAAATCCTGAATTCAGGATAAATCCTGAAAACTTTCACCAATGTACATCATTTAGAGACTTGATAATTGTTAGGGGCAGTGTATACTATATAGTTGCAAATCTGCGCTTTATCAAAATTTTCGCGCGTTCAAAAATATAAATATAATATATTAAAGCCGCTTAAAGTTTGGATTCAAATCAGGCTCGATATATTAGGGAGCGCAATGGCTCAGTGTTAGAGTGCTTGACTCGAGACCAAGGGGCCGCGGGTTCGAGCCTCACCGGCGTCACTGTGTTGTGTCCTTGAGCAAGACACATTTATCCTTACTTAGTACTTGTTCAACCCAGGAAGACCCTTCCCTATATATCTGAAAGATTGTTAATGGGACGCAAAGAATCAAATCAAGCAAATCAGGCTCGATATTAAACTGTGTTTATGCGTTAAGTCGCTGCTTGGAAAATGCACACACTATTGAACACATGCAATTTTGCGCAGGTTCCATGTTTTGTACATTTTTTATGGCAGAGAGCAAATGAACGTTAACCAAACATTACCATACCACCATAGAGTTAAACAGTTTGGGTCCAGATCAGGCCCGACGTTTGAAGATGTATAGTGCACGCATGGTTGCAGTCTGTTCCGTATTTTGTACTGTGTGTTTATTGACTCGGACCCAGTAATACATGTTATTTTGGGCCAGAGTTATTGATAAGCGTTGTATTACTGATAGAAGATTATTTCATGCATAACATCTAAGTATCAAACAGTTTGGATCCAGACCAGACCCGACCAGACCCGACATTTGTTCGGGGTCAAACTGCTGGCAAGATTTTTAGCAGACTACAAAAACTTGGCATAATTTGGCAGAGCTATGAGTACGCGCATCTACATTGTATCTGTTCAGATTCCATATATTGCACTGGAGCGCAGACTTGCAAAAAGACATAATAATGTTAATCCAGTGACCTGATTAGTCAAATGAGCAAAAGATGCCAACAAAAAAATCGCAGTTTGATTGAGTAAAGTAAGTCGCCCGCGGCCATTTCAAACGATTACAAATTTTCCCACCCTTTATGAATGGAAACCGTACTATTGCAAACAGTGGAGACCCATATGGAATGCCGCGTGCATTTTATTAGGGCCTGCAATATTTGCTCAGGACAAAATCAATCTTCATAAAAATAAATACATTTTTCCTAAAATCATAGCTTATGGCCCCTCAATATATATAATGAACCATCCTGCCTTTATTGTATGTAACTGTAGGGAAATTCCATTGGTAAAGCATGGTTTGTGTTAAAGGTTAAAAGACAAAACAAATGTATGATTTTGAGATTCATTCTTCTATAAGTTCTGTCAATGTTTGTTTTTAAATTAGACAATCTATTCTTCAAATATATTTGAGACTTCCCAGCATGACAAAAATACCAGGCGCCGTGTACAAAATTCTTACATTTACACAGGTAAATGTCTCGGAAACTCGGAAACTACATCGTGACTTTCCGTTGTCGCTCGGAAGAGGAAAAAAAATATGACCCTTGGTCATTAAAAGTTAAAAACAGTCAGTGTTATTGTCATTTCACAAAAACAAAATTAGCACCAAATGAATCAAAAATGAAATGAGATGAATATCTGATCAGCGCCTTAAAAGAATCATTTCAAATAAACTCAAAAACAGGTATTAAACAAACAAAAACCGTTTCGTCATTTCACATTACATCAAAGTAAATGGGAGGGTTTTTTACCTTTACCTCGAAAACAGTCGGTCTTGCCAAAATCGTAGAAAAACGAGAAAAGGTTCTTTAAAATGGTGCAATGATTATCTTTAAAATGAGATCAGCGCCTAAAAAATAAATTGAAAAATGAAGATTTTACAAGGCTTTTTCAATTAGTTCCCATTAACCACAATGCAAAATATTTTATTGGTCTTTCGACCAGGTAAGAATCGATTGTTGGATATGTCTTTTCCCCAACTCGTTTAATAAAATCAATAAAACATGAGCACTCGTGTAAGATCCTCTATTTTCAATTTAGATAATAACCACAGAGTTGTAGAAAGTTTCTCAGCTAAACAGGAAATATAGATTGACCAGGTTAGATTGTTATCAATACTAACACCTAGAACTTTTTCTTTTGGTTTGAAGCTGGGTACCATGGCGGTTGGGCGGAATTTTTAAGACAGAGAAAAAATGTGCCCAATTTTCAAATTTCTAAGTCATAATTGGACTCAACATAGACTTGAATTTGTGTTAAAATGTGTTAAAATGGACTAATTATGCGAGGATCCAAGAAAGGTAACAAAACTCTTTCTGAAAACCAATTTAAAGAGAAAACCAAAGTTTCACAGAGCTCGAGTACAAAAGGCGGCACCCCACCCAGCCCAAAAATGCAATGTACAACGAAGGGTTCAGAACAGGGGAATGTAGCTCATACAGGGCAGATCCTAGGGCAGGCATGTGAGTTGCTTTACGGGACAATAGAACAACCTCTGTTGAGTGGTGCCTGCCAGCAGCAACAGTATATACAGCAGCCACAGCAGCCACAGATTTATCAGCAGGCTGGTAATCATCACCCACCCCAGCAGTTTCAACAACAGTTTACATACCAACCCCTTCAGGCGCCCCAAATTGCGCAAAGCAGCCAGAAAATCAACTCGAACGTTGCACCCACTATACATACAGGGAACCAGTGTGAATCGCCTGTGAAAAATGCAGCCATGAACAGTAACGTGAGCAATAACGGTAAAAGCGCTCTACAAATCTCGGAGACGCCCCAGTGGGTTAATATTTTAATGAAAAACATTGACAGCAGACTGCAAAGTATTGAAACACAGATATCGAACCAGAATCAAAAATGGCAGTACATTGAAACACAGCTCCAAAACCAAAATCAGCGAATGGTGAATATTGAACAAAGGTTTAGTCAAATGAACGAGGTTAAGCAGTCTGTCACAAAAGTACAGTCACGACTATCTGATGTTGAAGACCAAGTTAAAACTGTTCAATCCCAAATGCACGATTACGACCAAAGTGTCCAGTATTACAATGAAATGTGTGATGACATCACAGAGGAGAGTACTGAAAATAAAAAACGCTGTGATGACATAAATAAGCGAATGTCCCAACTTGAAATAAACAACAGTGAGTTAAAGCAAAATCAAGATAAGCTGGAAGAAAAACTTATTGACCTTCAATGGAGGTCTATGAGGGAAAATTTGCTTTTTGTTGGCATAGAGGAGTCATTTGTTGAAAAAGAAAATACTGAATACGTCCTCCGAGAATTCTTATCAAAAAATATGAATATAACCTACGATATACCATTTGATCGAGTACACAGACTGGGTAGGTACGATCCTACGAAGCACTACCCAAGACCTATCATTGCAAAATTCGAACGGTTTCGCGACAGAGAACGAGTGAGACTCGCCGCACCAAAGACACTCGAAGGGACTTATTATGGGGTACGAGAGCATTTCCCAGCTGAAATTGAAAACAAAAGACGCGAATTGTATCCTGTCATGAGACGCTACAAGCAAGATAAACAAAATAAAGTTGTACTTGTTCGCGACAAACTTTACGTCAATGACGTTCAATATAAATTATCAACAAACAATGGTGAGCAAAGCAGTAACAGAACACATGAACGTTATACCTCTATGAACAAACGTTACGAAAATACACACCAACGTGATCACGTACACAGTAGAACATTCACGAGGCGTCAAAATACAAATATAAGTTTTAACAATAATTCAAGACAACAACATCACCAAGTGACGCCATCGGCGTCGCACGCGACGTCATCAGTTTCGAATCCACCAAACAGTGGGAACGAGGCTCATGACTTCGCAACGCCAAACCGATGGCGCCACTTGCGTGAGATTAACGATGAAAATGAACTGGTGTCGCCAAACCCTTGTGGCAAAACAAAAGCCTCTTCGCCGCTTGAAGATCTTACGTCGGTTAAGAAAACTCGCAATAGTTCACCCTTAGATTCTTGTAAAGGAAATTTCCATAGTGAAATGACATTTACAATTTCTGCTTCGCCACGTGAGGAGCCAATGCAGACACAAACATTACCAAACTCTTCCTGTGAAACAGAAAAAATGCCGCCAGACACTACTCAATGCGTACTGCCAACGTGGCCCAATATGTCTAATGAGACGAACGGTATTATAACGGAACAGTCAGTGTCGCGTGACAGCTCGCCAAACAGAATTAATGCGGCCAATGACGAGGAGTAGCAGTCCGTGGAAAACAGCAGTCAGCAATACACGCGTGTGTCAGAAAGTACTGTTAACAATTGTGGTCAATCTCGCACAATTGGTAGTTTAAAGATTTTAAGCTTAAATGTATGTGGTATAAAAAGTAAATTAAACTGCCCAGAATTCATAGATTTAATCAAATCCTATGATATCATAGGAGTACAAGAAACAAAATTAGACGATATAGACTGTATACAGTTGCCAGGCTATGAAATAATTTGTAAAAACAGAAAGAAAATGTCGAGATATAGGTCTGGCGGAATTGCAGTATTGGTTAATTCAACATTCTCCCCCTTCATCAAGTTTCATGAAAATAAATCCAGTCTTGTACAGTGGTTTACTATCTCGAAACGACTTACAAACCTGGAATCAGACACCCTGTGTGGAAATATCTATATACCACCATATGGCTCCAAGTACGCCCATGAAGACCCATATCTCGAAATACAAACAGAATTTAATCATTATTGCACCGGTAGTAATGACGTAATTATGTTTGGTGACTATAATTCACGTACTGCAAACCTGCCAGATTTTTTAGCTGCAGATGAATTCATATCGCATTTACAAAATGGCGATTCCTTGTATAATGAAAGCATGGAAGTCTTGGAATGCCTTAATAGTTGTAACTTCCCACTTGAAAGAAAATCAGCGGACACATCTTCGAATATTTACGGAAAACAGCTCATTGAATTTTGCCAAGGCAATGATTTGTTTATCGTAAATGGCAGGCTAGGCGAAGATTCCATAAACCCAAGACTCACATGCAAAGATAGTAGTACTATTGACTATTTTATTTGTTCTTCAAATCTAGTCCACTATTTGAACGATTTCAGTGTGTTCAATTTCTCGCCCCTTTCATTTTTATCGAATCGCTTGATTCACAATAAACCTAGTCGGCCAAAATCAGGTACACAATTCGGCCTACTGCCGAAATTATATGACTACTATACTTATTATGAATAATGTTGCGAATACGGTATAAAAAAAACACTTAACAACTCCACAGTCGCATGTACCATCAATAAACTCAAAAATACATAGAATTGCGTATTAAAATTAAGTTAAGTCCACAACATCCTTCCAATAAACTAGCAATAGACACAAGCTCAGGCACAACACGCCTTGCCTGACGCGTATATAAAAGACAAATTAGCAAAAACAAACCACTTACTTCGGGCGCCTCTGCCTTTGGGACCTTCGTTAAACTTTAGTTTGAACATAAACGTACAATATGCACAAAAAAATACAACCAATCACGATCATTCAAATGCAAAAGAAAGGATAAATTTATGGGATTGTGATAAGGCACATTTGTTCGAAGCAAACTGTGATAGGTTGAAAATACAATCAATCAGCGATCAGCTCGAGTGCATGTCCCACAACAGCATTTCAAAAACGGAGATAGATACAGTTGTTAAAGATATTGAATGTTTGTTTCAAACCACAAGTAACGCAACATTTGGAACGAAAAAAATTAAAAATAGCAACACAAATAACAATAACAAACCTTGGTATAACTTCGAATGCAAAGCGGCACGTAACACATATCACAAAATACGAAAACTTTACAACAAATACAAATCTGAGCATTATAAAAATTTACTTAAAACTGTCAGTAAATCATACAAAACTACTATAAATAGAAGCATCAAAAGGTATAAAAACGAGAAAATTGAAAAACTACGTAGATTAAAAAAATCAGATCCAAAAGAATTTTGGCGAATCTTGAATGATGATAAAAGCAAGCATGAAGCATCAGCCACCCTCGATGATCTATACAATTTTTTTAAAGAGCTTAACCAGCTAGAAGTAAGCACAAACACAGTTACTGTCCCAACTGATGAGGTATTTGCACCGCTCAATGAGGAAATAAATAAGGAAATAACTGAAAGTGAAATTCTAAAAGTAGCTAAAGCATTAAAAAATAATAAAGCTGCAGGAATAGATGACGTTTTAAATGAGCACATTAAAGCTACAATACACATTATGCTACCAATTTATGTTAAACTATTTAACATTATATTTGACACAGGTTTTGTTCCTGAAAGTTGGCTTCTAGGTAATATCTTACCTATCTACAAAAACAAAGGTGACATTCAAAACCCTGAAAATTATAGACCGATCACACTACTTAGCTGTTTAGGAAAACTATTTACAGCCATTATAAACAATCGACTCAATGACTTTGCAACTGAAAGAAATTTAATATCAGATAGTCAAACTGGTTTTAGAAAGGGATTCTCGACAACAGAAAACATTTTTATAATAAAGTCTTTAATTGACATACTGAAATCAAGACACAAAAAATTGTTCTGTGCGTTTGTCGATTTCAAACAAGCCTTTGATACAGTATGGAGAGATGGCCTATGGTATAAACTTGATTATTATGGTATAAATGGAAAATGTCTGAATTTAATAAAGAATATGTATGCTAATATAAAATCACAAATAAAGAATAAAGAAGGACTTTCACTTTTCTTCGCCTGTTGTAACGGGTGAGGCAAGGTGAAAATCTATCTCCATTTCTATTCACAATGTTCCTTAATGATCTACACCATTATTTCAACAGTAAAAACACCCCAGGGATACGATGTGAAGTGGATACTGAAGATGTATATGTATTTTTGAAAATGTTTGTACTTCTTTATGCAGATGATACTGTTATATTTGGAGAAGATGCCACAGCTCTACAACATGCACTTTGTGTCTTTCAAACATACTGTAGCACATGGAAACTAACAGTCAATATTTCCAAAACCAAAGTGTTAATATTTAGTAGAGGCAAACGACATGGAAACTATAGATTTACATTTGACAACACAGAATTAGAAATAGTAAAAGAATACAAATACCTTGGAATATTCCTTACAAGCAGTGGTTCATTTAATAAAACTAAAACATATCTAGCACAACAAGCTAATAAAGCACTATTTTCTCTTTTTCGAAAAACGCGTAATCTAAATTTGAGCATTGATCTACAAATTGAACTGTTCAACAAAACTGTCAAACCTATACTTTTATACGGGAGTGAAATTTGGGGATTTGGGAATTGTGATGCAATTGAACGGATACAACTGAAATTCATAAAATATGCATTCAATCTTAAAAAATCCACTCCCTCATTCATGATTTATGGAGAGTTAGGAATGAAGCCAATCACACTAGATATTCAAGCTAGAGTTATTTCATTTTGGTGGAAACTAGTTTCAGATGAAGATCACAAACTATCTACATTAATATATAAAATAACATATGAGATGCATAAAAAGCATAAGATAAAGTCAACTTATATCAACAATGTACAACGCATCATCAACTCATGCGGGTTTTCTGGTATATGGCAATCACAATCACTACCAAACCCAAAATGGTTTAATTTAGCCATATCACAAAAACTGCACGATCAATTTATACAAAACTGGTCCTCATTAGTACAAACATCTTCAAGTGGTGTAAATTACAGGTTGTTCAAAGATTCATTTGGATGTAGTGATTATGTAAACCTGCTTTCGAATTATCATGCTAAAATTCTTCTTGCATTTAGAACTAGAAACCATAGACTCCCTGTAGAACTTGGTAGATGGAACGGCACTCCATTAAATGAGAGGATATGCCATTTATGTCAGAAAGACATAGGGGATGAGTACCATTACGTATTAATATGTGAACACTTTCAAAATTGTAGAGCTACTTATGTAAAACCATATTATCGGAGACATCCAAATACTTTGAAATTCAACCAACTCATGAACTCTGCTAATATCAATGACCTAAAAAGACTCTGTAGGTTTATACAAACAATAACGAAAACTGTATCAGGAAACTATTAATATTTGTGCAGTTTATCTTAAAAACAGTGCCGAAACGGTTAGGACGCTACATGCCGTGACGTCGTGCCCGATTCAGTAATGTTTGTATATATAAAATGTCTTCCGCATATATGGTGTGTGTTTTTTTTTTAAAAAATGACCGGATGCCTATGGCTCAGATTAGACACTTAGTTCATAAGTTGAAGTTTAAATTGTGCATCAGTTAGCAATTCTGAGGAATCAAAAAGAAATACAGGCCTCTTTATCAGAGTACGGATTTGAAAAAAAAAAAATAATAATAATTTTCTTTCTAGCCAATACATTTTGTTGAAGGCACTCAAAGGAACCGTCTCACTGAGACGCGTCTATTGAGCACCTAAACACATGGTTACATTTATGAACAAGAGAATATTGACTTTTTGTGTCTAGACAAATGTCAGGACCACAGATAATGGTGCGTAATTGGGAAAGAAATAATTTCTCAACCACACCACAACATGAGTTGTGGGTATTCGAAAGTCTCTTGAAAATGAAATCGTTCTTTTAAGCACTAAAATATATGTCAGAACTTATTATACGGAAAAAATAACATTTTACGCCAACTTTTTGTTTGGTTAACTAGACCTATTTCAGGACTACTGATATGAGGCCATAATGAATAAATATCCAGTTTCTCAGCCACAGCATATATTGTGGGTGCTCAAAATACCCGTCTCAGTGAGATGGTTCTTTTGAGCACCAAAATATATGTTAAAACAATTTTGCGCTCAAAAGTGTTCATCTTGAGCTATGAGAGTACATACACTATGTATATCCAGACATATATAAATGTTGAGTGCTCATCAGCACTATGGATCTTGATAATCACACGGCAATGTATGACAAACCCTGTTATGGGGCTTCAGTGTTAAGTTATAAAGCTCTTCATTTAAGCGAGCCTAACATCACTTTATGACGAGAAAAGAGGGTCCCGTCTATATCTGGCATATCTGAATACATGCACTATCTTTTCTTGTTTTAAATATTATTTCCTAGTACCTGTTTTGTATTTCGCTTTCGGGCAAAACAGATATCGGGAAATCCTATATTTGACCAAATTTCGTAAGGCTAAACGTTGTGCTGTTGTCTTATTCCCTTGTAAGGCAACAACGAGCGTTGGGTCGATGAGCGCTTATGAGCATATCTGTGTAACGTGACAATATTAGATATAATATTATTTAGATCGTATTTTCAGCCAAGTGCCATTGTTAACTTCAATGACAGGCGGTGCTCAGTTTGAGTGTCCCGCCGAGACGCTTTAAGTAAATCGGCCTCAGCGGGACCCTCAAAATGAATACCTAACAGTATAGGACTTGAGCTTCCAAACGCAACCGGAGTAAAGCAAACTCAAAATGCTGAATTATATTTTAACAAAATGTACTTGCCTTCAATCTCCCTACATACGCCTTAGTCTGCACCTTTCTGTGCTCAATTGTCTATCCAAACACAGTTACTTACAAACAAGACACGGTCTGTTCACAACTAGCACGTGGCGATTAACTGGCCACTTATTTTGCACGAGTTACAGCTGATTTACCGAACAACAGAAAGGTGCGACTAACACGTATGCTTTCGATTTCAAGCCAAAAGCTAATAACTATTATTCTCGTATAAATAAGAGCTTACACAAATACCCAACAGGGATACGACGCCGAAATGGCATAGTATCAATGATGATGCTACGCTTTTTCGACGCTGTATGCTTGTTGGTGTACTCATCTGAATCCAATCGAGTTGTCTACTGACACATATTTTGTTTTTCAAATGACGTTGATTTTTTCTGTTGTTTTCCAAGTAGTATTATAATTACTATTGCCGCCATGTTACATGTATTTGTCAGATATCTATTGTACCTCCTGTTGTTACTATGTTTGTATCCTGGAGTGAATAAAGAATTGAATTAAAATCTTTTCAACTGTATTCAAAGTATCATAGTTGTTAGTTAAATGCAAAATGTCAGTTTTGAGATGAAGACAATTTTAGGGGTGGTAGTGAACATTGCCTAGGTTTTTCAAGTGTTTAATAACATTCCATTGAGCTTACACCATTCAGAAACATTTTAAATCTATCTGCAAGTGTTTTTTCCAATATAATCTCTCGTTAAACCAATCATATACAGGGTTGTATCGTCAGCAAAACTATCCGTAGAGATATTCAGGGGTAACAACCTACGTCATAGCATTGATGTTGCAAACTCATAGTATGACGCCATCTTTAATTTACACGGTAAGTTTTTCCCTTTGTAAAATTATACAAATAAGTGTTTATCAAAACTAAGCAGTGCAGGCGGTGCCCAACATCCCACTTGGACAGAGCAATTTCGACACCAAGTCTTTTAAATATTGTTTTCATTTTGCATACTTTTACATTTTTAAAAAGAATGTGATTTTTCGCATATTACTGTTTTAAATTCTCCCAGCAGGCTCGTGACACTTTTGCATATCAGTAGATGGACATATTGAAAGTAAATCAGTATGCAATTTTATCCAACTATACCATGTATTCAAGGGTTATGATCATTTTCACTGACGATGATCAACCGGACATGCTCAGCAAAGCCTCTTTCATCTAAAAAGACTATCACGCATGTCAGTGGTTAGAGAATGTAGACATGCATACATAAGCAAAATTTGATCAAATGATATCATTTAGTTCAAGAGTTATTTGCAATTTCACTAAATGGTAGTGGATGGACAGACTTGCATTATTTCACCCACGTACAAGCCAACCAAAGTACATGTATCCGTTCAGTAACAAACAACTTTTGGTGGTTTTGTGGTAGTACTTAACCGGTACTAGGCCGGGTGGCTTTATTGTTATGCTGTTCTATGCAGTGTTAGTATAAAATTAAAGTCTTCCATTTTGGTTGCCAAAGAAAACGGTACCTTTTGAAATTTAGCACCCCCTTTTTGGGACGAATGGGTGCTTCATTCGCTTTTAAATGTGCCTATGATTAAATATTGATCTATGTTTGTTATGCTGATGCAAAAAATGCATGTTTGTCACAGACTCCCAAGTCAACTCACTACGTAACGTATGGCGCCAGCGGAATTTCAGCTTGAATTTTTGACTATCCCTTAAAGAACTGAGAATGCTGAGAAAATGGGATTATCAAGGTAGGTTGCCTTTTCACTTTTTTGAAAAGCGAATGACAGATATTGTCAGTCAATTGCATAGAAAAAATCTAGGCAATGTCCTGAAAAAATATGCAGAGTGGTCTAATAGGATTTCTATTAATCTAACAGCCTGACGCACAGTGGTTCGAATCCAGGCAGGCACAATTTTTTTCTTTTTCTTTTTCTTTTTTGTTCTTTTTTGTCAATTTCCCAGACAATATAAAAAAGGATAAGGTTGCAAAATTTTATCAAAACATAAGGTGCGGTTCAAGAGTTATGAGCTTCTTCACTAAAATACCTCGACTGGCCAAAATGATGTTCGGCAAAACCTCATTACCATTTTGCATACCAGTGACTGGACACTGTTAAAATAAATATGCAACATTTGATCTAACTATTCCATCCGGTTCATAAGTCATGAGCATTTTCACTAACTGACCACAACCGGCTCAAATGATGCTCAGCAAATGTTCGTTATCAAAAAATGCTGTTAATCATACCAGTGGTTAGATTATATTGACATGTATTTGTATGCAAAATTTGATCAAAATATACCACGTGGTTCAAGAGTTACGAGTATTTTCAGTAACTGACAACGGCCAGACAAACGAACGGACAGGCTGATGGACGTCCCACGAACAGATTTGTTGGGTTTTTTCTATGTTTTTTCTATGTTAGAAAAAGTAGCCAACAAAGCAAAAAGTACCCAACAAACTCAAATAAACATTAGTTCCCTTAATATGCAAATGAGGCTTATTGCGTAACTGATGTTTTTACACTTATAAATTGAAAGATATTGTTGGGTGAGTGGGCTTGGGAAAAGAGAATATAATGAGCTTCGCAAAACCAGAAGAAATTTTGAAATATATTAATAATCTTAATTTTACCAAGTATATGAATTGTTTTAAGAGCATTTGAATGTGCATATTAAGGTATATTGCTTAGTGTTTTCATAGAGAAATCTTAAATGAGTGATACTGTTTTATTGAATTTATTAAAGGAGGGGATCGTGCTAGGCTTGCTGAGTATTTTATCTCTTTTTGCCACGAGTTTAATGAATTCAATAATACAAGTGCACAAATGCTAGATTCTATTTATCATATGCCATTAAGATTACTTTGAAATCTCATTTCTCGCGTAAAATGTTATAATTGCGTCATTATGTACGCAACGTTGTTATGGATGGCATAACGTTTCCCGTAAATCTGTAAACCACTAGTCGTTTATCGATTTAATTGCATGGCGTTATTTCACTCCCAGACGCAACGTTACATGTATGATACAGATTGTTATAGCGAAGCAAATATATTGTTTATACATTAATATGATAAGCGTACAAACCAATAGTTTGGGTTGTGCAAAAGGAAATTTGGCATGGAAAATACTTATTTTACTATGGCAATGAAACTTAACAGCATCTAATTTTATGCTGACTGTGAGCTTAAAAGCACATTGTTTTGTCTAGTGTGCTTTACAATTCCCTATTAAAAGCTACACATCTAGACTAAACTAAAAGCTTATGATTTAAATTGTGTATATCAATTGATAGATAGAAGCCAGCCCTTTCAGAAGATGTATACTTATGATATCGTTAATCGTAGATATACAAACGAATTCTAAGAACATAAAAAGATGCCCCTCGTATCTCGTAAAGTGTAATTAAAACCAATGAACATGGTATCAAACTAAGCACATATTTTAATACAAAGTATACAAACATATACAGAATAATTCTTCGAATTATGAATAAATGGTATATATTGACAATACATATATTTATTAGAACAAGTACCCTATTCATTTTGAGAACATCTCTATTTCACAAAGTGTGTATGGCTCCAATTTTACTCAGACATACACTAGCAGATATGACCATGGAAAAAAATATATACTTTATTTTTTAAATAGCCTCATTTGTTTTTTTATACTACTAAAAGACACAGCACTCGTAGCAGTTGTCATCGCTTGATAACCTTTGCAAACAGTTTGAATCCAGATCAGGACCGACAAAATGTCGGTCCTTATCTGGATCCAAGCAGTTTGCCACTCTGATATTGGTCCTGAAATATTTTTGGAAAAAAATTGTTTAAAAATCAGCAGACAACAACAAACAAAAGCATGAAAATTACCCAGTATGCAATGAGTTATGATATTAAGAGTATTCCAAACATATATCCAGTTATTATGCTTTTGAAGTAAAATTGTCAGTCATTTTACTGTATATCATTTTTCTCCCTAACTTTGTTCTCATAAAGAATAATACACTGATCTATTTGATATCAATATGATATATAATTATATATAATATTTAATTATTATATCCATGCTTAAACTGTATTTGACCTAATAAGCACAATATGTGCATACTTTTTTTAAAAATGTACAATTCACGCAATTAACTAGGGATGTAACAATTTATCGATATCAATATATTTTAACAGTAACCTGGGCAATGTTACTTTATCGTAAAATAGTCAATAATGTTGGCAATATTCTTTTCATTATCGCAATAGTTTCAAAAGTAGTTGAACCTAGGGACTTTCACTTTAAATTTCTTGATTTAGGCACAAAAAGAAAATTAAATGGTAATAGGATGTATATTTTAGCATTTCAGCAAAATTAGTGAACTTTGACAATATTCTGATATGTTTCTAGTAGTGCCATACATAATTGATATCCGTACATGCAGAAAATGAAGTCTGATGCATGAACATTTTATAAAGTACATTTGCGTGTATTAGGTCAAATACGGCAATAGCTTTTAATCTTAACAATTTTCAGCGCCATGGACATTTATTAGTAAAACATGTTCGATATGGGGTTTCAATTTTTCCAACCCTGACCGAGTTGTCCGTGTTTGTTTTACAGTGACTTCGAGTCATCATTTCTTTAAATGATATATACGGAGGGGTTGTGTTAGTTTCACTTGGACTCGGTAAAACAAGTTCGTGTATAGGTGCATGAGAACTGTTTTTGTTGGCTTTGGCTGATCGCCCTGTGCGTGTTGGAAGTAGACGACGGGCCCCTATATCTAAGGGAGGGGTTGTGCTGCTTTGGCTCGGATTCGAGATTACAAGTTCATGTATAGGCGCATGTGAACAGTTTTTATTGTCTTTGGCTGGTCGCGCTCTGTGAGCTGGGAGTCGATGACAGGCCGCCATAACTTTCTCTCTAGCTTTAAGGTTCTGTTGGATGACTTCTTCCATACCAGGAACTGAAATAGAATAAAACTGGAAATGAGCCGTGACATATGATTTCCAACAATATGGAATTTTGACAAGTCTAGACTCAGACGAGCCTGTGCAGTATCCTTTTAATCTTAAAAATTCCCAATGATGCTCGGTCAGTAGGTTAATATTCTCAGTCAGTAAGTTAATATTCATAGAATATTCAAGCGACTAGTAAAGGCTCTGATCAGACTGCGCATATGCGCAGGCTGGTCTGAGCCTTTGCTGGTCGCACATGCCACATTGTTGGAAATCTTATATCGCTGGTCAAATGATGTTTATGAAACACTGTGTCCCAAGCCTTTGCTTGTCCATAAGGATGGTGCTCTTTATAAGGCAATGTTCATCTTAAGTTTGAAGCTTCTAGCTGTACTACTCATCATCCTCCATCAGCTGACATAATTTGAAGCTTTTACCTATAATAATTTTCTAGATATCCTGATAACAGGTTTTCGATAGCCAAATATGTTAAGGGCAATAATTAAAAACATTAACTTTAAAAAAAATGCAATTAGTCTACTTAACATCCTCTATAAGCTGACAACGTTTGAAGCTGCTAGCTATAAAATGTTACGAGATATCTTTATTTCAAGTTTTCAATGCCCAAATTTGCAAAGGGCAATTGCTAAAAAAAAAAACTCTTTTTTTATTTTCATGAGGTGATCTACTCATTATCTTCAATCAACTGACCACGTTTGAAGCTGCTAGCTATAGCTTTTTTCGAGATATCTTGATTTCAAGTTTTCAATGCCAAAATTTGAAAAAGGCAATAACTAAAATAATTGAATAACTTTTTTAAAAATTTTCATCAAGTAATCTACTCATCATCTTCTATCAACTGACAAAATTTGAAGTTGCAAGCTATAATTATTTTAAGGTGTCTTGATTACAAGTTTTCAATGCCCAAATTTGCAAAGGGCAATAACTAAAAAAGATCATATAACTTTTTTTTTAATTTTAACCAGGTAATCTACTAATATTATCCTCTATCAGCTGACTAAGTTTGAAGTTGTAAAAGTTTTCCTTTAGATGTTTTAAAAGGGACATGACTCAACAAATGGAGATAATCCAGACTTAAAAAAACAATCCTCTGATGAGGAATACATCTTTGGAATTTAAAAACCCTATCTTAATTAATACGAGTCAGATATTTTTTGATGAGGAATGCATCTTTGGAATTAAAAACCCTATCTTAATTTTTGGTCTGAGGGAAACATGGATGGACAAGCACAAAGCGCTATGCCCCTTCAACTTTTTTAAAGTTGGGGAAGTAATTGCTTCTCCATAAGGATGGTACTCTTTTTAGAGGGTCATCTTAAGTTTGAAGCTTCTTGCTATACTACTCATCATCCTCTATCAGATGACCTAATTTGAAGCTCCTAAAAACAAAAAAAAAGTTTGTTTGTTTTTGTTTTTTTTTAGCTAAAATAATTTTTGAGATATTCTGATTACAAGTTTTCAATGGCCATAAATGCGAACGGCAATAACTTAAACAAACTTTTTTTTCTTTTAAAAATCACCAATTATCTACTCAACATCCTCTATTAGCTAACAAATATTTACTCAACGTCCTCTATCAGCTGACAAAGTTTGAAACTGCTAGCTATAAAATGTTTAGAGATATCTTTTGTTTCTAGTTTTCAATGCCAAAACTACTAAACACTAAAATTCACCAGGCAATCTGCTAGACACCGAAGCCCTATTAGAAGTAGTGGATTGTTTTAAATATCTAGGAGTAGTTTTACTAAAATCAAGAAGTTTTTACTAAACCAAAAAGCATATTGTGGACCAGGCAAGGAAAGCACTGTTTGGTTTATACAGAAAAAATATAAATTTAAAGTTACCTATATAATACTATTGTCCCGATTTTAACTCATGGTTGCGAGATAAGGGGATATGGAGATTTTAGTATTGTCGAAAGGGTTCAGACTTTATGATATATATATATTTAACCACACTTTTCCTGGCATGTACATCTCATTTTCAGTATTACCCAACTGTCCTACGTGGATCAGAGAGGGGAACCAGATACATCTCTACCTTAGAACGCTGTTACCTCTGTTTTTAAAGGCTGACTATTCCTGACCCTGGCCTGTCACGCCATGGCACCCAAGCAAGTGGGTAACTTAACAGTTTTTGAGGCGGAGTTGCTGTTGTTGATTAGTGTGTGAACATGTCCACATAAATGTCATGAGATTTCCAACAATGTGCTATGTGCGACCAGCAAAGGATCAGATCAGCCTGCGCATACGCGCAGTCTGATCAGAGCCTTTACTAGTTGCTTGAATATTCTATGGCTATTAAGCTACTGATCGAACAGCATTAGGGTTTTCTAAGCTTAAAAGGAGGCTGCACCGGCTCATCTGAGTCTACCCTTGTCAAAATGCCACACTGTTGGAAATCACATGTCGCGGCTCATTTGGTGATTCACTATCTCCTGAGAAGAATGTTATCGGGAAAATCATTAGTTTCTAGAAAACAACTGCTCAATTCTTTCTCAATTCTTTCTCAGGAATCAGAGTTGACGTAGCATAGTATAACACACAGCTGGAACCAATCTGGAACACACCGGATAGGCGGCAAACGTTATTACTATCGACAAACGTAGATCAAAAATAATCAGAAACAGTGTTTTTGATTGCCATTTGTCGCCCTACTGGCGACAACTGGCAATTGTAAAACTGTTTCTAGCGATTTTGGATCCGCTTTTGTCGATTGTTAAGAGCGTTTCCGATTACCTCCTATCTAGTGTGAGGAATATGACAAGGAAATAACACATTCAAAGAGCATCAGTCGGTAACCCTACCTCGCCGCTACAATTACAATGATCAGAAAAGAACACTCTCAAAGATAGTCGAACTTACGATATTAACTATCTAAACGGAAAAAGTTACGACTAGGAATTAAGTCTCTGAATCTGTTTACTGTACTTGACAAGGAAATAATACAAGCAAATAAAGGTCAACACCTTAACCCAGTTACATATGATGAGGAAACACCGCAGTCTTAGGTTGAGGTAAAGCCCCAATCATAGATTATCACCCTTACCCTTACTCGCTAACGCAATTTAACATGTTAATGCAACAAAAAGGTGAGTATGACCAGGAAATGCTACAGACCAACCCAGGGCATCATTAGGAAGAGCTACAGATCAGTGATACCACAATACAACCAACATATGAGCTGCGACATGAGATTACCAACAAAGTGGTAGAAGCGACCAGCAAAGGCTCTTATACGAAGGCTGATCAGAGCATATGCTTGTCACTTGAGTCGTCTAAATTTACGCTTGTCAAAATGCCACATTGTTGGAAATGACATGTCGGGTTTCAATTATAGCAACTAGCTTCCCCTTCATCAGTGAGATGATTGTAAAACTAGAATTTTCTTGAATTTTTTCAATGTTTTTTTTTTAAAAATAGAAAATGATATTATAATCTAAAAATAGCCTATGGAGTAAAGTGATCAGGGCCTTTTTGTGCTTTCACAAATAGATAGGATAAATTGCACAAATATAACACAAGACTGTCACACGTTAGTTCTCACTCAATGATTGTGAGTGAACGTACCAGCTAATAGCATTTGAAACCGGTTTAAGCCCCCCAGTAAAATCTTTAACTGACTGTTCCAAGGCGGTACTTCTTTTGTGGATCTTTTATATTTTTTTCTGTCTTGTGTCTGCTAGGCCTTTGTGCGCGTCTGTTTATATGTGCCTGGTGGTCACCTGCTGGAAAAGGGCTGACCTCTTGGCTCTCGCTTGTGGTGTCTAACTGTGAGTTTGTCACTTTTCCATTGGTATCATGAGTCAGGTGTGGTACTTGATTGTATTGATTCCTAATCTTTGCACTCTCACTTACTATGCAAATGGGTGGGCCGAGAGTATTTAACATGTTCCAAAACCTGTGATTGAGACATCACAGGTAGTCTCCCAATGATGTTCACATATATGACTCTACGACTGGTATAACACCAGTCACAGATATTTTCGATTGTCAAGGTGAATATAATTATGATGGTAGGCTGGAATCAGACCAGTAAAATAAGCAATATCAAAATATGCAGACAACTATGCCAATCTACACTACCTGCTCAAAAAGTCTAGTTTACAATATTCTGGACAATGTGACAGTAATAAAGTTCCAACTATTTTCAGTTTAGTAGTTTTTTTTGTGAGTGTTAACCCTGTCTACTTGTGAAAGCACCAAAAAGCCTTTAAAACATGTATACATCTACTGCTACCAATCAAACGTAGCCAAACTATATAAATTATGACTTACCTCCCATGTAGACTATACGTTTTCCGTCTTGACAAAGAACCTCTTTCACGTGGTCCCAGTTCCCTCCCACTCGTCCCCGACTCTGATTTACTCTGAATAAAAACAAGGGTTTTACATGCAAGTGGTAGTATTATACTTGTGGCATTAAAGTCGTTTAAGTCGATTAAATGACATTTTACTACAGATTTGGATATGAATATAACTAATATCGTTGATATTATCATGAAGGTATATTGATGGTGCCAGATTGCAAATTACGAGTTTTTGTGTTGATACACTGCACAGAAGTGGGGAACCTTTGTTTCTTCAGCTTCATCAGTCTGATTTGGTCATGTATCCATATTATCCATGCACCACTTTCAGGCCTATTTACCAAAACTACTGTTAGCATATTGATCAAAAAAGGTGACAAGATCAACTTTCTCCATTTAAATGGGCGCAATACTTTGTTTCATTTCTCAACTAAACCAAAACAATACTAATCATTCTGTCTACCCAAAATTCAACCGATTGTATGTGGTGTTGTTTACAGCCCCCCCCCCCCCCTCATCAGAATAACTTCTATGAACTATTTGAATCTGTTTGCCTGACTAATTCTTACTTTATTGAAAGAGAATGCTACGTGCAAACCAATATATCTAGCAACCAAAATTGTAACTTGTTGAAATCATTAAATTCATTTTTCGATCTATTCAATGTGTCACAGATTATCAAGGTGAAATCTTCTTCCATAACAGACCTCATACGTGTATCAGATACAGATAAAGTTTTCCAATCTGATGTTATGGGCATTGGTATTAGTGATCATTGCCTAATTTTCTGCACTAAGAAAGTTATAAAAAAACGTTTTCAATAAACACAACACAGTAAAACTTAGACCCATGATGGACTATACCAAGGAGGCGCTTCAAACAATTTTATTGAATGCTGATTGGAACTAAGTGATATTTTCAGACAATATGATTGACGCATAGTCCAATTCCAAATCAATTTTTTTCAATTGTGAATAATATGGCACCAATTAAAGTGGTACTAATTAAATAGAGAACCGAACTTTGGGTTACAAATGATATTTCTAAATCAATTAAGGAATGGTATAAAGCATTTCATGATTTTGAAAACACAAAATGGAAGAAACATTTTTTATGTTTAAAGAGTTTTGGTTATTGTGAATACAAAAATAAATTATTTTAAGGAAAAACTAGAAACTGAAAACTCTAAATCATTGTGGCAGTATCTCAGGGACTTAGGCATGGCTTCTAAGAAGGGCAAAGCCTCTTCAGATAATATTGGTCTCAAAATTGATGGTGCATTGTCATTTGATAAATTAAAGGATGCGAAAAATTCAATTCATTTTATATTACAGTTGTTTTAAAACTTTCGGAGAAGCTTCCACAGAGTTTTAACAAGATTGGAAAGAACTTTATGGAAAGCTTTGGTCGCAATACAGGTGTTATTCCAAATAGTTGTTCATTCTCAATTGTTTCTGAAAACAAAGTTTTAAAGTATCTGAACAATCTAAGCATCAACAAAGTTACCGGTTTGGACGGTATACCTGCACGCTTTGTGAGAGATGGTGCTTCGATTATAGCCTGTTCTCTTACACATGTTATTAGTTTATCATTATTCAAGGTGTTGTACCTGATGATTTAAAATTGCAAGAGTAGTACCTCTTTTAAAAAGAGTGATCAACAGAAGCAGGTAATTATCGACCAATATCAATTTTGACTATCATTTCTAAGGTTTATGAAAGAGCTGTTTATTACCAAGTCGAATCATATATTGATCAGAAGAAACTTAATTATAAATCTCAGTCGATTTTCTACTTACACCTGTTTGAACCATTTGACAGATTTTATTCAATTTCATATGAACCAGGGTCATTGAGTTTACATGGTTCTGTTAGATCTACAAAAAGCTCACAGTTGATCATGGAATTTTGCTAATAAAGCTTGAAGCTCTTGGTTCAGTCATATTAACCAGATCGTCAACAGCTAGTGGATATATCTGTAACTCTATCTTCACATGCAAATATTTCATGTGGTGTTCCCCAAGGATCTGCTGGGACCATTTATTTTTAAATTATGTCAATGATCTGTCTGGTGCTGTTACAAATAAACTTTACTGTATGCAGATGAAAAGTATTTTAGTAACAGATCAATGCGTATCTAACATTGGAACCATCTTACAGAATGAACTTGAGATTGTAAGTGAATGGCTGGTTGATAATAAAAGCTTTCTCTGCATTTAGGCAAAACGAAGTCTATACTGTTTGGATCCAAACATATGTTAAAGTCACAACCAGTTATAAATAGTATATGCATATGTGCCGCTATTGAAGCAAAAATACTGTAAAAAACTTAGGAGAAGTGTTAGCAAAATGTCTTTCTGGTGCTTCTATGGCTACTTCTATAATTTGAAAGGCAGAAGCAGGGTTGAAGTTTTTATACAAACAGTGGGAGTGTTTAAATTAGACACTCAAAAACCTTTTAGTAATGTCATTCAGTGTCATTTTGACTATGCATGCTCATTTTGGTATCCTGGATTATGTTAGGTTTTTAAAAACTTCAGGTTACCCAAAATAAAAACATATGGTTTGTTTTTAACATGGAATCAAGGTCACGTGTAGGCTCTGACGTTTTCAGGTCTCCTGCCTGGTTACCTGTTTCAAAAAGAGTTGACCAGATTATTTTGAACCACGTTTTTAAGAATAAGTTGGATCAGTCTCAAGATTATATGGTCAAGCATTTTGTTCTGTCAGGTTTCGTACACTGATATGGAACTTGCTTAAGGGAAACTGAAAAAACGGTTCTTTTGAGCGCCCAAAACATTTGTTAAAACTAAAAGATAAGTCTGTTTGTTTGTTTGATTTTATTCTTTACGTCCCATCAACAATCTTTCAGTTATATAGGGACGGGTCTTCCTGGGTTGAACCAGTACTAAGCTAGGATTAATGTTCTTGCTAAAGGACACAACACAGTGACGCCGGTGAGGCTCGAACCCGCGGCCCTTCAGTCTCGAGCCAAGCCGCCTTCTTTACTGAAGCCATTTGACTTTAGACATATATGACTGAGATGCAAAATTTATATTATTGTTTAAATGCTGAGTAATCTAAGCTCTTTTATAAGCATACTT
This sequence comes from Loripinus fragilis, assembly GCA_964019695.1. Taxonomy (NCBI): domain Eukaryota; kingdom Metazoa; phylum Mollusca; class Bivalvia; order Lucinida; family Lucinidae; genus Loripinus; species Loripinus fragilis. The sequence continues at coordinate 20,677,044 of OZ026519.1, read as the reverse complement.
AGGACATATCATTAAAATGTGACTCTCATCTTCAAAAGCGTTCATTGTGTGCAAAACCTCTTGGCAATAGGAGTCTTTGGTACTGTATCTACCATACTCAAAAAGTTATTTAACTGGTTCTAAATCAAGCCATAATGCATAATGTTTTTTTATTTCTCAACCAAAACATATGCTGTTGCGGTCTCCTTTGGACGGTTTTTTGGGCACCCAAAACACGTATGAGCTGCGATATGAGATTTCCAACAATTTGACATTTTGACATGTGTAGACTTAGACGAGCCTTTGCAGCCTCCTTTTAAGGTTTGAAACTCCAAATCGGCTCAGCCACAATCAGAAGCAAATTTTTGTTTCATGGGAGGTCAAAGTTAAAGTTCTTTCAAATCTCTTTTTGCGTGCATTTTCACATTTTAAATTCTATATATTGCCTTAAACCAGTTGGTGTTATAGAGTAACGAAAATACTAACACGCACATTTATGGTTGAAAGAAGATGTTGTAAGGGAAAAATTAAGAAGACACCATACTATCATAATATGAGCATTTTTTTCGCTCAAGATAAATCCATACTCAAATATTCTTATGTTTTGAAAGGCACAACATATGAAAAATTATGGTATCAAAATAAATGTTGTGACGTTCATTTTCATGGGTTTTTTTGCCGGTGAATTACAAAATGCTATAAAAATACAAAGAAATGACTCCTATCAGTTGCTATAAATTTCTTTTAAAGGAAATGATGTATTCACATGATACATAATGAAAAACTAGAGTATACAACAAACCCAGAGAGCTTTTGGTTGTTATTCTTAGTTATCTAGCTGTAAAGTTATAGGGTTTCATAACTGGTCTCTGAAATTTAGCAAAAATGTCTGCGGACAGGACATTAGTTACCTATGTCAAATAAAACTTTGTAAGCAAGCATGATAACTTCCTTTTTATGTCTCAAAATGTTCAACAAAATAATTAATATCGCCAGAGCATAGAATATACATGACTTGTAAATTTTATTTTGTTTCTGGAGTGATACTGAATCATAACTGGAAGCAGTATGCAGTTTTTCTTACACAGAGCTTGTTACAAGCTTCTGTCTTGCAGACAAAAGTGTTAACATACTTTAACTATGTTTAAGAGTAATGCTAAGGGACTATATCAAGAGGGCAAATTGCACTGAATTTTGTTCAAATCAGCACATAAAGGGAGTGCAGTGGCTCGGTGGTGGAGTGCTTGACTCAAGACCAAGGAATCGTGTGTTCGAGCCTAACCAGCGTCACAGCGCTGTGTCCTTGAGCAAGACATAAATCCTTACAAAGTACTCGTTCAGCTCAGAAAGACCCTTCTTGACACAACTGAAAAATTATTGACTGGGACATAACGAATCAAATCAAACAAAAATCAGCGCATAGAATAGTCAAAAAATGCTTGAAAAGTGCTGTTAAACTGTTTCATTTGAAAAAAATTGTTTTTAACAAAAAGTCACATAACCATTTCTCAAAATGATCAGAATATGATATCAATTTCTATGCAAAATTGACTGTCTTCTTTCTTTTGCAGGTTAAATTATCAAGCTATATAAACTAGCGACTAAGTGGCATCAAAAAAACAAAATGTCTACTTTCTTATATATTTCCCATTTAGTACTACTGCTATATAGCTCAGCACCTTTAACCAAGGTTGATATGTTTTAGTTTAGATTACGATTGATTGCCCAGTGTGAAGTAAAACGAACCAGTAAATGAGTTTGTATACTCAGGATATAAATAAATTTGCCATTTTTCCTGCAGTTCCTATTGTGTTAAATGGTCAAATCCTGTCCAGTCCGTAGACACTTTGTTTTTATTGAAGGCTTTGAAAGATTATGGTGATCTTTATGTTTGAGATATAAGTATGTGCAAAGACTATGTTCAAATATGAATTACAAGGATTGTTCACAACCGAAAAGAATATCAGTCTTTGAAAACAAAAAAGTCTTGTCCGTAGACGTGTCTTGTCCCTAGACACAAAAGCTTTATGAATATATTAAGAAGAGAAGCTACCAAAAACACTGACTCAATCTAAATCAGATTGGAACATTTTCTGGTTATTTTTATGATTACTTTGAATTACACATAGATTTTATAAAGAAAATATCATTTTTTTCTGAAATAACTATTTCTCACTAGTAAGAGAAAAATTATACAAATTTTTTCCAAACTCTAAGTGTAATTCAAAGTAATAAATTATAATATAAGAAAACTAGAGCAGCAGTCGAAGTACACTATCGCAAATACCCGCTTCTTTACATTTGACCTTTACATTGGGGTCAAGATTACACAAATTGTTGCCAAGTACCCTCTGCATCACGTAACCTATGCACCTGCTAAGTTTGAAGCTGCTGTGTCAAACGGTTAAGGAGGTGATGCATTTACAAGAATAAACATTATACGACCTTGACCTTAACGTCAAGCTCAGTAACTAATGCCTAGTACCCTCCACATTATATGACCTATGTACCTGCAAAATTTGAGGTTGCCACGTCTAACAGTTTAGGAGAATATGCATTTACAGGAAAAGACATTATTTGATCTTGACATAGGGTTCAAGGTCATATGAAGTGTTGCCCAGTACCCTCAACATTATGTGACCTATACACATGTAAATTTTGAAGGTGCTATGTCGAAGGGTTAAGCAGGAGATGCATTTAGAAAATACATTATTTGACCTAGACATTAGGGTCAAGGTCACAGGAAATGTTTTCCAGTACCCTCTACATCATGTGACCTATGCACCTGTAAATTTTGAAGTAAATACATCCAATTGTTAAGGAGGAGATGCATTTACAAGAAAATACATTATTTAGCCTTTGACCTTGACCCTGACCCCAAGGTCAAGGTCACACAAAATGTTACTCAGTTCCCTCTACATCATGTGATCTATGCACCTGCAAAATTGGCAGTTGCTAAGTCCAAGGGTTTAGGTGGACATGCATTTACAAGAAACTTGACGGAAGGACGAACAGACGGACGACAAACCGACTTTGATACGAAATTAATAAACCCTTTTTTTCTAAAGAAAAAAAGAGTGTATAAGAAAGAGATATGATTTAAATTAAATCAATACTAGTGTAATTTTGCTTTTAAATATTCATTTAAATATTCGTGTCTACGGACAGGACATTTTTGCATTCAAAGACTATAGTAAATACTTTCTGCTGCAAACAATCCTTCTATTTCATATGTTTAATTAGTCCTGACTCCCACTTGTATCACACATATAAACATGACCTTAATCTTTCAAAGTCTTCAATAAAAGCAAGGGCGTCTACGGACTGGACAATATTTTGGAACATTTTACACCATACCAGTCAAATGAAAACTGTAGATTTATTTGTTTCCTGAGATTTTTAATGTTATGCAAACTCATTAGCTGGTATGTTATGCTTCACAATTCACTAAACCAATTGTATTTAAGATATGTTTGCTATGATTAAGGGTGCTGTGCTATCTGCTACTTCCTAAATTTGAAAAAAAAATATAACAAAGTAGGCATTTGGTCTTTAAGATGCTATTTTGGTACTAGTTGACATAGCTCGAATTAACGAACGGAAGAAAGAGGACTGTCTATATTATACTCAGAAGAAAAAGTTTAGTCAGTACAGACACTGTGTGCAATAATTTTGTAAGACAGTCTTGATATTGACAAAAACCTAACTCAAAATAAAATTCATGTAATGTCTTACATATGTGAACATTTTCAACAAAAAATTCTGAAAATAAACCCGTTTTCTTCATCAAAAATGCACAAAGTGGTCAATATTAAAATTCAAATTTCATAACTCAAAATTCAGTCTAGCGCCCCTCAGATGATTTCTGGCAGTACAGACGGAAAATTTCGTATCTGTTGCATGACTAAGGAATTTAAGAAGTTTCCAAGCGGCCATGAAGTGATTACGTCATGTTGACGTCACTATGACCCTAACTTCAAATGGCGTCGTTATCCGTGGTCTCCCCAACGGAGGCTTGTAATTTTTACTGCCAGGCTGTTGAAAACGTGTTTGCAGACGATAAATTGTTTGTTCACTGCATCCAAACTGCGTGTTACGTCAGCAACACGTGTACCTGTTTCAAGACGTCAAAACGCGGTATTTCTGTAATTTGTTGATAGCCTGGACGGCGAATTAAGCTTGCTAGCACTGAATTTTCTCCGGATTATTGCAATAGGAACAGCTCTCTTTCAATATTTAACAGTTTATGAGAAAATAACCCTGCCTGTTTACCGCAGCACGTGCACATCGTGCATTTTGAAATTTGGTTGATACAGTCTAATAGAGGCTTATTTGTCACGCAATAAACAGGTACATGTAAAGTTACGATACTACAACTCATGTAAAAAAAATTGACAATGATATATGCAGTATTGTTGATTTTATGAGGAAACATAAATACTGACTAAACTTTTTCTTCTGAGTATATATAAAAATCAATATCATTATCTGTACATTTAAAGAAATGGGTATGGAGTTATATGTTTAAAACAGTTTTTTTCCAAATGAAACAGCATAACAGTATTTTTCACGCATTTTTTGACCATTGTATGCTCTGATGCCCAAATTCTGTTCTGTCAATGATGGTCAATGCTATGTGTCCTCTTAAAACCGTCCCTTAGCACTTCCCTGAAACAAAAATAAAGTGTTTTCACATTATTTTCTCTATAACAGGAGCATATAACAAGCTGTTGGTACAAAAAGTGCATCTGATCGTGGCTGAGCCGAATGGTGTTTAGTCCGTAGCTTAACAATCAAAAATACTCAAGTAACTAGCAAAGGCTCTGATCAGACTGCGCGTATGCGCAGGCTGTTCTGAGCCTTTGCTGGTCGCACATACCACATTGTTGGAAATCTCATGCACTGGCTCATATATAAAATGGTGGGTAAGAAAATATTCACATGTTTAGACTCAAAATCTTTGCTCATCTTAAAATATGCAGAAGGGTAAATTATATCTTACCTTGGCAATACTGCTGTTGAATACTTGCCGCCAGTCTCTACTACCCCGTCAGAATAGGAAGGTCGGACTATAACGCTGATAGTTTCATCTTCATCTGTTAAGAAAATAGATAGAGAATCTGACATGAGTGCCTATGTTTTATTGAATTTATAAAACGAGTTGAGAAAAGACGATTAAAAGCGAGGGTTGCTGAGCATTGTTTCGCTTTTTTCTCAACGAGTTTAATAAATTCAATAATACAAAAACATTAATGTTTTAGACTATATTAGATTCTATTTATCATATGACATTAAGATTACTTTGAAATCTTAATTCTGGCATAAAAATTTAAAAATTTGTTATTATGTACGCAATGTTACTATTTGATAGCGTTAATGATTTTTATCGATTTTAATGCATGACGTTATTACACTCCCGGATGCAACACGTGAAAATCTTGCAGTAAAACGAATTAAATATGAGTGGACGGAAGTGAAAAATTGACCTTCAGATAAACATTAATACCTGAATTTTTGTTTAATTGTCTAAATCGTAAAATCGAAAAAAACTCCTTAAAATCTCAATAAATCAAACTCTGAAAGCGCGAAGTACTCTTTCATGTCATATTAAACTTTTTACTCCAATACATGAATATAGGGATCAAACATGTTTTTCTATGCATTAACATCTCTGGACTCCGAGGGTGGTGTTGAAATTTGAGCCTGTTGTGAAAAGTACCTAAATGCGTTGCCATAAACGCTATATGAGCCGTGGCATGGGATTTCCAACAATGTGGTATGTGCAACCAGCAAAGCCTCAGATCAGCCTGCGCATATGCGCAGTCTGATTAGAGCCTTTGACAATCGCTTGAATATTCTATGAGTGTTAAGCTACTGACGGAACATAATTTGAAGTTGCTAAGCTTAAAAGGAGGCTGCACAGGCTCCTCTGAGTCTACACTTGTCAAAATGCCACATTGTTGGAAATCACATGTCACAGCTCATATGTGTACTGAAAGAACTATCTCTGTGATTAAAGTTACATGTAATCGTTTTAGGGGATATAATTATTAACAACCCATTTAATGTTATCTCCGGACCCATGGAACTCGACTAAACGAGGGTCTATGGAGCCGCCGTAGTGTAGTGGATAAACCGCTTGCCTTGTAAACCAGGGGTGGCTGGTTCGATTCCCCGGCTTCACCGGTCTGTCGGATGAGACTTTAAGCTATGGTCCCGTCTCCATATGACCTTAGCTGTTGGTGGGACGTTAAACATAACAACAACAACAACTAAACGAGGGTCAACTATAAATCGACTTCGTTGCGAGAATACCTGCCTTTGGGATTTGTGGCAGGTCCGCAGGAGCGAAGCCAGGGACTTAATCGTGTTGAAGCCCACCCTCAAAAATGGAGAATTAAGTTATATCTTACTTTTCAGATTACGAATAACAAAGGCGCTGATCAGACTGCTCAGATGCGCAGTCTGGCCTGTATATTTGTTTTTCGCAAGCAATAAAGTCAGGGTTTCTCGCTTCGAGGACCATATTTTGATGTTGAAGCCCAGGCTTCCTGGCCATCGCCTGGCTTCGCGCCTACAAGATAAGGCTCAAACTAGCCTAATAAACTACAGAGACTTACTAAAATCATTTTTAAGCTTACATGTGGCAAATTTGGCTATTCAACTTTCCAGGATTTTTAATAATTAAGTCACTCAACAGATTGTGCGGACGAGCAGGCTGTTCTACACTTTTGTTCTTACCCGAAAAGAATAAACGAAGTTTAGGTGTTTTCAATTAAAATATCGCTATAGCGATATTTTATTGAAAACCTAAACTTCATCTATAGCAATGTTTATTGTGGAATGTTGTAACTGGATCGCTTATTGTGTTGACATGGTCTGATCCCACGGAATTCGCAGGGCCGAGGCAGTTCCAATTGGAATTTCCGTCTAGTCCGTATTGACATATTTACCTTCCATGTTCTTCTTACAGCAGCAACTGTCCTGACATACGCATTGTCCCTGGGACATATAAATCTGTTTCGTCTTGAATAGCGCGTCTTTTAGACCAGCAACACCTATATGAGAAAACAAAAAGTCAACCCGTAGAAAAAAAGGTCCGAAAATTGCGTTTGCTGGTGAAATCTTTTGCATGTGCATGCTTATATTATACAAAAACTGATTTTCAAGTTGCTTCAAACTGCTCCATATGGGACGTATTATCTGTGTTCATATGTTGTTGTTTTTTTTTTGCAATTTTGACTTCTGAAGTAGTATTGCGGTCTACCCCACTCCACTATGGCGGTGAAAGGGTTAAAATGAACCAGTTTCGAGAAATCTTGCTTTCGGCATATGCAACCAGGGTGGACTCGAACCAGCTAGTTAAGCCACAGACTCGATGTTTGTTGGCACACGGCAGACAGCGTAGTACTGCAAGCGAAACAATTATGCCATAAAAGCTTTTTTCTTCATAGCTGGGTTATTGCTCTTTAACCTGGCACAGTGTTTTAGACACATGCGAAATCTTTTGTCCTTTCTCTGATTCTGGACAGATTTAAACATCCCCTATAATTTGAGCCAGCGCATGCGATTTCCAACAATGTGGTATTTTGACATGTGTAGACTCGGACGAGCCTCTGCAGCCTCCTTTTAAGCTTAGAAACTCCAAATGCTGTTCAGTCAGTAGCTTAACAATCATAGAATACTCAAGCGACGAGCAAAGTCTCTGATCAGACTGCGCGTATGCGCAGGCTGATCTGAGGCTTTGCTGGTCGCACATACCACATTGTTGGTTATCTCATTCACTGGCTCATTTAATGGAAAACCCATGATTATGAAGTATGTAATGTTTTAAGATAAGTTAAGATCAAGCAGACAAATATCATCACGGAAACATTTCATCGTTACATGAGCAAGGACAACCTAAAAGCAATTTATCCTCTCATATAGGGCATATAATAGTATCTACCTCGATGACCATGACGTTTAGGTCAGTGGCTTGGAACTGGGCACTACTGACAACGACTTCAGGGCCATAGCTACCATCATGTCATTATAAAACAACTCATCCCAGTGATGCTATACATTAAACAAGAGTGGCCTCTAGCTGTCAATTTTAATGGGTCATTGCCAGTTAATAGTAAGACATGTTGGCTTTCCTAAACTGTCTGGCAGTTTTCTTATTTGAGTTAGCTAATCTACTCCGATAAACCACTTCAATCCACACCGCGTATAAATATGTGATGTAGCTTGGTACTGCGATTTTACAGAATAGATTGAATAGAATAGCAGTTTTTATGCATTTTCTCTGCCATAGCTTGCAAAATACTGGGGTCTGCCCTTTCTAGTCGCCTGTCTGGTAAAAGGACCAGATGAGTTCTAATGCTGATATCTTATTTATTTGACAGCAACTTTGCCACGAAACATAAGTTTCATGGCTCACTGAATCCAGCAAGATAACATCACATGTTACTGAAACAAGAAATAAAATGGTGCACATTTTGGTCTGAAAACAGTTAATAAATAATTAGAAAACGGTCGGATAAAATATGGCTCTCGAATATTCATCCACTTTGGAAAAGTCTGTGCACGTTCTTATGTTAATTCGTTAACACAGTATCATGGAGAACGTATTAACTTTGAATAATTCACCTCGGGAAAATGGGTATTAATTTTACATACTTTTTAGGGGGCGCAGTGGCTCATAGGTATAGTTATCCCAAGATCTAAGGACCTCGGACAGTTTCCTATTCAATCTGCCCAAATTTTGACAGCCTATGGCTAGGATAATGCATAACTGACAACTAAAGTTTTGTGCTTAAATCAAACCCTTACATTTAGTGCACTTAGCGAAATAAAAAATGTTTTGAAAATATTGCATAACTATGCCAGGACTCTAGGGTTTAGGGGGTGGGGGTATTTTTGTGACCAAATTTTATTTCACAGAAAGTCAAAGTTTTGTCGAGTATTCACCTAAATACATGTTAATATTATGTTTGCGGCATAAAACTTGAGACGAAAGTGATGCGTATGCATAAAATTCGGGTTGAGAAGATTTCATTGTTTCGTCTAAAGAAGTGTGCTGTCAATTACTTTTGACTATTACCTGTAATATTTCCAGTCAACCAGTTTGACTTGTGCACTGAGGTGTATCATTCTGCATACTGTATAAATCATAGTCTAGATAAACACAGTTTTTGAGCGTAAAATCGTTAATATTTTCTTACTATCAGATTTAACCTATAATTGGGTGCTTAAAAGAACCGTCTCGTTGAGACGGTTCTTTTGAGTACCCAAAACATATGTTTTGTTGAGAAATGAGACAATTAATTACTTTGTAAGCACTCATAACTAAAGCCCTGATACATGCCATTGCAAATTGATATTTACCTACAGGTTTTTACAAAAGAAGTTTCTAACAAGTTTTTATAATAAAGTGTTTTTGAGCATTTCGACAACGTTCCCCCCCCCCTCCCGTGACCAATCATGCCGTTTTTATATGATGTGTGAAATGTAAAACTACAACTGTATGCAAAAGGATTAGTTTGGTCACGGGTGGGGGGGGGGGAGCACTTCAGTAAAACTTTTTCTATTTTCTATATGTTGAATAGCAAAAACAGAGTTTTCAACCCATATTTTTCAATTGGTACTTGTCCAATGAGAAAACTGCTTTTGTGGATAAGTCGAGGGTTGAACCTACTATTTTTTTCATAGAAAAAATATCGTTTTCTTTGAAACTTTTTTCTGGTCATTTTTATGGGCAATCCTTCATTAAGACTGTCCGAGGTCCTTTGCTTGTTTGTAAACATTGGAATCAAAACATTTGGGTGGCATATTAAGAAGTCAGGTGTGGTTTTGAAAACTACTTATTGTCAGCATGGATAGCTCAGTAGGTAGAGTCGCAAATCCATTGTTTTTCCATAATGCACTGGTTCGAATGCCATCAATGCCATCAATGCTTTCATTTTTTTTTTTCGTCAGTTTTATTGTATAGTATTTTCATATGTATCCTTATGCAAATACGAAAACGCATATACGAGGGTCTGGATTGGGTATAATGATTAGTGAATAATGGCCTTTTTATAATGAATAGTAAATAATGAGCCAAAAAGAATGAATAGTGAATAATAAGGGCTAAGAAAATAATGAATAATCCTATTTTTTCATGAATTGAAGGAAAATAATGAATAGTGAATAATCAAATTTCTTTGCCACCTTTCTTACTTTTAATGAATGATTGGTCTTATTTTTAATGAATAACCACAAATTTTAATGAAATGAATAATGGGTTAAATTTTTAATGAATAGTGAAAATAAGACTCCCCAATCCAGACCCTCATATACGAGATGCTACATAATGCGTCAACTCAATGGGGTATGGAATGGTTGCTGTCTAGACTCTAGCAACCGAGAATGATTTGGAACTGATAATGAACTATATTCAAATAATAGTATTAATAAATGAATAATTATATATAAATAAAACCGAAAAAAAAAACAGACACGGCGACGGGGTTCGAACTCGTGACCTCCGTGACACTGTACACGCGATTAATCCACTCGAGACCGAGGGGCTCACTGGCGTCACTGCGTTGTGTCCTTGAGCAAGACACATTTATCTTAGCTTAGTACTGGGTCAATCCAGGAAGACCCGTCCCGAAAATAACTGAAAACTGACGTTATGAATCAAATCAAACAAACAAATCAAACAAACTTTTTAAATATATTGCATATGGTAAAATGACATATGTGGTCTAGGCACCAATTTTATAAACTAGTTATAAGGCAGCTATACATCAGAGTTAAGTCTTACCATCTATAGACATCACATGACTTCCAGTATGGCTAAGAACATCTTTGATGTTATGCCAATTAGCCCCCATTCGTCCTTGGTGGAACCTGGAATGAAATAAAATAACTTTATGGCGACACAAACAAATGAAATACAGTAAACCCTGTGTAAAACGCCAACTCAAAAATAGACAAAATAAAGGTCTTAACAACAAATGATAGCTTATTAAGGTCGAAAGTATTTCGGAATGCTCCCCTTTGAGCATTTTGCAATACTTTTGACCTGCATTAAGCAATAATCGGTTTGAAAACCAATTTTCTGTCTTTTGAGAGTTAAGTGGCCGTTTTACACAGGTTTTACTGTACTACCCCATTGGTCAATAACAGGAGCTTGAAGCCTTAAGAATCCAATTGCCTCCTCCCTCACTCGTTTATGCTTGAAATGCGTCAATAGGTAATTCAACAAACCATGTAAACCCAGATTCTCGCCTGGCAACAACACTACATAATAATAATAATAATAATAATAATAATAATAATAATAATAATAATAATAATTATAATAATAATGATAATAATAATAATGAGCCATAGAGTTGTCGCTGTGAGCTCAAAGAGTAACTATGGGTCTAAGCTTTCTTCTTTCGGACAGCGAAGATTCTGATCATACTGAGCTGATTCCTAGGCTGATCTGAGTCTTCTCGTAACACAACAGCCACATTGTTGGATTTCAAATGCCGTGGGTCATATTCAGGCTCTGCGACGAGTAACACGCAGATCTATATACTCGCCTGTTACATTTTGGTTTCTCAAGGTCTCAATGTGTATCAGAACTAGTAGAGCCTTTAATATTCGCACACACAATAATGGAAGCAGATGGTAGACTATTCCCAGTCTGTGATTATGACACAGACCAGGCTCCGACAACTAGTCTGACATGCGCAATCCTTTCCTTCATGAATATTCATGCAAGGCTCCACCCACTACGAATAATTATATAATGTTTGTACACAGAACAAAGAACAATAACTTATCAATTCCACTAGTGTAGGGTCGCAACTAATCATATTTCCATAAGTTAAACAGAGTAGACCCTGATCAGACAGCTCTTGTAAGAGCTGTCTGATCTGGGTCTGATCTGTTTGCTGAAGCGTTAAAAGGTGTCTCTATGAGGTAAAGGGTTAATTACTGTAATAATTTAAAAGCCAGAAGTGAATTTTCAAAGAACACATTCGCCTATATATTATTCCCTTTTCGTTAAGTTACTAACTGGTAAGGGGCTCATGTAGTTTTATATCTCTAATGTGATTGGCTGTTGCTCGTTGGGTATTTTACCTGTGAAATAATTGACGGCTCTTATCAGCTAAGTAGCCAGTGACTAAATGATATAATATCGCGATAGCGGCTCCATAGGTCCAGAAAATAAAACCTTTTGAGCGAAAAATTGTAATGATTTTCTTACCCATCTGTTGAAACTTGTGTTAGGTGCTCGAAAGATCCGACTCATTGAGACAATTCTTTTGAGTACCTACTACATATGTTTTGATTGATAAATAAGAAAACTAATTCTCAATTACGCACTCTTATCTGGAGGAATAGCATGATGGTAATATCTCTTATCAGAGGGCCCGATGATATAAAACTTTTCTTAAACTCAACTCAGCCGAGTACGAAATTTACCCACCTCATAAATGTTAAAATGTCAACAATCGTTGGCAGTTTAACATTTATTAGCATGATAAATACGACATCTGAGAGACTTAAAGCAAGAAACTTCTTTAATTTTCGGTATTTTAGTTTTATGAGCAGTTGAAATTTCGTGCTCAGTTGAGTTGAGCATGAAAAAAAGTTTTATAACCCCATGGCCTGGTCAGTGGTCGGATCTACTGGGTAGCTACGTCTAAGTTCCGCTCATTTACTACCTCGGACTATCTATGGGGTCAGGAGTTAAGACGGACTAATGTGGCATGAATAATATACTTACTGATTTCGAGATGAATTTGGGCATCTATATGATTTTTTAATCGGATACTCCGGACAAACACGCCTGTAGGCCAAGTTATACCCGTCCCCTTCTGCTTTTGGGTCATACGGAAAACTGTGTAGCTAAAATGAAAGAAAATCTAGTTCCGCACAACTCGGACCCAGTATTGATTGGGTCCGAGTCGCACAATTATATTTTTGTTTCATTGAACAATGACAATCGGTTTGGGACCAAACCAAGCCCGACCTAACATCAAGCCTGTTCTTGGTCCAACCTGTTCGACACTCTGATAGTATCATTGAAATATTGTTTTGAGAAAATATAATGTTAAAAAAAATATCCATGGAAAAATACCCAATACACAAAGAGTTAATGGTCACTGTGGTCAATCTACATCGGCAATTTTGGTCTCGTCACCTCAAACGTTTTTGGGTTTTTTCGGGTTTTTTCGGGTTTTTTTTTTTTTTTTTTTTTTTTTTTTTTTTTTTTTCTTTTTTGTTGAGGGAGAGAGGACCAAAATGCAACCATAAACGGGCAATCATCGGCCCGCCAGCGAAACGCCGATGGTCGGGCCAAACATTGAATGCTGGCTTGGTAGCTTTGTGATGTTTCAGGGGATCCGGACCAGTATTGCTAAAAATTCTATATTTTGTAATTTTTCAGGGGGGGGGGGGTCCGGACCCCATGCCCCCCTCTAGATCCGCCCATGAATAAAACATGTAAAATTACCCAGCATGCAATGAGTTCAGCCTGCATGTATGGCTGTCCAGTTTTGCTATAAGTCTAGTATCCGGCCAGCGCTTTTATGCACGTGTCCAGAAAGTTTTGTTGATGAGGGGAAAGAATCCAAATACCACTAAAAGCGGGCCATCGTCGGACCGCCAGCGAAACGCCATTTAAATGGCGTTTTGCTGGCGGGCCGATGATGGCCCAACAATATAGAATGATGGCATTGTAGCTTTTTGATTTTCAGAGGGTCCGGACCAGTATTGACAATGAACCCTATAGCATTACGATTTTCCAGGGGGGGGGGGGTCCGGACCCCTGTCCATCCCCCTGGTTCCGCGCATGACCTTCAACTTCTTCCATGATTTGTACATTGTGTATGTATAAGCAGCGAAGGCTCCGACAAGCCTGTGTAAATGCACAGACTTGCCATAGTCTACACTGGTAAACCATGCGATAAGAACTCAACTCTACCATGCAAGAAGGAAGTAAACACAGAGAAAGAAAGGAGTTCTTTTCAGGAAAAAGAAAGGTGACAACGCATATCGAATATTGTGGTAAGTGAGTCTGGGACGAGCATGTGCGGCTATATATGGTGTCCCCTTCTGTCAAGTGCAAGATACGAATGCAGATAATGGATAAAACTATTAAATGGACAGCTAGCCTAGTCATACTGAAAAAGCTGCAAATGCACTTTCAGTGACTGACTCAATGCCTCAATATTATGAATGTCATTTTTCATTGGTTTGGTCAACGAAAGAAAGAAGGGAGGGAGGGAGGCAGGCAGGTATGAATGTAGGTAAGGAGGCAGAGATGGAGGGTACTTACTTGTTTCGTGTCTTTCCAGTTTCTGTCTGTCATCGTGGGGGGTATACAAGGGGTTCTACTATGCACTTTACCCATCATTTTGTCCCGTGACTCGTGCTGTTTTATCCATTCATTCATGACTCCATACGTTGTTCTGTAATAATAATAATAATTCCGCGAATAAAACAATAGTAAAATACGTTAAGAAGATAATATTACATGTAACTGCATTTTGTAAACAATAAATATCTTTTAAAAAAGGTAATACGACAAAGTGACAGAAGACATATTTGATTTGAGTAACGAGAGAATTTGAAATAAATTGAGATGGAAAAAATTTATGATGTTTATACTTTGTTATGTCTTCGGAAAACTGAGCTCGGTAAAACTCGAGTCAGAACGGAAACAAATATATGCCCTGCGCACAAATGCTGCCTTTAAATAGCTAGTGCCATACATATAAAATGGAGAAACTTGAAACCAGAGTGGTTATCAAGTACTTCTGTACGAAAGGAACGCCTCCCAATAAAATTCATGAAGACTTCATGGAATAAGACGGAGTTCCTTCTTACAGCACAGTGAAAAAATGGGCAGCAGAGTTTAAGAGAGAGAGTTAGCGTTGAGGATGATGGGCTGTCTGGCCTCCCCAAAGATGCCACCGCTGACGAAAATGTCAAGGTCGTGCACACTCTGGTTATGTGTGACAGGAGGTGAGACCTGCGAGGGATAGCTGGCGAAGTGGACATAAGTTTTGGGGCAAAACTCAGAAAATGACCTGTCTGGCCATTTCAAAGTGTGTTTATTTGGTCCCCACGACCCTAAATCTGAAAAATAATTCCCGTAAATCAAATAATATAAAACATTCTGGCCTAAGATTTCTTTTTTCTTTCTATCATTACTGCACTTCGTCACCATATCTGATTATTATTTCAGATGTAATTTGTACACGCCATGTTGCAGGATGAACGCCTACTAACCATATCTATATTAAAGTAGAGTTCTTTTTTTAACCTTCACATGGTCACATGGAGGGGGATGGGGGGCTCCGGTTAATTGTCCAGATCAGAAGAACGGCGCACTGATTTAGTGACATGATGTTGGATTATCCCCGAAGACAGAATTTCCAGGCGACAAATACTAATCGCATATCCGTAAAGTCCTACTTTATACGCGCGTGTACAGCTATCTAGTGGGCTAGGTCTGGTCCTTATCGTTTTCAACAATTCGTGTTCACAAGTTTTGAAGGCGCATATATGCGTAGGCTCATCTGAACATTCGATATCCTTTTGGGTGGCTTGTACCAATAGTTAACTCATTTAAGCCGAAAGGACTTGCCTACCTTTAATACTAGGAAGAACCCAATTTCAAAAGGGGTGTTTAGTGATATTTGTCATTTTTATTTAAATGTTAAAAGAGCATTCTGTGAGCAAACACTGGAGACCCTGATCAGACGCCGCGGTCTGCGGCGTCTGATCTGGGTCTACAGTGTTTGCCTTTTTCCCACAAAAAGGATGCTATGCTTATATGGGTTAATTGTTTCAATTGTGATTCTGTATTGTACTTACTCATTTTCCATCTTGTATTTGTCCCCATGGTTAGCTTGCACGCTGGCCAGAGCCAGTTTCTTTCGTACTTTCTGGTGAGGGAGCGTCTGCATCCTGATTTTTACACAGACTTATAGGGACCACCGTCAACTCTTCTTCTTATGTCATAGCGCCTCCTCATAGCAGCGTAAAATATAATAAATAATGTCAACGCTTGCCGTTTTTTTATGCCGGCTCGTCTCTATGCAACAAGTAACGTAAAGTAGCGTTACGGCGCAGCGTTAGTTAACGTTTGTTAAAAACGTCATAGTTAACTGTGTCCTGTACACAGTCGAATCGTCCGTAGTTCGAATTAAAGGGAGTTAGTTTCTAATTGGGCCTCGTCGCGAAAAACTGAGTGAATCGAATTCTGCCAAATAGGAGGGGAGTTCAAGAAGTTCGTAGAACTCGGGGTTTAACTCACACAGATTGGAAGATGGTTTCAACATTATTTTTCAATATAACCCCCCTCTACTTCAATGCATTTGGCCCACTTTTCTTTTGAGCAGTCTAAGCTTAAAGTGACTGTCACACCTTACCGGATAGCGCTAACGGACGCGTAACGGGCAGTAAAATTATCTGTCCGTTCATATCCGTTCACATGCGTTTCTTGTCAGTTCCTCATGCGGTGAATGCGCTCCTTGTCAGGTAATGTCCGTTTTGTCCGGTCTTATCTGTTGGCAAGTTTTGGACATGTTCAAAACTACGAACGGACGCCACCGGATAAAGAGTTTCGGTGGGTGAACGTTTCTTGTGCCTTAGTATGCGGTTTGTCCGTTTCTCGTGCGTCAGGCATCCTGTAGGTATCCTGTACGTATCCGTCGATGTGCGTTTGATCTGAGTTGTGGAACGGTTTACATCAGGACATGTAACGGTTTACAGACGAGTACCGCATGTTAAACGGACAAGAAACGCATATAACGGATCCATGCGAAACGGTGGTTCATGAGATCAAAAACAATGACGTTTATCTTTCTATAGAACAAGATTCGACTCCACCCCCACCACCACCCGATATCAAATACGCATTTCGTTTCTAAACTTCACATGAGAGGATGTTTAAGAATAAAGGAGATTCATAACAGAAACACAAAACCCTGGTCTGTCGTGTGAGAGTCGGCCTTGAATGAGCCTGAGGAGGAGTAGATGGAGATCTTATAGTCTTCTTACAGTGTTAGTACATAAATACAGAAAATAGTACCTTTAGAAATTTAGAACTTGCCGTTTCTGGGCCCTTTATGGCGTAAATGGGTGCTTTATTCGACTTTAAATGTGCATGTGATTCAACATTGGTCTATGTTTGTCAGGCTGATGCAGAAAACTGCTTCATTGTGTGGACTATTTTGTCACAGACTCCCCAGCACACTCACCAGGTAACGTATGACGCCGGTCGGATTCCACCCCGAATATTTTTACTGTCCCTCAAAGAACGGAGAATGCTGAGAAAACGAGATTATCAAGGTAGATTGTCTTTTCACTTTTTTGATAGGTAAATGACAGATCTTACCACCCAAATGCTGAAAAAAAGTCCACGCAATATCCTGAAAACATTTGCAGATGCTCGAATTATGCCTTTTTACAAGTAGAATGGGACCCATTAATTGTGCACCGAACCAAAAAAGAGAGAAGGTGAAAAAAACGAAAATCATTGTAAAACAGTCATTTTTCAATGAATTCAGATGAAATTTAGCACACAGATCAGGAATCAAAACAGAAATAAATTGAAAGTATTCTTGGAAGAAATTTAAATTTAAATTTTAAATTTTATTGAATTTTAGTTTAAATTTTTAGATTTCTTAAAATCATTTTTTAAAGCTTGGTTCTCCCGAAGAAAGACTCAAAATGCATTATATACCAGAAAATGCAATTAAACGGCCATATACAAACAGTTTTGACCAGGATTTGAGTAATAAATTCGAGCAGGCTGACCGTGATACTCCGTTTTTGCAGACTCGCTAGCACTGCTGTGCAAGCTGATTTTTGTGATTGTATTCCCTTTTCTACTGAAATGCGCTATGAGTGCTTACTCACTTTAATTGTACCAGTATGGTGACAAAGCATATAGGTATAAATTTAAACACTCTTAGGATGCTTACACTCAATAGAACCGCCTCATAGAGATGTCACTTAAAGGCATAATGAAACGCTTATGATGAGGATCCGCAGGGACTGATCGGAACCATTCCCCCAAGTAAGTTCCCTGGCCTCATTGCTTAGACCAATAAAATTCAATTGTATTTGGCTGTTCAACTCAACAGGTCGAGGCTGTACTAATTTGAACACAAACTCAAACTTTTTCAGCTAAACAAATGAACAGCAGCCCCCCAGCTTCATCCGAGATCAAATTTTGTTCTCATTTCGACCACACAAGCAGCAGTATTGTTTGGTACTCATTAGAGTCGCCTCACACTCAAAATTGTTTTTAAGCTACTCATTAGAACCGCCTCACATAGATAATGATATAACACAGTTATTAAAGCTTATTTGATTTACCTAACCCCCAATGAAGCACTTTCACACAAATACTCGTATTATGTGCTTAAGCGGGTTGTGATACTTCTCGTATGACGAGGCTGTTCTAATGAGTAATCTTTACTTACAGTCTTTTCAGAAATTTCAAATTTCGAATATACTTTCATCAAAAAAGAGGATGAGCAATTTCCATTATTATATGGGCATTAAATCTAGACCTGGGTCTCAAATCTTTTCCACTCTGGCTATTTTGGTAGCTTGTGAATTACGGAATATTTCACATTCAGAACTAGCAGTGTAGATTATGATTAGAATGAAATAATGTGTTTCGTCCAGCATCAGGAACTTATCAGTGAAGCTGCTCTACTTTGCTTAAATAGCACTTTAAAATTTGATTTTTGAACTTCAGTTTTTAAATTTTGTAACTAAAGTTTATGTGAGATTATCCTTAGCCTTAACTTTCTTTATTGCTTTTGGGTTATTGAGATTCATTGAAATAATTGAAACTATGAACTTTTTCATAAGACCAGTTTGAATAATTAAACTTTTGCTTGTGTCAGCTTGTTAGGGGGGTCACATATAAAATCCTGGATTTGTATCGCTTTTTGGTGACTGAGTTAGTCTTTTTGGACGATTTTTTGCTAAACTATATGAGTTTGATATGTCACAGAGACAAAATTTAAAAATTCGAAAAAGATTCTTGAAGGTGTTAGTACACAAATACGGTCTTCCCGAATTTTTTGACTGTCCCCCCAAAGAACGGAGAATGCTGAGAAAACGATATTATCAAGGTAGGTTGTCTTTTCCCTTTTTTGATAGGTGAATGACATATCTTACCACTCACAGGCGTAAAAAAGTCCAAGCAATGTCCTGGAAACATTTGCAGATGCTTTCTACATGGAGTTGAATGGGAACGATTAATTGTGCACCGAACCCTTACGCCCCAAGGGTGGGAGCAATACTCTCAAGTTTTTTTGCACGTAGACTTGGACCAAGCATCTACTGTTTACCCAAAAAAATATCAGAAGTATCAGGCATACCCCTCCCCCCCCCCAAAAAAAAAAAATAATTGAAAGTTAGCAACCCCCAAAAATATTCCAATTCTGTATCTTGACCTTTAGAAAAAAGCCCTAGAATGTTTATAAATACCTCCCAAAAATAGTCCAGTTTTGCGATGGCCCGCTTAAAATATTCACAGTTTCATCGTACCCCACCCCACCCAAACTCCCAAAATATTCATCTGTCTGAAAAAAAAACCCAAAATATTGAAATTCAAAATTTGAACGCAAAAATGACCCGAGCCTACGTATATATGGAAGAATCAGAGTACCCCCCCCCCCCACCCCCCCCCGGCTTACGCTCTCTTCCCCCGCCATTATAGAAGCGTTTTTTGTTGACTTTTCTTTTGGTGGTATCATGAAGTTATTAACCAAATTTTTGACTCAACTGACGAAAGATATTCTATCCGTCACCTGACTGGTCAAATGCGTTCTGTGATCGTTCAACGGACGTTTTATCCGTTGCATATTCGGTACATATTCGTTTTGTTCGCTATACACCCGTTACTCATACGGCAAAGTACGTTGGTTTGCCGTTCTTTGTCCGTTACTTTCCGTTACATATGCGCTACTCATGCGTTTTATACGCTCCTTACACGTTTCGCGAAGACCCTTATCGCCACCGAGACAGCTTTCATCACCGGATGACCACCGGATAAACATTTTTTTTTTGCATTTTTTCTGTCCGTTCGGCGTCCGTTACCCTTATCCGGTAATATGTGACAGCACCATTAGAAATAAATGTCGTCTATGTAGTCCCAAAACCAAGACTTTGTAGCTGCCTTGGGCTCATCATCGATCCGGAATCTCGTTTAACGCAAGTGGGACTTCAAATTTCGAAACAGATAATTGTCACTTGGGGCCAGGTCTGGACTGTATGGTGGGTGATTTACCTACTCAAACTTGCACTCACGAATAGTCGATTGTGCAACTCTGGACTTGTGCACTGGGGCATTCAGTATAATGCGAAAGAAGGACATCTTAGTTTTTCTTTAATAACAACCCTTAATTGTTGGATGACATTGGGATAGTATTCTCCTGTTAATGAAGTACCAGCAGGCTTGTTTTCTATTAATATAATCCATTTGGAGTCTCAAAAATCCATGGCCATTATCTCGCCGGCTGATGGTTGGGTACGAAATTACTTAGATGGGAGTGAGCCAGGATGCTCTCATTACGTGGACTCTTTTTTAGTATCTTGGCCCCAGTGGTGAAACAAAGTTTTATCTTCTGTGAAAGTCTTCTGGATTGGCATTCTACACTTCCAGAAGTCCTTGACTTGACTCCACCATGTGCTGACTATCTTGCATGTTCAGGTTTCTTGGTACCTACCTGGCGAATACTTTTGACAGGTCTAAATATTTCAAGAATTATAGTGTAAACACTTCCATTAGAAATACCACATTCTGAAGCAAGTTCGGCAACTTTGATTCGGCGATCGTTTAGCACAAGTCTCTCAAGACGGTCGATAATTCCCTGGCTAATGACATCAGCAGGGAGAACTGGCCCCGAGATTATAAAAAAAATCATGATCAACTCAACCGATCACGAAATTTCAACTGCTCATAAAAACTAAAACGCTGAAAAATAAAGACTTTTCTTGCTTTCAAACTCTCAGATGTTTTATTTCTCATGCTCATAAATGTTAAAATGCCAACAATTGTTGGCATTTTCACATTTATGAGCATGATAAATGTTATGCTTACTTGAGTTGAGCGCGAAAAATGTTTTATAACCTCGGGGCCTGGCCTTAAGTCATCTTCTAAGGTGTTTCGCCCATGTTTAAATTCTGCTGACCACTTTGCCACTGTGGATTTGCTATAGTAAATGAGATTCAAATATAGAAGTAAGAAAGAATTCAAAAATCAGGAATTGATGCAATCAAGCACCACACCTGACCCAGGACATCACTTATGAAAGTGACAAAACTAGTTGGGCCACTATCACTGTACACATCAGCCATGCGCCGATGGATTTCTTTGGCGTTTACATCCTCATTAGTGAGGAACTGTATGACTGTTCTAAACTCAATATTTTGACTTTCCATTTTTGTTTTCAAACAAAAATTAAGAGCAAACATGTACATGTACATATTGACTGAACGGCTGGTATCATTCAACTGAAAAAGGTTTACACTGCACAAAAATGAAAAAAAAAGAAATCTTAAACTGTATATAAAAACAGAGTTCTTCGAACGAATTGAACTCACCTCGAATAAGGCGATTTTGTATATTGTATTTTTGTTGTAGAAAAATTTGGCGGAAAGGGCGGCCGCTGTTTCTATCTTTTCATAATTATTTCCGAGCTTTACTGTGACATGTAAGAAAGAAAAGACTCCATACTGTCATCAACGCCGCACAATCTGACAGAGACTTTGCTATTCGCGATCTGGAAAGTGTATTAGGCCAAATAAAAAAATAAGAGGGTCTGAAAATTTTAGGTAGGATAGGCACACATTTTTTTTAACTATTTTTATCTGGAAAAATATATATAGTTTTATGCATTTTGAAAGGCACTTCGCCATTTTTTCCAGAAAACCTGAAAATTCAGGTAAGGTCGGGTTAAAGATAAAGAAGCCTTATTTAAAATCCTGAGTCAGGTGTGGTACTTGATTGTATCGATTCCTGATCTTTGCACCCTTACTTACTCTAATTTAAAATCGCTTATAATGTAACAGACAACATTAGCTCACGAGCTATTTCTGCGACAATATCTTTAACTGATACTTACCTGCCTTATCTTCCTAGCACAATCCCTTTTATGCGAGCATCAGCTTTGTTTTTACACCTTTGGTATGGTGCGGCCGCGGGATTCGAACCCACGACCTCTCGCTCCAAAAGCGGACGCTCTACCAATTGAGCTATATTTTCCATTTGGTCTTAGCGAAACATGACTTGCTACAAGCATAACTTGATTTTGAATCTGAGCAGGCTGGTTTGATTCAAGCTAAGTCGAGACCCATATTGTATTACGTCATTGGGACGTATGGCATTTTTCAAAGCATACTCGCGTATTTGTGTATTCATGTTCTTGATTCTTAACCATTTTCCGACCAGTCACGACTTTGGTCATCTGCTCTCTTGTCTGCTTATGTTTTAGGTGCAATATATGAGCCGTGTTGAACCGCAAATTTCACATTTCGCAAATTTCACAATGTGAAAAATTGGTACCAATTCTTCACAGCGCGTGAAAAATTGGTACCAATACGTCACATATTTCATGCCAATATTTCACATTTTGTGAAATTTGCGCACGTAGTGAAATTATATATAGCATACATGCGCAATCTTCACATCGATAAAATACCAACCAAATCTGCTGCATTTTGCGTTCGATTTCAATTCTTCACATATATGTCAGGATTTTATAACGTGGTTCAAACAAGTTACAGATAATTTTCATACTTGATACTTTATTAATGCATAAAGCCATAATGGTCCATGAGCATATAAACAAATACAAATACAATACAGTACAATACAGGATAGCGAGATACACAAAACACAATACAGTTGCAATACAATGACAGCATTTCAAAATAAGATTTAAGTGATAATGTCATATGTTTTACAGTTGACAAATCAAGACTGCGAATCAATTATATGAGCCCTGTCGCGAGAAAATGTTTCTTTGGAGTTCATGCTCCAGATTCGTCAGCGTGTGTCCATGTAGATACAGAAACAAACACTAGTCTTTTTATTTTAGATTGAGAATCTTTGAAGATTTTTCAATAAGTGCAGGAAAATTTTCAATCAGTGTAGCAAAGAAACATAGGCCCTGATCCAGCTATATGTATGTATTTGCAGAGCTTATCTGCGCCTTTTGGCATATGCAAAAATAATATTTTCTCAGGGTTAGGCCTGACCTTTGCACTCTTACTTACTTTGTAGATAGCTAAAGGAGAGCTAGATTCAGCTTTTCCACAATTTCATATATCTTTGAATGGTGGATCCCTTATTTTAACTCACGTTGTGGTCATAGGATGTCCCTCCTGCCAGCTACCCATCCGTCATTCCGTCGTCCGTCAATAATAGCTTCCTCCTAAACCACTGGGTGGAATCTCACCAATCTTCACTGGGTTGATCGACCCCTTAAGATTTCAACTTTATGTTGAAATCTGGTTGCCTTGTCAACCAAAAGGAAACACTCTAAAATCTTGTCAAAAACTTCTGGTCAGATTTCAAAAGAATTGGGCACAAATGGTCCGTGGGACACCCTCTACCAATGTTGTTCAAATTATTTGACTGTTTTATTAATATGACCGCCAGGTGGCGTAAGCAGTTTTTCTATGTCAATATTGGTGAACCTTTATATATTGTTTTTATCTGAAATAGCAAGGCCTAGTAAGAAAGACACCACTTCTTGTCTGAAATCACTTGCTCTTGAGCCTTGACAATTGATATGTAGCATCAGCTAGTACACTTTTCCATGTAAAGCTTTATAATGAAACTGTTGATTAATAAAACATCATATCTGATCTTTGAGAGGAGCTATGCTTTGCTATACCCTTATATAAAGTCATTCTCAATGAGCGACCCCTGGCCGAAGACCCTCTTGTTTCCATATAATGAATCGTGTTCCTGAGAGATATATTGATTTGGCCAGTGGCACCTGTAACAAAATAATGTCCGCTCTGTCATTCAAAATCATGAAGGGAAGCACTCAAAATTTATGTAGAATATTTCACGAACTAGTTTTGGGGTGCTTAGGGACCTATTGAATTTCGGCATCCAGTTATTCTTAGAAAACAACAACAACATATTAATATTGTTTTGAAAAAAATCTAACGTTTTTTTTCTAATGCTAGTTTAGAACAATTTTTCTGAAATCCTTAAATCATCAGGTTGTGTGACTTTAACGCAAATATTTTGCTTTACTGTTTATGAAATCACTCAAATTCAATATTTCAAGGCTCTGTGCAAAAAGCAACTTATTTGAGATGGCATGCAGACAGCAAAAGCTCAAGGTATAAACAAGAAACTTCATAAAAAAATTAAAACTTTCAGAACGCAACAGGCGTATAGCATAACTCTATTATTAACACTTTTGAGTTTTGAAGAACTGGTACCGATTCTTCACATTTGTTTAAACATACGAATTTTATTTCAACTTGATATATATATATATATATATATATATATATATATATATATATATATATATATATATATATATATATATATATATATATATATATATATATATATATATAAACGGATTTAAATCAAAAAACAGTGCTAAAAATTTTTGAAACTAAGCGCTTTCGGCTTTCGCCTTCATCAGAGTTTCAAGACACACTACATTAGATGGATAGTTAACAAAATATAACTATATACATGAATTATATGATTATTTATGAACATTTTGTACGCTGTGTTTAATTCAGAAATATTGTGCAGTCATATTTGTGAAAATCCACGCATAAGACTGGGCCCTTTTTTGGGCGTAAATAATCATATAATTCATGTATATAGTTATATTTTGTTAACTATCCATCTAATGTAGTGTGTCTTGAAACTCTGATGAAGGCGAAAGCCGAAAGCGCTTAGTTTCAAAAATTTTTAGCACTGTTTTTTGATTTATATCCGTTTATATTTATTTCTCAAATCAATTAAGCATCCTTTACTGGATCCAGTGCCACAGGAAAGATATCTCGTTTGGTGCATTAGCCTATTTCTCTCTCTCTCTCTCTCTCTCTCTCTCTCTCTCTCTCTCTCTCTCTCTCTATATATATATATATATATATATATATATATATATATATATATATATATATATATATATATATATATATATATATATATATATATATATATATATATATATATATATATATGAGCGCCGATCTGAGAAAAGGGTCCTTCGGGCATTTTAGCAGTTTTTGTGTAATCAAAATTTCAAAAACGTCTAAATTTTCAAGATTTTGCATGTTCTTACAATAGAGTCAAATTGCTTCTAACATGTAATACAATCAAAGGCGCAAATAATTCTGATAAAATTAATTGATACGTATAATGTATGTTGCCATGGCAACAGCTGTGCATTTGGACTATACATTACCTTTAAAACAGGGTACCTCATTTCAAATGCTTTTGTAAACATGAGATGAGCGTATGTGGGCTATTTGTGCAGTCTATGCAATTGCATACACATCAAATTTACAGAAACCTGGAGCGTTCTTGAAATATTGCTCCTAGCGTCTTTGTTTTAGCGTCATATGTTTACACATTGGTGTTGACGTCAGAACGTCATTAACAACGTTAAGTGACGCCATGTTTAAAACGCATCACTTACACGAGTTCAAACGCGCATATCGTTATTATTTGTAAAGATAATCTCTTCAAATTTTCTATAATTGTTCACAACAGCTGGGTCTTTCTTTCTCTGTAAATATCCTACTTTTGAATTTTATTGCCAGAAGGTCCCTTCTCTCAGATCTTGGCTCATATATATATATTACAAAAGGATTAGAACGGCAGCTTAAAGCTTATCTAGTTCATCTCCTGACAATATTCAGCTGCACAAATGTAATGGCGCTCATTCAATTTCAGATGTAAAAAGCGCGAAATGGCAAACATGACAGAAATATAGTCAATATAATACAAATTGTGATAACTCCACCTTGTAACTTTTACTCGTTTGTTCAACTGAATTATAAATTCTGTAAAAGAATATCACCGTTTATTGATGAGAAAAGTGATAATTATTGTTATTAAATTCAAGATCATTTCTTCATTGTTTTTGGACATTATATTACAAAGGCGTGTTGTCAAGTTGAGAAATTTTGACGAGAAAAAAATGCATGGTAATTAGAACGTTTTTAACTTAACAATGATAAATACAATGTAAAACATGTAAGAGAGAGAGAGAGAGAGTGAGACAGAGAGAGAGAGAGAGAGAGAGATCATTGAGCAGGCTTGAGGCTGCACTTGGAGGCATACGCCAGTAGTTAATTTATCAAACACTCATAGCTTATTTTAACTTGGTATACTTTAAGGATCAGTTTTAGAAACGCTTCGTATCATAGATATATTTATGGACTTCTTCAAATATGAGTGTATTTGTGGACAAAGACAGTTGGGGATTTCCAAATAAGAGAATTTGAAGAGTAACTGATGAGTGTTGAGAGAATTTTTTTTTATTTAGCTCTACTCTCTGTTCGCGATAGAGTGGGCAACGCATGAAGTAGTGATCAGCATTCTCCACATTTCCACAGAGACAGAGAGGTGAATCTGTGATGCGTTTCTGAAAGCAAGCTACACTTTGAACGTAATCTGGTGTGAAGTACCTGAGCACGCCTATTACCTGCATAGAAATGCCTAGGGATGGCTTTAATGTCAGAGTTCAATTTATGTTTAAAAATGATAACAGAATCACTATTTCTTACATCCAGTGGCAAGTTATTCCATTCCCTAATAGAAGACGGAAAAAACGAATTGAAATACTGAGTAGTGCGAGAGTTTACTGTCTGAATTTTTTGTGCATTACGCAGATTGTATTGAGATAGAGTGTTGACAGTAGGGGGAATCAGAGAAGAAAGATATTCTGGAGAGAGATTGTTTAGCATTTTATATAGAAGTAAAAGTCTATGTTTCCTGCGCCTAGTTTCCAATGGGTCCCAGTTTACTTTCTCATAAAGCGCATGTAATGACACAAGTTTAGTAGGTCCGTCACAATCCTAGCTGCCTCTGTCTGTATTTTATCAAGTTCTTGCTTCTCATAGATGACATCGGCATATTCTAGTACAGGTCTTATGAAGGTAAGATAAATAGTTTCAAGGAAAAACTTCAACCTCCTCATAACATTTATTCTACCCCAGGCTTTTTCCTTGATATAATCGATATGCTTATGCCAAGAACAATCATTGGAAAGAAATACACCAAGATGTTTATGAGATTCTACTTCAGAAATAACTTGATTTTCCATAAAGAGAGGTGGGTGTAAAGCTTTATTTAGTTTGCGAGAGATAAGGAGAGACTCTATTTTTTTTTTGGATTAAAAGAGATAAGCCAAGTTTTCGCCCAGGCCATATTTTTTTTCAAAATCCAGATTGATAAGTTCAGCAGCGGTATCTGGGTTTTCAACAATTATAAACAAGCTGGTATCATCAGCAAAAAGACGAATATTGGATCCAATATCCATTACAATGTCGTTAATAAAAATAAGAAAAAGAAGAAGACCAAGAATAGAACCCTGAGGAACATGAGGAACATTAGCCCGTATAAATTTCCATGCTGACTCTGCACCAGGAATAACAACTCTCTGACGTCTATCAGTCAAATAAGAACGAAACCATATACGAAGATCTCCAGCTATACCAGCAGCTTCAAGCTTTTTTGAAAGAACTTCATGCCAAACACGATCAAACGCCTTGCTTATGTCACAAAAGACGACACGTACCTCCTTTCTGAAATCAAGGGCTTGAGAGAAAGTATTGTATAAAAAGGCCAACTGGTTGACAGTTGAGTCACCCGGAATAAAACCAGACTGTAATGAAGTAAGAATATTATTTTCTCCCACCTTTGCCCATATAAGATAGGCTGTCAGCTCATGTAAGAAATTTCTATCTTACATGACCACGTGACTGCTTTCTTACATGGGCAGTGTTAAATATTCTTTTATCCCGAAAAAGGATACTTAAAGGACCAATATATTGCGCCTAGCTAACTCAAAGGCACCATGCAAGGTTAAGCGTTATTTACTGACGTCATATAACGTTAATGAC
Source organism: Loripinus fragilis (assembly GCA_964019695.1). NCBI lineage: Eukaryota > Metazoa > Mollusca > Bivalvia > Lucinida > Lucinidae > Loripinus > Loripinus fragilis. The sequence goes on along the minus strand of OZ026519.1, from coordinate 20,648,940 downwards.
GTCTCCGAACGTGCGCCGCGTGACGAAAACGGCAACGTTACGCTAGTGGCACAGGGAGCCAAGCAGGAATTTATTTTGCATATTGCAACTTAACTAATGCTCCTAGGGTGTTTTCCTGACAATATCAAGGTGCAAACTACGTTTACACCCATTTTAATGCCCGATAAAAACACTCGTGAACTCAGAAATAATGTAAACCAATCGAGTAAAAAGTAAGAAATTTCAGGTTTTCTTGGATTTTTTTTGTTCTGACAAAAACCCTTCGAAAAGTGGGAGAAAAACGATCCATCATGAGCCTGTCCATGTAGGATAGAGAAATCTCACCCTCGGGGTCGGAATTTAACCAGGGACTCGGCAAGCCTCGTCCCTGGTTAAACTTCCGACCCCTCGGGTGAGATATCTCTATCCTACATGGACGCTCATGGTGGATTGTTATAGTCTCTGAAGTGATTATAAACATGTTTGAAAATAGCTCGTTCGAAAACTTTTTCAGACGTGCATAAAAGAGAGACAGGTCGATAATTTGATACAGATGAACGATCTCTTGTTTTGGGGATAGGAGAAACATTTGATAATTTACAGGAATCGGGGAAAGTTCCCGTTTGAAGAGACTGATTAAAGAGAGAACAGAGAGGATATGAAAGTTTAACTGCCAGTTCACGAAGAATTCGATTGCTTATACCATCTGGACCAGCAGCTTTACCAATGGGAAGTGACTTTAAAATAACTTCTATTTCAGCTGGTGTAAGGTTCAAAGATCTCAGCTCGTGTAACACATTGAGAAACTGCTTCATTGGAGTCATTAATTAATGTCTGGTCTCGAAAGTAGTCATTTAAAGTGTTAGCTTTGTCGAGGTCGTCAGTGATTATCTGTCCGTCTTTCTCAAGGGGAGGTAAAGAATTAGAGCTATTAGGCGATATGATAGTTTTTAAGGTCGACCACCATTCACATTTGTGAAAATTGATTACCAATTCTTCACATATGAGAAAAATTGAACCAGTCCTTCGCAGATGACACGAATAGGTACCAATTAATTGTTAAAAATGAGAAAGATGTGAAATTTGAGCACAGATGTTAGACCCCAAAAATTATCGAAATTGACCATACGCAAATTGCAAATTTTCCAAGTGACGTTTTGGTACCAATTCTTTACACGGTGTAAAATTTGCGAAATGTGAAATTTGCGGTTCAACAGAGCCGCGACATGAGATTTCCCGGCAACAATGTGGTATGTGCGACCAGCAATGGCTCAAACCAGCCTGCGCATTCGCGCAGTGTGATCAGAGCATTTTCTAGTTGCTTGAATATTCTATGACTGTTAAGCTACTAACCGAACACCATTTGGAGTTTCTAAGCTTAAAAGGAGACTGCATGGGCTCGTCTGAGTCTACACTTGTCGAAATACTATATTGTTGGAAATCACATGCCATGGCTCATGTTTCAGACAAAGGATCAGTCTGATCAGTGCTAATAATGTTTGCTTCCATAATAAAATCTACGCAAAAGATGTAAAAAGCAGTCAACATTCAAAGGCCAAAAAATAGTGTTCATCAAGGCATGTGCTATCTGTTTGACACTGTGTATAACGTCAGAAAATATACCGATAATAATTCAATGCTGAGTAGCAAATACTCAGGCGAGCGTGTGAATACTCTCCAGAACATATTATGCTGCTCAAACACATCACAGAAAGTCCCACTACAAGCTTGATATGTCAGTATACGGACAAGTGCACGAAATATCGGTACTTATCGTATCAGCGACCAGAGAAGGCGCTGGCGAGTCTGCGCATATGCGCAGACTCACCAGAGACATTGCTGCTGGCACACGCGGAGTATAGATGTATATTAAGAACCAAACCAAAATTTAAACCTCTAGCATCGCTTAATACGTTAAGATTGGCGTTTAAAAGAGGCATTTGCGCACATGCGATTATTATCGATATCTCGAGCACTGGCCCATATATATTGCACTGGAATTTGTTGGTTAGTAAACCAACATGTATGTCACATTTAAGATATTGGAACCATTAATTTTTTCGCCACTTTGAAGATGTCCCTTTAATATTATTATATCGAGGAAATCTATACAAAATAAAGGAGCTGGTTAAGTGTCAAAAAGGAAAAAAATATTAATCTTCTGAGCAAAAACAGTCTTGAAGTAGATGCGAGTAGTGGATTTCATGTGAAAAAATGTTGTTAATATATAAATACTATATGCTAATTAAGAATTATTTAACAATAAATATAATAAAGGAACTGTGAAGCGGAGCCAACTGTTACGACATAAAGCCGGTCAGGAAGGAAGAGGGGAAATCTTATTGGAAAATTCCTTTATGCGATGACGATGCTACCAGGGAAAAATAATGCACACAACTAGCAAAAACTTTTCAGTACTTTATGTACTAAGAAAACATCAACAACACATTAATATACAATGATACCACCTACGCTGTTATTTCTGGCTAATTGACCATCCTAAACTAGGGCAAGTTGCCACTCCAAGATCATTTCAATTAGAATCAATCTTGGAGTGTCCTGCTCTAGATGTACGTCAACTAGTCAGAAATAAAAGACGTACAGAATATGATTAACATATAGCTTAAGTTCTCATAGGAAAAAAAAATTGGGCCCTTTAATATTTCAGTTCTCACATTGACGAGAAATCTCGAGATTATACGCGTCCCGTGAACACTATAACTGTTGATATTTCACGCGTCTCGCGAACACTATGTCTTCTTAGCCGCACGTTGTTTACTTCAGACCATCGGCGCTGAGGTGATCGAACCTGTACTTTGGTCGTCACTGGTTTCGCATAGTATTTCTTGCGCGTAATACTGATCGTCGTTCTAGACGTCAGGATTAGTATAAGTGGTTCTTCCTGATCGTATCCCCACGTTGGGATGTCAGATTCACTTATAACAATTCAAGCCGGTTGGCTCCCAACTCGGGCTATTCTACGTGGTTGGATGTAACGATTGGGCCTGATCCACGCTGGTCGTGGCCTGAGGGGGACAGCTAATAAGTGCCCTGAGGTAACAATCATTTTGCTCACCAACATTCAGCCTCCAACGTAGGAGGGGACACAAGAGACGATTCTGCAAAAAACAATCTACATTTAGAATCTCAGAATCACTCTGTTGCGTCAATAATGGAGTTGTTCGTTTGAAGTTCACAAAAATAGAAATAATTTCAGTGGTCTTACTCTTTTAAATAACAGCCTAACCCTATAAGCGCGCGATTAGCCCTCACCCTGGGTGTATGGATAACGGCTCCCATGCGGTTAGGATGGATCGGCTCTTCTAAATATCCACACTCAAAATTATATAATAGAGAAGTATTTTTAGTGACTGGCCAATGTCAGCGCTAAACAATACCTCTTATGCCAAACGATCAAACCCATACGTAACAAAATTTCCTATACACTGTCGTAACGTCACCCTGGTTGAGATGCTATCGCAGCCGAAACATCAAGATCCCATGGCCCTTTTTCCCTTCAAGGTCACATTATCTAGATAGTTTCGAGGTTTACAAATACTGATACCAATTCTCTTAAAATTCCAGGAAAGGTTGAACAGTGTGGTGCCGACGTAGCGTTTGGACGTTTACGTCGGACATCACCCTGCCCACGCGCTAATTTCGTACATGTATAACGTATCAGTTGTAAACAACTAATTATGACCTCTCGGCAAACATATTTACATCAATATTGAGAGATTACATTCTGCTGTTTTATGTGTGTAAAACCGTACAATATTTTTTTACATTTATTTTGGTGTAACAAATATCTTTACATTTACTTTGGTGTAACAAATATTTTTACATTTACTTTGGTGTAACATTACACCTACCTAATCTCTAAACATACATGTCAGCTATCACCTTATTTATGTAAGTAAGTAAGTAAGTAAGTAAGTAAGTAAAGACTTTATTTTATGAGGGTGACTCAGTTGGTATAACCAATCTTCCCTGAGGCCCTCTTAACACAAGCATAGCATACATGAAATAACAAACATGACAATAAATTATTTACAAAAACAAGTGAATATGAGTGGAAATAAAATGATGCAAAATTTAAGAAAAAAAAGGGGGGGTTGAAAAAATCAACCTTTAATAATATAGGGATCACACATGTTTTTTCATGCATTAACATTTGCCGGGTCCCGAGGAAGCTGTTTGAATACGAGGCCGCTAGGCCGAGTGTTCAAACATCGTCCGAGGGACCCGGCAAGTGTTAATGCAATGAAACAAACATGTGTGATCGTTATTCTTGCATATTTTACCTGATTTCAGCATAAACAGCGCTGAAAACGTCGCCTAAATATTAAATATCCCTTTCTTTACACTTGATTTCTCAAAACAAAATGGTGTCAGCGTCAACTTTCGAACGTCATTACGTCGCAACAACGTCATATATACGCGTGCAACGTTTTCGCGAACGAAAGCATCGGCGAAATGATCAGTCACGGCCGCAACACATTCCAGTGTAACGTCATGCATGCAAATCATGGCCCAGTTTAGGCTTTTTCAAGTAAATGCCATGTTCAAACAGCACGTGAATCTCATGATTTGAACATGGATTTTGCGGCTTCAAACAGCTTCGCGTAACGAATTCCCATGCAAGAATGTATGTTTAAATACATTTTGGCCCTGTAAAACATCGAAACTGATTCGACGGTGGAGGTATGTGAATACAAATATATAAACTAAAGGTCTTTAATCCATGTTATACATTTTTTAACAAAATCACCAATAGTATTGGCATTTCTTATTTCAAGTGGAATGCTATTCCAAATTAAAGTACCTGAATAAGATAAGCTGTTTTTAAACATGTTTAATTTAGGTTTTGGTGTTTTAAAATTTTTGTTTGAATCTGAACGCAAAGTCATTGTATCTTCATTATTACACCCTTTAATTTGGAACATTTCCGTGATGTAAATTGGTGAAATGCCTTGGGTTACCTTGAACATTACTTTAGCTTTGTTGACGAAAACTAATTCTTCAAATGACAACATATTTAATTGTCTTCGCGAATCTTCCAATGATATATAATCTGTACCAAGTATTAATTTACAGGCTCTTCTCTGTAATTTTTCAATTTTATGTAGATTAGAATTAAATGAATTCCCCCAAATCACACAACAATATTCAAAGTGAGGCTTAATATAAGCATTGTAAAATAACACTCTGTGTTGTAAAGAAAGGTATGATTTTATCTGGAACAAAAGCCAAAGGTATGAAGATATTTTTTTGAAACGTGTTGAAAATGATTTGTCCATGTTAAGTTGTCATCTATATGGACACCTAACACCTTTACACAGCTTGTTAATTGCAAATCAAAATTATCATACTCAATTGACAACTTATTATCTTTCATACATTTTCTCTTTTGCCTACTTGATATTAACATTAATTTTGTTTTGTCTATATTTATTATCATACCATTTTCTAGACACCACATTTTAAGTAAATTCAAAGAGTGTTGCAGATTATTTTCTACCGTATCTTTATCTAAACCAATATCATACAATGTTGTATCATCAGCATATAAATCTACAGATCGAATTGAATCCCCAATAAATAGGGGTAAATCATTAATAAATATCAAAAATAACAGAGGACCTAAAATGGAACCCTGTGGTACGCCATATATTACACTTCCAGTTTTTGACTGATTTGTATTGATGTTTACTTGTTGAGTTCTGTGACTTAGATACGATTCGAACCACGAAAGACTTAATTTATTAATTTTATACTGTTTTAACTTTTGAAGAAGTATATTATGGTCTACCAGATCGAAAGCCTTGCGAAAGTCTACTAAAACACAACCAACAATATTACCATCATTTATTGCTTGTAACCATGTATCTGTCATATGAAGTAGAGCAGATTCAGTTGAGTGGCCAGATCTAAATCCACTTTGCTTTTGATTTAAAAGTTGATGATGATTTAAGTATGAAATAAGTTTCATATGAACCCACTTTTCAATTATTTTTGATAGTGTAGGTAATATGGAAATTGGCCTGTAATTATTTAGTTCATCTTTAGCTCCTGATTTGTAAAGTGGTTTTACTTTAACATGTTTCCAAATTGACGGAAAAACACCAGAAGTAATGCTTTTATTTATTATAAAAGTTATACTGGGTGACAAAGCTGTAGAGCCTATTTTTAACAGCCTGGGGCCTATGCAGTCCAAGCCTGTAGATTTAGTACCATCCATCGATGAAAGAAAAGAAGTTACAAATGTACAATTAATTAGGGGTATATCAAAAGAAACATCATCAGTCAGTTTCGAATTAATGAAATTGCTAAGTTTTTCAAAATGTGAGGGCTTTAGTGGCTGTTTCAAATTAGAAGCTATATTTATAAAGAATTCATTAAAATGATCAGCAATCATTTGCTCGTTCGTGATAACCTGTTCATTAATTTTAATGCCGAAAGCATTTTCTGTAGATTCCATTTTTTTGCAGGCACCAAACTGTTTAAATATTTTCCAAATAGTTCTAGGGTCATCTTGTCCCTCTTCAAGTTTATTTCGATACATTTCTTTCTTTGCTTTATCTATCTTTTTTGAAATTTTATTTCTTAAAATTCGGTACTCATCAATTTTACCATTAATTTTACATTTGTCTCTTTCTTTCATTAAGTCTAAAATTTCAGATGTTAGCCATTCAGGTTGGTGTTTCCTTTTTACTCTATTGGTTCTAATTGGAGCATGCTTGTTCACTATTTCCAAAAATAAATCATTCCATGTTTGTACCATGTCATCAACCTTATCAAAACCTCTGCCAAATCCTTAATGAACATATTTTCATTGAAATGTCTAAATGACCTATATGTAATAGTGTGATGCTTTTTATTTCGTAATTGACTATTTAATTTCCTATTACCGAAAATTGCATAATGGTCACTGAGTGAAAATTTACCTACGTGTACTCTCAAAATATTTTCTTCACGATTTGTACACATGTGATCAATTAATGTACTGGATGTTTCAGTAACTCTTGTCGGAATACTTATTAACTGACCCAGACCTAAAGATGTGGTGAAATTTATCCACTCTGTCCCAATTTCCTCGTTAAATAAGTCTTTATTAAAATCTCCCATTAAAATAATTTCCTTCTCTTCTCTCATAACATAATCAATAAAATTTTCAAACTTGTCATTAAATTCTACCTTTGAGTTTGGAGGCCTATACATATTTCCAATCAGAAATGACTTCCCCCGACCTGGTGTTATTTCAAGCCAAACACACTGTATATCATTAGTTTCTAGATCATCTCTACGTTTTGCATTTATTCCATTTTTACATAAACCATAATACCTCCACCGCCATTGCTCACGTTGTCTTTACGAAAAGGCCTTTGAAAACCATCAATGCGAAAAAAATTAGTTGGTTTATGGCATTTAAGTTTTGTTTCACTTAAGCCAAAAAGATGCAATGCACTGTTGACTGGACTTTTCAACATGGCTTGTAACTGTGAAAATTTACTCATATTCTGCCCGCAAAGTCCTTGCACATTTAAGTGGGCAAAATTAAAACCTTTTGTTATCAGATCAAACTTAAGACCCTCACTATGATTACCGATAATACTACTTGGTTGCATTTGGTCTTCCGAGTTTGTAATTATGCGATCCATTAAGTCTTTGTGCTCTACAACTAATACCTTTGACGTTTGTTTAATTTTAGTTGCCTTACAAACTCGTTTAGAAGACTGTTCTTTCTGAATATTTGAATGTGGAACACTTACGTGTGAAACTGAAGATGAAATTGATATGTCATTATAATCAATGTCACAGGCGCAGTTAAAGGAATTACATTGATTGCATATATTAACAAGAACTTGGTATGAATTTGAAGTGTATAATTGTGCGCCTTCGGCTGTACTGGCAGTAATGCCGAATCCCTAATTCCAGCACTCCGATGATATATGTCCCATCATTCGGCATGCATAACAACGTTTATTAACATGTCTCCTTTCTGTGTAATGCGCTCCCGATCTGGGTGTACTCGCTTGTCTCTCGCTATGCTGCAAATATCGCTGGCCCTGGTTTGGCAAAGTGTTCCTCTTCCAATCTATTGCATTTCTCTGATTTGCAGGTCTGCTGAAAACACATAATTCATAATTCTCCACTATCTCAATGCTCGAGTTGATAGCATCCAGCAGGCGCTTTACTCCTGATCGTGATAGGTGTATCCCATCACTGGAAAAGTATCGTTCAGTTGGTATCCCGTTTTTGCTGTAAAAGTAATCTCTGGTATTAGAGATGCAAATCACGTTATGCTTCTGCCAATGGAGACTAAGTCTCTCGATACAAGTGTTGACGCTGCTTACATCTGTATCCCCTCTTGGCGCGATTTTACAAATGTATATTGTACTTTCTGGTCTGCTGGTTTTGATAATAGATATGAGTTGGTCGTATTTTTCTTCAAATAATTCTTCTTCCGTCTTTCTGGCAGAATCATTGCCGCCTACTGAAATTACAATGTTCTGAAACGCCGTCAGATCATACATGCCTATATCGTTTTTAATATCGCTAATCGTTGCGCCACTTCTGGCATGTTTATGTGTTCCTCGTAGAAGTCCTTTTGTATTAATGGGATGTAGTATAGAAGACCCTATCAGCAGCGTCTTCTCAGTCTGATGTTGACGAGTGTCTGATCGAATATTCTGTGTGGTTCGTTGATACTTGTTTTTATTGTATGAACCATTTGAAGGCTGTGTTGGCCTAACTGGAACCCTGTTGGTGATTCGCACTGGAACCTGCTGTTGAAGACGGTCATCTTGCGTCTCATGCTGTCGAGGAGGCTTATCTCGCGCCTTAGGTAGTCGGAGATGATTATCTTGCGCCTCAGGCTGTCTGTGAGAATTATCTCGCACCTTATGCTGTCGTAGAGGACTTTCTGGTGTTTCAGACCGTCGGAAAGTATTATCTCGCATCTCATGATGTTGGAAAGGATTATCTCGTGTCTCAGACTGTCGTAGAGGGTTATCTCGCGTCTCAGACTGTCGTAGAGGGTTATCTCGCGTCTCAGGCTGTCGTAGAGGGTTATCTCGCGTCTCAGGCTGTTGGAGAGTATTATCTCGCGTCTCAGACCGTCGTGAAGGGTTATCTCGCGTCTCAGACTGTTGTAGAGTATTATATCGCGCCTCAGACTGTTGTAGAGTATTATATCGCGCCTCAGACTGTTGTATAGGTTTATCTCGCATCTCAGGCTGCATATTCTTTGTCTGAATCACATAATTTGCGCTATGGCTCTTCCATGAATCTTTCTCATTCTCTGCTTGAAAAATAGTCTTTTGATGAGTCTGTGATGAGTCGGGAACAACGCTATTCGCTGTACTGTTGCAGAAACCTTCGTCCGTTGTCCGCGAATTATTACCTTGAGAACTCCCCAGTAAAACGGCTGTGAAAGATTTCTCCTTTTTCGCATATTGTTCAAACATCACTAACAAAGAAGTTTTAAGTTAATCGATCTTTTTTTCCATAGAAAACACAACGTTTTGCTTGAGTTCTTTCAGTTCAGTTTCCATCTTCGCAATCGTGTTTACAATACTTAAAAGACACTCAGAGTATGTGGAATTCTGTGTTGAGCTTTGATCTGAGCGCGGATCTAGTCTTTGTACGATCGGGGTACTTGTGAAAATTGGAAGGTCAGTAGTTGACAGTGCAGCAGTTTCTGGTTTGATCTGACCAAAATATTGAGAACGTGGTTCCTCTTTCTCTTCCTCTAAAACACCGTTTCTGAACTCTTCGCCGCAGAGTTGGCTATCCGCCTCTTGAACATATCGCTTAAACAGGGAAAACGCCACCTTAGGAAAATATTCTTTATGCCATAGCCTGTGCCCTACACCAGAAACTTTGACAGATTTCGAGTCCATATCGATGTTCATCTCACATTTGAGCCCTTGGATATGTGTATAATATGCTGACGCAGGACTAGTCTCTGCTCTGTTTATATCTATGCCGAAATCAGCCTTAAGTTTGCTACAGAAACATATGAAAAAAGCAGATGAAATGAACCTTAGCTTAGTCATACAATCTGTAATATAAGTATTGTAGAAAATACCTTCGAACTGATCTTCAACCTGATCGTTTGAGCATGATTTGGTCTGCCAGAGATCTTTCTCAGGCGATGGCAGAATTGCGCTTTCGCCGCTGTTTTCATGTGTGCTATCACAATTCAAGACTGCGTTAGTGAAACTGAATAAGCTTTCATCTTGATCAGAGCAGTACAATTTTTCAAAGCACGATATATTTGTTATTGATGTTTCTTTTTTAAGGCAGTTATTTTTTCAACAGTGTTGTAAACTAGTAATATAAATCTAGTTACCGTAGTCCTTGGAAGTTAAACTCGTCGGTTCACAAAAACTATATGCACAAATACTCTAGAATGTCTCTGAAGCCGAGCAGGCTGGTTCGTCTGGGCCAAGGTCCACTTGTTTGGTATTGTTGTTTTCCCTCTAGCTTCCAGCCGTCGCAAAAGTCAAATAATCCAATTGAACGTTGTTTTCACCATATAAAATTTATATTAGCGTGAAGGTAATGATACAATTTATTTGAATATTCACTTTTTATCGCAAAAAACGTTCCAGCTTAATAAATATTAATCATTTTTTCATTTTTTAACGTTAACTTGTTTTCAAAAGTTGTTTACGTCGTGACGTCATTTTCGTTTTCAAAGTAAGTGTAAGTGTGTTGTAGTGTATGCACCTAACCCTTATTCTTATATGCGTCAGATATAACTCGAGGTGACACATACAGGTCGCTACAGAAAGTCGACTATCACTGGCAGTTGAATCGTCTTTCCAACAACGCCATATAAAATCACAACAATTTAAAATCTAGCTGCTAAAATTGTTTTTCACCTATCGGTCCCTGGTAAATCTTTCAGCATACCATTATAGTTTTATGTGCAGGCCCGACATGGCCTGTGACTACTTTTGTCCGAAATAACCCGACGAGTCAATCCGGACAGCTTTTACTATAGCCGCAAGAATGGTCCCAGCAGATTTTTAGGCATTACGCATGTGCGTAGCTTCATACGCAAGTGCGTAACAATCGCTATTTTCACCGAAAAAACGGGACGTTATTGATAACACCCGAAAGAACTCATACACGGAATGCTGGCCGATTCAGCAGACGACAAAATAGAAAACGAGTGACTTATTATTTCAATACAATGTGACATGCTAGAGACATCGCGATTCATTGCAATAACACGAGTCGCCATCGCCCTGTCATGTACAATTTCAACACAGTAAAAATATATATAACTTCACGTACCTTTTATAATAATGAATAGCGTCTCTATATCGAACCTTTCAACGGTATGTTTAAAATGTCCCCTAACAAGAATGGGAAATTCCATCCTTTATATATTGAAAAATGCACAAGATTTCCAAGATATTCAAGAAAAGTAAGGAAATCATGCAAGCGTTGATAAATATAGACACAATGAATTCCATTTCAGACAAACCGACCTTTTATTGGGACTATTAGTAGAAAAGGTATCGTATCATGGTTCGAATAGGTGACCAGGTGCATACCTAAACCTTTGCGTATTTGTGCGTATACGCAACCATCACTGATTCTGTTGTTCCATCTATTCTGCATCGTAACACCAACATATTGCTTCAAACGCCCCCCGCCCCCCCCCCCCCCCAAAAAAAATAGACATTTTGAAAACAAAACGTTTCAGTTTAAGTGGAGAACACTTTGGCATTTGTTTTTGTGGTTGGTTGTAAACAGCGGTTGTAATAATGCACCGTATTTCTGTTATTAGGATGCTGTGTCATTTTACATTTATATTCAATTGTGTGAAATATGGATAGTGCACTATTCCTGTAGATATGCAGAAAAGTTATAGGCGGATGGCTGAGAATGGGTTTGCTCCCCCCCCCCCTAGGGAATTTTGCAGACATATCCTATCTTGTAGAGAATTGAAAGTCGAGTCTTTTAAGAGATGTTTGCACTCTGTGCTCCGGGGCGTTAGTCTGTAAGAGCCTGTAACATACGTTACTTAATCAAACTAAGAAAAAGTAAATTGAAAGTTTGGGCTACAAATTAAAGACATTAGAATATTTATTTTTAAAAATCATTCATATAGTCTGCATACTGGATATCTTAACTACATATGAACGCCATTTGAACAAAATTGCGGCTTCCTAAGGTGTCATATGCGTTACATAAATCAGATAACCCATTAAAATTTGCAAGTGTGGCTAACATCATTTACATTCACAATCTATCTGTGTGTTTTGCAAAATGTTTTTAACCATGTCTGACTAGCTTATGCAATTGGCTAACAGAAAAATTAAAGTTTGTTTCCCTAGCTTAAATATTTTTTCTGGAATAAGCAATTAAACAACCCTACCCCTACCCAGTTTTAGGGTGAAATGTTTGGTATTAAAACTAAAGTAAAAATAGTTAAAAAATATTTGCAGTTGATGAATGTGTTTCATTGTTTGGGATTTATTAGTTTATATGAAAAGACTCATAAATCTGCAAGATTGTTGCAAAATTTTTGATATCAGAGGCTGTAACATATGTTACCTGATGTTATAAATGGGCAAGCTCATTGTCTTTACAGAAGATATGCCTAAAATGTTTTAATCTCCTCGAGGGAATTTTGCAGACATACTCCTTCTTATAGTACAACTCAAACTGCATCGAATAAGGGATGTTTGCACTCTCTATGTTGGGGCGTTAGTCTGAAACAGCTTGTTACATGCTTCACTGTAGTTCTTCCACTACGGCAATTTGGATCTCGTCACCCACTCCGGTGTTATAGTAAAATTACCTTCAAATAAAGGCTGACAAAAATTAGAACTTTGGAATATGTTTGCTTCGAGATTGTATCGTCTAGATAACAACCTCTGTGTTGTTTTGCCAAAACGGAGATAAAATCAGGTTTTAAATGTTTTTTTTGTACAGTTATATTAAAAAATTGTCAATTACGGTTTAGTCATAAATATACGGTTTCGTCATTAATTAATTGTCCACGATGATGAAACCGTAATTAGTCATTTCATGCCTAGATATCAAGAGTTAAAGTTTTCATATGATTTTAAAGCTAAAAGATAATGTGACTTTAATGAACAAAAATTAATCGGAACCCTAGCATTTTTTGGGCGTTTATCTGTGATTAGATGAAGAAATTGAACAAGATGAGAAAGTTATCTTAACACCGGAATAAGTGACGAGACTCAAAATGCCGTAGTGGTATGACTACAGTGTGCTTTACTATATCAAATAAAGGAAATGTAGTTTGAAAGTTTGAGCTAAAATTGTGAGAAAACTCGCAGCTGTTGGATATCTTACATTGTTTAGGGATTTTAAACTGGCTCCTATGATAAAGACTTATAGATCTGCTAGTTGTCATCAAGTTTTAAAGACCAGAGAGCGTTACATATGTTAGCGTGATAAGTAAAATCATCAAACAGTATTTTGACATCAAGCTGAGTGAGGGCCTGCTCCATCCTAATCCCCTTTGGAATTCTGCAGACAAATTACACCTTATGTAACCATTCAAGGTGCATTTAATAAGAAATGTTTGCACTCTGTAAGTCGGGGCGTTAGCCTGTAAAAGCTTGTTACATATGTTACTATATCAATTTGAGAATAAGAAATTTGAATGTTTGAGCTACCAAAAGAAGACATTAAAATTATCTAATAGATTGACATTCTTATGGTCTTTATACTGGATGTCTTTACTACATATGGATGCTGTTTAACATTAATAATGGCTAACTGTGCGTTACATGAACCTAATTATAATTTAAAAGCTATAATTGTGGCTATCGTCATTTAGTTAAACAACTACATAATGTACTATGACTTGGTTTCAAACTGTTTGATTCGATTTTACAAACATATACTTAATTGATGAATAGGAAAAACCAAGTTTGCTTTTCTATCTTAAATAAATTGTCTTACAGCAGCTAATACACAGCCCTACTCCCAATTTTACAGAGAAGCGAATTTGTTATTACCGTTCAAGTAAAACACACAAAAGCGATTACAGCGTGGGGATATTTTTCCTTTTCTTAGTCTGTCTTGCTCATTTATCTGCAAGATGTTATTAAGTTTAAGATCAGGAAACTTAATGTGTACTTATAAGTCTTTGGTGCAAAACCACAAGAAATTATATTCATTTCTGATTATCAAGCCCATGGCCTGTTGTTACAGATGTTATCAATGACCTTTTGGACACATTTCCTAATACTGTGAATGTAACGCTAAATATAGAGCCACAAATAGAAAAGATAGTTTTACATTTTAACAAGAAAATACAATAAATGAAATGGTCCAAACTATTTCTCATCGGTTTAACACTCATGTTAAATGTTTGTCGTTGTCTGCCTCTGTGGTAATCATTATTATCACACGCTTCCTTGCAACTAGTAGAATCATCACACAATATTTCAATCATTTACTGTTATTCAATTTTACCACCAGTCCACTCAAAATTGATGAGCCATTATCAACTTTCCAATTTTGCCATTTATGGCTTGGAACATTCGGAAACTGATATGAATTCCTAATAGTTGGCTCTTTGAGTATGTGTTTCAAGTGATACTCTGCAAGTAGGAGAAAGACTAAAGCTTTACAAGGAGGAAAACTATGCCATTAAGAGCAATGAGTACCTGGACTGATGTACCTTGATATTTCTGTGATAAAGAATCATATCTTAGCTGGTTAACTTTTATAAATGTAGCCTTTCCATACATACAACCCACATATTTTCATCTTATAATGTCTCTGCACTTATTATCTTTCACCAAGCATTCAAAAACTTATTTGAAGTCTTAGTGCTTCTGAAGTGCTGAAACCAAGGTAACTCTTTCCCTTCAGACAAACAAACTAGATGTATCACAGCAGGTAAAGCAATGAAACGCAGGATGAACAGAGCGCAAATTAGATCCTTTCAATTCAATGATTCACTAAGTTTCTAAGATAAGAGCACTTATTAAAGGATGTAACATATATAACTCGTCATAATAAATGAGCAAGAGCATTGTCGTGACATCCTTTTTGTTTACACAGTCAGAGGCAAGTGTTTTCAATTTCAGTGTTTTTAATGGATCATGAAATGAGGCACCTTATCAACGTGTTTACTCTGTATAAATCTTCCATAGAGCATAATATAGAACTACTGGTTATCCCATTCTACCTATAGTCCACTTTCCTTCTTTTGAATGCAACAGCTAATGATATGGCTGCAAAAACTGAGACATCATAGGTTTTACATTATTTAAAGACATGCTTCAATGTACTGACATAAAAAAACAACCAACTGCAAACATAATTGATGACAATGTCCAACTTCATATTCTTTCTCTTATACCAGATAACTTTCAAGGTGTAACAGAAATTGTTTAAGACGGTCTGCCAAAACCATCAAGAGTCAACATTGTAACTAAAGAAAACTTATAAAGTTCTTTGGGCGCAACAAAATAATATTGATCTAAGACCTGAGGACTTAAGCACCAAAAGACTGGATAGGTTCCATAGCAATTGATGCAAAAAAGCAGCCTATCAAATTTCTGTTTGACCAATGTCAGAAATCTTGAAGTATTCTTAGAGGTACACGGTAGAGACATAGATTTTGCAAAATCAGAGCAAAGTTATCATTTGACTAGCACGGATGCAGAGGCAGCTGCAGTTCGATTGCTCTTGCCACTTCACAGGAAGAGATATATACCAGAGTCATACTCCATTGTATGCATATATGTGAAATGGCATTAAACCCATATCTAATCAGGTGTTCGATCCCATGACACTTTCATGCTGTTTCTGCTTTTGAAGAATGCTAAGAATTCAAGTTTGGCTGAGTCAAGTTGTTTGACGCTGGCACTCGCCACACATACAAAGAAAATTAAGTCTTTGGATGGCAAAAGAGGAGGATCACACGAAATGCTTATAAGTGATGTTTGTCACAATTACAAATTTTAAAAAGTGATCTTAATTAATGTAACACATATAACACCATAGGAAGCTGTATATTTGTTAAAAAATCTTTTCTTATGTATCAAAGGTATTCAGCATGCAAACTACATGAATAATTCAAATAAATAGATAGTTTTATGTCTTCTTTCTGTTTTTCAGACTTTCAATTCATTTATTCTTTAATTGATATGGTAACATACGTATCATACCATTACAGGCTAACCCCCTAGTTAATCTAGTTAATAGAGTGCAAACATCTCTTATTTGATGCAGCTTGAGTTGTTCTTTAAGGTAGGATATGTCTGCACAATTCCCAAAGGGGTGGGGAGGAACAGGATTGTACTCAGTTTGCAGTCCTAATACAATGCCATGATTCTACTGGTTGTGATGAAATGGGTGATTATTTTGCCATAGAAGCAGACACAATGATAGACATTGTGAGGGTGACTTGAATAAAGATTGTTTTTGAATAATTTTATTTAATAGGAATATTTATTAAATTGTGTCATTTAAATGAGAATTATTATTTTCTATCTATATGTCTATATATTTTAATGTTATAGGCATTAGGACATATGATATTAAAAAGGTTATATATAACATAGGTAACACTATTCCATGGGCTTGTTATCAGCAATGACTGTAATTACTAAGACTTAGGCACCAGAGGATAGAGATTAATAGGAAAACATGTGAAAAACGGTATTTTTCTGAAATATCATCTCTTACTTCCAAGAAAATTTCCTAGCTCATTCATTATGCCATGTAACATATGTTACATACTTTAATAAGTGCTCTGATCCTGGTGTCAAACTTGTAAATGTATGATTCTTTATTGCATTAGCAAGACAGTGCCAAAAATGTAAGATATCCACGAGCATCAAATATTTTCATATATTTTTCTTCAATAATAGATACCAAAATTGGATACTTAAAATTGGGGGTAGGGTTGTTTAATAGCTCATATAAAGCAATGTATTTGAGATAGAAAAGCAAACTTTGTTTTTTTCTATTAGTCAAATAAGTATTTTAGTAAACTATGATTTAAAAAAACTTGTAAAAATGCACAAATAGTCTGTAAAATGAATGATGTTAGTCACGATTTCAACTTTCAAAGGGAAATTTAATCTATGTAACGCATATAACACCATTGAAGGCTGTAATTTTGTTTAAAATGCGGCTTTTATGTTGCTTAGGCATTCAGCTTGCAAACGTCATAAGAAACTTAAATAATTAGATGGTTTAATGGCTTCTTTCTGTAGCTCAAACTTTCATTTTGATTTTTTCCTTAGTTTGTTACAGTAACATATGTAACAGGCTGTCAGAGACTAACGCCCCGGAGCACAGAGTGCAAACATCTCTTAAAAGATGCGGCTTGAAATTTTCTTCAAGATAGGATATGTCTGCTAAATTCCCTAGGGGGGGGGGGGGGGGGCAGGACCTTTTTTAGCTCGAAGTATATTAGGACTATTCATCATCTCATACAAAATATGTATTGTAGAATACATTACATAGGTCCAGATAAGCCAAACTGTCTAGCGTACAATCGTAATAATTATTATTTCTCACCCATTAGTTTAAACGTGCGTTTCTGAGCTCAAAAGAACCGCCTCATTGGGACGTTTCTTATGAGACAGTTCTTTTGAGTACCCACAACATACGTTTTTGTTAAGAATTAAGAAAATATTTTTTTAAATACGCACTCTTATTTGGAGGCATGGCGATTAGAAAAAAATAATATTGGTGCTTATTTACCTTTTCAGAACAATATGACGGCTGATCAGATGGTTCCGATATCCCTGCTATGACGTAGTTTGTCCACATTGCATATACTGCTACTGCTCTCTAATATTATGTTGTTATAACGCCATCCATTGGTTATATATTTTCTGAAGCGCCTATGGGTCAAACAGCGAAGATTAAGATCAGACTGCTCATGTGCACGATCTGATTAATACGAGCACTCGCTGTTTGATGGTTGGATCAGGTGCTCATGTCCGTCAGTCGAGAGCATCTACTTCCTTACAGTAAGTATGTGAGCAGCAAAGTTTCTTGCGAGAATGACCATCCAGCGCAATCTTGTCTGACCTTGAGCTGCAGGCAATATGTAACCAAATCTCTAGTCAGCAATTCATTGGTGCTGTAAATGCTCATGTTTTCACGTTTCTGTTTGATGGTGTCCGCGTGTGGCAGTTTGTCGAGCGATGCTTCTTCTACTACCATTCTACTAGGCATTGAGGAAAATATCTCCATAGGATGTAAGACAGCATATTCCTTAATGGGAGCCCGTTTCTACATTAAAGTATGACTGAATTGGTTCCTGTGGTCAACTTTTGTCTTACGAGGAATGATATATGGCCTTGAAGCTTTATTGTTGAGGAAGAAAAATTTTGAGTCACTTGAAAAATTCCAAAGGAAATCACTTAAGCAGATTCAGGGACTGCCAGATAAACCACCGAATTCAGTAGTATTGACATTGTTGGGAATCCCGCCTGTAGAAGTAGCAATACACAAAAACTTTTTGAATCTATTTATGAACATTATAAATTATAAACATCCGTTGAATACCAAATCGCAGAAAGGCAGCTAGCCAAGAAGGATATCGATGTTAAGAGCTGGTTCAATTATATCAGGTCTACACTAAGACTATACAATCTACCATCCGCATACACACTTTTATAGCAAGATATTACAAAACTGCAGTAGAAGAAACTTGTGAATAGCTCAACAGCTACTTGTGTGGAAAACTCTTGGAAAACTGAGGTTGCGGTCAAATTTTCACTCAAGTATGTAAATTTAGACTCGCTGAAGGTGGGACAGAGTTACCCAATATAGTCTACTGTTAGGTTAAATACTTTGGACAAGAAGGCACACCTAAAATGCAAGATTTTAACGGGCTTATATATCCTGCAGAGAAACCGCGCGGTGTTCAACCAATATGCAGTTGATCCGATATGCAAAGTATGCTTGAAAGCACCTGAAACAAGATAGCACTTTATTTGAGAATTTTCAGTGTTTAAATCTGAGAGGCAAGAATTCTTGGACAAAGTGAAAACTAATCCAGATTTGTCATATTTAAAATGAAATAATGATAATAATGATGATAATAATATACTTTATTTCTAGAGGGTGACACATTTAGCTAAGACTAATCTTCGATGAGGCCCTCACTTACTACATACAAAAATGTACAAAATGAAATTACTAGGACATGACGTTTATAAACATGAACATCTAAAATGCGTAGAGTGATAAGGAAAAAAGTGAGTATATATGCATATATACATGTACGTGTATATTAAATATATTTGATTGGAAACCTACTAAATCCAGAGACATTAACTCAGCTAGTGTTGGACGCGTCTGCAGTCATCAAGACACGAAAGAGACAGGCAGAGATTCTTGATGCGATATAACTCCATGCAAGAGAACGCACCTTTGTACGGATCACTGCCTTTAGTTGACTATCGATGAATAATTAAAAAGTTTTGTAAGACGAAGTAACGTGTTAGAAGAAGGGTTTCTGATCATATCAAAATAGGTAGACCAAATGCAAATTATGGCCATAGTTTCGGCTCACAGAATTTTGGCATACAAGAAAATATTGAGGCCTTCCCAGTGGGTACCCATCCGCTTGTTCCTATGAAATGATTCGCTGTGTTCCGTTGTTCCTCAATTCAAAATCTTAGTTTTCTGTGTTCCCTGCTCCTTGAAAATTTTATCCCTCTGATCATCAGATTTTAAACAATTTTCCAACTTGTTTTATTAAATTAATTGAGTTTTCTATTTGTGTATTCCAAATACTGATTTGTTGACACCAGGCAATGCAAAATATGCATCGTAATTCCGGGCAACTATACTTGATAAGAGAAAAAGATCACAGGGCTCACCCGGTAGGCGTCACCCAGTGAAAATAGACTCATCCAATAAAAATAATGCTCATTCAGCCCTTTAACAGTTGAGGTTAGAAAGAGAAACTAGTGATGGGGTGGGAAGTAACTTGGAAATAGGTTGAAAAATATATGAGCGGATGTGATATTTTGCGTTTTGGGTCATTATATTTTTTAGGGTGGCTGAGAACTAAATTTTCATGTGAAGTGCATCACGGGCTATACAATATGCACCAGTCATTTGTAACCACTGCTTCACCCAAGCCCCTGAGCGTGAGGGTGGGGATAGCCTGGCAAATGTGCTGTGATTTTACTTTTACATTGTCTCCATAATGTGGAGGAAATGTACGTGTTTGATAGACATAGCCAACCATGGCAGTTTAGTACAATAACAGACTGTCATGGTTTTGCCAGCTAGCTGTCCCCACAGTGTGGTGGTTAAGTACTATGGGGAACTGCAGACACAATATGAAAGTCCTCGACATTCTCCTGGGAAGAGGGGGGGGGGGGCCGCAATGGTCACAAATGATTAGTGCATAAAGGCGAAATAAATTATGCACACCAGCCATTTGTAACCACACCCCAGCCGGGCAAATAAGCTTTTAGTACAGGGTCATGCCATGCAACCAGAAAATCAAAGTCCCCGCAGTTCCCCCACTCTGTGGGCTGTAGTTACGAATGACTTGTGTATTAGACGATGTAGAACACATCCAAATGATGTGACTCCCGTTTACATATGGCCCTCCGCGCGAGAAAACCTGTCTTCGTAGGCTTGCAAACAACAAAGATGCAGACCGGCCTGCGCATCCGCACAGTCTGCTCTGCGCCTCTGTTATTCGTTTAGGGAAAGCGCCATATCTAAGCTTGCTACTAGCGAAATTTCGATTTTCTAGCTAGTCTCTGTAGCTGTGGAGACTGGTTTGAGTCTCACTATGTGGGAGACCCCGAAGACAGGTTTTCTCGCGACAAGGCCCATATCTGAATAAAAGCCTCATCATTTTTCTTTTTTTTTAAATATTATTATTTGTTGCACTTGTAATATTTGTCCTAGAGCTGTCGAGATACGAGGCCACGACGCGAGAAAACCTGTCTTCTGGGTTTCCAACAAAGCGAGTCTCAAACCAGTCTCCTCGGTTTAACCGGCTTTTTAGAAAACTGAAGCTTCGCTCGTAGCGACATCTAGATATGACTCTTCCAAAAAGCAGATAACAAAGTTGCGGATGAGACTGCGCGGATGCGCAGGCTGATCTGCGTTTTTCTTGGTACAAATCACCGAAGACAGTTTTACTCAGTGGCAGTCCAATTGCTTTATGTCATTTTACCATGAGCGCTTAGAAAGCAAGATGCGAAATTTGATTTTCGTGAAATATGATATAACTCAGACAGAATTGTTATTTGCGCAGTCTCTTCAAAGCATTTGCAGTGTGTATGTAGACACACCAAGAGTAATCCTGCTAGTGTCCGTTTTCTTTATCATACAACCTGATATACGCAAGTAAACATAGTAATCATTGAACTGTATAAACCACGTGCTACCCATATGAAATACATTGAGGGAAAATGAGGAGTTTTCTAAATCGAAAACGACTAAGTTATTTTATTTTACAAGATATTCCAGGCTTGTATTCCAATCTTAAATGGTCAAACATTCAATTGTATATTAGGCGGTAATATACTATCTGCATGTGCAAAATTTCAGTCCAAAATGATATCATTAAAGACATTTTAAAAAAGAAAAACGATGTCCACTGAATTTCTGACGGCACAGTAGTTTTAACGTCTATCAGACGGTGCCTCGAAAAGTCAACGGGGGAACGCTACGAAACAGAACAGAACAGAACATAGCAGTAACATATTTTTTGTAAGGGGAGCGCAGTGGCGCAGTGGTAGAGTGCTGACTCGAGATCCAGGGGCCGCGGGTTCGAGCCTCACCGGCGTCACTGTGTTATGTCCTTGAGAAAGAACATTAATCCTAGCTTAGTACGCGTTCAACCCAGGAAGACCCGTCCTTTTATAACTGAAAGATTGTTGATTGGACGTAAAGAATCAAATCAAACAAACAAAAACATAATTTTGTCATTTGTGTTTGCTTTACAAGTAGGCAAGAGATTTTTGTACTAGTTCTTCGTAGATTTTTCTTAGATATGAAGCATAATAATAATACGGGGTTTTCTGTATATACGCAGTAGACAAATAATTTTCCAAACATTGCAGCCCATGTATTGGATTCCTTTTTTGAAGGAAGCCAATTTGTTCTTTGTTTCATTCCTTATCGTTTCTGTCTCTGTTTTTTCTTGGATACACCGAACAAAAGATTCCCGAGGCCCTGTTGCCTCATTTGGACCAGTGATTAAGGGAGAGATGTCGTTTATAGATATTTCTCTTTTTAGCTCTGGTGACCATTTTGTCCAACGGACCAGAGCGATCTGTGCAATTTTGGTAGAGGGCATTATGAGAAACATTCAGTGAAAAAAATTTGAATTCGGAACAGTGGTTCAGGAGAAGACGTCAAGATATTTCTTATCTGGAGCTCAGGTGGCCATTTTGAACTGTTTGTGAAATTTTGGTAGAGGGCATCATGAGAAACAGTTCTATGGAATTATTTTGAATTTGAACCAGTTGTTCAGGAGATGTCGTTTAAAGATATTCCTTATCTCCTCAAAGCCTGGTTTTGAGATACAATTTTTGTGTTTGCCAATCTTCCCTTTAAGGAATATGAACAGGTTGCTTTGACTGTTTTGCTATTGGTTGTAGGTATTGTGTCTCTCTTATTTACTTGAGTATTCTAGGATCTGTAATTGTTACCTTATCTACAGCACTGGTTGCCATTTTGTTCGATGGAGCAAGACCATTTGTGCAATTCTGGTAGAGGGCATTATGAGGAACATTTCTGTGAAATTATTTTGAATTTAGACTAGCGGTTCAGGAGAAGACATCTTTTAAACATATTACTTATCTACAGCTCTGGTGGCCATTTTGTTCGATAGAGCAAGACCATTTGTGCAATTCTGGTAGAGGGCATTATTTGAAATAATTATGAATTTGGACCAGTGGTCTAAGAGAAGGTGTTGTTTAAAGATAGTTCTTACCTACAGCTCTTGTGGCCATTTTCTCCGTGGAGTGGAATCATTTATGCTAGTAGGTTGGTAGAGCGCATAATGTGAAACATTTTTGCGAAATTATTTTGAATTTGGACCAGAGGTTCAGGAGAAGATGTTGTTAAAAGATTTTTCTATCTACACCTTTGGCTGCCATTTTGTTCAACAAAGCGGAACCGTTTGGGCAATTTTGATAGAGCATTCATTATGTGGAGCATTCATGTGAAATTATTTTAAATTTAGACAAGTTGTTCAGTAGGAGATGGCGTTAAAAGATAGTTCTTATCTACATCTCTAGTGGCCGTTTTGTTCGGCGGAGCAAAACCATGATGAACCGCAAATTTCACACTTTGTAAATTTCACATAATGTGAAGATTTGGTACCAATACGTCATTTTTGGCAAATGTTAAATTTACGTACGTTCAATTTCGATAATTCTTAGGGTGAAAAATTCGTGCTCAATTACACATTTTTATCATTTTTAACGTGTAAACTGGTACGATTTTTTTTCATATGCGAAGAATTTGTACCAAATTTTCATAAATGTGAAAAATATGTACCAAATCCTCACACGTGTGAAAAAGCGGTACCAAATCCTCACATCTGTGGAAAAATTGGTATCAAATCATAGCATGTGAAAAAGTTGTATCAAAACTCACACATGTGAAGAACTGGTACCGAATCCTCACATATGTAAACAATTGGTACCAAATTATCACAGATGTGAAGAACTGGTGCTTAACCGTTACAGATGTCAATGACAAAACTGTGAAGAATTGGAATCGAGAGCAAAATGCAGCAGATTTGGGGGATATATTATCAATGTGAGGGATACGCATGTATGCTAAATGAAATTTGACTTTGTGCGTATTTTTCACACAGTGTAAGATATTTCTTATAAATATGTGACCTACTGGTATCAATTTTACACGCGCTCTGAGGAATTTGGTATCAATTCTTCACAGTGAGAAATGCGAAGTGAAATTTGCGGTTCAACAAAGCCGTTTGTGCAAGTTTGGTAGAAGGCATTATGAGAAACATTTCTGTGATTGATTTTTTTTTAATTTGAAGCTGTGCTTTAATAGATGTCGTTTAAAGATACTTCTTATCTAGAGCTCCGGTGGCCATTTAGTTTAGCAGAGCAGAGCCATTTGTTAAAGGGCATTATGGGAAACATTTTATGAAATTATTTCAAATTTGGGTAAGTTAAAGTGGTGAAGATGTCTTTTAAACCATTTTCATAGAAAATAAACTTTAGCTCTGGTGGCCATTTCGTTTGGGGAAGCAAAACGATTTTGTGCAATTTTGGTAATGAGCATTATGGTGAACGTTCATGTAAACTTACTTTAAATTTGGACCAGTGCTTAAGATGTTGTTTAAATGTGTTCTATATTTAATTCCCGTGGCCATATTGTTTGGCGGAGCGAAACCATTTGTAAAATATTTGGTAAAGGACATTATGGGGAACATTCATATGCAATCATTTTGAATTTGAATCAGTACCTGGTTCAGGATGAGATCTCGTTTAAAGGATTTTCTTAGAAAATTATATTTTCATCTTTGGCCGCTATTTTGTTCGGTAGAGCGGAACCATTTGTGCAATTTTGGTAGAGGGCATTATGGGTAACATTGATTCAGATTTGAAATTATTTTAAGCTTGGACCGGTGGTTCAGGAGGAGATGTCGTTTAAAGAACAAGTTTACGGACGACGTACGACGGACGCTCTGGTGAGCTAAACATAATATACGATACGAATATATGAAACATATGTCACTCAGGCTTGACTGAATACGCCCTGGTGTACTCGTTGTTTATGCGTCGAGATCTATCCGCTGTACCATAATACACTTGTAAAACTGAACATGAGATATGGCACTATTTTCCAAACTGTTTGCTTGCTTTTTTCTTGATACTGTTGTTGTTTTCGTTCTTGTGTTTATTGGTCCGCCATATTTGCCGGAGAATACTGGGTTTTACAGAGTTTGCTTTTTGTAATTGTTTTGGTATGATTTATGGAGGTCTCAGATGACGCAAAACTTTTCAAGCTCCATTCACATGAGCACAAAATTTTCCCTGCCCATGAATTATATAATGGAAGTTATGTTGGCATTTTGAAGGTTATGACCACGAAAAATGATACCCTCCGCAGACCTGTTCAGTGCAAGAAAATCGTCTCATTTGTGCGTTTAGGTAGATATGAATATTACAAATGTCATACTAAAGTGAGTTTAGCATAAACAATTGTAATAACCTCAAGACTTGGCCCAAATGTTATAAATTTTTGTCATTCTCAACTCAACTGAGCATGAACTTTATCATGCTCATCAATGTTATAATGCCAACAATTGTTGGCATTTTAACATTTATTAGCAAGATTTATACAAATCTGAGAATTGAAAAGCAAGGAAGGTCTTTATTTTATTGCATTTAAGTTTTTTATGAGCAGTTTAAATTTCATGTTCAGTTGACATGAGCATGGGAAAAGTTTTATAACCTCCTCAAGGACTGGTTTTGAGGAAATGCAATTTATGTGTTTGTCAATCTTCCCTTTAAGGAATATGAACAGGTTGCTGTGACTTTTTTGCTATTGGTTGTAGGTATTGTGTCTCTCTTATTAACTTGAGTATGCTAGGATCTGTGATTATTACTTTATCTACAGCGCTGGTTGCCATTTTGTTCGACGGAGCAAGACCATTTGTGCAGTTTAATTAGAGGGCGTTATGTGAAACATTTCTGTGAAATTATTTTTAATTTGGACTAGTGGTTCAGGAGAAGACATCTTCTAAAGATATTACTTATCTACAGCTCTGGTTGCCATTTTGAACTGTTTGTTCAATTTTGGTAGAGGGTCATTGTCATCGACCGGAAGCATTTTTTTCAAATACTGGCCTGTTTTATTTGAGCATTGTGGGTACATGTGACATATTTGTTTACCAAATGCGTGACAGAGTCATGTGATTCGCCCGATTGGCTAATTCAATATTGTTTATCAAGCGCGTCATCACGTGTCACTGAAACCGTTTCCATGAAATAGCCTTGCGGAGAATGCTTTCAAAAATGTTTCAGTGCATAAAATATGATCAGTCTTTGGCTAAATACTGTAATACCTATTATTTTAATGGTTTGGCTACCAAAGCTGACTAGATGTCTCCACCGAAGGATTATTTATAGGCATTCAGTGCTTGTTACTTTTTAACGTAGGTGTTTTGAGTAATGCATACCGCGTAACAACACAAACCCGATTTTTCAGTCGTGATGTCCCATAGCAGACAGGTTGATTCGTTGAGTATCGCGCCTGCGCAGACATTATGAGAAACAGTTCTATGGAATTATTTTTGAATTTGAACCAGTTGTTCAGGAGATATCGTTTGAAGGTATTCCTTATCTCCGCAAGGCCTAGTTTTGAGATGCAATTTTTGTGCTTGCCAATCTTCCCTTTAAGAAATATTAACAGGTTGCTGTGGCTGTTTTGCTATTGGTTGTAGGTATTGAGTCTGGCTTACTAGGATCTCTGATTATTGCCTTTTCGAGTTATGTTTATTGCATTCGACAGAGACAGTCTATACTTCATAAGCATTCACTAAAAGTTGGAAATCAAAGATTGAAACACATGTGAGCAAAATGTATAGAACTTTATTTATAAAACGATTGTAATACTGTTTAAAACCTTAATATAATAGATACTTAAATACATCAAAACATCTTATATACCAAGTAGACATATGCATCTTAAAAAGGATTGAATAGAACGTCACCTGGCCCCAAGGTTATATGTAACATTTTTCATGCAAATGAAATTTCAAATCCTCATCAAAAGTAAAATAATGACCTTTCTTGCTTTCAAACTCTCAAATGTTGTATTTATCATGCTAAGAAATGTTAAAATGAAAACAATTGTTGGCATTTTAACATTTATGAGCATGATAAATTTTATGCTCACTTGAGTTGAGCATGAAAAAAATGTTTATAACCTTGTGGTCAGTCTGTTAGGCCTGCATATCGAATATGAATCATGCAAATACACTGCTCAAAATATTTAAAGGAACACTGCATGTTTTGCCATTGATCATAATACAAATGCATTCATAGTCTGACTCATAGCAAGAGTTGGGTTGATAAGGCCAAAACATGTTTGTCCTGTGATAAGTTTGGTTACCGATCAAGGACGATGTTTCTTGATCAAAATGAAGTAAGCCTTTTCCAGAAATCTCCATGGAACGCTTTATGTAAAAATGGAATTTTGTTAAAAATACCCCTTTTTCAAAACCAAATTTTAAGGCGTTTTTTCAATCAAAAACCACAACGCCGTCATTTTTTACACTCAAAAGCCTTTTAATGTTCCAGAAATCATTAGGTTACGCTATTAAAAACATTCGAAGATTTTACTGAGTTCCAGAAAAAGTTGTCATTTTCAAGAAAATCAAAAATTACAAAATTTGAGCCATGAACTTGAGCAGCGATTGTTTTGTTAAAACCTTTATTTAAATCATCAATACTTTGACTCTCTTTGCAAAGATCGCGAAAGAAGCTGGGTTTTTACCTTACTGTCTAGTGAAATGTATGGCTTGTCTATAGGACAGGGGTTAGCATTATCACCTATGGAAAAGTATCAGGTGTTCCTTTAAATATTTTTAGCAGTGTAGTAAGGTGTCAGATTAACCCATGTTAGCCTAGTGTCGTTTTTATGGGACATAGGCAAACAGTGACGACCCAGATCAGACAAAAAACGAAGCGTCTGATCAGAGTCTCCACTTTGGCCTAAAAAATGTTCTGGTAAGATTGGAACATAAATGAAAATACCACTCAACATCCCTTAAACAGAAATGGACTGGTCCAATTCATTTGGGTGCGAACTTCTATTCTTGAATGCTAAACTAGAGTAGCCTGGGTCATGGAGACTAGAATGCCTCAAGAAGAATAATGCGAGCAGCGAGTGCCCTGATAATACTGCTTATCGATGCAGTCTAGAAAAGACATTCGCTTGTAGCATTACTGGTACCTAACCCCCTACCCTCAAACCCTAAAAAACGGACACACTTCAGGACGGATTTATAATGATCATTGATAGTCTAGTTATATGCATACACTCCTTTATGTTTATTGGGACTCTGTATCGCCAACTTTCTTTCTCGTTCGTTCACACTCAGCATTGGTAATTCTTCCACACTGGGCACTGCAACAAAAACAAGAAATATACTTTTAGACTCATCACGGAAACAACATTGAAGGGTTAGTAGCTTAGCTTTTACCTACTAAGCCGTCTGCTGAGAACCTTTTCAAACGGTTTGGAGCCAGATCAGGCCCGACAAAATGTCGGGCCTGATCTGAATCCAAACTGTTTGACACTCTGATGGTATTCCTGAAAGAGTTTTTCGAAAAGGTTTTATACTGAAAAAAATCAACAGAAGACAAAAAGTATGAAAATATCATCCAGCGTGCAAAAGTTAGATGAGCCTATGCAAGACACAATATGAGCGCACGAGAGTTCGGGTGCCTATGGCAAATCCGTAGTCATTAATTAACTCTTTTCATGCTGGGTAATTTTGTCATGATTTTTGTCATCTGCAGATATTTTTCAACATAACTTTTCAAAATATTCTTTAAGTTAAATGGCGTTTCGCTGGCGGGCAGATGATGGCCCAACATTGAATGCTGGCTCGGTAGCTTTGTGAATGTCCAGGTGATCCGGCCCAGTATTGCTAAGGAACCCTATAGCTTTGTGATTTTCCAGGGTGGCGAGGGAGGGGGGGGGTCCGGTCCCCTATCCCCACCTCTGAATCAGCGCATGTTAATTACTGATAAACAGATTAACAAATTGATGGAATTGCGTTCATTATTCAACTATACTCATCCCAAAAACAATTCTGTGCAAAGGTGACCCAAGGTTGTTACTTATAGGTGTTTACTTGCAGCTCAATTGTTTGAAGAATAAAATAAAATAAGTGTCTATAGGTCTTGAGTGTTCACTGTGGTTGGTTGAAACTCTTATAACTTTAAACTGCTGCGATTATAAAATCTTTGTTACGAGCATGCGCGGATCCAGAAAGTTTTGCCAGAGAGGATTCAACTCTGACGTCTGGCCTGATGCTGGCTTGGTAGCTTTGTGACTTTTCAGACCAGAATTGTCTGTCCACCCCCTCTGGATCCGCGCATGAGAAGAGTAAAATAATTGTCTGAGATGTGGTCGGTATGGGCCATGAGCCTCCAATGTCTGGATGATAACTAGACTTTATACTTACAATTAACTTGTGTTTCTTTTGGGTTAATAAAGCCTCTGTTAGGAGAGTATAAGATACGTCTGAGATGTGGTCGATATGGACCCTCTGTGCTCAACGTCTGATTAAAGTTTTCTTCATCGTATACACCAACAAGACCTTCAAGTATATAACAAACAATCACATTAGTACCATAGATGTAGATAAACAAAATGTTTAAGGGTAAAATTGTAGATATTTTCTTACCCATCTGTTATCACATTTGTTTTTGGTGCTCATTGCTAATTGAGACGATTCTTTTGAGTACCCACAACATATGTTAGGGTTGAGAAATAAGACAAATATTTTTTATTACGCACTCTTAACTAAAGGCCTGAACTTAGTACCTTCGTCATTGACGTAGCTCCCATTACGTAGTATACGCACATGCATAATATAAATAGTAACACTCCAGGGAGCTCATCTAATGTGATTTTCCATACCACTAGGAACTGCTCTTAAAGGCAAGAATTCGCTCCCGGATTTACTTTTAAAAGAAGTTCCAATATAAAAAGGGACATAATTGTAGAGAATCAATGCTTGATACAGTAGTCTCCATTTGATATACGTAACTTTTTCAACGTTCTGGATACGCCTTGGTTCGTGAAAACCACATCACTTCCAGGTCCATCTTCACATATTTATTATGGGCCAGTTCATGAGAGTTTGGTACTTGTCGCATATGCAAGCAGCCAGGACTCAGACTACCCTGTCCAGATGCACTGTCTCACCAGAGACTTCCCTGTTTGCACGGACACAATGTAGGGAAAAAGATGAAGACTGGGGTCAACATTTACGCTTCTAGCTCCGCCAGAGAGCAGTAAGGTGTTAATAAAACATTTAAATTTGTGGGACAGTTACTATTTATTTTTATTGTGTGCAATTGCAGGAACCATATCGGCTCCTTTTTTGAGTTCAAAACCCCTCACAAAATAATATCACCGAAAAAAACTAACACAGAACCTTCTTAAATTATTTCGATATATGAACTGCAGAGGCCCATGATACAGGTACAGTAAAACATGTGTAAAACGGCCACTCCTCTTGGAGCATTCTGCATTACTTTTGACCTGCAGTAAGCGATAATTGGTCTTGAAAGCCAATTCTCAGTCTGTTTTATACAAGTTTTACTGAAGTATCATATGCCTATGATGAACTGTGAATAGGTTGTTATCGTAGGAGCTTTGTTTTTGATTGTTTGTAATGGTGCTTTACATGCCAGTCAACAATTGTTCAGTCATGTCGGGACGATTTCGTGCCTTCTTGGGTTGAACGGTTGAACCAGTACTAAGCAGAGGGTAAAGCAGCAAAGAAAGCATTGTGAGACTATCAACTAGAAGCTGCGAGTCATGTGTCAACCCTGCCACCACAATAGCCTAGAAAGTTACCTACAGTGTCTCTAAACCGTTCATATAGACCCATAACAGACTGCTCATCCTAGAACAATCTGATCAGGCCCTAGATGTTTATCTGCAGCTTGAAAAGAGTATGTTGTGTCAGCGAAATTATGCAGACAAGCAGAATTATTTTTCCTTCTTTTGTGGATAAAGATAAAGACTACACTGGCAATGAGTGAACATTTTTTTTCTCATTCACACAATAAGGTTGTTGCTTCTTTTTTTACTCTTAAAACCAGTGCTATTGTTATTGATTCCGTTGTTTTGTGACCATAGCGATTCCTTTTATGACCCAACCGAATAAACATTTAAAAATAGATACTGTAACTGCAGATAAACATCTAGGGCCCTAATCGATTGCTCCACGATGAGCAGCCTGGTCTGTAAAAAACAGGTAAAAAAAAGTATATATGAGCCGCGACATGGGATTTCCAACAATGTGGGATGTGCGACCAGCAAAGGCTCAGACCAGCCTGCGCATACGCGCAGTCTGATCAGAGTCTTTGCTAGTCGCTTAGATATTCTATGATTCATAGGCTACTGGCCAAACATTATTTGGAGTTTCTATACTTAACAGGAGGCTGCACAGGCTCGTCTGAGTCTACACTTGTCAAAATGCCACATTGTTGGAAATCACATGTCACGGCTCATGTGTTTGAAACCTCACAATGTCTTACAAGATGGTGCAGTTCTTGCTTTATTGGTCATTATCATCCTACTGCAGAAAAAAGTTTCCATTCGACCATAAAACAAGATCCTTTCATATAGATCTACTTACCATCTACGTAGCAGACTCTACTTCCGCCATGACCGAGAACCTCTTTGATGTGACGCCAACTTCCTCCAATCCTTCCCTGACGTAATCTAAAAGAACATTGCAGAACATTTCCATGTAAAGTTAGCAGTCCTCGTAAAAGCATGAACTAACACATACATGTATACAGTTTCTCTGATTTCTCAAAGAATATATGGTCCTCGATGCGACTAAACCTGTCTTCGGGGTTTCGGACATAGCGAGACTCAACCCGATCTTTTCAGCTACAGAGACTAGCTAGAAAATTGAAAGTTTGCTCGTAGCAAGTTTAGATATGATACTTTCCAATAAGCGAATAAAAAAGGCGCTGATCAGACTGCGCAGATGCGCAGGCTGGTGTGGGCTTTTGCTGTTTGCAAACCCCCGAAGACTGTTTTTTTCGCGTTGATGCCCATTTTTGTTAGATGTTTAATGGAAGCGTCTCTAGAGATGATTCCATCAAGCAACACAATGAATGTTTGTAAGGTAATATTAACAACTATATATACTATGCACAATAAATTGAACAATTTCTTATGTTTCGCATCTTTTTTGTTCATCTTAGAGCAATACCAAATAATTTAAATTGCAATGACGAGAAGGCGATTTTAGGCAAATGAAACCACGAATTTACAAATAGGCATTTACAGCGAGTAGGGTTCAGTAAGCAAAACGCATGTCCTTTTGTAATGCAAAAGTGACAAGCATGTGAGTTTTGTATTGTCTCTTTGGCGTTATACACTTGTTAAATTTATTGGCTGTGCTACAGATGTGATAGAAATTTTATGCTGAAAAGCGTCAGCTGCCGTCAATGGCGTTAAAGTATAATCATTTGGTAAATTTTCTAAGGGTTTATTTTGTGTTTCAGTTCAACAAAGAATCAGGTTTCAATATTTTTACAGCCTAGAAATGTAACCTACATCATGGTTAAGTCAACCCTTAGTTAACTGAAAACAGCGCAACGCGTTTGTGACATAACGGTGAATTCAGTCTGTAACTTTGGGTTATGCTCTGTAGCCTTCAAAAATATGTGTCTTTACTTGTTGAGATGCATCTTACAGTGTTACATTATACCGATAGGAAACCCCTTTTAAAGTCCGCAACGTAAAAAGTATGATAAAAACGTCAAAGTGAAACTTGGTGCTTTATATTTCGTAGGATTTCAGCAAATTTTTGGATGTGTTTTGCTTTTTCTTGGTTTCAGTGACTAAGCAATCGCTTCAAAATGTTTTTGGCTCCCCCTTTTGAGCAGAAATGCCCACTTTGTTCTGCACGTCACAGTCCAAAACTCCTGTATTTTTTACATGGCAATCCTTGTCTAATGCTCTGCGCTTATATCATCATACCAGAAGATGTTGATGGATTGACCCATACGAAAAAAAGTGTTAGATTTATTTTGCATAGTTCATTATTTCAACAAAAAAAAACTGATGTTGTGACATAAATTGGAAGACCTGAATTGGGATATCTTTAAGCATATTTGTGTGAGCTGATGTCGGTTTATAAACATCTGAGTGACCTACCTTGAAAGACCTGGATGGGGGTATCTGAAATCAGTGACCTACCTGGAAAGACCTGGATTTTGGGTATCTGTATCAATCTGTATCTATAATCATATTGATGTGAGGTCGGTTTGCTAACATCTCAGTGCCTACCTGGGTAACCTGGATTTGAGGTATCTGTATCAATCTGTATCTGTAACCATATTGATGTGAGCTCAGGTTGTTAACATCTCAGTGACCTACCTGGAAAGACCAGGATTTGGGGTTTCTGAATCCATATGTATATGTAACCATATTGATGTGAGTTCTGTTTGTTAACATCTCAGTGACCTACCTGGGACGACCTGGATTTGGAGTATCTATAACCATCTGTATCTGTAAGCATATTGATGTGAGCTCGGTTTTATAACGTCTAGGTGACCTACCTTGAAAGACCTAATGATGTAAGCTTAGTTTGTTAACATCTGAGTGACCCACCTTGAAAGACATGTATTGACGGCATCTGTAAGCATATTGATGTGAGCCCAGTTTGTTAACATCTAAGTGACCTACCTTGAAAGACGTATTGGTGTAAGCTTGGTTTTTTAACATCTGAGTGACCTAACATGAACGACCTGGATTGGGCGTATATGTAACCATATTGATGTGAGCATCTGAGTGACCTAGCCTTCCTGGGAAGACGATCTAGATTGAAATATATGTAAGCATATCGATGTGAGCTTGGTTGTTAATATCTGACTGACCTACCTTGAAAGACCGGGATTGGGGGTATCTGTAGGCATATTGATGTGAAATTGGTTTGTTAACAACCGAATGACCTACCTGGGAAGACAAGGATTGGGGTATCTGTAGGCATATTGGTGTGAGCCGGGTTTGTTAATAACTGAGGGACCTACCTTGGAAGACCTGGGTTGGGGTATCTGTAAGCTATTTTTGAAGTGAGATCAGTATATGAACGCTGGAACTTTGTGTTGAAGTCATCTTCTGCAGGTTTCTTTGTATTCTGAAATGAAACAAAATGTACTTTCGGTTTGGTTCGATGAAAGCGCTGTATATAATAGTATCCCAATTATAAAGCATGTTCAATTGTAAAAACAATATATAAACTCGTCTCATGCATAGATTTTGCTGCCATACTATATAGATGCTTTTCAAATTGCAGACTAAACATTTTTGGAAAGATTGCAGTATGAGCTGGGTCTACATACAATTTTTTGCAATTTGGGTTTAAAATGCATGACAACAGATGGTCCTGCAGGCAGCTTTCAGTGCTGTGAATGGTTAAACATGTCTTACAGTGATAATGATGCCACTCTGTAATTGTAAGACTCAGCCAGCACATGATATTTTGGCACATTGCATTATCGAACAACGCAGTCTCAGGCGAACCTGCACAAATGTGCAAACACACTAGAGCCCATGCTGCTCGCATACGCAAAGTATGGATGAAGATAAAGTCTCAACCAAAAATTTAGATCTCTAGCGCCGCTATATATAGATATGTCAGCATGCGCCTTTAAAGGAAGCTTTTGCGCATATTTAAAAAGTACCAAAATATATCCAATGTTCAGGGGCTCATCCAGGCCCTGTCCTCAGGCTAGGGTAGGGGTTAGGGTTAATGACTCTCCTTTGCTGCGTGGCTATAATTAGGGTTAGAGTTATAGTAGTGTTTGGTCTAGCCTAGAGTTTGGGGTCTGGTACAATTTATCATCCTTTAACGTCTTTTCATTCCACTAGGCAACGTGTAAAAATATAACAAGGTATTACCATTTGCGTTTCTCTCCAGTTCCCATCTGAAACTGTGACTGGTACCCCCGTCCGCATATCCCGGCCCCCAGGCATTTTCATCCATTCATTCATCTTCCCATATGTAGTCCTGAAAGAAACAGATAAATAAAAGTAGTCACTCAATCAATCAATTAATCAATCAAGCACATTAGATCAGCTTGCCTTAACCACGCAATGTGCATCAAACAAGCAAGTAGCAAGTACAGTAAATTCGAAGTGCTCGGGACTAGAGTTTTATTTTAGAATTTTCAGTAGTCCGTAGACATAAAAGCATTTACCCCGCTCTCACCCCCCACCCCCCCCCCCCCCCCCCCAAAAAAAAAAATGATTATTTTCAGATTTCCCAGTCAAACGTATGTTTTGTGTGTGTAAAAGAAACGTCTCATAGGCAGTTATTTAAATAGATCATGAATAGGTCCTATTCTCCGAATCCATTGTATTCGAAATTTATTTCAAAGTAGGGAGCATTTCGAAAAATCGGAGTTCGAACTTATGAGATTGTACTGTATATCCAAACCCTTATGGGCGGATAACAGTGGCGCTGATCAGACTGCGCGAATGCTCAGACCGATCAGCGTCTCTGTTGTTCACATAAAAACAATTGGTTCACTGACATGGTTACTGGGTAATTTTCATGATTTTTTTGCCCTCTGCTGATTTGTTTATCAACATATTAGTTCGTGAATAAGATTAGAGTGTCAAACAGTTTGAATTCAGATCAGGTCCGAAGTTCTGTCGCGCCTGATCTGGGTCCAAATTGTTTGCAAGGATCAGCAGCAGAGCTAGCGGGCAAATAGTTAACTATTATACATATACCCGCCCGTCCGATAGCGGGTAAAAATCCGCCCGCCCGATCAGTTGAAAGAAATCCGCCGCCGACATGATCATGTTGTAAAATTTCCAGGACTGTCAGACATGATCCCTAATAATGGGTGGCTTGCGTGATGTAAAAAAAACTTGGACTTAAAATTACAGCTATTTAATGGTATCTGACAGGCAAATATTAAACTGGTCTCGGCCATATTAGTCTGTTCGCTGTAAAAAGAAATGATTTATCAGCCTACTCGGTTTCCAAAGTGTGTTTCGTATTCTGCGTGTCTTCCTTAGAATCCATAGACTCAGATGTTCGATCTGGGCCCGACAAGTTTCTAGAGTAGAACTGTAGGCTCGGGTAGGGTTGTGGGAGTTTGTCCGGGGCCGGCAACAATCGAATCCCGCACGCCATCGTCCTGCTAGAGGACCACGTCCTGTAAGACTCCTCGCTGGGGCACCAAGAACGGAATAACGTAACGTCGATGGTTTAACCTAGCGTCATGGATACCAACGTTATTATGGTGTCTCTGTCACGTCACGTGTCATGTGTGGCGTCACTCACACCGTACAAATTCAACGCTAAGTTTTCGATCTTACTAGAGACGTTGCCTTATCGCATATGCGGAAAACCTCCTTTAAACGTCTATGCTGAAGTTTCATGTGGGTCGGAGTATTCACCTTCATCCATTTTTTGTGTTTGCGAGCACGAAGGCTCTGGCAAGCCTGCGCATTCGCGACTGAGCATGGACAAATGTTCGTAATGAGCTCTTTAACCGAAGCAGTGGACCAGTACAGTGTTGAGGGAGAAAAACCGACCCGTAATGGAGAATGTCGGTGAAATCATAAATGCACTGTAACGCTTCTTTTAAGAAACCATTCACCTTTCTTTTAAGAAACCATAGCAGAGTTTACTGAGACGGTACACACAAAACATTTCGCTTAGAATATTGTCTTTTACATGTTTTAACAATTTGCATGCTGGGTAATTTTGCATTTTTGCCGTCAAAATCAACCTTTTCGGGAAAAAATCAGGAATATCATCAGAGTGGCAAACAGAATGGATCCAGATCAGGTCCGACGTTTTGTCTGGCCTAATCTGGGTCCAAACTGTTTGCAAAAGTTATCAGCAGACGACAATAGTAGGTCAGCAGGCAGTTTTTGTGTTTACACTCATATATATAGTACCAAAAAATACTATTTTAGATCCTGGTAGTGCTAACGTAACCTGACTGCCACCTACCTATAACTCCTGTTTCTATCCATGTAATGCGCATGCTTGAACAATTCGTCTTCAATAGGGACAGTCTCCCACAAGGATTCCCTAATATCAGGTAGATTCCAATTGGAATCCTTCGGATGTTTCAATTTATCATATTTTCGTGGCGTCAGTTTGGTGTCTCGCTTCTTGAGCGAGGGCGGCGCTTTCAGTCTAACTTTCTTCTCCAAAACATTTGGTGTGATCAATTCAACTACCATTTTGACGAATCAAAGCGTGATAAAATGCTAGTAATTAAGAACACTTACTGACTTGTATTCCCATTTTATTGATCCATAACGCTTTCTCATGTTTTTGTTCGCAACATGTTGACTTATTAAGACATATGGACAAAGACATAAGATATAATACATAATAATTTTATGTTTCATCGCATAGGTCAGCAGTAAAGACCCTGACAGGCCTTCACTGCTCACAAACACAGAAAATTAACCCGCATAAGCATAGCGTCCTTTTTGTGAGACATAGGCAAACAGTGCCGACCCAGCTGCGAGTGCAAGCTCCCTACATGTATGCTGAATACTTTTGCAAACAGATTGGACCAAGATCAGGTGAGACAGAACGTTGGGCCCGGCCTAATATGGATCCAAACTCTTTGACACTCTGATGTAATTCCCGAAAGAATCGTTTGAAAACATTAATTTTGGAAAAAAATACAGACGACGAAAACTGTACAGAATTTCCCAGAAGGAAATGAGTTCAAGTTTGAATATTGAATAAGAAGTTACTGGTAGGCCCATGCACATTGAATGTAGGTCATGTCATCATCATGAGAATAGCTATTTCTACTGTCACATGCTTGCCATAATCCAATTCTTAAAATATATTTTTCTAATCAGACTGGTTTTGGTATTGCCTTCGCTTACTATATAATACGTTAAAGATCCTCTCGCGTAGTATTGCACATGAAAGCGAACTAAACCAAAACATTTTAAGCATCCAAACTACCGTTTGCTTTTTGTTTTTCTATCAGTCTTTCAACGAACATGCATCTGATTTGTCACTGAATGGGTAACACACTCCAGTTACAAAGTCTAACCAATTATCTGCAAGTTCCACAAACTAATCACATATGAGTTTGAAATCTAGACGAGTATGAATGCATTTGCTTTGTTTAACCAATTTAAGAGTTTCACCAATTCAACACATGTTTGTAAAGTTTCTGTAAACGATGACAGTCTTTGAAAAACTTCTTTCTTGAAAGAAATTCGATAAACTGCTGACTATGCATAACTACTCTTGACATACTGAAAAAAACTTAACATGCTCTATCTCTTTTGTCCTCCTCGGTCATCCAAATACCAGATGCAACACTCAAAAACAAACATCACATAACCAGAATGTCACACAATGTCGATCAAGATCAGTCGGCTTCCAAGAAGCCGACTGATCTTGATCGACATTGTTTGCAAAAGAGTCCAAACCCAGAATCATTATAATATTGGTAAAACAATGTAGTTGTATTTTAATTGTCTAATGATTATAGATACTGTCTATCCTTCTCTACTGATTAATAAACAAACATAAACGTATCAAAATTTAATCTCGTTTAATCTTTTAAGTACATACTTAAGCACAGCGAAAGAAAAGCAAATATGTGTTAATAATTGATATGCTTATGTCTTTGTCTTGTGTTTAAAACGTAACCAATAACATGATACCCGTCGCTGTTACATGTAGCATTCACAGCATGCTCTTACACAGCATGCTCATGTCATTTCTTATTTGACCCTTTGAGGACTGGAAACCCCTAAAGGGTACCTTCGTGAACAGTGATGACCTCTCCTGGACAAAATGATGCTCGGCAACGCCTCATCACCATTTCGCACACCAGTGTCTCGACAATGTTAAAATAAATAGGTATACAAAATTTGATCCAAATATACCATGCGGTTCAAGAGTTATGAGCATTTTCTCTAACTGACCACAACCAGCTGGAATGATGCTCAGCAAACCCTCGTCCATCAGAAAAGGTTCCTGGATAATATTGACATGCATCTGTATGCGAAGTTTGATCACAATATACCAAGTGGTTCAAGAGTTATGAGCATTTTCACTAACTGGCCACGGGCAGGAGGGATGACTGGACCGACGACGGACTCTCATAGTGATTAAAGTGCAGACCAAAGGGTCGTGCAACTACCTTTGTCTGACAAAACCATGGACAGCCTTTGAAAGAGTATCTTTTGTCTGTTAAATCCACGGACAAGCATGGTGCATTACCTTTGTCCGACAAAATCATGGTCAATCATTATGTAAGAGTTACCTTTGTCTGAAAAATCACGGTCAATCATAAGATCTATATACGCGAGGAAGAGCCACAGAACACTAACGGTTTTGTAAAGTAACCAGCTCTTTCTCTTCCTTGTCAAGATGATTGCAAAACTAGAAAGGACACTACGTGTACGTAATGCTTAGCAAAACAAGGACCAAGCTCAGAATCCACACAAACAGTTGTGGGAACATTAAACAATGAATCAACAACAACAGAACCTTCGCCTTAGAACGGACAGCAGCTTAAGCCACTGGGGTGCTTAAAATTATTAAAGTAAGCAAAATATAATGAAAATGTACCTTGTGGCTCAAGAAGTATGAGCATTTACACTAACTGACCATGACCCGCCAGATCGATTTTTAGCAAAGCCTGGTCATCATTTTGCAATGTTAAAATGTATATGTATGCAATAAATTGATCAAAATATACCATGTGGTTCAAGAGCTATGAGCATTTGATCACGACCTGTCAGACTCATCC
Source organism: Loripinus fragilis (assembly GCA_964019695.1). Lineage (NCBI taxonomy): Eukaryota > Metazoa > Mollusca > Bivalvia > Lucinida > Lucinidae > Loripinus > Loripinus fragilis. The sequence continues at coordinate 20,609,419 of OZ026519.1, read as the reverse complement.
TTGGCAAAGCCTTGTCAATGCTTTGCATATCAGTGTCTTGTCAATGTAAAAATGCATAAGTAAGCACAATTTGATGTGATGATGCATCTTGAGATGACAAAGTGTCGCGTACCATAATTGGGTCACTGTGACCTTGAACTTGACCTATGGCCTAGTTTTTATAATTATTGTGTCCGGAGCATATCTCTTATATAATTTGAGGTAGGAATCTCAAATTTGGTGTGTGAATGTATCTTGGGATGGGGAAGTGTCGCATATCATATTTGGGTCACTGTGACCTTGAACTTGACCACTGACCGAATTTCTAGAAACTGCATCGTGTCTGGTGCATATCTCCTATATTCTTTTAGATAGGAATTCCAAATTTTGTGTCTAAATGCATCTTGAGATGACGGAATGTCACACATACCATTTTGGGTCATTGTGACCTTGACCTCTGACCTAGTTTTAAGAATTTTTGTGTTCGGAGCATATCTCTTATATTCTTTGAGGTAGGGAGCGCAGTGGCTCAGTGGTAGAGTGCTTGACTCGAGACCGAAGGGCCGCGGGTTCGAGCCTCACCGGCGTCACTGCGTTGTGGTCCTTGAGCAAGACACATTTATCCTAGCTTAGTACTGGTTCAACCCAGGAAGACCGTCCTGCATAACTGAAAGATTGTTGAGTGGACATAAAGAATCAAATCAAATAAATTTAGAAAAAAAAATTCTTTGAGGTAGGAATTCCAAATTTGGTGTGTATATGCATCTTGGGATGGTGGAGTCTCACATATTATTTTCTGGCCACCGTGACCTCGACCTCTGACCTAGTTTTGATAATAATTGTGTCAGGAGCATATCTCTTATATTATTTGAGAAGGGAATCCCAAATTTGGTGTGTGAATGCATCTTGGGATGGTTGAGTGTCTTGTACCATTTTCGGTCACTGTGACCATAGACCTCTGACCTAGTTTTAATAATAATTGTGTCAGGAGCATATCTCTTTTATTATTTGAGATAGGAATCCCAAATTTGGTGTGTGAATGCATCTAGGGGTGGTGGAGTGTCTTGTACCATTTACAGGTCACTGTGACCTTGACCTCTGGCCTAGTTTTTAGAAAAATCATGTCCGGAGCATATCTCTTATATTATTAAAGGTAGGAATCCCAAATTTGGTGGGTGGATGCAACTTTAGATGGTGGAGTGTCACAAACGATTTTTGGGTCATTTTGACCTTGACCTCTGCCCTAGTTTGTTGAATAATGGTGTCCAGAACATATCTCTTATATTATTTGGGAATCCCAAATTTGCTGTATGGATACATCTTTAGATGCTGATGTGCAGCGTACCATTTTTAGGTCACTGTGATCTTGACCTATGACCTAGTTTCTAGAATAATCGTGACTGGAGAATATCTCCTATATTATTTGACGTAGGAATCCCAAATTTGGTGTGTTGATTCCTCTTGGGATGGCGAGTGGTGCGTACCATTTTGGGTCACTTTGACCTTGACATTGACTTCTGGCCTCATTTCTAGGTTTATCGTGTCTGGAGCATATCTCCTAGATTACAGCTAACTTTCCTCAAATCTGTTATGCTTGACTAATTCCTTTGGGGGCATTCGTCACGTGACTGTGACATTTCTTGTTTTTTTTAATTATTGTACAGACGCTTTGGTTTGCTTGTAGGTGACTGAAATCATCACTTTATGCATAAATTGCAAGACCCGCAATGGACGAGTCCCCCTGTCCGTCAGCTACCGGTTGGTGAAAATGCAAATAACTCTTGAACCACATTGTATATTTTGATCACATTTTGCATACGTATGCATTTCAACATTATCTAACCACTGGCATAGGTAACAGCCTTTTTTTATATGGACAAGGCTTTGCTGAGCATCTGTCCAGCTGATCGTGATCAGTGAACATGCTCATAACTCTTGAACCACATGGTATATTTGCATGCTTATTTATTTTAAAATTGTCAAGCCACTGATATGCAAAACGGTGATGGGGCTGCTGGGAGAATTTAAAACATAGAAATCTGCCAAAAATTACAAAATCTATTTAAATTTTAAAATATGCAACACGAAATCATCAATAAAGGCAATATTGTAAAGACTTGGTGTCGAAGTTTTGCTCTACCCGCAGGTATGCACTTTAATCACTGTGTGAGTCCGTCCGTCCGTCCAATGTGCTTTCCAAACATTTCTTTTGGCACAATATACTGAATTATCTACGTTCACCATGGGTCGTGCACATTACAGTTAGTTGATTAATGCAATGATTGACCATGAGTTTGTCAGACAAAGGTGATTTGACATTGTTTGTCCGCACAATCGTTGACGGACAGTTGTGTGCATTTCTTCTAATACCACTTATGATTGTCTAGATCTAAAAAGGGGGAGGGGCGGTAGAATAAATGTGTGAGCTCTTATTGTTTGATGTTCCTTATTCACATAGATTATCAAGCAGTTTGCCATTATTATTAGCTCTTTCAGGCTTGGTTTGTCCTCGCGTTTGCTTTAACCATATTAAAAGGCATTGTTATCGTCTAGACTTAGTTCTTTATATGTAACATGTCTTGAAATTTGGAAGGTAAAGGTGTAGTGTTATAATATGTGATCAATAAGTATAAACTCTTGTCATTTGTCATTCTTCTATTTGTACACCCATTTATCTTTAAAATAATCTCAAAAGGTTTGTGCAGAAACTTACATGAAACATAGTAATGTCGCCCCTCAACATTATCAGTGAATTATTAAACGGTTCATGATAGATCTACCCTTATAGATAAGCATACATTATGTATCACACAATTTTAGTTGACAAAATAGTTCACCATCATAACATTTATTTATTTATTTATTTATTTATTTATTTATTTATTTATTTATTTATTTATTTATTTATTTATTTAATTAATAATACAGTGTATCTGACTTGTATTATATTTCCAAGTGCTCTAAGAAGCAAATAACGTCAAACCAACGGTATTGTCATATTTTAACTTCATCAACGTTGATCCAAATTGGTTTCAAAAAAAATTTAGTGTATATGGAGTTCCAAGGTCCGTTTGCTTGGTCTGTGATAATGTTCGTCTCATGCTATAGTGCATCAGGTCGTCCACAGTACCTCGGGGTAATAGTGCTATAGTGCATCAGGTCGCCCACAGCACCTCGGGGTAATAGTTTTGACTATACATGTACTACAAACAGGCATGAAAATAACTGTATACTATCACATATTAACGCAATGCCTAAAAGTATTCATCTTACCCTGGGCGGAGTCTCTCGGAAGGAAGCTGGAATTCTTCCCACAAATAAGCTGGCGTAAATGTCCGAGGAACAGCCATTTTCAGACAAATTTAAACTCAATTGAATTAATCACACAAAATCAGCAACTTCGTGTAACAAAGTGTTCAATGCAGTCTAATTAATTCATGTATCGCTGTATTTTGATTATAAGATATTCTCTCTAGAACTCGACTTTTCCATTCAAACTATTGTCCTGCCAGCTAAGAGTGACAGTCACGTCATGTTTTGTTTACAAAGTTATCAGGGACTTGGAATCAATAGATCACTTGTGTATTAATCCTATCCGCAGGATAGGATTAATACACAAGTGTTCTATTGATTTGCGTTAGTTTGAGAGGATTGTACAAGTTAATGTTTTATTTAACAATTGTAAACCAAATATTTCGTCACTGCCACTTTTGGTTGGCACGACAGTAGCTGCTTATTGGCTAGTCCATAAGAAAGTGGTACTTATAGCACATGTGTCAAAGTAGATCTGTAAATGTGCATGTACATCTATATATACAGCTGTAGCGATGCTAGAAGTCCAATAGGTGTTTTGAGTATTCCTCCGAAGCAGCAAGCCTTGTTATGTACATGCGAGCAGCGAAGGTTCTAGCGAGACTGCGCATATGCACAGTCTCGCTAGAGCCTTCACTGCTCGCCAGTGCGATAAGTACCGAAATCTTATGGTCTAGATGAGAGTACATTTTTTAAAACTAATTTCCTTTTTTCCTACCGAAGGATATACAATTGAACCAGCCTTACGCAGTCACTCAAAAAGAAGAACAAAAATTGGCTTTCAATACCGATTATCGCTTAATGCAGGTCAAAAGTTTTGCAGAATGCTCCAAGAGAGCCGTCTGCAATACTTTCGACCTTTATTAAGCAGCCATTTGTCTTTTAGACCTTTGTTTTATCTATTTTTGAGTGGCCGTTTCTAACAGGCTATACTATTACTGTACATGTGTTGTGGATGTTTTAAAAAAAGTTTTTCGGTGCGAGACGGTTCTTTTTAATATCCACAACACATTAAGATAAGGAAGAGGAACAATAGTTCTAGTTAAATATCCATTACAGACTAAATCCTTCTAACTCAAACTATTTAAAAATCAAATAAAAATCTGGGCAATCCAGTTAACGAGTTTCTTATATTACGTTTTCACTTTTCACAAGAAGCCTATAAACTATTTTTAATTCATTATCGATATCTTTGTATGAGTTTCATTTAATGTGTTTGCAAATGACACTAAAGTAAAGCATTTAAAATACACAGAAGACCGACATAATATCTTTAGACCAAATACCGATAACACTATAAGCCTTCGAAATGGGTATACTTTAAGCTATTGTTATATAATGTATAGATTTGGGTTGTGTGACAGAAAAGTAACGTCTTTCAGAGTTAACTTAGGTCATTTGACATGCGAGGATCCGGAAAGTTTTTTTTTCAGAGGGAGTCCAACTATGACTGCGTTTTTTTAGTTGATGATGGGAGAGAGGATCCAAATACCACTATAAGCGGGCCATCATCGGCCCGCCAGCGAAACGCCATTATCTAAATGGTGGTTCGCTGGCGGGCCGATGGTGACCACTGAATGCTAGCTTGGTACATTTGTGGTTTTACAGGGGATCAGGGCTAGTATTGTTAAGTAACCCTATATTATGTGATTTTTCAGGGGTAGCACAAACTTGCCTTTTAAAGTGATTCAACTCGACTGTATCACCAGGGTATACTTGAAAGTCAAATTAAATTAAGCCCGTGTTGTGCCATGCCTTTCAAAGCTGTAAACTCATATGACCCAGCCCATAAGATTTTGTTATTATTCATCGTACATGCGACAAGTATAAGGCCAGTATGTGTATCTGCGTAGTTTCTTCACAGAACGAAAGTCGAAAAATAGAATAGAATTTTGAGATTCGAAGGTTGTAAAGTGTTTTTTTAGTTGACAGAATATGATGAGTTTTGACCTTAAGAACCCGACATTTGCAATCGACCCAATGCCAAACTAGCTTTTAGATGGTAAGCAGCTAATAGACAGCATCGATTCGAACACTGGTACCCGAAAGAATGCAGATTGAACGATTCTACCACATTGTTTGTTCTTTTGTTGTTTGATTGGATTTCAGCCCTCATTTCTGGAGGGAATTTCGAATGAGGAGTTAAATAGTTTTCATGTAAATAGTCTACATCAGAAGGACATACAAAGTGGAGCCCAAACAAAATTTTAAGCCGTTTGCCTATTTCATAACTGCTGTCCTTGTATTCTTGACTAATAAGCACAAACCCTGTATTTTTCTCCACCGAACCTGTCCCATTAGGGGGTGACCACCATCGTATCGGTGGGATGAAGGGGGGTCATCGCCTGGACAAATCGCTCTTTTAAATGATATAAACATCCGCTCATTTGTCTTATATTTTTCCGCTATTTCGTAAGAAAAAAAATCTGCTCTTTCGTATTATGGATCCACCAAAACGTAAATCTCCCACGAAAGACATAATAGTATTTTGAGATTCGAAGTTTGCAAAGAATTTGGTTGAACAATAATCGCTCCTACCAAATGCCCTGATGCTCAACCGCTAATTGAATATGAAAAGCAACTGCCCCGGTATGTCGGTGAATGTCATGCAATAGCCCACGAATTCTTAAGCCCCTATCTCACTGGACTGCGACTATTTTGCGACAGCTGGCGACAGACATCGCGAGTGGGTCGCAAAGTAGTCTCGAAACAGTCGCCAGTGATTCGTAATTTCCTCGCATGTGTCGCCAAGTGGCGCAAAGTAGTCGCGAAAATTTTGAACTTGTTCAAAAATTTTATGCGACAAAATTCCTCGCAAAATGGTCGCAAAGTGATCGCGGGTGTCTCGAACCCGTCGCGAACTTGTCGCCGACCCCTCGCAATTTAGTCGCAATCATTTTGGAACACAACATATTTGCGAGATAAATAAGACTGAATTGCGATCCAATTGCGACATAAATGAGACACTTCGCGACAACATTGCGAGAAAATTAAACTAAGCGATGTTCTGGCGAACGTCGTGAGACAGTCGCACGAACGTCTCACGACTATCGCGCGAGTATCTTAAATTACTCGCAAGTACGACGCCAAAGGTTCGTTAAAAGAGACCCTCCTATCTGAGATGATAGTTCCTTCTTACTTAAGTACACAGTTTTGACTAATTCCAGTTGTCAAGTATTCTTGCTATCTGGGAGGATAGTTTCATATAAGTATGGTGTATTGATAGGCTTACTTACATGTATACTGTTTGGAGTAATTTCAGTTATTTAAAATGGCTCTGCATTCTGAGTGGATAATTTTGTTAAGTATGTTTTATAAGGCCTACTTAAATGTTTACTATTTCTATTACGGTATAAAGGTATTATTATTGTGTCGTGGTTAGACTACAACAGCCTGCTTAGTCTCAGCAGCCCTTCTTAGGTTTTAATTTGGCATACAGAACCTTACAAAATATTATCACTGCAGCGAACAACTAAGATTTTGATTAGAATGCGCATTCGTGCAGTCTGATCTGTGCCTTTGTTGTGCGCATAACTGTATAAAATAGATTTTCGCAGGACGAGGCTCATCCGAACTCTTTGTAATTTTGATTTGATTGGGCTCATCATGCCATACGTATGGGCAATTAGAGCATGTGCGTTCTCGACTGACTTTCTTAAGATGATGGGCCATCATAACTGTGCAGTTTAAATGAGTTAACTTTTTCCTAACTCAATATTTGCTACCTTTCAAGAGTCCAACACCACCCAGCAGCTTGACACCTTCCAACAGGCCCTCTAGTTCCTTCCAACAGCGTAGTACCTTCCTAGTCTGAAGTTTCAATGCTTGTTAAAATGTTTATTTTTCTTGGTTTATAATTTCTCGCAAAACCATCGTGCGACAGTCGCACGACCTTCGCGCGACAGTCGCACGACCTTCGTGAGAACGTCGTGAGTCGGTCGATGGTAATAAATGCTCGCAATTTCATCTGGCGAACATCGTGCGAGTGTCTCGCGAATGTCGCGCGAATGTCGTGAAACATTCGCCAATGATTTGTGCGACAATCGTACGACATTCGTGCGACTGTCGCAAATATGTCTTAATTACCCATTCGGTGTGACCGCAATGTGATTATGGTTGCAATGTCGTATTTCTGTCGCCAAAACGTGTCTCAAATTAGTCTCGAAATAGTCGCACATTGCTCGCATCCATGTGAGATACTAGCTTTACGTTTCTGCTATTAATACGAGGCAAGAAAGTCCTCTCGTTTTGTCATATTTACTTTTTGCGTAATAAAGGTGTACCAGAATCCAAGAGGAACGTGTTCATTACGCGAACAGTAAATATTTCATAATGAGCTTTCTGAATAATGTTGAGTGTGCATTGAGAGCCTGATAGTTGACATCTAATCGGTTCGAATGCCATACTGGCTTTTTAACCATAATACTTTGACAAAGAGTAACAGTCAACGAAAATCTAAAATTAAACCAACTTCTCTTTGTCGCTTAAAGCTGCATAATCTGTAACTTTTTATATTTTTCGAAAATTTTTATTTTCTTTTTAAATCATTTGTAAAAGTAGAATTAAGTTATGTTTTCACAATAAATCTGTTCACTATAGCTGAAAACTGCACGGAAAAGTCAATTATCTTATAAAACAGATGTGTTTTTCTCTTGTTGGTAATTATTTGCGTCCCTCCAATAATTATAGATAGTTAATTTTAACATAAATGCTGTTGTTTTGATACTGATAATTTGGTAAGATTTGCGAAATTGGTAAAATGTTTACCTGAATTTTAGTTATTTTACTGTGTTCTTGAAAAATAGAAACATTAGTTCTAAAATTAAAAGATCAAAAGTTACAGACTATGCAGCTTTAAGAAGGTAAAACTTGCTACTTACTTTGTTTTACTTGCAGGTCTGGCCCTTTTCAGAAAGTCATCACTTGTGACCACTTCTGGGTAGCCACTGTCAACCATTGGTAATAGAGTTGCCATGGTAACAAATGTTTCTGGCTTTTGGATGGCTTCTTTCACGTCACGTAGCTATTTCCTGATATATAAAAACATCTTGTATTAAACGGACTCTTCCGTATTGCATTTTGATAATTTCGTTGCAGGATAAACCAAAGCAAACAGAAAGCAAAAACTGCCCAGCCGGCTTCCAATCTCAGGCCACTATCGGTCGATAGTGGCCCGATTTTACGTGCTAACCGCTGGCAGGCCGATAGTGGCCCGATTTTGGGTGATAACATTAAAACATACAATATCCAAAAACAACTGCAAAAACTAAGGAAAATCATGTCAAAAACACAAGAAGTGTACCCGCGATTCAACAAACTCTAAATTCAAGCGTGCAATTATTCCGTCATCTGGCTCGATACAATAAGCCTGGTATGGTTTATTGTATTCACCGTGCCACATGGTAAAATGAGCCGCGACCTGTGATTTCCAACAATGTGGCATTTTGACAAGTGTAGACTCAGACGAGCCTGTGCAGCCACCTTTTAAGCTTAGAAACTCCAAATGATGTTCGGTCAGTAGCTAAGCAAAGGCTCTGATCAGACTGCGCGCATGCGTAGGCTGTTCTGAGGCTTTGCTGGTCGCACATACCACATTGTTGGAAATCCCATGCCGTGGCTCATTAATATCCAAAAATATGCAATTCAGGTCCTGGAGACTGTTTTATCCAAGCAAACAGTAAGGTCCCTGATAAAATGTTGCGTTATGCTTTTGTGACATTTTATCTACGTCTTCACTGTTTCAGAAAGGTATTAGTGTAGAAAGGGTTAACTCTTTGCCTACTAACCTTTGCAAACAGGTTGGTTCCAGATCAGGCCCAACAAAACGTCGGGCCTGACCTGGATCTAAACAGTTTGACACTCAGATGGTATTCCGGAAAGATTTTTTCGAAAGAGTTGGCTTTGAAAATCATAAGCAGACGACAAAAACATGTAAAATTACCCAGTAGGCAAAGAACTATCCGATCTGCACTTTTGCTAACTACTGGAAGTACTGATCAGATTGGAGAAACTGACATACCATTTAAATTCAATGAAAACATTAAAGCTGCATAGTCTGTAACTTTTGATCTTTTAATTTTAGAACTAATGTTTCTATTTTTCAAGAACACAGTAAAAAAACTAAAATTCAGGTATACATTTTACCAATTTCGTAAATCTTAACAAATTATCAGTATCGAAACAACTGTATTTATGTTAAAATTACCTGTCTATAATTATTGGATTATAATTACCGACACGAGTAAAACACACCTGTTTCATAAGATAATTCACTTTTCCGTGCAGATTTCCGCTCTAGTGAACAGATTTATTGTGAAAACATAACTTGATTCAACTTTTACAAATGATTTAAAATGAAAAGAAAATTTTTCGAAAAATGCTCAAAGTTACAGAGTATGCAGCTTTAATGAATAATTAATCCTATTGCCTGATTTTCACAAGGATAGCTTCAAGCATGTCCGAGTCTTTTGTTGCTTAAAACAATAGCTGAGCCAGCACATAAAAAACAGCATAATGTCACATAGACGACCACCTACCGGATAGGCGGCAATCGAAAATGTTAATACTCTCGACGAACGTAGATCAATAATCGTTAGAAACAGGGTTTTTGATTGCCATTTGTCGCCCGACTAGGCGACAAATGATAATCGAAAACACTGTTTCTAGCGATTTTTGATCCGCGTTCGTCGATTGTCAAGAGCGTTTTCGCTTGCCGCCCAGCAAAGCTGTCTCGTCTGAATTTCCTTGCAGTTACTGAAGCATTGCTATCCGCATGCACAAAGTACCAGCGAAATACAGTAGTTACTACATGTACTGGGTAATTTTGCATGCTTTTGTCGACAAATGATTTTTTTAATCACAAAAAATCACCAAAAAAAATCCTGAATATCATCAGAGTGTCACACCAATTTTGTCGATATTAGGCCCGACGATACGTTGGGCTTGACCTGGGTCCAAACTGTGTGTAACGGTTAACAGCAGACGACCCTGCAGTAAAAGAGTTAGATGCCAATCTTTAAACGCATGATAATACAAGCCTCCAGATAAACTTGCGTAATTTAAAATTGTTTCATTTCTCAATTAAATTGGATATTGTTGTGGGCACTCGAAAGATGTGCTTTATGACACATTCGTCATAATCATATAAAATGAAGGATACGAAAATAACCTCAAATCTGGACTCAATGTATTCCGTGGCTTATATATTCCAGTTCATCTGTGTCAAATATCAAATTACATTAACAGTTCGATTTAACGGTATATTAGATATCTGTGAAATAGTAATACTATTGTTAGTTAACTTCTAAAACATACACGAAAATTTTACCCTTAACCTGCCAATATTTTATGTCTAGAAAATGCCGTCTGCTTATTACTCCTGTTGCATGTGAGACTGCTCTAACGGAGCACATGGAGCCGCCTAATATGGATTCATATTGCTTGCTTAAAAGGCGACCCCACTACTTATGCAGATGAGAGAGCAGACGACAAAATTCGTGACAAGGTTAATATAAATAATGTGCAATATATGCGAACGATCACCTTAACGTCTAACGGCGAGCATACAAAGCTAAGACAAGCCTGGTGATCAGAGCCTTTGCTATTCCTGTCACACAAATTATGGAAGTATATTTTACTTATACTCATTGGAATTTTCCTATTCCGTATCAGACCTTGTGGCACTGTCTTCTCCAGTGTAAAATTCTCACGATTAAGGTTGAGTGTCTCAAATGTAAAGTGTTCACAAATGTAATTAAGAGATTTGGTGTTTGATACGGTCCGAGGAATATTGTGGTACGTCCTCATCAGCAACTTTGCTGAAAAGGCGACCAGTACTGGCAGGGTATTGTCCAATTTCCTTTAAGATAGACTCTTTCCAACCAGGAATATTCTCATCCTCGCCGTAACAACAAAGTAGACCCATATTTAGATAATTAATGCCAAGTTGAGAGAATAGGTTCATCAGAAGTTTTTGACGTTTATCCTCATATAGAGGACATTCAAGTATAAAATGCTGAACAGCCTCTATTTCACCACTATCACATTCAAAACTTTCACATTGATTCAATTTACACATGTATACATTGAACTTGCAATATCCAGTCCAGAGTAGTGTAGGGGCCAAACTGAGATATATGGGCTATTTTGCGAGTTTGTTGCACCCCCCAGGAGGAAAAAGTTGGTTACTATTTCCAGCCAGGGACTTGTCTGGGGGCCTCAGAAACCCATGTTTTACTAAGTTTTCTGTGGTCAGGTTTCTGTAAATGGCCTGTAATCACCGTTACCCCACAAACATTAAAAATAGCAGTATACTAAATACAATACTAATAATATATTTTATAATAGAATCAATGCATTTATTTGAGGTTTAAATATTTGATCTAGTCATAAACATTAATTACAGACATCTATGAGATGTTTTACCGCTCATCAGCGTTACGTATGTTACATTTTATACGAAATTGCAGATAATGACTTTATTCACTGCATATAAGAATGAACCATGTTCCCCAGCCACAGGAAGAGAAACTTGGTTACTATTTTCAGCCTGGGACATGTCTTGGAGCTATAGAAACCCATGTCTTAGTAAGTTTTCTGTGGTAAGTTTTCAGTAAGGGAACTGTAATCAATGTTTCCCTAATTTTGAGAATAGCAGTACACAAATTACAAGACTAGTAGGATAGTTTACAATAGCATTAATGGAATTATTTTAGTTTTTCATGTTTTAGCTAGACATAAACATCAATTGCAGACATCTGTTATATGTATTTCTGCTCGTCAGAGTTACTTACGTTACATTGTTTTACGAAAATGCAGATAAAACTGTATAGATTGTATATTATAATAAACCATGTTCCCAACCTTAAATGTGCGATAAAGATCCCTATTCTAATGATGAATATCCATTTTTCCAAATTTGAATCTATTTATAATTTGTAATTGGAGTTTATTTGTAGTAAAATAAATTTTAAGATATGCTTATAAGCATATCATTTCTACTAACATACAGATTTTCTATTTCAACCATATACATTGCATTGGAATCGACAGTGTCTTCTTTCATCTCTGTCGCTATGAAATGAAATAACAGCATTAAAAACAAGTTTTACTACCATGGACATTTAATTACTGTCAATATATAAATAAGGTAACATAAGTAACAACAATGGTGTTTTTCGTAAATGGATATACTAAAAATTGTGGAGAGTAGACTCCTATTTTACCTAAGCCTGACGAAACGAAGAGTCTACTCTCCACATATTTCAATAACTTCATTAATAGAAAAATTGTTTTAAAATAAACATTCATCTAAGAGAGTTTTGAAATTTTGTTTGATCCTGTTACTTTGATACATGTATGGTAATTTACAGATTTTTTTTATCAATGATTCATAGCAATGAACATAATATTTACTTTATGATTCAAATATTGGACTGAATATACCGTACCTCAATAAATAAATTTAAATAGAAAAGCAATATTTCCTGCATCTGGTGGCAAGGCACGAGGATAGTGTGTGTGTCTTCCAGAGCAGGGGCTTTCTGTCGACTTTACACAAAAAAATATCTTAAAACTAGTAAAGTTCCAGCTGAGCCTTCTTTGAATGGGTAACAAATTGGTCAAATTTGACGATTCACTGTTTTACAAGATATTAACCCTTTATACTATATGCATATATTTGTCAAGCCCATTACATATGTAACAGCACATTTTGATTATGTTAGCTTTAAATATGTTTTCCTGCGACAACTTGCTCCTTATTTGCAGGTAGTAGAAGTTTTTTATCATGCCTGAAAAAACTGTGTTTGCTAAAAATTGAGATTGACCATGAAATGTCATAATCACAGACCAGAGCTCATACTAACTGACGATTTGCAGTTCTGAACTCCCATTTTTGGTGCTGGGACTCCTATTTTTTGAAGGAGGCTATATTCTTTTGTATTGTGGGACTCCCACTTTTTGGCAAAGAGGGCTCTGGGACTCCTTGTTTCAAAATCCTAGTGAGAGCTCTGCAGACTGTAGATCAAACAAAGGTACCGTGAGGAAGAAACACAGAACATTTTAGGTCTTGGCTGCATTTTGTTATAATCTAAAGTTCCTCTACCGTTTTTAAAAGTACAAATATGATATCAATCAAAGTACTTATCATTACAGAAACAGCACAGTTGATACCAAAATGTACCTGGTGCTTTGTAGATCTAGCATTTACTTTTTTTCTTGTATGCCTAATACATTAATTTTCACTGTTGATAATTACGTTTTTAAAAAAAAACAATGTATCCCTAGGCCTGTCACAATTGCAATCGTCTATTCTCACTGTTCTCATTATATCATATTGTAAAATGCTTATTATCTTGTTTTATTATACAGCAATTTCAAAAGAAATTATTTTGGTTGTCAACCAAGCAGGTTTGAGGTAAAGGAACCTGAGCGATACGCGTAGACTTAAAAGCATATTACGTGGTAACATTAATTACAAAGCTATTTCATGTTAACATTAATTGCACATGTTTTTCTGTTAGTGAAGCTTTATTTTAAAGTCCATTTTGAGGAGTGATTCTAAAGCTTTAATCATAACAATGACTCACTGTAATTCAACAATATGGTTTGATTTTCTGAAAACCAGAGATTAAATGGTCGCCTGAGTGTCTGTTGAAAAACCAGTGCCACGACTCACGTGCAGTTGTTAGCTTTCTTACATTATTCACAAGGAAGTTCTTTTTTCTTTCTTTTTTGCAACTTTGGGTCTTGTTGAGCTATTTGTAACACAGATAAATGTTTACACATGAGGAGTAAGATGATCAGTTTGTTGGTTTCAAAGATTTATTGTATGCAAAACAATCAAAAATTGTTAGCAATACTGCAAACAACAGCTCGTAAACATATTTTTAGTTATAAACTTAATCATTCTTGCACCCATATCAATGTGTATATTTGTTAATACTTACATTGTTTGAGGGCTGTTTCTGGTTGAAGGAAAGTGTTTCAATTTTATTTTAGGTGTAATGCCATATTTAGATTACAAATTATGAGTATGTTACAAATTACAAGTGCAAGCTAATCTTGTATATAACACTGGTTTATACATGTAGTGAATAACTTTAATGTAAAAACCAACCTTTTATGCAACGTATCACTGTTTCAGCAAACAAATATGGTTAAAACACAGATGCATTTTTTATATGTAAGTACAAGCGAGTTTCCACCTTAGGGACTTTTTCTACATCAAGCAAATCAGACATTAAACCAATTGATAATGTTCATAATTTTGTGTTAGATAAACAATTTGTGGTCTAATTTCTCCAAACATTAGACATGACCTCAGATAAACTGATGATAAACTGGGTGTGCACTCAAGCTATTAGCTGCTGCAATACGGTGAATGATGGATTCTTGCATAGCATGTGTATATATCATTGAATAACCTTGTTAAGAGCCTTAGTCACCAAAAGGCCAACCAAGACACACTTACCTAATAGGATATTTTTCTATAGTATCAATGAGTTTATTTTAGCTTTACTTGTTTGAGCTGGGCATAAACATCAAATGCAGGAATCTGTGAGATATGTTTCTGCTCGTCAGCGTTACTTATGTTACGTTGTATACTAAATTGCAAATAATGACTTTATAGATTGCATTTTAGAACGAAAACATGTTCCCCAACCTTAAATTTATAGTGAAGATATCTATTCGAATGGTAAATTTCCATTTTTACATATTTGAAGCTGTTGATTTATTGTAACTGTAGTGAAATTAATTTATAAATATGCTAAGTAGCATGTAATTTGTACTGGCTTACAAATTTTCTATCCTCATTCATTAGGTAACATAATTTACAGGCCTTTTATGACACTTTGACAATAGGAAACGTGGTAAAACAGACCACAGGAAACGTAGTAAAACATTCAGTACAATATTTGACTTATGAAGTAGATATTCTACATATTGACATGTACCATTGATTAAAAACCTGTAAACTGTCATATCAAAGTAAAATAATCAATCAAAATTACAAAAATCTCTTGAATTAGAGTTTATTTAGAATAATTTGTCCATAATTGAAAATATTTAAATAATATGTGGAGAGAACTCAAATATATTCTGAGCCTGGCTGGTTGTCAGGCCCAGGTAAAATTAGTATTTTTATCCATTTATGAAGGGACAATGTTGTTACCTACGTTACCTGATATATATTTACAGCAACAAACTATCCATCGTAGTTAAATTTGTTTATAAGTATTATTTCGCTTCATTGTGAAAGTGGTGAAGAAGACATTGTACATTCCAATGCAATGTAAATTGTCAAATAGAAAATCTCTACTTCTAATAATAGAAGTGCCATGCCCATAAGCATACTTAAATATTTATTTTTCAACCTCTATTGCCAGTAACAAGCTGTAAATAGCCTTAGATATGTGAAAATGGAAATTTATCATTAGAATAGAGATCTTTAATACACATTTAAGGTAGGGGGAAGGGTTTGTTCTAATATGCAATCTATAAAGTCATTATCTGCGATTTCGTAAAAATGTAACATAAGTAACTCTGACAAGCAGAAATACCTCTCACACATGTATGCAATTGATGTTTATGACTAGCTGAAACATGTAAAGCTCAAATAATTTCATTTATACTTTTGAAAATATCATATTAGTCTTGTATTTTGTGAACTGCTGTTTTCAATGTTAGTAGGGTAACATTGATTACAGGCCATTTACAGAAAAATGACCAAAGAAAACTTACCAAAACATGGGTTTGAATACCCCAAGACATGTCCCAGGCTGAAAATAGTAACCAAGTTTCTCTTCCTGTGGCTGGTGAACATGGTTCATTCTTATGTGCAATCTATAAAGTCATTATCTGCAATTTCGTATTAAATGTAACATACGTAACGCTGATGAGCGGTAAAACATCTCAGAGATGTCTGCAATTAATGTTTATAACTAGATCAAACATTTACACCTCAAATAAAGTCATTGATACTATAATAAAATATATTATTAGTCTTGTATTTTGTGTAATGCTATTTTCAATGTTTGTGGGGTAACGGTGATTACAGGCCATTTACAGAAACCTGACCGCAGAAAACTTAGTAAAACATGGGTTTCTGAGGCCCCCAGGCATGTCCCTGACTGAATATAGTAACCAACTTTTTCTTCTTGGGGGGTGCAACAGAACTCAAAATTTGAGATTTGGCCCCTAGACCAGAGATGAAGAATGATAGGGAAGAGATCCTTGGGAGGTAAGTCTAAGTAGAGTTTACAGTCAACTAGTGGCTTGAAGGTATAGAGAAATCTGACTGTCTCTGAAATGTCCCAGCGCTGATGCCATTTAAATATAACTGACTTCCTTGCTTCAAACTTGATATCCTGATTGGTAACAATAGAGGTATCCATAGGCATCCCTGAGGCTTGGTGTGCAGCATCTTTTGATAGCCTGTCAGCAATTGCGTTCCCAGCAATAGAAGCATGTCCCAGTGCCCAGTGTATTGAAACCTCAAAAGCTGTAGATTGTAGTTGATGACGGAGAGACCAGAGAGACTATAAGAACAGTAAAATTGGTACTTGCCCAGTTCAATGTTAATATTCCAACTGCAGATTGACTGTCCAAGAATATTTGTAGAGACGAAGTAGTCACAGATTTTCTTATAGACAGCAAGCTCTAGAACCATAAGTATGCTTATAAGTTCCGCCAAGAGAAAAGACCCTCTCGCTGCTACCGGTCTGGTCTGTTCTAACCCGCTGGGATCATCTGGAAAAAAATATCACTGCGCCAGCTCCACAGGGCCATGCGTTCTCCAGACATGATCCAACTGTGAAAGCTAAACATGACCTATCAGGAGCTTCTGAAAGAAATTCATATATAATATTTTGGCCCATTTCTTGTTGCACTGATGTCCTATTTTTGAAGACCCTAACTGACTCCAGTAATTAGGCTGTTGAATAGTTCTGACGAGGTCACCCGGATTATAAGCAGGTTCGGGTTAAATCATATTTATACTTATGTTTGTGGTCTGCTGCATCTCTGCTGCCTGACTTAAAGCAAGGTTAATCGGCCCAATGCATCTTGACCTCGGACCTTGTTCTATACAGTGATTTAGTTGAAGTTTGAGGGGATGATCTGTGCTCTTTGCATTTTTTGGTCACTGCTCTTACTGCCATTTCAGAAAAAAAAAACGCAAATCTACGGGCGGAATCCCTGAAGTAACTTCAAGAGCCTCTCTGCTGGAAGTGATCTGGGCCATGATACAAAGAGCTAAAGCCTTCTTTTGGAATTTTACTAGTGGTTTCAAGTCCTGTGAGGTTGCTGTCTGCCATGAAAGACATCCATATTCCAAAACAGGTCTAACAAGACCAATATACAGCTGGATCCGTTCTTTACTTGACGGTTAAGCGATTCCATTGATTTCTCTCAAAACTCCTAAACATATACTGGCTTTATGAGAAATAACTTCAGTATGTTTCCTGAAATTGATTTTTTTCATCCAAATGTACACCTAACAATTTCGTGGTTTGATTATATTGAAGGACACTATTATCTATAGTGACTACTGGCTTTAAATTTTCAGTATTATCTTGTGAAAACAATGTGATTTTAGTTTTGGGAAGACTCATTTGCATCCTCCATTTCCAGTATGTTCTCAACCGATTCTTGAATTTGATCTGCAGAACGCTAGAAGGTGCCATCGTCAGCGAACTTACAGTGATCACCATGTATTCCTGCAAACATGGCTATTATAAAGATGCTGAACAACAATGGAGCTAATACGCTGCCTTGAGGTAGTCCCATTTCTGAATGGAAAATGTCACCAATAATTTTTTCCAATATGACATTGAACTGTTCTATTATGAAGGAAATTTCTTATCCACGTCCAGAGTCTTCCACTTACACCAATCTTGAATAGTTTGTACATCCAACCAGGGCACCATACACTATCAAAAGCTTTAGCAATGTCCACAAAGCAAGCTAAAGTATGGTTATTTTTGTTAAAGCCATCAGCAATAGACTGCACTAGTCGTGTTACTGCATAAGTGGTACTGTGGTATCTTCTAAAACCTTCTTGCTGAGGATCAAGTAGTTGGTTGCTTTGCACATGTGACTCCAGGCGTTTCAAAACGATCCTTTCCATCAGTTTACAAAGAACGCTGGTGAGACTGATAGGTCTATAAGATGATGGGCTGTAGAAATCTGCCTTGTTATGCTTTCTCAGAAACTTGACACTAGCATGCCTCCATGGGTCTGGAAGCTTACCTGAGCACCATGATAAACTAGAGATACGTAATATTGATTTTCTGAAAAAATTCACCACCATGATACAGCATCCCTGGCTATAATGAATCTGCCCAACTTGAGTCTATATATCGCTCTGTCCAACTCAGATTCCTGAAAGTCTATGCTGAAGCCTATACTTCTCTGTGTTATGAAGGTCTTGATTATTAGCGAAATTATTGATTTCATCTGAAGTTATTGTCAAAATTCACATTAGCTGAATTTGATTCAAAAATACACTTTGAGAACACTACACTTATCACGATTATCAAAGGCAATGTTGCTATTTGAATCTATGAGAGGCAGTACTGAATGGTTTGTGTGTCTCTTTGTCATTTGCATCAAATATTAATGTATTTACAACACTATAAAAAGACTCCACATTTCTGTCAAAATCTCCACTCCTGTTTTCAAACCACAATCTGAATCTTTCTTCGCTTATTTCTGTCCATTTCTCCATTCTACCTTTTGGAGCTGCTATTTTATCTCAGTTCTAACTTGCACATCCTCTTTATCAAACACTCCCGCCCTTATCAATTGGATTAGTTTCTTAACATTTGCTTTGTATTCGTAGTAATAGCGTTCGTTTTTCAGTTTTCACATTAACCTTAAAGTAATACTATTATTTTTTCTTGTATCTACAATACATGTGTAACTTAACTGAGCCTCGGCATGAGATTTCCAACAATGTGGTATGTGCGACCAGCAAAGGCTCAGACCAGCCTGCGCATATGCGCAGCCTGATCCGAGCCTTTGCTAGTCGCTTGAATATTCTATGGGTGTTAAGCTACTGACCGAACATCATTTGGAGTTTCTAAGCTGAAAAGGCGGCTGCACAGGCTTGTCTGAGTCTAGCCTTGTCAAAATGCCACATTGTTGGAAATCACATGTCACGACTCATTACTCTTAGTCGCACTCTTCTTACACTTATCTGAAAGCAGCCTAGTATGGCCCATCCTCCAGATGCAACATTCAACGAACAGATACAAATCATTCACTTTTCAGATGCAACATTCACCCTACAGATGCAACATTCACCTTACAGATGCAACATTCACCCTGCAGGTGCAACAATCACCTTACAGATGCAAGATTTACCTTTCACATGCAACATTCACCCTACAGATGCAAGATTCACCTTTCACATGCAACATTCACCCTACAGATGCAAGATTCACCTTACAGACGCAACATTCACCCTACAGGTGCAACATTCACCTTACAGATGCAACATTCACCTTACAGATATAACAATCACCTTACAGATGCACCACTCACCTAACAGATGCAACATTCACCTAACAGATGCAACATTCACCCTACAGATGCAACATTCACCTTTCACATGCAACATTCACCCTACAGATGCATTATTCACCATACAGATGCAACATTCACCCTACAGGTGCAACATACACCTTACAGATGTAACATTCACCCTACAGGTGCAACATACACCTTACAGATGTAACATTCACCTTACAGATGTAACATTCACCTTACAGGTGCAACATTCACCCTACAGATGCAACATTCACCTTACAGATGCAACATTCACCTTACATATGTAACAATCACCTTACAGATGCACCACTCACCTAACAGATGCAACATTCACCTAACAAATGCAACATTCACCCTACAGATGCAACATTCACCTTTCACATGCAACATTCACCCTACAGATGCATTATTCTCCATACAGATGCAACATTCACCCTACAGGTGCAACATACACCTTACAGATGTAACATTCACCCTACAGGTGCAACATACACCTTACAGATGTAACATTCACCTTACCGATGTAACATTCACCTTACAGATGCAACATTCACCTTACGGATGCAACATTCACCTAAGAGATGCAACATTCACCCTACAGGTGCAACATTCACCTTACAGATGCAACATTCACCTTACAGATATAACAATTCTCTTACAGATGCACCATTTACCTAACAGATGCAACATTTACCTTACAGATGCAAAATTCACCTTTCACATGCAACATTCACCCTACAGATGAAACATTCACCATACAGATGCAACATTTACCTTACAGATGCAACATTTACCTTACAGATGCAACATTTACCTTACAGATGTAACATTAATCTTACAGATGCAACATTCACATTACAGTTGCAACATATACCTTACAGTTGCAACATTCACATTTAAGATCCAACATTCACCTTTCAGATGCAACAATCTCCTTACAGATGCAACATTCACCTTACAGATGTAACATTCACCTAACAGATGCAACATTCACCTTACAGATGCAACATTTTCCTTACAGTTATAATCTTCACCTTACAGTTAAAACAGTGTGACTTATACAGTAGGCACGATTACCTGATTGTAGTATGTTCATTATAAAAGTACAGCATGCATATTTGTCTTTGCAACTTTCATTTTACAATCTTAGTAACAACCATTGCAGTGTGTAATTTAGTTTATAAATTCAAAAGAATTGTTGGAAAAATAAGTAAGAAGACAAAGATCAGGAGTCTATATAATCAAGTACCACACTTAACCCAGGACAAGACATGGGAAAGTTGCAAAAACGCCAGAAAACCTCAAATACAAGAGAGCCAAGAGGTTAGCTATTTCCCAGCAGGTGACCACAAGGCTGCAATAAACAGACAAGAAAGCATGACAAACACAATACATAAATAACAAAAATGATCCAGAAAAGAGGCACCGTCTTGGAACAGTCAGTAAAAAGTATTAAAAATATTTTACTGGAGGGCTTAAACTAGTTTTATGGTACCAACCTCACCCTTGTTACAGAAGTGGATCAAGACAAATAGACGTTTGGTTCGCATGAAAGATCCCTAACTTATCGATGTATCAACTCCCATTGAGATACAACAAAGATAAGGACTCAACAGTATATACAACTGAATACCTGAGTAAAAGAAATCCAACAGTTAAAACCAACTACAGACACAATATTAGCCCCTAACACTCTCATCTAGAGATAAGTCTTTAAGTTGGAACCATCATAGAATCTGAGGTCCAACCCGCCCGTGTGCAATTAAAGAGTAAAGCAAAGTTGCTAACACTGAATGGGTTGACCACCATGCATGCAGTCTGCTGCAGTACATTAATGTTATAACCAATCTTCTTATATGAGAAATTATTTTAATAAACTGCGCTGAAAAGTTATTAGAGCCAACATTTTTTTTTTTATTTAATCGCTAAGTCGCCATATAAGTCTGGTTCCTAAAGCCCCTGGCGTAAGAGAGATTTATGTCCAATATTGAATTTAGATATTAAATCATAGTATTGGCAGTAAAATTTAGAAAACGTTTGGCAAATTTTATGATACCGTTAGCCTTGTTTGAGAAGTTTCTGAGTAAATAGTTTATTGCGAATCAGCAACACGGCTAGGAAATAGGATGACTTGAGAAATATAAACTCCATTGGATGTAGAGCGAGGAACATCACCATCTAAAAAAGGGAAACTGACAATTTCAAAATCAAAATCGTCGCGTTCATCATAAATTTTGGTAGAAATAATATCTTTCGAAATAAGCAAATGCAAGTCCAACAAACGAGGCTTCAGTATCAGAGTTGTTTGCTTTATTTAGTTGAAGCACTGCAGGGTATATTTTTCTTACCATATTGTCAAAATACATATAATTTTTGTTTAAAATATCATCCAAATATCTGCATGTAGTATTAAAAGCTTCAATACTATCAGCCTGCCTATCATCAGAAAGAGGAATCATAAATTCCCTTTCATAACAAAACAAAAATAAATCTGCAACCAGGGAAGCACAATTAGTGCCCATTGGAATCCCTACAACACGTCTATACAACTCGTATAAAAATGTTGTCCAACATAAAGGTCAGCGCATCACATACATTTTGAAAAGACCTTGCATGATATCTTTTTGGCTTTTCCAAAGTGAATAATACGTTTCTGTCGTTACATGCAAGGTAAGGAGAACATTCTCTTTGAAAGGTTATTTCAATAAGACCAATACGTTTATCTTTAATTAGATTACGAGGTAAAGTAGTGTTAAGAGTAGAGAGATCATATGTTGATAAATTGGTCGCATTGAAATCTATAGCTT
The DNA here is from genome assembly GCA_964019695.1 of Loripinus fragilis. Lineage (NCBI taxonomy): Eukaryota > Metazoa > Mollusca > Bivalvia > Lucinida > Lucinidae > Loripinus > Loripinus fragilis. The sequence continues at coordinate 20,586,767 of OZ026519.1, read as the reverse complement.
TAAGTTTATCTAATACTTCACCTGAATTCTTAATAGACCAAGATAGATGCTTACCGGATCTTTCATATACCTTTTCGCAGTTCTGAATGACATGTTTTTGACAGCAGAGAGACGTAGAGTTAACAATTTAGAAAGTTCTGTTGTCGTACAAGAACTAGAATTAGCAAAAAAATTGCTTAATATGGTTTTTATGGAGTTTAGGTAGCCAGTAAAACTAGGAACCTTGTATTGGTTTGCTTTAGCTTTGACACCAAAATGCAGGACTGTATGATAATCATATCCATCGAAGCAACTCTCCTGCAGTTTATAGGCATTAGAAAAAATAAGCTCACATTTAGGAGTATCAACATATTACAATCGTCAAACAACTACAACATTGTTTTCGGCTTTATCTGCTGGAACCAAAACATACTTCATATGAAAATCCTGGATACCTCGTTTAAGATGACGAATTTGTGGGTAAAAGGTGAGCATTAAGAAAGTTAAATGAAATACGAGTACTGTATCAATAATTTTTAAAATGTTAATCTTTCATTCCTTCAAGGCATCAGGTTCAACAGTTTCTCGTTTACATCAACGATTATTGCAGTCATTTAATGAAGTAGCGGTCTCTCTACGACATTAAGGGAAATCAATATAAGAGGGAAATCTATATTTAGGGCCTTTAGAAATAACATTGCGAACTCTAGCGTCAGGAATGACAATTTAGATTACCTGTTATCACATGCCCTGCAGGGGGATATAAATAAGTAGAATTTTGATAATCTCAGGAGTTGGGAGTATTGGAATCTATATTCATATCGGTTACAATTTTATCAAAATTGAATATAGTAACCCTAATAGGTTTCTTATATTTATAGCAAATGGTAGAAGTTTCTGAATTGTTAAAGTAATTTGGAACAGAGGAAATCACTGATTTATCCTTAAAGATACTATCCAATGCGATAAACTCCATACCTTTGTTAATGAATGTACTTTCGATAAAATGTCGTTTATGGTTGACCTCAGAATCGATATAATGACTAAGAAAATGTTGAACATAACACCTAGTCAAAAGAGCTGCTTAATATAATGTGTTTAACAATCTCTATTGTAAAGTTTATTAGCCTCTATCTCTAAATTACGTAAAACTGAAATAGGCAAAGAACTTAAAAATGAAAGTAAACCATGGCGACCATGTTTTAAAACAATAGAAAGATCCTTAAGAGAAGTATTTGTGCGTTTTCAGTACAAATGTTGCTCTCAATGTTGCCTTTTTTCGTTTACCATGAGATCTCATTTTACGTTTCTTACATTCCAAAAGAGAGAAAAACGTCAAAATCGGGCATTTTAGAAATATTACCTTCGTGGTATATATATATATATATATATATATATATATATATATATATATATATATATATATATATATATATATATATATATATATATATATATATATATATATATATATATATATATATATATATATATATATATATATATAATCATTAAAACCTACTGGAAAGAGTGTTTGCATTTTATCCATTTTAGTTCAGTTCGGTGTCTTTTTATATTTTTTTTATTTAGATTATGAGTTTGGATCAAATATAATTTTTCAACTGGTTGAATAAAAACTTTACTAGGTAAATGACCATATTTTTTGAAACGATGATAAAGAAAAATGTCATTTTTTAGAGGTTTTTTTTTCATTTCACGAAAGTGCTCACGAAACCTTGTCTTAAGTTTTTCCAACATATTGCATGCCACAATTAGTTTCAGTTCAAGTTATAACATACATCAGATCAGATGATGTTCAGTCCATATCATTATAATTGATAATGGAGAATTGTCTGCCATTTACAAATGATGTAATGGTAGATTTAGTTTGTTTGTTAGGTTTGATTCTTTACGTCCCATCAACAATCTTTCAGTTAAACAGGGACGGGTCTTCCTGTGTTGAACCAGTACTAAGCTAGGATAAATGTGTCTTGCTCAAGGACCACAACACAGTGACGCCGGTGAGGCTCGAACCCGCGGCCTCTCGGACCCGAGTCAAGCACTGTACCACTGAGCCCCTGTACTCCCGATAGATTTAGTACATAAATGGGTGCAACAGACCTGATTTTAGAGATCAATTAAAAAAGATAACCAAACGTTATAAGAAAAAGTTGGATATAACATGGATATCATGCGACAATCTGCATGTCTAGCTGTAAACGAAATCACGGCTTTTAGCTATGTTTTCCTCTTTAATAGCACGACAGTGGGCCAGGCCTCAGACTCAATGGCGGCCTTGCTGTAAAGCTTCAATCGTTCGCTTGGTGCCTGATGCTTGTTTGTGGTTGGGACCACCGTGGCTCAATTTGAGCTGTTCTTTAGCTCTGACTATCCGTGAGTCGTGAGCCATTTTTTTTTTATTTCATCATAGTGTGTTTATTAGATTAGATTGTTTCTCTATGACGGGGCATTGCAAGAGTTAGGAAACCTCAATGCAAGCTAAACAGTTATTGTATTTTAACAACAGAATCTAGAGCAAAGGTTTGGTACCAGTAAAATGCATTTGAACCCCCGTGGCTTGTGCTGCTGTCTGTTCTAAGGCGGTGGTTATTTTGTTGTTGATTTTTTGTTGTTAATTGTTGTTCCCATTGTGGGGTTCTGTGTTTGTTCTCTGTTTTGTTGTGCATTGCTTAGTGTCCTTTCTAGTTTTGCAATCGTCTTCATTGAGAAGAGAGAGCTGGTTGCTTTACTTTGTTTGTCTTCCTGGTGTCTTGTTACTGATACTGTTCTGTGGCTCTTCCTCGTGGTACCGTGGATTGGTCTACGTTGTGTGATTGTGGTATTTCCTAATCATACCCACTTGCTTTTTATTCATTGTACAATCATTTATACTCTCAAGGGTGCATCTATCAATACTTACATTTAACTTAAAAACGTAAAATTAACATTAATCTTACACTGTTGTTACACGTTACTATATTTATAATATTCATCTTATGTCTATTTGTATGTGTTATTCATCATTTAGTGCATTGCATTCATCATATAGTTGTATCATCTATTATACATGAGGGTCTGGATGGGGGGTCTGGTATTCACTATTCATTAAAAATTTAGCCCATTATTCATCTCATTAAAATTTGGGGTTATTCATTAAAATAAGACCAATTATTTATTAAAAGTAAGAAAGGTGGCAAAGAAATCTGATTATTCACTATTCATTAATTTTTTCTTCAATTCATTAAAAAAATAGGATTATTCATTATTTTTTAGGCTCTCATTATTCACTATTCATTATTTTTTGGCTCATTATTCACTATACATTATAAAAAAGGGCCATTATTCACTAATCATTATACCCCATCTAGACCCTCATACATGTTATAAGTGTTAAAACTTAGAGTGTTCAACTTTCTTATCATGATGAGCACATTTAACATGTTTAGCTTACAATTGTGGCAATTGCAATCGCTAGGTATTACAGTCGTTGAAATTATTTTATAGTTGTAGTATTTATCTTAAAGTTGAAACCTTTAATTGTTGTATCCTTCATATTACTGTTGTTACATTCATATAACAGTTATATTATTTGTATTGCAGTTCTTACTGCATTGGTATATCAGTACAAGCATGTTACAGTCTGACAATTATATTACAGTTGAACTATTCATATGACTGTTGTACCAACAATAGTTGCAGCATTTGTATTACAGTTGTATCGTTCATTCAATTTACAGTTGCAGCATTTTTGATACAGACGTATTCCAGCATTCATATGAAAATTAAAGGAATCATATTATAGTCCAACACACTCGTAAAAAACTGCAAAATCCCTAGCCTCTTAGCATTGGCTTAAGGTCCACTTATCCCTGAACTCATCACCGATGCTCAGAAACGAACAAAGTGACGTTCCAAAAGCCAATGGTTTAATCATGTAACTGGAAAGAATTTAAAAGGATAAGCGTATGCAAAAATGCAAATAATACACTAGATTCAAATACCTGCGTTTTCAATATCCCTCATGTATACAGAATGTCTTATGTTTTAAAGCTATGTTTACCCAACATCCAAACAAAACTATATTTACAGATTAAAGTATATTATTGTTCGCGTCAATCAGTACAGGACCAATAGAACAAGACATCTGGGAAATGTTCGAGCATCTGATCACTTGGGCAATAAAAGAGAGGCTGGATTTATATAGTATATTGCTATTAACTACTCTGTTTGAAATCAGCTTTCGAATATAGTTTCTGTATAGCCTGATCAGGGTTTCCTCTGGTTGTATATGCGCTAGGGACCTTTTAATGTTCTTTACAAAAATCCGCATATGGTCGAAAAGAACATAATCCCATGTATGTCCCCTGATTAACCTTCTAACAGCTCAAAGGATTAATTTTTAAATAAATTTATTTTTACAAATTCAGTGGCATATAATACCGACATAGACAACGGCTCAGTATTCAGTATTTAGTTGTCTCCCTTACAATGGATATTATCATCATCCAATAAGATATAATGGCATCAATAACGAAATAACCTATCTTTTAAAAGTCAGTCAAAATAATTCATCCCATAAGATATAGAAACTACGCCATTGTTTCAGCTTCCTTGTATTGTTCTTGCTAGTGCAGATAGGATCTCAAAAGGTAATATTCACCATTTGCGATGCCTTTAATTTTTATTGGGCCTTAGAAGACCCTACGACCTGATGTTCTAAGCTACAATCGACTGATTGCGTTAAAAGGAGTAGGTCTATAATTGGGCCTCGTCGCAAGAAAACCTGACTTTGTTGCTAGCGAACAGCAAAGGCGTAGATCTGACTGCGTGCAGTCCGATAAGCACCTTTGTTTTTCGTTTTTTGCTAAGCATGATATGAGTCGCAACACGAAATTTCCAACACTGTGGTATGTGCGACCAGCATACGCATACGCGCAGTCTGATCAGAGCCTTAGCTAGTAGCGTATATTCTTTGACTGTTACCATTTGGAGTTTTTAAGCTTAAAAGAAGGTTGCACCTGCTCGTCTGAGTCTATACTTGTCAAAATGTCACATTGTTGGAAATCACTTGTCACGGCTCAATTATTATCTAAACTGCTTTAAACATAATTTCAATATCCTAGCAAATCTGTAGGTCGGAAGGCAAATAGAGAGCTGCGTGTATGGGTAAAACTGTATCGAAACCATTTACTTGATACATAAAATAAAATGATGGAACCAAAATTAGAATCCCATAGTCGTGTGACCGTGGTACTTTGTGTTTGTTTTCATGGACACCGACTGATTTTGATACACTCCTTGATCCAAACCCACATACTGTAGTCCATCATTACCAAAGTAAACAAAGTTACATACTAGAACAACAATGACAATACTTTAACCCTTTCCCTGCTATTAGCGAAATTTTTATCTGCTGATAACCACTGCAAACAGTTTGGACCCAGATCAGGCCCGACAAAACGTCGGGCCTGATCTGGGACCAAACTGTTTGTCGCCCTAAATGTATTTCTAAAGAATCTTTTTTAGTTAAATTTATAAACAAAATCCGCAGACGACAAAACCAACCTAACCAAATTACCCAGCATGCAAAGAGTAAAAGAAATGCTGGCACCCGCAATCCTTACATATTCAGAATTCGTTTACATGAAAATCATTAATAATGTTCATTCCATCTTTTATTTGAAGAAAGCTAAGCTTGGAAGTACTAGTTCCCACTAAGCTAAGGATTTGGAAGTCGTAAGTTGATATTTATTTTTCCCGACTTTCATTGGACTGAAGTCGCCTGCGTTGTCGTCTGATGCTTTTTTTGGTAACCCATAGCAAAAATGTGGACCCAGATCAGACTGTATCCAAGCTCTCTGTATAGCAGTCTGAGCTGAGTACATAATGTGTGCATGCACGTTGAATTTCAAAATGCTGTTAATGAAAAAAGCAGCAGACTGCAGACAAAAACAGCAGCAGGAAGCAAATCATACCTTTATTTACGTCACAGAGTGTTATTTTACAATGCATATTGTTGTTTGAGCTGGACGAATTCGTTTAATTCTAATGTACATAAAATTGAAAAAAATACAGAGCCTGTGAATTGATACTTGGTAAGGGTTATACATCATTGGAAGATGCTCGGAGACAAAAATATGTTGCCATTTGAAGAATTGGTTTTCATCAACAAAGCTAAAGTAATGTTAATGGGATAACTCGATCAGTGCTATTTGCACACAACAAAACAAGGACCAAACACAAAACCCACAAAGCAATGGGGGCAAACGTTGATTCACCAATTTACACCACGAAAATGGTCCAAATTAAAGGCTTTAATAGTGAAGATACAATGACTGCGCTCAGATTCAAACAAAAAATTTAAGACAGCAAAGCCTAAATTAAACGTGTTTAGAAACAGCTTGTCTTATTCAATTGCTTTAATTTTGAACGGCATCCCAGTTGAAATAAGTAAAGCCAACACGATTGATGCTTTCGTTAAGAAATGTTAAACATGGATGAAGAATATCTTATATTTTAATATTTGTGTTCACATACCGCCACCGCCGAATCAGCTTCGATGGCTTACATAATATAAATGTATTCAAAATTTGATTATTTTCTTTCACGCTACTTTCTCTACTCACAATGTCCACTTGTATTTGTTTTATTGTCGTGCTTGATATTTTGTATACGTGTGTAAGAGGGCTTCAGGGAAGATTGGCAATGCCAACTGAGTCACCCTCATCAAATAAAGTCAATACTCACTCACTCACTCACTCACTCACTCACTTACTTACTTACTTACTTATGCTGTTACGCTTTTGCTTGAGTTTGAATCCTCATCCTTCTTTAAATTGCGCCTATTACAATATAAAATATGCTCTGAAAAGTCATGAGATTTACAGGATTTGTATATCTATAGCAGCCCTAACATCGCCAGGCCCCCTTATCTTTACTTGTTTTCGGCCTCGTCGCGTGAGAACTTTCTTCGGGGGTTCTGACCAAGTAAGACTCAATCCAACCTGCTTAGGTACAGAGACTAGCTAGAATAGTGATTTTGCATGCAATAAAGTCAAGTTTTCTCGCTTCGCGACCAATTTAAGGGGGAGATTAGTTTTCATTAATCTAATTCAAAATATGCTCTGTGTGTGTGTGTGTGTGTGTGTGTGTGTGTGTGTGTGTGAAAGGCGTGTTTCCACTAACTTGCCAATATAATGGGCCGGTAGGTCGGAAATTATTTCATTAAATTTTAGTTTAGTGAATAGAAGGTAAAATATATTTCACAGGTACAAAATCAAAAATATTGGCGGGGAAACTATAAATGATAAAATTCAGAGCATTTCGGCAGAATAATGGATAAACAATATTATTTAGAACAATGAAGCAGAAGGGTTTGCTGGAATGAGAATACGTTTATCGTTAATTTTGAAATTACAGGTCGGGCACTAAATTTTAGGTTCGGCCGGGTTAGTGGAAACACGCCTTTTGTTTTTAAGATTCATCTCATCATCATCTTCAGTAATTGCATCCCTCAGAACTGAGTATTCTCGCAATTGTGTGGAATTTGCTCATGCGCCACGGCTAAAAACTGGTTCTATATGTACAAGTAAAATAGGTCTGTTAAAATCAATAGGTTAAAAACATCTGTGGCTGGTTTAAGGTGTGAGGGTGGCCAGCTGGATCTGGAAGGCCTCCAGCGTTGACTGGCTCACTGCTTCTTGCGGGAGTTGATTCCACAGTACGATCGTTCTGGGGAAGAAACTTTGTTGGTAACCGGTGAATGAAGTTGGGATCTGTCTGAATCGTGCATTATGGCCTCTGGTTCTGTTGTCAAGAGGTGTCAGGTACCGTTCGGCGGGGATGTCTACCTGTTGGTGAGCTATCCGGTACATCATAGACAGGCGGGCTTGGTCTCTGCGTTGCAGTAAGGTGTCCCAACCTAGGTCCTGGCGCATGGCTGTAACACTGCTTTTACGGCTGTAGTCACTCTTGACAAATCTGGCAGCTCTTCTCTGTACCATCTCTAGCTGGTTTGAGTCAGTGTCTGTGTGTGGAGACCAGACCGTTGAGGCGTATTCGAGAGTCGGTCGTACGAAGGTCTTGTAGGCAGTACTCTTTGCTTGTTGGGAAGCTGGTCTGATGTTGCGTCCGAGGAAGGCCATGGTGGAGTTTGCTTTTTTAGAGATGTTATTTACATGCTTACTCCAGGAAAGGTTGCTGCTTATGGTGACTCCCAGGTATTTTGAATCAGACTTTATGGCTAACTTCTGACCATGGATGAAGTAGTTGTGTTGAATTGTGTTTTTCTTGTTTGTAATGCACAGAACTTCACATTTCTCAGCGTTGAAAGCCATTTGCCACTTCTTTTCCCATTCTTGTAGCCTATCAAGGTCTTGTTCGAGTTCTTCTTGTTGGAGATTTTGATAGTAATCAAATTATTGTTATTAATGATGATGATGATGATGATGATGATGATGATGATGATGCCGTCTTTTTAAATCAAACTATTGAAAGTGCAAAGTGAAATTTCTAGTCCCATGTGCTTTGAGTTAACGAGTGCCGACTGTACAATCATCTAGAAGTATTACAAAATGAAAGAGTTCTGAATATGCACCATATAGCTTTGAGAAATTGCTATTTTTGTCAGACGCGGCGTTTCTAATGTTCTGCAGGATTAGAATGTTTAAAGACATTGTAATTCCCGTCTTAATTCCTAAAAGTAAATAAATGATCGAAATACAGGGCGTTCAACATGTGTACATTTTATGACCAGAACATGCGCTAAATTTCCCATCTTTTTTTATCGACTTAGAATGGAAGACAGTAAGTGACTTTATTTTTCTTCGATGTTTAAATGTTTTTATCTTTATACATGTGCGGATCCAGAGGAGGGGACGGGGGTCCGGACCCCCCCCCCCTGAAAAAGTCACAAAAATATAGGGTTTCTTAACAATACTGGTTCGGATCCCCTGAAAATCACAAAGCTATCAAGCCAGCATTCAATGTTGGGCCAACATTGGCACGCTAGCGAAACGCCATTTAAATGGCGTTTCGCTGGTGGGCCGATGATGACCCGCTTATAGTGGTATTTTGGATCCTTCCTCCCCTCATCAACTAAAAAAGCCGTGAAACCTGGACCCCCTCTATCAAAACTTTGTGGATCCGCATGTTATATTATGATTAATGGACCTCATTGCAAGAAACCCTGATTTTGTTGTGTGCTGTATTTGAACGACAAATGATCGCACATATCATATTGTTGGAAACCTCATGTCGTGGTTCATTTAGTTAGTCTCGCGTTGTGGTTAACGTACCAGGGGGATACTCTGAAAATGTTATACATACGTAGGCTCGGGTTATTTTTTTGGGGTTCAAAATTTTGCATTTCAATATTTTGGGGGGGTTTCAGAAAAATGAATATTTTTGGGGTATGAAGATTTTGTGGATATTTTTTGGGGTCGCCACAAAATTGGCCTATATTTAGGACCATTTCTATGCATTTTAAGGTCTTTTCTTAAGGGCAAAGTACAAAATGATGGATATTTTGGGGGGGGTTGCTAAAATTCAGATATTTTTGGGGTGTGTGTGAAATTCCTGGTATTTTTTTTGGGGGGGTGAACAGTAGATGCTGGGCCCGAGCCTGCGTATGGAGAACAAATTAGAGTACCCCCCCCCCCCCCCCGGGGGTTAACGTCACCCATGTTTGTGGAATATAACCATCGTCCATTATTCCATTGTATTCAGCATCTTGAAGCTTAGTGGTTTCAAATATTTTCGGTTGTTCAATGTCACTCGACATACTTGTTCCGGTGCCACTATGAAGCGTACGTGGACAGTCAGTCGTTGGTCCAGCATAAATGACTAGTATCTATCTATCTATCTATCTATCTATCTATCTATCTATCTATCTATCTATCTATCTATCTATCTATCTGTCTGTCTGTCTGTCTGTCTGTCTGTCTGTCTGTCTGTCTGTCTGTCTATCTATCTATTTATCTGTCTGTCTGTCTGTCTGTCTGTCTATCCATCTATCTATCTATCTATCTATCTATCTATCTATCTATCTATCTATCTATCTATCTATCTATCTATCTATCTATCTATCTATCTGTCTGTCTGTCTGTCTGTCTGTCTGTCTGTCTGTCTGTCTGTCCCAGATGGCTTCGGCTGATTTCTGTTCTAATGTTGCTGATTCATTCGTTGTTGTTGCTCACATCGTGTGTATTCGAGGGGGTGCTTGCGTTTGGTTTGTGGTGTAATGTTCAGTGGCCTTTCTGGTTTTGCAAGCATCTTACTTAGGAAGAGAGAGCTGGCTGCTTTACTATAAATGTGTTTTTCTTGTAGTGTGTGTATCTGTGTCTTCATCGGGGTGCCGTGGGTTGGCCTGGAGTGTATGCTAGAGGCATTTCCTGGACATACTCGATCACTTGTTTTTTTTGTTTTGTTTTTGTTTTGTTTTTATCACTTGTGATCATACAGTAAAGCCTATGTAAAAAGGCCACTCACAAAAAGACCAAAAATTTGTTTTCAAGACCAATTATCGCTTAAGGCAGGTCAAAAGTATTGCAGAATGCTCCAAAGGGGAGCATTCTGCAATACCTTTAACCTTCATTAAGCTACCGTTTGTCTTTTGTCTAGTTTTGAATGGCAGTTTACACAGGTTTTACTGTATTGTCAAGATATTCCCAAGTTGTCTGCAAAAACGTTGTCTTTTTACAGAAACCCCTAAGATTTTATTACTGCAGCTCATAATCCTGTTGATACTCAAGAAAGAATGATCTCTGATATCATAGGTCTTCAACTTTAAGCGGGCATAAACTAGGGTACACTGTAGTTCAATGATTTGGAACTTGCTGATATCTATAGACGGGTGCTTTGAGTTAACCTTGGTTGAAAAGGGGTTTACTTTGTCAAATAAATAAAAGACATTCATGCACTGTATGTTTAATAGGTAAACAATCTCGCCTGTGGTACAAGCACTTCCAGCTGCAGAGCCAATATACACAGGCTGACATGAGGTTAGGTTGAGGTTAATTGATAAAATTACATATTTTGACCCATTTTAAGGTGAGAGTGTAATATATGTTCCCACACATTAACATTCTTTCATTAGTAGTTTAACTCTTTGCATGCTGGATATTATTATGTTATGTTATCGTCTGCTGACTTCTTTCAAATTTAACAATTTTTCTCAAAAAAAATCAGGAACACTATCAGAGTGTCAAACGGGCCGGAAAACAGGTTGGATTCATTATGGCGGTCCTGATCTGTGTCCGAACTGATTGCAAAAAAAATTAGCTGAAGACATAAGTCGCTGCTGGCAAGAAACGAGTTAAGATTATCAATGAGGTGTGTAAAATGGGTTAACATGTAATAGTGACATTCGTTAATTAAATACAGGGAGTTTTTGTTTCTATCATTTTCTAAACCCAGTGTAGACTTCGATTGATGCAATACATGGATAAGCTCTTAATGGCACGTGGAAGACCCCCACGCAAAACTAACTGAGGTCGTCACCATTTTGTGTGCTCAAAAATGTTAAGCATTTTAACAGCTAAACCGTAAATAAATTTTCTGAATTTACTTTTGGTCCTAAAACGCTGTCTTCTTTTGACGTCTGTTGCGTAAATATTCAAGTGCACTCTAGACTAGTTTTTATTATGGGAGCAATTTGCTCAATGGACCCATATTGTTTGCAACTTCGGCTGCCTAATAACCAAAAGAGAGCAGACGACAAGCTTGGGAGTGGGGGTGGGCGGGAGATTAACTGACACAATATGGCACAAAAGGTGTATCAAATTAATAATCAAATAAATTAAGTAAGTAAATCAGCCAGTGAGATACTTGGTAAGCTAAGCCACTCTTTAAACCTGCAAACACTGCTATCAAGTTGGGTTTCGTGTATAATCTTAGCGAATGTGAGCGCAGGGCTCCAACGAGACAGTGCATTTGTGCATTCTCCTCCGAGCCGTCACTGATTTACATTGTGGGGCTTCTTCAATGTTCAATTCAACAGTTCTCACACACTTATCAATTGGGGCTTATATTAACTACAACCAACCAACCGAAAAGAAGGCTGATAATATAAATGTTTTCAAAAGTGTCGGGGAACTGTCTTCATTTCTGTCGGTGAACTGTCTTCACAAACCGTGTCGGTGAATAGTCTTGTCGGTGAACTGTCTTGTATCGGTCTGGGGTAGACCTCTCGAGCGGAAGACTAGAGAGTTTTTAATTCTATTCTATTCTATATGCAATATTACCCGCCAACAGGAATGCAGTGTGCTACTATTTAACACCAATTTCGATTGGATTAGAACAAATATAGGTCCAATCAAAATACGCCTACTTTCTTTCGTGAAGATCCACCATTTTGGTCCCTCGTGTTTTGCGAAACTACGGGTGTGTATTAATAAAGAAACTATTTCACCTCAAAATAAAAACCATACGATTGTATTTTCATTGGAGACAACTGCTATAAGATTGACTTCTCAGAAACATAATGATGGGCTAATGTCTTTATCGATCATATTTTGTTTTCTCCCTTTCTCCGTCATTTACAGATGTGGTTTTAGAAAAAAGCACTTTCACTAACGCTAAAAATACCGCGAGATAATACAAGTGTCGACAATATTGACCTTACGAAGATACCACTGTGTTTATATGGCCTGAAGGCTTTAAAAAGAAAACGGAAGAGAAACCAGGGGGTAAAAGTGCTACCCGAGGTGGGGCTCGAACCCACGACCCCCGGAACACTAGTCGGGCGCTCTAACCACCTGAGTTACCCGGGCGGTCCTGTCCTTACCACCACATATAGATTCTACACTTCTCCCCCTTTTCTGTTCAGAGCTGATCCAGCTCTGGATAATACCAGACGGCTATCTGCCAGAGCCCTGCTTGATGGCACTCGGCTCTCAGGATGACCTATTCCATTGGTTTCTGGACATCTCGGCCCCTAACAAACTCGGCCCCCACAAACTAGGCCCCTAACCAACTCGGCCCCTATATAATATGTATAACACATTTATATCTATATGCAAGTACAGTAGGCTGCAAGCACGTCTACAAGAAGTTTGGGAGAGATATGGCACCAACGACATATCGGCTTCACAGTTACTGAAGGAGTGCTCCAAGTTCCACGGACCTGCCAAGGATAATAAAGATTGAAGTTAAAGACATCTATTATCAGTAGTTCGATTTATAGGGAGGTTGACATCAAAATATATAGCCCTAAAAAATGATTGTTATCATTACCTGTTTTGCTATCAAACAAGTTTTGGACGCGTTAAAGAAACGTCTCAGCGAGACGCTTCTTTTACGCACCCAAAACTTATGTTATTAGAGACAGTAAACAATCGCTGTCAACTCAATGCATACAGTGCAGATCAAAATGAGATGTCGCCAATGTGGCATCCCATGAGAGTCCGTACCGTTTACAGGATTACTCCTTAATACAGTATTTTGAGGCTGACTTTCCAAGCCTTTCTTTGGAAAGTCAGCCTCAAATCCTGAATAAGGATGAGAAATTGAGAATAATATGGTTTCTATGATTTATTTTGACCATTCACGCTTGAAAATTTTAATGTTTTGTACGCATACTGAGATTTGAATTTTCAAAAGTTCAGGATTTTGAAAACTTTGAACTTTCATCCATGCTTTTGGAGGGTATCGTTTTCCAAACCGCGTTGACCCTGATCGGACTGCTCCTCTGAGCAGTCCGACCGGATCTACACACTCATCATTCAATATGAATCAATTAATGAAAAAGGCCACGTTTCTTTTGCATAGCAGGATACGTACATAAGTGAATTTTCGCTCGAGACGAATTATTTGTTTAAGAAAGAAAAAAGATCCTTAAATTGAAAAATTATGTTATTTGATCACTTTTGGTATTGACTTCGCTTTCTGTAAAGGCGGCGTCTCATGCATGCGTAATTAGGACTGGTCAACCTTAGGCATAGGTAAAAGCTGAAAATGAAGCGTGGTTTTATTCAAAAGTAACTGTATCATCTTGTGCCACAACCTCAGTCATTATTTAGTCCTTAAAACGACAGCAAAATAACTGCATCTGAAAATGTCTATTTAGCATAAGCAGGGGGGCAAACATTGTGGACCCAGATCAGACTTCTCCTATAGGAGCAGTCTGATCTGGGTCCACATTGTTTATCTATGAGGCTTCAAATAGTTTAGTGGACGACAAAAAACATATATATTTTGTGATTATGTGCTTTAAGGGTAAATAAATGTGAGTTCAGTGTGTATACGTTTAGGATTTTCATGAAATGCATGCATGTTTGCGCGGGTCAAAATGCTTATTTACTCTTTACCAAATTATAAATAATTCCTGATTTCCCTTCCTTAGTTGATGAAATAGCCGAACCACGCCCAGATATGAATATTAAAGTTGCTGCCTTTACAGTAAGCAAAAAGTCTAATTATATGTTACATTTTTTTTTCATAGATGAATAATTTGTCATGAACGAGAAAGCAAGGGTCTAATTTTTACTTGTTCTGCAAGTCGAGATACAACTGGCCACCTCAAGTGGTCAGGCTGTGGCTTCTAGCACCGACTTTTGCATGTTATTTGTTTGACTATTCTGGATACAACTGGTCACCTCAAGTGATCAGGCTGTGGCTACTAGCACCGATAACGTATAACAAATTGACAGAATAGAGATCATAAACTACGATTCGGGATACAACTGGCAAACTCAAGTGAGGCCTAAATGAAATATGGTTCCTGTTGCATACCAACATAATTTAGGGTAGGTAGCAGAGTTTACGAAAGTTTCCCAAACTTTACAGGACAGCCGGTCTGGTGGACTGGAAGTATCTGCCTGACCCACCATGATTTCACCAGACCAACACCATATGAGAACAAACAACACGAAAAGAAAAACTATAAGTTTTTAAGTTTAGATGTAATAATAATCTATAAAGACCAATGGCCACACAATATCCATGACAGCTCAGTAAATAAAATACTGAATGCTGCTACATGTAAATGCAGTTTTCCAATCTGGCTTTTGATTGGTTGATTAAAACATTGTATTTTGGGACATATTCCGCCAAAACAGTTACTTTTGGGCACAGGTTTCACATGAAGCTCAAATTTAACGAAGCAATTTAGTTCAATCGGGAGATTAGAAAATAAAAGAATAACCGACGGCACATACCTGGTTAAAGTAGTCTCGCTCAACTAATGCAGTCTTCAGCAAATTAAGTGACCCCCACCAACAAATAAACTGGTCAAGCTATAAGATTCTTTTAGACAAATAAAACCAGACTACTGAATGGTGCCTTCACGGCTGTTTAAACTGTTTCAAAACAGCTTTTGAAATTGCATGAAAGGGGTGAGCTAGAGATACAATCAATCAAAAAAAAAATACCTTTACTGTAGTTTGTAAGGCATGCAGAGGGATGGTCCTCCCCGACCCTCTGTATGTCAGATGACGGGGAGAATAAAGTGTAAAGATCAAAAAAAAAAAAAAAAAAGTGACCCAATGTAACAACACACAAAAAAAAGAACATGTCACCTGAAAAAAAAACGATTTTCGACTAGTTTGTAGGAGGAAAGTCCTGTTCCGACTGAAAAAAATTGTAGACCCATCGTCGAATAACTTGTAAATTCGATAGCGGCTAGATTTACCAGCAAACTCCACAGTGGAAAACAAGTAGGGTAAACAAGATTTAAAATCTGGCAACAGCAATTTCTTAGGCTGGCTGATCAACACCAAAATGCTAATAGATAATCAGTCCTACAATTCCGATAACCGTTTAGTAGTTGCTCAAACTTGAAAGGTCTTGGAACATTTTGACAAGATTTTTTCACGTTTAATAATCTGAAAATGCAAGGCCTATAGCATTAATATTTGGTATGTAGCATCATCTACTGGACTACTACCAAGTTTTGTTAAATTTATGGCACTGGGGCCAAAAATGACCACCGCCTGTGTCACCAGTGAAGTGGCCAGCTTTCAACAAATATCTATATATAAGCTTTAAACAAAACTGGTGAGCACTTCAGTGCCACTTGGTCCTCTTGTTGCTATTCTGACATCAATTTTGTGAGTTCCAGCTTTGATAAGTTAATGATAACCAAGATTTTATTGGAGAACTGAACAGAGAGAGAAAATGTTCAAAATTTTAGAACATTTGCAGTAAAACTTGTTTTGTCTTTTTCAGGAACCAGATAAAGACCAACTATGGCTGACCCTGAAGGGTAAGAACATTATAGGTCTAGATAAGGAAATTTTATTTGCGTACAATTTTAATTATTTTCTTACCCATTAATTTAAACATGTGTTTTGGGTGCTCAAAAGAACCATCTCATTGAGACGGTTCTTTTGAGTACACACAACATATGATTTGGATGAGAAATAAAGAAAATAATTTTCCATACGCACTCTTATCTGGAGGCCTGTAAGAATCTTAAGAAGAGCAGATCATTGTTCTAGTTAAAGGGACATTTATTTTGCTACTTTGGCACTTGGTAAAGGATTTGGAGTCCATGGCTTTCATAAACATTGTCTTTGACCCCCTTACTTTGGGATTTGAAACTACAGCTACAAAATGTATGGTAGTTAACTTTTAATACAGGGATTAATTTTGGGAGAGATGTTAAAAAAATTTCAGGGCTTTTTTCACCATTATGGGACAATGACCCATACCCCTAGAATTGTGAATTTAAGCGCGAAAATGCCTCAAATTGGGAATTTTTTAGTGTTTTAGCTATATTGTCCAGTGTTAGATTTAGGCTTGATTTCTATTGCGTCCCTGGGACCCAGGGTATCAACAAAAGTTGAGTCCCACATAAATTTTACTGAGTCAGAGAAAGTTTCCCAAACTATTTTTTTTTTGCAATATTAAACACAGAGAATTTAGCTAAAACTATCAATTACTTTTAATTTCAAACATTTTCAGTTTACACTTAGTGATTGACGATCAATTAAAAAAAAGCAAGAAAGAAGCAGACTTAGCAGTGATGGAGTCTTTGACTATTAAACTTTTTCGCTTTTAAAAAGTCTTTACTTGACGCTCTAGACCAAGATTATTTTACTTGTGCCTGTTGAAAATCGCTGAACCTGTCTGTGAACACATTTTTTAACGGATAAAACATCGAATTGTGATAATTTTGGCTTCAGAATACACTTTATTAAGTTATTTAAATGTTTCTAGTGTGATTCCTCGAGACAAACGCCATTTTTACCCAGCAAATCAATTTTGGAAAAACCGTAAATCATTTTTATAGCTGAGCCTTGTTCTGATTTCAACCGTTGCTATGAACAGCGGATGTCGGAAAACCACAACTGAATACTATTTATATCAGTCTGTTTGTGATTTTGAAGCATAGCAAAGTACAAAAGACGGATATTCAAGGGATTTAACTCTCTTCACTATTGAGCTGGCTTAAATGTGTTGAATGTCCACTGTTTTTGATCTTGCGTTCCATGGACGCAAGCTACTTGTCTTTTTTGCGTACTAACGATTTTCATTGCGTGTTTAGATATTATTACGGCGTTAAAGCGAACACTGTTGTCAAATCATAAACGGGAGTTTCACAATAAAGTTCCCCCAAGTGTAACAAAATAGGCAAATTTTCAAACTAGTTATAATGGTTAATCATTATGATTTCTTTAAAGAATGGTGTTTGATGCACCTAATCCTAAAAAATCTCCCAGTATCGTTTTGTCTTTTCAAAATTATAGACCAGAGTGTATAGCCATGTGTTCAAACTTTAGAATTTTATAAAAAATATGTTATTTGGCCAGTGTCATAGCACATTATCCTTCTGTTATGAAAATATGAGCCCAAATACTAGCTATTATGATGGCAAATATTCTCCAGTAAGAAATTTTCCTGTATTTTGCAAAAAAAAAAAAAAAAAAAAAAATCCTTTACATTTTGGTTGTTTATTTAACATCCTACTTACTTTGGTTTTCTCTGAAAATATGATTTCACCAAGTAGTAAATTGTTTTCTCTTTTAAAATGACAATGTGCAAAGGGGAAAGGACCAAACATTTCTTGTTTGCTGATATTTATGTTCTTAACCCTGTAATACAGCTTTTAATTTCCTACTTATTTCGTTGCGGACACTACAGAAATTAAAGTTAACCACTTATATTAAATTGTTTGCTTTTACCAGAATTGGGTATATTTTATATCCCTTTCTTTCATACAGACAGACATTTATATGTAATTTCAATTTGAAATACATCTTGAACGAGTCTGTGTAAAAATATGTTGTATATGTGGTAATAACATATAGACTCTGAATATGGGAATATCCAACATAAATATTAAGTGGTGTATGAGTATTTGGGCCAGCCATAGTTAGTGACCAGACAGTATCTAGGAATAATATCGATATCAATGTTACTTGCTGTGTTGTACCTTTCAAAATTGAATTACACCACGGTTAAAAATCGTTGCGGACACTACATCAATTCTACATGTTTATTGAAATGATCCTGAATGAAAGCAAGATCCCTCTGCAAAATATAAAGCTGAATATAAAAGATGGTGATTACATCTTTGTCATAAAATAGACTGAAAGGAGGTCTTGACTATTTAAACTGTTTTATATAACTAAAATGATGATAACAGAAAAAATATGCCACAGTGCTAACTTCTCGTGTTATTTAGAATATACTCTGTGGTACTTTACCCTTTGAGCAGAAATGATGAACTATTAATGAAAAACATTGTTTGTATTTAATTCACTACATCTGTCTATAGTATTACTCATTTAAAAATCATTTGCTTTATTTAGTCTAAAAGTTGCGGACACTACAAGATCATTTTTATATACCCTGACTTGCTAAATGTCAGAAGCATGTAAAAATTCTAACTAGGCTGCAAACTTTGTGTGCATAAGAAATACAGTGGGCTACAGTGACTGACACCAAATCCTGATTATAGGTGTGCATGGGAAATGCCCGCCCTATTGATGGTAGGCCATAGAATGAAGTCCAGGTCGGACCTGATAAGCTGGAGGTGGTAGCTTCCTTCTGCTACCTGGGTGACATGCTTTCTGCTGGCGGAGGCTTAGTGAAATAGCGATCACTACTCATGTGAAAACAGCCTGGAAGAAGTTCAGGGAGCTACTACCAATTCTCACATCCCGCCACCTCTCTTACAAGACACGTGGTCATGTATACAGCTCTTGCGTGCGGAGCGCCATGCTCCATGCCAGTGAAACTTGGCCACTGACCAAGACGAACCTGCAGCGCTTGCAGCGCAATGATAGGGCCATGATCAGACAAATCTGCAGTATCAAGCCAGAGGACGTGGTCATGGTAAGGTCAAGCGAATTACTGGCAAAGCTTGAGCTTGAAGACCTCGACCTCATTTTGAAAGAGAGAAGGTTTTGCTGGTTTGGGCATGTGGAGCCTTCTAGTGGTGCAATCAGAACAGCATGTGATATACAGATTGATGGCAGTCGGGGGCCAGGGAGGCCCAAACTAACATGGAAGAAACTGACAGAGAGAGACTGCCATGAGTGGAAGCTCACGACAGTTGACCCTCAAGAAAGGAGCACCTGGAGATCGGGTGTGAGATCTGCTATGCATGCAGCTAGCCAGTTACCTGGAAAGGGGCCCACTGATGTGGATGATGCCCCTGCACCTGCATGTTAATCAAAAATCCGATTATGATATGATGATTAATAAAGTAAGCAATACTGGTTAACTGAATGAATGAATTTATTGAACTTTTATAACATGACAAAGATATGAGCCATGTCATGGAAAACATAGGCATAGGTGAGCTATGGAGTAACCCCGTAGCTGATCAGTGTCTAAAATGTTTTGCCCTATATATTAAGAGTATAATCACTCTTATTCTTAATGGTTACTTCAGATCTGCAAAAAAATACAGCTAAAGAAATGATACTTTACTTTCTAAAAAAACTGTAGTGTCCGCAACGTTTTTTGAAATCATTGATACTATAATAAAATGAGTAACAAAAGACAAGAAGGAGATGTATGTTTTTTAGTTTTATGATACATGTTTTAAACTATACTAAAAATGCATATAAAGTGTCATTTTGCAGTTGACCAAATCACACCAGGTACATAATCCTAACATTCGGTTATGTATCTCTAAAAGGTATTCCTGTTCTCCCTCTATTTTTCTTTCTTTTTGAAATTAGCTGGCAAAAAGCAATTGCACTTAACAAATGCTGAAACATATTAAGATACTTAAAATGAATTTTATAGCTGCTTTTCAATTCCTAAATAGACTATTGTTGCGGACACTACAGTCCGTTGCGGACCCTACATTGGGACACTTTCTGTCCCTATTGTCTAATTTGTAGACATAAATGTCCAATATTTTGGCTGAAGTTTTGTGATAGGGGTCTGTTTCCACAACAAAACCATAGGCTTCTTCAATACATGGTTGCCAGAATCAGGCAGACTTTTGCGAGCGTTGCTGACTCTACGCCAATTTTCGTAGAAAAGTCAACCCGAAATTGAAAAGGTTGAAAAATGATAATAGCATGTCAATTTGTCTTAACTGTTGTTTATATAACATGATGTATATTTTTGGTGTTTTTTACAGTAATTTGAGTGCATTTTAATGATGCCAATGTATATATACTAATCTTTTTATATGAGATATGCTAAAGATTTTATAATGCATAACGAACCACAATGTTTGATTAAAATGGCGTAAAATTGTTATTTATAGATCAAATCACATGCGGTAAAAAGTATTCAAAAGATAAGGAAAATATGCTTCAATGGCAGATTTTGAAATTAAAATCTTATCTGTACTTTTGCATCTGCCTATTAATAAAAAAAAGTTTTTTTTCAATGTTACACCATAACGCGAATTATTGGCTACTTTTTGGTGCAATATTTGCGTAGCTAGAAAATTTCATGTGTATATGCATGCCATATATCATTTTTTGGGGGGTAAACATATGTCTTACAAGCAAAAGTAAACAATATTCTCTGTAAATGGCTTGTTAATGACGCAGAATTTCCTGCATAACAGAGGCATTTTATCTGGGGGAACTTGATTGTGAAACTCCCGAAAATACATCATATTTATCTGAATTTAGCTGTACAGCTAACTTACTATCACCATAATTGCATGCTGTATTATTTTTTTTATGAGACTGTGCAATGTTGAATATTAAAATTTCCACATGATGTACTCGAGAACAATTCTAAGCCAACTTTTACCGTGATATAACAACCATTATTCTCCGAATTTGTTTCCGACTTGAAATTTTCCTCCGAAAATTGGGGAAAAGATAGTTTTTGGCATTGTGAATATAACCAAATAACAGCTATAAAATCAGCCAAAAATAAGCCCTGGTTTTGCTCACTTTTTCGGCCCAAAATCTCTGAAAGTGACTTGATGGGAGAATATCCCATTGCACAATTGTATGTAATTTAGTTAAGAATCTTGCTAAAATTCAGAAATTCTTGTGTGTTTTGGCAAAATAATGTTAATATTTTTGAAAACCTTGCAAACTCACATAGCTTGTCTCTAAAAGAGGCCATCTGGTCAGGATGATCCACGCTTGTCTTCTATTTCACTAGAGTAGTCAATCCATTGATTGTAAGCTAGAATCATGTGACTTAACTAAGGCCAAATAAAACAATATATGTACCTGTGTTTAGGGTAACCTGACCCGACCTAATTTTACTGGTGAAATCTAGAATTGGAAAAAATATAATTTTATGCATTTTAAGGCTTTCAAGTTTTCTGAAAAAATAAAATTTTATGCATTTTGAAAGACTTTCACAATGCATGAAATTTCTTTCCAGAAAAACAAATAATAAAATAAAAAAAAAATATAGGTGCCTACCTACCTGAAATTTTCAGACCTGTTAGCCGAAACACTTCTTTTATTTATTTGGCCTAATTTACTCAGCTAGAATATCCCAGCTGGTGACAAAGTGTAATTATTGCACTAGTTGATCTAAACCAGCTGATGACTGTCAACTACAGTAAAACCTGTGTAAAACAGTCAAATTCAAAAAGACTGAAAATAGGTTTTCAAGACCAATTATCGCTTAATGCAGGTAAAAAGTATTGCAGAATGCTCAAGGGGGAGCATTCTGCAATACTTTTGACCTTTATTAAGCTACCTGGTACATTTTGTTATTAAGATCTTTGTTTTGTCTATTTTTGGATGGCCGTTTTACACAGATTTTACTTTACTCTGTTCTATACAAATTAACCTTTCTTCTCTGATGGGCACACATGTTTTATAAAGTATCAAAAATCGATATAGCTCTCATAATCAAATCTGCAGGGTTAATCCTAGACCAAAAGGATGATGGGCCCTTAAAATGGGCCAATGGCCCATATCCCATTCAAATACATGCAAATTTCAAAATTTTAATGGGCCTGCAAAATTTGATGGGCCCAAGAATCCTTGATATCCACATTAGAGCATAATTGACATGAGATTTGAATAGCTTGTATATGGGGCCCAGCCAAAAATAAAGTCCATTTTAGCAAAACATTAATAGTTTTCTCACAAAATGGATCCGGCCCATCCTAGGATGAACCCTGAATCTGTGTTAGAAGAATTTGGAAAACCTCTCTAAGACCTTGAAAAGCACTTTCATTGTTTACTGTCGCCATATGTGTTGTAGCCCCATCCTGCACAGGTTTTGCTGTAGTGGACTGAATTTGAAAAGTATTATAACCTTCTGTTTTCAGACAAGTAGCAGATGTTGAGGGTGAAGGAACATCAGAAGAACCCACTAGTGAAGACTTAGGCAGTAAGTTGATTCCTCACTCTTTGTATGCTCGGTAGATTTGTACGCTTTTTTATAACTCTTAGATTTTTAGCTCACCTAAGCAGTTTTTATTTCCCACAAGTATTCTTCTATAAGGCCCTCTACCAAATTTGTCCAACTGGCTCCACTGAACAAAATGGCCAACGGAACTAAAATAAGAACCCTTTACATAATATCTGATCCATATGTCAAGAATCAAAATAATTACACACATTTGTTTCTCGTCAATCAATTCTATTGCAGGGATAATCCAGGCCCAAAAGGATGGGCCTTTAAAATGGCCCATATTCCATTCAAATACATGCAAATTTCCAAATTTTAATTGGCCTTCAAAATTTAATAGGTCCTTTGCAAAATTTGATGGGCACAAGAATCCTTAATATCCATGTTACAGCATAATTGACATGAGATTTGAATAGCTTTTATATGGGACCTAGGCTAAAATTAAGTCCATTTTAGCAAAACAATATTAGTTTTCTCTAGGGCTGCCACTTTTATGAAATTTTGTAAACGTTTACACAAAATCCAGTAACCAAAACGATTCTGTTTACTCAAATCTTCCAGATTGATTTTTTTCATTATGCAGATCTGTAAAATTGCCTATATTTCAAGTAATTGGAAAGCGATAGCAACATGCACAGACTCATACATTGCTGACATTTTCTTCAGTTACATGTGTGTTATTAATGAAACATACAAGACATAACTGCCAATCCTCACATACGCATCAACACACACCCACTGGAAGTAAAAAAAAAAAAAAAGCAAAAAAAAAAAAACACAACAAACAAAACACAGTTTAAAACCATGCGCTTTCACCTGCGTCTGCACCAAATATTAAAACATGCCTTTGCATAACTGATCAAAATGCATAAATAATTGCTCCTTACAGTGACTGATTAAAATTCCATGGTAAAAATTTGGTAGCTACATCAAAACAGTTTTATATCCAAAGCTGTGTTGTAACAAGGTGTGTTATATAGAACTTGCATTGTACAGTAAAACCTGTGTAAATCGGCCACTCAAAAATAGACAAAACAAAGATCTTAATGACAAATGGTAGCTTAATGAGGGTCAAAAGTATTGCAGAATGCTCTCCTAGGACCATTCTGCAATACTTTTGACCTGCATTAAGTGAAAATTGGTCTTGAAAGCCAATTTTCGGTCTTTTTAAGAGTGGCCATTTCTTTTTTGAGAGTGGCCGTTTCACACAGGTTTTACTGTAGTGGGACATTATTTTCACTGAATATTAGGCAGTTTTGCAAGGTTTCAGATTGTTTTATGCCTGCATGTCCTGTCCTGTTTTTCTGCCATTTCCAGGTTCATAATTACATCTATTTTATTGCAGGGTTTTGGGGTTTGCATTGTAGTCTTAATAATGGCTAGTAGTGCATGAGATTATGGTTATTATTGCATCAGCAAGGAATGAAGGCTCAGGCATATGCGCAGACTCACCAGAGCCTTTGCTGCTCCCATACAAGACGTATGGATGTAGATTGAGGCTCTGGCCAAAATTTAGACCTTGCTTTGCGGGATACATCAGCATGGATGTTGGTAATGTTAGAAGCATTTTGTACTTGCCATATGCGATCAATTATTGAAATATTGTGCACTTGTCGATCTTGGCCTAAGAGTGCAAATTGGAAAACTATTTTCTTTATTTCTCATCAAAAACATATGTTGTGAGTACTCAATAGAACTGTCTTAATGAGACAGTTCTTTTGAGCGACCAAAACACAGGTAAGAAAATAGCTACAATTTTACGCTCATTAAATTTTCTTATCTGAATCTTTGCCGATATATTTTGTTTTGTCACCAACAGGTCAAGGTGATGGTGATGCACGGCCAGCAGAACTAGCCAGTCAGCTCATGCAGAATCCACAAGTTCTGGCTGCCCTACAGGATAAACTTGGTAGTATGGTGGGAGTGTCATCAGGATATATACAGAGGTTAGTCAACCCTCCAGTTATAGCTATAGGCCTCCAGATAAGAGTGTGTATTGGAAAATTATTTTCTTTATTTCTCATCCAAAACATATGTTGTGGGTACTCAAAAGAACTGTCTCAATTAGACGGTTCTTTTAAGCACCCAAAACACATGTTTAAATTAATTGGTAAGAGAATAATTAAAATTTTACACAAATAAAATTTCCTTATCTGGACCTATGAGCTATAAATGCATTTCGAAATGTATAGTCCTGAATGATACTTTTGTAAATGTTGATGTCTGTAGCAACTACAAAGTCAGACTTCATCAGACCAGCCAAATGTTTGTGCTAAGGCTTTACGTCACAAACAATTTTTTTTTTAGTTCTGTTGGGTTGACTTCATGTCTTCCTAGGTGAACCAAGTTTCTTGCTCACGGACACAGCACAAGTGTCTCCGATGAGTCACGAACTAGTAGCCCCTCATGACCAGCCAAATGAAAATATACCTTGTGCCACACTGAATACTTTGAATTTCTTATTAATCATTTACCTCCAGTGGAGGTCCACCCAGTTGTGTAATTTCATAATGTGCATCCATCAAGCGATTGAAAAAGTTTGGACCCTTTGGCCTCTTAATAAGGAAGGGTAATTGAAAATTAATAATAATTTCTTATTTCTCAACCAAAACATGTTGTGGGTACTCAAAAGAAATGTCTCAATGAGATGGTTCTTTTGAGCACCCAAACAGGATATATCAAGAGTTAAGCATGGAAAAGGGTTTACTAATTAAAGCAGAAAATTTAAAAGAGGAAATGATAACATTCCTTTTGTACAAAAGCATATAGTTTTAAAATTCATTTCTTATATAACACTAAGTGCTGTATCGTGAGCATATCATGAAATGACCTTGTGATACGATACGAGTATCCTCAGAAAAAGTATCGCAATACGATACGATTTCAGTGAATCCTTGCAGCTCTAGAATTAGTCCAGATGACCATCCAGAATATTCCAATCAAAATTCAGTACTTAAAGAGTTCAGTATTGTTTAATTTCAGCTTGCCAAAAGTTGTAAAAAGACGACTTAAAGCCTTGAAGAAGATTCAGTTTGAGGCAACAAAAATAGAAGCAGAATTCTACAGAGAAGTTCATAAATTAGAATGTGATTATGCCCAGAGATATGGGCCTCTCTTTGAAAAGGTAAGCACTGATTTTGTACCGTGAGTTGGAAAGTGTAGTGCATATTGACAATTTGACACTCAAAATAAAATTGCGTATTTCAGATAGGACATGCTTTATTTTTAATCTAGGGTTCATGTGGGATGGAAATGCAGATTCCAAGTTGTGATTTACTAATAGTAATATGGCCATTCTCAAAAAGACCAAAAATTGGTTTTCAAAACTAATTGCTTAATGCGCAGCAGGTCAAAAGTATTGCAGAATGCTCAAAGAAGAGCATTCTGCAATACTTTCGACTTTACTACCATTTGTCATAAAGATTTTTGAAAGTTTGAAATGGAAAATGGATATATCTCTCAAAAATCAAATCTGTGTTAAAACCTCTCTAAGACCTTGAAAAGCACTTTCATTGTTTACTGTTGCTGTATGTGTTGTAGCCCCATCTTGCATAAAGACGGCCAAACAAGGGTAGGGTACCAGTTGTGGAGTATTAATTTTTCCAGTTTTCCTTGTATGATTTAAAGCTGGCTTACGCTCTTTAATATATCCACAGTCTTTCAAGTTAGATAAATTACTGGCACTTAATCCACCTATCGCTCCTCAAATCATTACATTTGCACTGGACTTTACACAATTGATGTCGATTGAGATCCCCATACAGTATCATCTTTACGATTCGGAACATGAAATAAATATTTTGTAGACTCGTCACTCAAGATGTAATTATAAACCCCTGCAAATGTAGTTTAGGGCGTATACTGTTTTTAGATAGGGAAAATGGCTGGTGTTTGATGGTTTCTTATCAGAGACTGATATACTGTTTTTAGCATGTCTATCTTTCCCTCATTCATTCACCATTTCAAGGTTTTTCTTGAATAACTTGTTTAAAGCTTGTCCGATTTGGATCAAATAGGTTTACTCCCAGTAGTTAGAAACTACAGCAGTATCTCTTTAGCACTGAGTTCCATAGGTATAATCAGGACTTAAGTTAAGAGAGCATAACGGAAATTAATTTTCTTATTTCTGTTGTGGGTACTCAAAAGAACCGTCTCAATGAGACAGTTCTTTTGAGCACCCAAAACATATGTTAAAATTGACGGTTAAGAAAGTATTTACATTTTTACGCTGAATTTTTTTGCTTATCTAAACCCGTGTACAACCTAATGCGAGCAGATAGCATTTCCCTGTAACTGTAAGAGAGTAATGAGATAACTTTACTATTTTGACAGAGAACAACCATAGTGACAGGTGGATATGAACCCAATGATGAGGAAGCTGACTGGCCCTCAGACAAGGAAGATGACGATGAGCTGTCTGTAAGTACCGTAAGTTTTACCTTTTCTTACTCTATTCACGGTCACCTCACCTAGTCCAATTTTAAATGTCAGAGAAGTTGACTGGCCCTCAGACAAGGAAGATGATGATGAGCTGTCTGTAAGTACAGTAAGTTTTACCTTTTCTTACTCTATTCACGGTCACCTCACCTAGTCCAATTTTAAATGTCAGAGAAGTTGACTGGCCCTCAGACAAGGAAGATGATGATGAGCTGCCTGTAAGTACAGTAAGTTTTAACTTTTCTTACTCTATTCATGGTCACCTCACCTAGTCCAATTTTTAATGTCAGAGAAGCTGACTGGCCCTCGGACAAGGAAGATGACGATGAGCTGTCTGTAAGTACCGTAAATTGTAACTTTTCTTACTCTTTTCACGGTCACCTCACCTAGTCCAATTTTAAATGTCAGAGAAGCTGACTGGTCCTCGGACAAGGAAGATGACGATGAGCTGTCTGTAAGTACCGTAAGTTAAACTTCTCTTACTCTATTCACCTCTTTTAGTTATGTCTCCCCCCTGGAAGGGTCCGGAGACATATTGTTTTTCCACTTGCGCCTCTGTCCGTCACAATATCCAGTCCGCTCTATAACTTGATATCGTCAAGATGTTTCAACGAAACTTCATACATTTGTAAAGCACATTCAGACGATGTGTCATGCACAAGAACCTTACATCTTGCATGTTAATTTTTCAAATTATTGCCCTTGTAGCATAACTAAATGCAAATTTTTGTCCCCTCAAGTTGAACACTGTTAAAGCTATTTTTGTTGTAATTACATACACTTCTAGAGCACAATGAGACAATGTGTCATGCACAAGAACCATAACTCTGCTTTGGATATTTATGGTGTTATTTCCCTTTGATCATTTGCAATGCTATTTCGTGTCCGCTCTATAACTTGATAACCGTTAGAGATATTACAACGAAACTTCATACATTTTTAAAGCACATTCAGAGGATGTAAAATGCACAAGAATCATAACTCTTGCATGTTTATTTTTCAAATTGTTCCCCCTGTAACATAACAAAATGCTTTTTTTGTCTGCTCTGTAAGTTGAACACTTTAAGCTGTTTGGTTGAAACTTCTTACACTTTTAGAGCACAATGTGACAATGTGTCATGCACAAGAACCATAACTCTGCTTTGGACATTTTTTTGAGTTATTTCCCTTTGATCATTTGCAATGCTATTTTGTTTCCACTCTATAATTGTTGGCATTTTAACATTTATTAACATGATAAGTACAACACGAGAGTTATGAAAGCATGAAAAGTTTTTCCGCATTTTAGTTTTTATGAGCAAATTAAACTTCGTGCTCTGTTGAGTTGAGCATGATATAGTTTCATAACCTCCAGGCCAGTTATATGATTTGTGATTATTCAGGATGAAGTTAAAAACAAGGTGAATTTAGAAGAAAAAGCAGATGAAGAGAAAGAAAAGGATAAAGATGGTAATTTATTGAGCCAGTTCATGAGCTTTTCAGGGATTTTCCTAGGCCTGATTTGGGGCTGAACATCGGCCCCTTTCCAATTAAAAAATGAGCAAAAAGTTCACAAAATGGTGTATATCATTCCCAATTTCTTAGTTCTACATTTTGGTGAAAATATCATGAAAATCCGAACAAAAATAGCAATGTTACAGATGCATGAAAATTTGTATAAAAATGTGATGTTTTCATTCACATTTTTATGCAAATTTTCAAGAGTTTTTATGAAGGGCAATTAAAGCAACAAATACAAATACACTTGCTTTTTAATCAATTTAAAATGGCAGTCTTTTAGACTGCATCAAATTTTCCCAGTTTTGATGAACCAAATGCCTTTTTCCCAAATTCAACAGGCCCCTTGTTTTGAGATCAGAAAGGTAGGAAAATCCCTGGCTTTTGGACCTGGTACATTTTGCAATTTGCATATGTCATAGGGCCAGTTTAGCAAAAAAATCAGCGTAAAAGTGTTAAACTTTTCTTATCCATCAGTTAAAACATGTGTTATGGGTGCTCAAAAGAACCGTCTCTTTGAGTACCCACAACATACTTTTTGGTTGAGAAACAAGAAAATAATTTTCACTAGCGCACTGTTATCTGGGGGACATGTATGTGTAAAGTCATTAATCAATTATATGCATTCAGGGGGGTGAATAGAGGCCTAAATTTGGACTTAAAATTTTACCTACATCCCTAGTGTTTGTGAGACTTCAGGTTTAAGCAGGCTTGTCAGAGCTATCATTGCTTGAGTATGCGATAAACAAAAACCTTATTAACTGGCTAAACTAAATTTATGTGTTTTACTTGTATGACTTTAACCCTTTCTTCTTGACTCAATGATTCCTATATCTGGTTTGATGCAATAAAGTCATGTTAGTTCAATAAACATTTTAATGGTTCACAGAAATGAACTAGAATTCCGAGAATTGGATGTGTCACCCTACAACGGCAAAACCTTAGTCAAAAAGGGCCATAACTCAGTCAAAATTTTGCAGGTGATCTCAAAATCAAGCTTGACCTGTATTTTCAATGCTTTTCCTTTAAGCTTTGATTGAAAATGAGCCTAGAATATAAATTAAATGGAGAAAATGTTTCTTCTATTCAGACTTGAAAATAGGGTGGGGGGTTCTTTGAAAGTTCTTGAAAACTGAAGGAAGAACAAAACATGGAATTTTGAAATAAGGACAGTAGGTTGGGAAATATTTTTTTTTGTAGAAAGTTTTTACCATATAGGGCAGTGGCCAGAATATATGCACAGTCACACAACTTTTTTAGGGGGCCTAATGGTCTTTGAAAATTTCTTGAATTGAATATAGCCATGTGTTTGAAACTTTGAAGCCTGTCTTATGTACAGTAAAACCTGAGTAAAAAGGACAGTCAAAAATAGACAAAACAAAGATCTTGATAACAATTGGTACAGCTTAATGAAGGTTGAAAGAGTTGCAGAATGGCATTCTGCAATACTTTTGACCTGGATTAAGCGATAATTGGTCATGAAACCAATTTTTGTTTTTTTTTTAGTGTGGCCATTTTACACAGGTTTTACTCTATTTGTTTTGTTTGATATTTACAGGAGAGAAAGAAGAGACAGAATCAAAAGGTGTTCCAGGGTTCTGGTTAACAATTTTTAAAAATGTTGATATGTTATCAGAGATGATACAGGTATGTAGTCACTCTTCGTCCTTTTTACCCTGAAATTATAACTTCATTTTGGATACCAGTAAACAGGTTCTTATGCGGTGTTTCATCTAGATCTTCACTCAGTGTTTTCCATAGAATTTGAAGTAGCAGGTGAATAAATAAAAGTAGCCAGCACTACCACGCGGCTTGCCGCGTGGCCAATATGGCTTTGCTGTCAAGGTCATCCCCTAGCTTGAGCCCTAAATATAGTAAATGAACTGGAAACTATTGATCATATCAAATTCAAATTAAGAATCAGCATCAGAATCTTAGTCCAAATCCATAGCTTTTAGAGTGTCATAGTAGAATTCCACCACACCCCCCTGAATGTCTGTCAAAATGGAGATTAGGCTCACAGTGTTTCCGCGAGAGTGTGTTTCTTGCGTTTTTGACGCAATAAATTGACTGCTGACGCACTGACAGTTTGTCTGTGCGTTTTTCGTGACCTGTGGAAAATAGACCTGCACACAAATATCTTTGCTGGGTATTTCCATGACGTATCTGATTTATTACAAAAACGACGACTGTCATTTGCGATTCGCACAGATGGGGTTTCGTTCCAAATAATTTTCGCTTGTTTCGCTCTCGCTGCTATTTTGGGGCATTATGCAGCATAAATTTTGAAAAAAGTCTAGAAAAGATAGTTTTCTTTGCTCCTAAACACCAAAATATATAAGACAACAATTTTAAAAGAAATGAAACCAATGCATCACGTCTATTTTTAGACTGACCGTCTGCGCATGGGTAAAGCACTCAACTGTTAAACAATAATGGCTGACCCGTAATTAAAATTGGTGAGCAGACGCTTTTATTTCTTGTCCTCTGGAGGATAGGGCTTTAACTACTAGCAACACAACATTGAATAACTCCCATGAAACAGAAAATGTAACAAAAGCCGTCGATCACAAGCCTATTGATAGTAAAACATGCACTGAATTTCAAGAACTCTATCTTACGATAGGGGACATTCTTCAAATACCTTTAATATTGACGCATGCTCAGACAAAAAGTAATTATCCATTAAAAAAGTTCTGACCCTCTAAATTTGCCAATGACCCCCAAAATTTCAAACAAGGGGTCATCAATGACACCCCCCCCCCCCCCCCCCCCCCCAAAAAAAAAACTCTGGTCTTGCAGAAACACTGGGCTCAGCTGGGTCATTCAGGGTTCCACTCTCTGAAACAAAAAGAGGTGATATAATTTCAGTCTTTGAAGCTGAAGGAACTCATTTTTTTTTGTTTCCCCTTACCCGACCCTGATTTACCGGTATGGGTGGGTCGGTCGGAAACTTATTTTTTTTAACTAAAAATCTCAAATTGGATACCCATTAAACTTAATTGTATACAGTAAAACCTGTCTTAAGCGGCCACTCAAAAAAGACGTCGCATAATGCAGGTCAAAAGTATTGCAGAATGCTCCCATATCTTTGAGTGGCCGTTTTAGGCAGGTTTTACTGTATAGTCCTACTATAGGCAATAAAATTAGATACACAAACAATATGCTTTAGATAACGCTGTTTACATTGGACAATTATCTCGGGTTCCAATGAAATTTAAAAAAAAAATATTCTTGACTGAAAATTAAAATAATTTTTTTTTAGTAGGGCCTTTTTTCAGGGTTGGGTAAGGGGAAACGAATAAAATCTTAATTTAGACCCAATACAAATTGTTTACCCCACTCCCACTGCCCTCCCTAAAAAAAACTAAGTCCAACCCCTAAAAAAATTTGGGCATAGGTTCCCCTGTATTTTGTACTTTTCTATTCACCCCCAACCCGATAACCCTGGCCATTGAAAAGTGTTGGGCAAGAAGATAGAAGGGGACAAGGTGGGTGGGGTACACTGACTCATAGTGACAAGTGTTCGCGTTCAATGTACTGCCTTGTCCTCATTTTACCTTAGATAGATAACTAAATGAGCCTTACCTCTCTCCAAGAAAGCAAATAAGCTAGGCTGATTTATTTTGGTTTTTGTTGTTTTTATTGTCTTCAGTAATTTCTTCAGTGGCATTTTTCCTTTGTCATTGAACTACATGTACCAAGCTCCCCGAGAAAGGCGTCCTGCTAGTGATACTTTCTTCCCCAGTTCCAAGAATTTGTTGGAAGAGACACTGTGTAGCTTTAGGGGGGTTATGAGTCCATATTCTATTCTATTCTACCGCCGAATTGGCAACTGGAAATCGAAACAGATAAGTCTGAGGCTCTGCGTGCTGTAAACAAAACAAAAGTACAGCAATTTACCGATAATTTTTGTTTGTTTGTTTGTTTAACTTGATTCTTTATGTCCCATCAACAATATTTCAGTTATGTAGGGACGGGTATTCCTTGGTTGAAGCAGTACTAAGCTGGGATTAATCTTCTGATAAAAAAAACCTACTTTCAGCCAAAAAAGTAGCCGGCACTAATTTCACTGGTAACAGGCGAAATCGCTGGGCGCCGGGGCTTATGGACAACACTGTTCACTGTGTGCTTCTTAAGAGAAAAATAATCTTTTGGGACAGAATACATTATTTTATAAAAATTTGGACCAGCAACTACATAAAAACAAGTCCAGTTTATATTGTAATTTGTTGTGTAAAAGGTAGTCAAGTGAATGGCAATTTGGCAAACAATGATAGTATCAAAGGATTCAAAAGTGATGATCTGATTTAGGTTAACACTGTTTACTCTGGCCTGCATCTGTGTATATTGAAGGCAAATATTATTCTTTCCCTTGCTAATTTTGCATTTGTCAGTTGCTGACAAAGCTATACATTAGTATTGGTAGACAAATGAAGAGAAGGTAGCCAATGGCCCAATGCACAATGAAAGAGGGTTATGGAAGCAGTTTTAAACTGGTTGAGATATGACTGATACATTGTTAAAAGCTAGTTAAAACCAAAAACTTTAAATTAACTGCTTAAGCTTTCTAAAAAAAGTTCACATTTTAAAGTTGTATGATTGCATGGGTAATGTTAGTTTTCTTTCTCTTTCAGCCACATGATGAAGCAATTTTAAATCATTTACAAGATGTTAAAGTTATATTCTCAGAAAAAGATCCTATGGTATGTATATTTTATCTCTTTTTATTTGCTTGCGGCGACTTGTCATCTGCTGATAACCTTTACATTTTGGACCCACCCCCGGATGGACAGAATGTTGGTCCTGATCTGGATCCAAACCATTTGACACTCTGAAAATGTTCCTGAAAGAATTTTTTGAAAAAGTTAATTTCGAAAAAAAGTCAGCAAATGACAAAAAACATGCAAAAAATCACCCAGCACCATAACCATTTTCTTGAAGGAAATTGCAGAGCTCGAGGAGATTGGTATTATTTTGTATTTCTCAACCTAGACTATATTGAGTGAGATAGGTTGTTTTTTTGCACCCAATATTGAGAGGCACACAGAAATGTGTCACACATTTTCCAGGGTCTTCACAGGCTTGAAAAGTACTTGAATTTAGAGGGCTTTCTTGAAAAGTCCTCAAAAATCAAATCTGCCTTGAAAAGTACTGGAAAATCACTCAAAAGCCTTCAAAATCATTGAATTTTACTATTTTCTGTAGGACTTTCTTTGTCAGAGCTATGAAATGTATTTTTCTTGGGGAATATGTATAAAAAAAGTTTTCTTGGAGAAAGTAAAACGAGATATCTATCTGGGCACTCAAGAATATACTTGTTCTGTTTTCAGGGTTTCACGTTAGAGTTTCACTTTGAGCCTAATGAACACTTCGCCAATACAATGCTGACAAAACAATACACAATGAGATCAGAACCAGATGAAAGTGATCCCTTCTCTTTTGAAGGACCAGAAATTGTTAAATGTAAAGGGTATGTATTTCTATGATTAGCTTACCTGGAGCAAATATCCAGGTCAGCTTATGATATGGCCAATTTGTCAACTGTCCGTCATCAACTGTTCACATTTTTGACATCATCTGCACAGGGTTGCCATGGTCAGGGGAAAAATTCTGACTGAAAAATTTCCAGGTCAGGGAAAAGTCCAGGAATTTCATTTTTTCTGTCAGGGAAATTTAGAAAAAATGAAATATATCAGGGAATTTCAAAATTTTCCATAAAAGTGGCTGTAAATTTTATTTTCCATAAATTGCAAGCAGTATTAGAAAAGGAATGTTTGTGAATAGAGCTGTGGATTGTTAGGCATGTGGTGATCCGTTCCACGATTCATGAGTTACGATCACAGATTGAACTGCGGATCACTGGTTAATAAAAAAGTAAGATTCCTGTTGTTGGGTCTATTTTCTTAATAAATCAGCCCTTCCTTTTAACCCAGAAGTACCACATGTATACAGTTAGTTATCAAAGAAGATAAGACTACATCTCCAATCACGACTGTCAAGGCATGCAACACAATTTGTAAATTTAATTTTATACCTTCCTGAACTATAACCAGATACGGTATTCTGACAGAAGTGTGCTGATTTCAGTATACGGCCCTTTTCCTTTGTCTTGTAGTTCACACATAGACAACATGACCTGGGTCACGTAGGCCTAATCAGCTGTCGCCTTGTCGACAAGAAAAAAACTTCAAAGAAAAAAAGAACCCTAATGATACTTTTTGCTCTTGTTAATTATTACATGTATAGATGAAGTGTAACTTAGTGAGTTTGAACAAAATAGATTGGAATATATTACCAGCAGATTTTGGAATACTTTACCACATACATTTTTCTAACATTAAAGTTTTTCATATTAAAGCCTCAGAATTCTTAATAGGCAGCCTTCAGTAATTTGTGACTGTTGTTGATTTGAGACTACTATTCTATTTTCTCTGTGCTACACTTGCTGTACAGTCAGGTGCCAAATTTAAGTTCACAAAGGGAACTTCAAGGTAAAAAATAATGCTTATTTTCAAAAATGTAATTTTAAATCTAAAAGCAAGGATTTACAGCATTAATGAGGCTTATGTTTGGATACATCATTATCCTTCCTATCATTACAAATGTTCAGAAAAAATTACTTCATACTGGAGCTGGTTACCTAGCAACAAGAAAAACTGGCCAAATTTGCCCTATCTAGTTCATTAAAACAATTGCCATGGCAACCAGACATTCAATAATTCATTGAGTTTATGCTATAACATGTAGGACTTATTGATGTCTTTATGTGTGGTTTTATTATAATTTCTATCAATAACAAAGTAAAAAAAAAAAAAAAAAAAATCAACATTTTTTTTATGAATTTGATCAAGAAAAGGGTGAATTATAAGAGAGAATATAAAAACACTGTATCTTTGTTTTCATGACAACATCATTAAGAATGCATTATTCTAATTTTTAAAACATTTTATTGACAGATTATCTTTGTTTTAAAGTTATAAGTATGATTTGCAGTACATATGACTTTTAAACTTGTGTAATTATTAATATTTATCTTCCACACCCCCATTTTAGGAAATTTGAATCTTGACAGATTTATTAACATTTATGCATTTTATATTGTTTAGCTATAATAGAAAGACTAGCAAATATCTTTTTGATGGTCAATATATAGTCAAATATGTTGTCTTGGAGAAGCATTAAAGATATCATCAGGAATTTATTCCTTGTAACCATGGCTACCACCAAAATGAGCATACTTGTAGCTTTTTAGCTATTTTTATCGGTTGCTTATACCCGGGCATCCAATTTAGGTTACCTTGCACCCCCCCCCCCCCCCCCCCCCCCCCCAGGACAATTTTTCATGGGTGCCAAATTGTTCATTGGGACCCCCTGGATGGGAAACGAAGGTGTCCTCAAAAAAATTTTGGTTTGGGCTATGTGAAATTGAATGGTTTCTATGCCAACCCAAAGCGAATTTGAGAAGGGGGTCTGCCTATAAAATTACTCATATCTCAGCTGTTACTTATCCTAGACTACTAAACTTAATACCAAATTAAAGCTTAGACATATGCCTATTATCCCCTAGTTGCATATGGAAATTGTCTAATTTGCATATTCATAAATATTTATGAAAACATTAAAAATGTGTTTCACCAATGGGGGTATACATACAAGATCAATAATATCTCAGCTGCTTTTAGTCGTAGAGTACTAAAATTTATGCTAAAATAAAGCTAAGGCATAGGCCTTTCATTCCATGGTCAAATATGCAACATACCTTATTTGCATAATTTGCATATTCATGAATATTAATAAAAACGCTAAAAAATAAGGGAAAATCATTACAAATATAAATAGGCTGATTTCATCCCAATATTGTCATTGTTGCATGTTTTAATATAATCAATGTTACAATTTGACATGGCCAATCATCCAGTGGTCCTATATGAATATTATCTCATTTGAATATTCATGAAAATGCATGAAAACTTAAAAAAATGAGGTAAAATCACATAAAAACTATAAGCCTAGGGGAGGGGTTAAGGTACGATCTATCCTGCACTCCTAGGGCCTTTTAAAGTCATGCCAAATCGTTCAGTGGGACCCTCAGAATGTGAAATGAAGTTCTCCTCACAAGAAATTAGGTATGGGCTATGTGAAAATGCATGGTTTCCATGGCAACCGCTTATATGATTCTCGAGATTGGGGGGTAGGCCTACAAATTCAATCATATCTAGGGTTCTACTCATCATAGAGCACTAAAATTGGTGTCAAATTAAAGCTTAGACACATGTCTTTCTTTCTGTGGTCAGATTTGTAAATCATCAAATTTGCATATTTATGAATATTAATGAAAACCTACAAAAATGAAGTAAAATCATTAAAAAACAACATAAATGAACATATTTCAACACAATAACATCATTAAACCACCATTGTTGCCAGTTTTTATATCCTCAGTGATTCAATTTGATAAGTTCTTTCATCCAGTGGTCCTATATGAAAATTATCTCATGGTCCTATATGAAAATTATCTCATTTGCATATTCATGAATATTAATGAAATCTTAAAATGATGGAAAAAAGCATGTGTAAACTATAGTATGCAACATGGGTAATCATACCTAAATTGAACACATCAGACATTTTATTATTGGCATAAATTTGTCCAATAGGACCACTTAAATGTAAAAAAATATTGTCCTCAAAAATAAATGTTATTTGGGTTTTGAAATTTCATGGTTTCCATGGCAACCCATT
Organism: Loripinus fragilis; assembly: GCA_964019695.1. NCBI lineage: Eukaryota > Metazoa > Mollusca > Bivalvia > Lucinida > Lucinidae > Loripinus > Loripinus fragilis. Next base: position 20,549,360 of record OZ026519.1, on the reverse strand, counting down.
ATGCCGACTGTAATGATTGGGGGTATAAGTCCTAAAAACACTCATATCTTATTAACATCTCATCCTAGATTACTAAACATGGTACCAAACTAATTCCTGGACATAGCAGTTTAATTTGGTAGTTAGATATGCAAATTATCTAATATCCATATTCATGAATATTAATGAAAACTTTAGAAATGAGAGATAAAATCTCAGAAAAATTAAGGGGTGTATGTATAAAAATACCAATATCTCAGCAGCTATGCGTCTGAGTGTATCAAACTTGGTGCCAAGTCAATGCTTAGACATACTCCTTTTACCTTAAGTTCAGCTTTGAAAAATAGTTAACATAAATAATTATGAATTCTAATTAAAACAGAAGAAACAAATGAAAAATCGCGGAAAAATCAAGGGGGTGTACTTACAAATCTAGTAATATCTCAAATGCTAAGTGCCCTAGAGTACCAAAATTGGTTTTAAACTAATGCTAAGACAATAGTTTGTTTAACAAATTATCAAATTTCAAAATGGTCATATTGTAATATTCATGAATATTGATGAAACCATGAGCATTTTGAGAATAATATTTGAAAATTAAGGGGATATACCTACAAAATTACTCATATCTCAGCAGCTTTTAGCCCTTACGTAGCAAACATAGTGCCAACTTATTGCTATGATACAGCCCTTTATCTCAATGGTAATATTAGCCAGTTGTCGCATTTACATATTCATGAAAATTAATATAAACATTAGAATAAAGAGAAAAAGCGCCGAAAAATGAATGGGGTATACCTACAAAATTACCAATATCTTAAGTGCTAATTGCCCTAGAGTAGCACACAATATACTTAATTTAAGTCTATGCATAGCAGTTTTACCTAGTGGGAAGAAAAAGAATTAACTAATTTGTTTAATATCAATATTAATAAAAACTTTAAAAATACAAGTAAAAAATGTATACAAATTGATATAGGGAGCGCAGTGGCTCAGTGGTAGAGTGCTTGACTCGAGACCGAAGGGCCGCGGGTTCGAGCCTCACCGGCGTCACTGCGTTGTGGTCCTTGAGCAAGACACATTTATCCTAGCTTAGTACTGGTTCAACCCAGGAAGACGTCCCGCATAACTGAAAGATTGTTGAGTGGACGTAAAGAATCAAATCAAACAAACAAACAAACAAATATACAAATTGATAGCAGTGTACTTACAAAATACTCATATCTCAGCTGTTATAAATTTTATACATTTTTCTTTTACTCAATTTTACTTAGGATTATGCTGTTTGATATGGTACCAAGCTTGTTACTATTGGGCAATTGAAAGCCAAGATATGAATCACTTTGTAGCTATACCCCCTTAATTTTCCTGTATTTTCTCTTAATTTCTCATGTTTTCATCAATATTCATGATGTGTTATGAATTGGATCATTTTGGTAAACATGTTGTGTCTATGCATTGACTTAAAATCAGGTTTGGCACTAATGGGCACTTAACTACTGAGATATGAGTAATTTTGGAAGTGCACCCCCTTGATTTGTCCGCAATTTTTCTTTCATTTCTTCTGTTTACATCAAAATTCACGAAAATTCATGATAAATATTTTCATATTATACCTTATGGTAAAAGTACAATGTCTAAGCATTAAATTGGCACTAGGATTGATACACTGGAACACATGGTAGGTGAAATATTTGTCATTTTATATGTACATCCCTTAATTTTTCTAAGATTTTTTCTTTAATTACAAAACTTTTAATTAATATTCATGAATATGCAAATGAGATAATTTTCATATAGGACCACTGGATGAAAGAACTTATCAAATTGAGTCACTGAGGATATAAAAACTGGCAACAATGGTGGTTTGATGGTGTTTTTGTGCTGAAATATGTTCATTTACGTTTTTTTTTTTTTATGATTTTACTTCATTTTTGTAGGTTTTCATTAATATTCATAAATATGCAAATTAGATGATTTATAAATCTGACCACAGGAAGAAAGACATGTGTCTAAGCTTTAATTTGACACCAACTTTAGTGCTCTAGGATAAGTAGAACCCTAGATATGATTGAATTTGTAGGCCTACCCCCCAATCTCGAGAATCATATAAGCGGTTGCCATGGAAACCATGCATTTTCACATAGCCCATACCTTATTTCTTGTGAGAAGAACTTCATTTCACATTCTGAGGGTCCCACTGAACAATTTGGCATGAACTTAAAAGGTCCTCTGAGTGCAGGATAGATCGTACCTTAACCCCTCCCCTAGGCTTATAGTTTTTTATGTGATTTTCCCTCATTTTTTTTAAGTTTTCACGCATTTTCATGAATATTCAAAGGAGATATTTCATATAGGACCACTGGATGATTGGACCTGTCAAATTGTAACATTGATTATATTAAAACATGCAACAATGACAATATTGGGATGAAATCAGCCTATTTATATTTGTAATGATTTTCCCTTATTTTTTAGCGTTTTTATTAATATTCATGAATATGCAAATAAGGTACGTTGCATATTTGACCATGGAATGAAAGGCCTATGTCTTAGCTTTATTTTAGTATAAATTTTAGTACTCTACGACTAAAAGCAGCTGAGATATTATTGATCTTGTACGTATACCCCCATTGGTGAAACACATTTTTAATGTTTTCATAAATATTTATGAATATGCAAATTAGACAATTTCCATATGCAACTAGGGGATAATAGGCATATGTCTAAGCTTTAATTTGGTATTAAGTTTAGTAGTCTAGGATAAGTAACAGCTGAGATATGAGTAATTTTATAGGCAGACCCCCCTTCTCAAATTCGCTTTGGGTTGACATAGAAACCATGCAATTTCACATAGCCCAAACCAAAATTTTTTTGAGGACACCTTCGTTTCCCATCCAGGGGGTCCCAATGAACAATTTGGCACCCATGAAAAATTGTCCTGGGGGGGGGGGGGGTGCAAGGTAACCTAAATTGGATGCCGGGGTATTAGCAACAATATGCAAAATAGTGAACAACTTTATTATTTAGTGAGTATTTGGAGGCTTGCTTATATCTTCCCATTCATGTATGTGTCAAGTCCATATTATGAATAAACTTGAAATGAAGAAGAAATGAATGTCTAAATTTCCCATAATTTTATGCACTTTAAGTAGGTTTGTGAACTTGAATTTGGCACATAAGTGTACAAGCTTTATTTGTTTTCTCCAGTTGCAAAATAGATTGGAAGAAAGGGAAGAATGTAACAGTAAAAACAGTGAAAAAGAAGCAAAAACACAAGGGTAGTGGTACAACTCGGACAATCACAAAAACTGTACAAAGTGATTCCTTTTTTAACTTCTTCAGTCCACCATCACGTAAGTATTGTCATCACATAATTCTGGTTTATATAACATCTATGATTTACACAGAAGTCAGCCTCAAAATGCTGAAATAAGAGCTTCTTGGATTAGTTTTCAGATTATCTAAACACAATTAACCATTTTAACTTTAAATTATCCTTTTTTGTAGCCATCCTGCAAGTTTTAAAAATTTGAATTTCAAAAGTTCAGGATTTGGAAATTTTGAACTTTCACCCATGTACTATCCAGAAAGTGACTCACAAATGCATTGGTCAGACTGTCGTGGCTGATCTGTGCTTTTTTTTTGTACGCATGCTTACAGTCAGGTTTTCTCAAATCAAGGCCCATATACATGGGTGGAAGTTTTCAGAATTATTCCTGAAATTAGGTTTTTGAGGCTGACTTTCCACAGAAAGTCAGTCTCAAAAAGCAGAATTTGGGAGATCATTATAGCTTCTGGGATTTATTATCAGTCTGTCAAAGGACTATTCCAGAAAAAAAAATACCTAGGGGGGGAAGAAGGCAAACAATATATTTTTCTATGGGTGGTTGGTGCAGACATTTTTTCAAATTATATGGGTCATTGGTGTTTGAAAAAATCTGATTACATGGGTGGTGGGGTTTTATCGGAAAATTGGTGACTGATATTTGATAGGTAATGGTATATCCAATCAAATGTTTCTGTTTCAATCAAAAGATTGAATCCCAATCTGCCTGTTTTTCTGTTGTGTGAAATCATCCAATCTATGCATAAATTAATTTATTTTGTGTGCAAATAAAACAAAACAAAGTTGTTTTCCATGTTTATAGAGCCATTATTGCATGTCAAACACGATTGCAGTATGCAATCGTTAAAGCAACATGATAACCTACAAAAGTTTCCAAATTCAGCATCTATAACTAGCGGTGTAGGATTGGGTAAAATATCGGCTGTTCCAGTTATCACCCTTGAATTTACAGCTGAAGGACCAATGACAGAAAAATACAAATAAAGTTTAGCAAGTTGATATAAAACCATTGGCTTCAAAACTAAAAAGCATGAAGCTTTTCATTCATTGACAGTGGCTGTTTTCCAAATGGGTCTTTAGAAGTTGCCTAGCAGCTTGGTACGACCTCGGTAATGGTGAGTTATGGTGAGTTTTTTGTAGAGGCAGTTTTTGGAAATGGCATACAAGTATGGGTGTAGACAACACAGTATAGGAAAATGAGCATAACTTGCGCTTTCCTTTCTTTTACGGAGGCTTATTAAAATAATTCACATAGGTAGACGTTAGACTTGCCTACTCTATATCAATTATCAAACATTTTGTATTGATATACATATCTTATTTAATTCTATGGGTAGTTGGTATATGAACCTTTCTGATTACATGGGTGGTCGGTGTCTGCGGAAATTTAATTCCATGGGTGGTTGGGTAACAAAAAAAGTGCCTTCTTCCCCCTCCAGATATTTTTTTCTGGAATAGCCCTAAGGACATTTGGCCATTTAAACTTTAAATTGTGAATATTTAGTGGGCACATTGCAAATTTTAAGATTGGCTTTTTGGAAATTTTGAACCTTTACCCATGCATATAATCCTAGCCTCCTTTTTATTGGACATAATCAAAAAGTTAAGACTCCTATGAGACCACAGAATGCAGCCTATGATCATGGGTCATAATTGATTTTTAAGCTGTATACATGAACAAATGCAGGGTTGCCACGGTCAGGGAAAAAATTCTGGAAAATAAAAAATTTTCCAGGTCAGGGAAAAGTCAGGGAATTTCATTTTCAGTCAGGGAAATTTAGATAAAATGAAAAAAGTCATGGAAAAGTCAGGGAATTTCAAAAATTTCAAAAAAAATTGCTAGTTAACTGGCTTCTGGTTTTCCATAAATTGCAAGCAATATTAGAGAAGGAATGTTTCCTAACATAAATTGCAAGCAATTTATGTTCAGATACATCATTTTCTAATATTTATGGTTTGAGATTTTTCCTTAAAGATTAAATCAGAACGCATAAATATTTGTACAAAATTTTCTAATTGTCGATGGATGAAAATGGCTAAAATTGACCTTCCAAAACGGTCTGGAAAACGGTCGAAAGTCAGGGAAAAGTCAGCAAAAAGTCAGGGAATTTTGAAAACGATATTGAGTGGCAACCCTGAAATGTCTGAAAGCAGATATTAACACACGGTTTTCCCTGTCGCACAAAATTCTGCATTTTCAATCAAAATGACTTCAACAAAATTAATCAGTGCGTCCTTGATGAGGCAACTTCAATAAAACACGAAATCTCCGTAGAAAGTCAGCCTCAAAATCCTCTGAATTTGGCAGATTTTAAGAGTGTCTAGGATTTATTTTTTATTTTATATAGACATTGACCATCTCAACATGAAAGTAGTGTTGTTCGATTTTTGGATTTTTCATAATTGATCATCGAAAATAATCGGTCAGGAGGTTTCGATTGATGATCGATTATAATCGAAAATTATCAAATGAAAGGGAAACATAGGTTCCAACCCATAGAATGTCTAAGCTTATACTGCTTGAATCTCTTATCTTTATAAAAATTGTTAGCGTCAGTGTCATGCTATTTATGTACAGTATCAAATACTACAACTGGTCCTGACAGCAAACTCAAATTAACAGCCATTGGCATTTTAAACCTTTTATACACTTATGGATTTTCCTTCTGGTTACCAGGTTTGAAACAATAAACTTGGGACATCAATGGGTCACAGGTTATCATTCCCCCAAAAATATTTCTTTCTCTGAAAATCTTTTATGTCCTTAATAGCAAACAGTGTACAGCCTGTTGAAATGCTGCATTTTGTGGCATTTCATCAGAGTTTGCACTCTTTGTTTAAGTACGCATTTAGGAGTAATTAGCATACAATGGGTTAAGATTGCATTGAAGACTTCTTAGTCATGATTTTAAAGGGGATAGAATACACAGCATACCAGGCTACAGCTTATTTCTTTATTCCTCACATTCTATAAACATGATAAACCTTCAAATTAATGGATTGCATTTTCTTGTAGCAAAGTTGCAAATTTAGAATAGTAGCCTACAAGAGGGTCAGGTGTGAATCTTTTCGATTATAATCGATTATTACCAAACACGATCGATTAGTGGAATCGAAAGAAATTTTCGATTGATCATCGATTATAATCGATCATCGATACAACACTACATGAAAGTATGCAAAAAGTTTTAAAATTTGAACAACTAAAGTTTTTTCGAAAATTTTGATTTTTCACCCATGCTATCTTGATATACATTAATTCTGACTGAAGTAAGTTTGATTTATATTTCAGCTCCAGATGAAGAAGAAATGGTGAGTGTAGAAAAATAAAAATCTGGGCGCAACAGCTCTCAGCCATGGTAGAGTTTACTCCTGTCACATAAGCCAGATATGAAATAAGGACTAGAACATTTATTGCATAGCCTTTTGGTTAACTCTTTCCTTCCTAGTGGCACCTTTTCGTCTGCTGATACCCTTTAGGCTTTGCAAACAGTCTGGACCGGATCAGGACCGACAGAATCGGTCCTGATCTGGATCCAAACCGTTTGACACTGATAGTTCTATCCTAAAAGAGTTTTTCAAAACATTAGTTTTGATAAAAGTCAGCAGACAACAACATTGTAAGCTGTCTCTTGAGCCTTTTTTAGCCTTAAGAGACTGAATACGTCAAAAAAAAAAAAAAAAAATTCTTGCAAGTGGTAACCTGCGGATAACCTTTTCAAACAGTTTTGACCCAGATTAGGTCCCAAAGTTTTGTTTGACTCTTCAGTCTTGACAATATTCCTGAATATAAAATTTCAGTTAGAAAAAGTTATCTAAAATCTGCAGACAAAAAAATACATAATTACCTAGCGTGCTAGAACAATCCTTCCTAGGTAGTCAAAGAAAATATAGCAATATATTGCAGACATTTATCCATTTGGATAGCTGGCTATTTTTCCAAATTCCATATGATGTTACTGTTATTCAGTCATATATAATGGGAGCGCAGTGGCTCAGTGGTAGAGTGCTTGACTCAAGACCGAAGGGCCGTGGGTTCGAGCCTCACCGGCGTCACTGTGTTGTGGTCCTTGAGCAAGACACATTTATCCTAGCTTAGTACTGGTTCAACCCAGGAAGATCCGTCCCTATATAACTGAAAGATTGTTGATGGGACGTAAAGAATCAAATCAAACAAACAAGTCATATATAATGTTATGACCACACCTTACATAATGCTTTCAGCAGGAACAAGTAACGTCATGATGACATCTTTGACAGCAATGCAAATTTTCATCGAAATAAACTTTAAAGGCAATAAAATAGCATTTAAAAGGCCATGATAAACAGAAGCTTACACTTGTGATCATTTCATATTGATCACTTGTGCATGATTCTATATAAACTAATGAATTATTCCATCTGATTTGATACAATTAACTTCGGATGGTTCATTGTACTATTAAGGGGTCTCAGAGTTAATTTTATTCTACTTCAGTGCCTGAAGATTGTTTTTTTCGTCTATAGCAAGCAGTGCGGACCCTGATGAAATGCCGCATTTGGCGGCATTTCATCTGGGTCTTCACTGTTAACCAAAGTACCCTTATAGGGGTTTCCAACATAACAGTGGATTAAATAAAAACTTTTACTTACTTCTTGTTTGTTTGAAGGATGAAGATACAGAAGCCCTGTTAGCGGCAGATTTTGAAATTGGTCATTTTATCAGAGAACGGATAGTTCCAAGAGCAGTTCTATACTTCACAGGAGAAGCACTAGAAAATGATGACGAGGTTAGTTATTTCTCAGACCAGGCCCCGAGGTTATAAAACTTTTTTCATGCTCAACTCAGCTGAACACTTTATCCTGCTCATAAATGTTAAAATGCCAACAATTGTTGGCATTTTAACATTTATTAGCATGATAAATACAACATCTGAGAGACTTAAAGCAAGAAACTTCTTTATTTGTCGGTATTTTAGTTTTTATGAGCAGTTGAAATTTCATGCTCAGTGAAGTTAAACTGACAGGTAAGGACAACCTTTAAAAATATATTTGTTTGCCTTGCTTCTTTCTACCCATCAATTTCAGTTTGGGTAGGTAGATATATATAAAAATATATATATATATAGATATATATATATATATATTTTTTTTTTTTTTTTAAATTCAGTTTAATTTTATGACTTTCTTACTATCACTTTTAGAGGTCTACAAATGCTGTAAATAAGGTAAGAATGCAAATGATAACGACCTTTGTAACCTTTCTATAATTGAAATATAGCTTTTAATGATTTTAAAGAAGGGTTTATGCTCAGGGCCTTTTCCAGCTATATTGGGAAAAGACCCCTGGCTTGAATTGGGAAAAATATGCGGCATTTTAGGAATTTTTAGAAATGTAAACTGCTAAATAATATTTACTATTGTGCAACATTTCGAACCACAAGTACAGATGACATTTTGGTGTAAAAGGCATATAACAAAAACATCTGAGTGTGCCGAAATGCTATCAAGGTCTGTCTGTTACAGCGCGGCTCAAAGAGCAATTTTGGGCTATTTGTTGATCGAACCTGGTGAGCTTCTTTTTACCTTCAGATTGGGATTTTTTTTGATTTTTTTTTGAAAATTGGGAAAAAAGGAGGATATTTTGAATTGGGAATGGGGCCTAATTTAGGACCCTGGTGATAGGGAGAAAAGGCCCAGGTGCTTTGGGAAAAATTACTCGTCCTTTCTAGATTTCAGTCATAATTACAAGCGGACAGGTGGAATTTTTGTCCCCTGCTACATTTGTCAAAATGCCACATTGTTGGAAGTCACATGTTGCGGCTCAATTTTTAACAACTTGATACTATAAACTGGTTTCTCTGTGTTGTACAGTATGAAGATGGTGAGGAGGAAGATGGTGGAGAAGAAGGAGATTATGATGAAGATGCAGATCCTGATTACAATCCAGCAGTAAGTCTAGTAGTCTTATCTTTCAAGAGTTGCTGCCTTCATTTAAAGATTCAAAAGCAGATTTTGAGCCTGCTCTGCATGGGTGAAAGTTCTCTGGTTTATACCGGAATTCCGTTTTTTTTACCTCGCCAGACATCGTTTTTGTGAAACGTGTAAATCCGTTGAGATATTGGGGGAGGGAGGGAGGAGTGGGTAGGCCCCCTGACGATTTAAAAGGGTCGGTGATTCACGCAATTGGAATTCCTTGTAAAATGATTAATCCTCGCAGTCAGTTGTTGCCGCCCCTGAATCGCTAGCTGTAACCCCCGTTTATTGCTAATATAAACACTAGGAATTTCCAATACACAATGTAAACATGCTATACACAGGTGTATGATTGATGATTAGGTATGAAGTTTTTAGCGCGGGATACTGCAAGAATAAGTGGCATTGGGAATGGCTAGAGAGATACTCTCAATCCCAGCAGTACGAGGAGACAGTCCTGGCATGGCATATTGCGAAGCTTGTAAAAACATGACCATTAGGTAGTTACAAGCCGTTGAAAAAAGGCACTTCGCCTGCACGCTGAGGACACCAAACACACATCCAGCTTGAGGATTGTCAAATTAAAAAGCAGGTGTGACATTTTCTGTATCTGTCTAACTGGAAAAAGGTGGTATTTTTGAACGCGGACATTTGTCAACATGAGTCACAAATACCCCACCCACCATTTTTCCTATTCTGTTGCCCATCTCTTTTACTGGCCAGGGATAATGGTAGGGGGGTGCAAATGAATCAGGCTCTGCCCCTAGGTGAACCTATGCCCAAATTTTTCTTAGGACAGACTTAGTCTTTTTTTTTTACAGACTTAGTCTTTTTTTCAGGGCTGCCCCTAGGGGAACCTCTACCAGGAATATTTGCTGTTAGTTTTATTGAGAATTTCCCTTTCATTCAGAGACCTTTTAGGGGTCCTCAGATACCTGAAATCAAGGAGCTCCCGGGGGGCTTCACCCCCTGGTCCCCAACCATGGCCTTGCCCTCGACCCACAAGGGGGCCTAGGCGGCCCCCTCGACCCCCGGCCAAATTTCAGGTTTTTCAGTTTTGGCAACTTTCACCCATGGCTCTGGCTGATGCAAAACATTAGGCTTTTTGGAGACATTAAAAAGCTAATGTTTTGCATCATCCAGTGCAAGCTTAAAATCTACATTTCAATCCATCTCTTTACATTTTATATTATCAACTAAATATGCTGTGGGAGCTCAGTGGTAGAGTGCTTGACTCGAGACCGAGGGGCCGCGGGTTCAAACCTCACTGGCGTCACTGCGATGTGGTCCTTGAGCAAGACACATTTATCCTAGCTTAGTACTGGTTCAACACAGGAAGACCCGTCCCTATTTAAATGAAAGATTGTTGATGGGACGTAAAGATTCAAATCAAACAAAAACAAAAAATCGTAGCTGCCGTCATTTCCCTATATTGCCGGTTCTAAACTTGAATATTCTCTCCAGATCCACATGTCAAGTCATTGCTATCGCAAGAAATGAAAATGTCAAAACCTTTAAGTTTTTAGCTCTCCTATTGCTGAACTTTCTTTATATATGCCTGTGTCCAGATAAGCAATGTTATAATCTTGTCAGAAACCTATCATTCTAATTTAGTTAACTACTTTTTTTAATAGTATCAAAATTGAAATGTCTATTTGGTTATTTTAGTTGCATGTATAATACAAATTTTAAATAACAGATATGGTGCTTTTATTAAGAAAAGAGAGATGGACATGTGTAGTATAACTATTTTGGTCAGGACTGTTTATAATAAATATCTTGTTTTTTACCTCTTTATCAAGTTTGACTTGGAGAATAAAAAAAAGTTTTGGGGGCTTTTTTGTTTTGTTTTTAAAGATCTTCTGAGATTGAGAGGACCTACATTTCCATTAACTTCATTATAAAATTAATGATTACAGCTTCATGCAAAGTATGTGACGAGGGAGTTCCAGGATTACTGTGCCACACTAGCACTTGGTCGTAACTCAACACCCTCTAGTGCTCCCAATGACACAAGGATTACCATCCGCCCTAAAACGGCAGCTTCTGCCAACCGCAAAAATATTGCTGTCGAGACTGATCCTTGGTTCCGTCCCACATCAGCTCCCTCTCAACCCCGTAGCTTGGTAACTGATGACTTTAATAAAACTACAGAAACAAACACTGATGAGAAAAATACACAGAAAGGGACTCCCAAAAATGATAATTATATCCAAGAGAATAATACATCCAATATATCTAATAGACCAAAAACTGTTACCATTCATGGTAGAACACAACAAAGTGACAATGAAAGTAAGAGTCGAGATAAAAGAACAGAATCTGGTAAATGTGATGGTTCTAAAACTGATCAATCTCCTCATACAGCCAAGGTAGTGAATCAAGGGATTGGTTCGGGAAGTCTACAGAGAGAGTTTACATTGGTTGAGATACCCTTGGCTGGAAAAGATCAAGCAACCTTGAGAAAAGAAAAGACCTATATTACAGATAGAGCTGATTTACAAGTGAAACGATCCGAGAAGAATGCTACAATGAGAAAGTCTAGGCTAGATGCATTACTAGAACAAACAGTTGAACTGGTGGAGGATGCTCTAATGAATGAAGGAAAAGAACCCAGTATAATTAGTGAGACAGTGACCATCAAAGATAGAAGAAAACCTGTTCCAAGGAGCCAGTCACTTGATGCAAGAAGGAGACCTGTTGACAGAAAAACTGATGAGACTTTGCAGAGAAGAAGAGTTGAGCAAGCCAGAGATAAACTGAGACAACATGCAAAGAGAAGGGTAGAAAAACAAAATAATGATCCTTACAGTAGAGTGAGGAAACCAGCCAGAAGAATGGTTTGGAACCAGAATCCAGGTCAAGCTTATGTCCAAGATTTACAAGAGAGAGGTAGACAGGCATATGTTAGACAGTCTCAAGAGAGGGTTAGGGCTGGCCAGAAATACCAAGATAGGGGTAGGAGTGGAGCTCAGGCTAAAACAAGAGGTGAAAAATCGAGAGATTCACGACAGTTTTCTGCTCCTCCTTTTGTTGTGCCAAATCCATCGTCTATGAAGTCTCAGGAGATTTCTAACCTACGCCGCTCAAAAGCTGGAAGTACAATATCTGATATCAGCTCTGCAAAAGAACAATCTAGGGTACAAAGGAACCATTCTCAGACCCGTGAATCGAGACGGAGATCAACTAAATCGGACAGATATGAGCAGCCTAAATATGATACTAGGATGGGATCATCAGTATCAGTGAAAAGTCATCAAAGTCAAGATTCTGAGATGAGTCGACCTGTTGTGATGATGATAGAAGGGGATGACCCTTCAGCTTACACACATTTACAGTTTGACATGACTCGTACAGCAAGAAGTATAGATATTGCCAATAGTATAGACTTTAGTGGTTCAGCATCTAAGCTACGGGGTAGTCCTTATCTGCAAAATAATCCCTATGCAATGGGTAGCGCGAGGAAACAACGAAGTGCTAGTCTGAACAGATCACAGCACAGATAGCAGTAATATCAGTTTCTAGTTACCATTTTTGAGTGATTCTAAATGTCTGTCATTTAACCCTTTTTATACTAGAAGCCTGTGAACAGGGTACTTTGGCAAACAGCAAAGACCTAGATGAAATACCACAGAATATGGTATTTCATCAAGGTCTGTACTGTTTGCCAATCTTCAGGGGCAGAGTTTTATTTTGATATTTTTCCTCTGACCCACCAAAATAAATTTTGAAAAGTAAGTGAGCCATCCCATCCTTATTGTATCGATTCAATAAGCATCAAGGAATCCATCAGTACAAAAATGATTCAAATATTGTATGGGCCTCAAAGTGAGAAAACCTGTTTTCGGAGCTTCTGACCAAGTAAGACTCAATCAAAACAGTCTGCTCAGCTACAGAGACTAGCCAGAAAGTTGAAAATTTGAGTAGTAAGTGGAGCTATTATACTTGCCAGAAGGTGAATAACAAAGGGGCTGAGCGGGTTCAAGCCTCACCAGTGTCACTGTGTTGTGTCCTTGAGCAAGAACATTAATCCTAGCTAAGTACTGGTTCAACCCAGGAAGACCCTTCCCATTATAACTGAAAGATTGTTGATGGGATGTAAAGAACCAAAACAAAAAAAGGTGCTGATCAGACTGTGTGGATGCGCAGGCTGGAATGCACTTTCTTGGTAGCAAGCTACAAAGTCAGGTTTTCTCGCATAGCAGCCCATATGTCTAGCCCTAGATAAACGACGTATAAAGTAAAAGATAAACCTATTGCTCTCAGAAATGTGATAACTGGAACTCTGGGCTCTCCACAGAGTTTAGTCACTTGAGAGAGCAATAGGTTTGATACTTAAATTCTAATCCATTTACACAGACAGCATTCACTTTGAGTATCAAACACTATAACCTCAAGTTCATAGATGTTGAGTTCAACACGGTTGGATTAAATCTAAACCTCCTATATATTGTGAATAGTAACCACACAGTTTTCACTGGAACTTCCCTTGTGTCACATCATATATACCATCAATTTGATTATTTACTAACAGTTGTATTTAACCAGCGTTGAGTGCTTGTTTGAGGTATTTAGCAATGATTGTTAAAGAAAAAAATATCAATGACATACAATTATCTGACAGTAAATATTTTGTTAAAAAATATTAAATGATGTGATTAACACACCTGTATATATCAAAATTGATAGACCACTAGTTTATGTTTTACATATTTAGTCAAGTCATGTAATGATGTCCATATCATTATCAAGTTTATATGGCAAAAACATAGCGTTTTCACACCAAAAAACTCAATTTCAAAGTATTTTGTGTCACATGATAAATAGAATCTTAATGTTTGTGCTCCTGTATTGTTTGATAAATTCAATAGTACATGAAGACTCATGTAAGCTCCTTTGTTTCTTCATTTCGAGATAGGCATTTACTGTGAGCATTAAATTTTGATCATTTTCTTAATCATCAGTGCAAACCTGGCCCCGTGGTTATAAAACTGTTTTCATGCTCAACTCAACTGAGCAGGAAATTTCAACTGCTCATTAAATCTAAAATTCTAAAAAATAAAGACTTTTTCTTGCTTTTAAACTCGCTCTCAGATGTCATATTTATCATGCTTATAAATGTTAAAATGCCAACAATTGTTGGCGTTTTAACATTTATGATCATATTTGTATGGTGCTCAGTTGAGTTGAGCATTGCAAAAGTTTATAACCTGCGGGCCAGTTTTTGTGGCTCTAAAGAACCGTCTCCTAGTTGATTCAATCCATCTGTTTGGGCAAGCCTGATCTTAAGAACTAATGGATGGATATATCCCAGATGCGACAAAACCTGTCATCGGGGTTTCTGGCAATTGAGATTCAAACCAGTCTCCTCAGCTTAAGAGACTAGCTAGAAAAATAAATTTCACTTGTCGCAAGATTAAATATTATACTTTACAAAAAGCAAATAACAAAGGAACTGATCAGTCTGCTTGGCAGACACGTAAGCTGGTCTGCGCCATTGCTGTTCGCAAGCCCCAAAGACGGGTTTTCATGTGTCGAGGCCCAATTTATGTTTACATGTCTTCTCATAAGCAGGGTTTGCAAAGGCTTGAAAATACTTGAATAGGGAGGTCTTTCTGGAAAAGTCCTTGAAAATTTAATATCTTGAAAAGTGAAAGAGCATCACTCTTAGACCTTGAAAAATTCTTGCATTTTAGCATTTTTGTAAGACTTTACAATGTTATTTGATATCCTAGCTTAGTACTGGTTCAACCCAGGAAGACCCATTTCTGTTTAACTGAAAGATTGCTGATGGGACGTAAAGAATCAAATCAAACAAAACAATGTTATTTGAGACCAAAATCGGTATAAAATTGTTGTACCTTTATTTGGTGCTGCAAATACAGGCCCAACAATTTTATAATTTGGTAATGTACTCAGTCTAGCAATTGTGAAATTGAAAATCAGAAACGCAAATCATTATAGATTTTTCATAATTTTGAAAACCAAGAAAACTATAGGAGAGATTTGAAATGTCTTTGTGTTTTCCTTTCCTGTATAAATCCTGTAAAAGACTGCTGACCCAGTTGCTATTTATCCCACTTTATAATGATTTTGATCAATAAATGTATTATTCAGCTATTCGGTCACTATCGCCATGTGGTATGCAATGTTCCAGTCTCTCGTAAAGCTAACAAAGATCGAAACCAGTTGGGGGTGGCTAGACAGTGACCCAATAGCCGAATAATACACTGTAATGTAACTAAATGCCTTGATGGGAGTAATATTTTCCTTATCAGAGCTATTTTGTTAATATAACTGCTTTTCTGTAAACCAGGGCTCTGAGTAGAAATCTAATTCCATCTATTCAGGTAGTCGTTATAATACCCAATGTAACCCATGCCCAAGGGGTCATACAGGTTAGAAAAAAGATGAAGGGCTGACTTTTTAAAAGTCCATGAAACTTATTTAAGTAGAATTTGCCTTGAAAAGTGCCATTAAGACGATTACCCTAAGGTCTGAAAAATACATGAATTTTGCTGTTTTTATAGGCCTCTTGTACAATGTATACTTATCCAATCTATATCAAACTTGCATGTATGATACGAATGATTACGCTTATTCTCCAATTGTGTTGTTTGTTTAACCCAGAACGTCATGAGCTTGCTAGAGGTATATATATTATAAGAGAGGTATATATAGCAATGTTTGTGATTAGAATAATTCAGTTAACAATTGCGTTTAACATGCAAGTTTGATATAGATTGGATAAGTATATTATTAAAAATAAGCAAAATCAATGCAAATTTTGATATCATCGCCGCCTGCTCCTCCTCTCCCAGCCTCCTTCTCCTGCCCTTCGCCTCCTGCTCCTAAAGAAATTTGGCTCTAAATCACTCAATTATCATTGAAATATCTCGAAAAATTGCATTTGGGACAACATGGGTGTGGAGGGGCCGCGGTAGTATGAATAAGGGTCCAAACGCTACTATTTGTTTGGTTAGAAGGCAAAACCATGCGGGAACCACCGTTTCTTGGACAACTGTGCAACGGGAGAAAAGCTCTCACGCTTACAAACTAAGTTCAAATGTGCAAACAGCATGCTCTACAGATAGCTTGAACAATTGCCCGAAGCATAGCATTCTTAGATTTTCGAGTTTTGCGCTGAAAATTTACTTATGATTGAAAATGTGTCAACACAACTTACCGTGTTCCATTGTTTATGCCCACTGCCTGCTTCCCGGAAGGGCTTTCGCCTCCCTTTACGTTCTGCTCTTTTTGGAGAAGGAGGCAGAGATTGGAGGCCGTGATCTTGGGATGACAAAGTGGCGTACCATAATTGGGTCACTATGACCTTGAACTTGACCTCTGACCTAGTTTCTAGAAACTGCATTAAGTTTGGTGATATCATCTATATTCTTTGAGATAGGAATTTCAAATTTGACGTGTAAATGCATCTTGAGATAATGTACTGTCACATACCATTTAGGGTCACTGTGACCTTGACCTCTGACCTAGTTTTAAGAATTATTGTGTTCGGAGCATATCTCTTATATTATTTGAGATAGGAATCCCAAATTTGGTGTGTGAATGTATCTTGGGATGGTGGAGTGTCTTGTACCATTTACGGGTCACTGTGACCTTGAACACTGACCTAGTTTTTAGAAAAATTGTGCCCGGAGCATATCCCTTATATTATTAAAGGTAGGAATCCCAAATTTGCAGTGTGGATGCAACTCTGGATGGCCGAGTGTCACATACCATTTTTGGGTCACTTTCACCTTGACCTCTGACCTAGTTTGTAGAATAATTGTGTCCAGAACATATCTCTTATATTATTTGAGATGGGAATCCCAAATTTGCTGTATGGATACATCTTTGGATGTAGATGTGTCGCATACCCTTTTTAGGTCGCTGTGATCTTGACCTATGACCTAGTTTCTAGAATAATTGTGTCTGGAGCATATCTCCTATATTATTTTATGTAGGAATCCCAAATTTGGCGTGTTGATTTCTCTTGGGATGGCGGAGTGATGCATACCATTTTGGGTCACTTTGACCTTGGCATTGACTTCTGGCCTCATTTCTAGGTTTTTCGTGTCTGGAGCATATCCTATATTACAGCTAACTTTCCTCAAATGTGTCTTATGCTAGACCAATTCCTTTGGGGGCATTCGTCACGTTTCTGTGACATTTCTTGTTACGAATTTGAGGAGTTCAGTGATGAGAGTGCATGACTTGAGAGTCAGGGGTTGCTGGTTTGAGTCGCATGGGAAGCATCATGTTTTGTCCTTTAGCAAAACATTCTAACCTCTGCTTAGTATTGGTTCTAGCAGAGGGAGGAGGGTTGTGTCTTGGTGGTAGAGTGCTTGACTTGAGACCACAGGGTTGTGGGTTTGAGCCTTACCGGAGGCACTGTATTGTGTCATTTAGCAATTCTCTATATCCACTGCTTAGTACTGGTTCAACCCAGGAAGACCCATCTCGACATGACTGAAAAAAAGTTGACTGGGATGTAAAGAATCAAATTAAAAAAGGTTAAAGCAAGGAATCATCCTGACATGACTGAACAATTGTTGACTGGGATGTAAAGGATCAACTAAAGCAAACCAAACTTTGAGCCATGGACTTCTGTAAGCTTTTTGAGGACTGTTGAGTGTAGTGCAAAATAAGTGCATGGTGTGTCTATTGGGCGAGAAGGGGGGAACATTTTCACCTATATTACTTGAGACCGAGGGGCCGCGGGTTGGAGCTTCACCAACGTCACTGTGTTGTGTCCTTGAGCAAGACACATTAATCCTAGCTTAGAACTGGTTCAACCCAGGAAGACCCGTCCCTACATAACTGAAAGATTGTTGATGGGATGTAAAGAATCAAATCAAACAAAAATTATCACCTATAGTTGTTCCTTTAACATGATGGTGTTAAGGGGAGCTCAGTGGTGGAGTGCTTGACTCGAGACCTAAGGGCCACTGCTTGCGGCCTCACCAGCGTCACTGCGTTGTGTCCTTGAGCAAGACAAATTAATCCAAGCTAAGCACTGGTTCAACCTAGAAAGACCTGTCCCAACGTAACTGAAAGATTTTTGACTGGGACGTAAAGAATCAAATTGAACAAAAACAAAATGTTGGGTAAATAGTAAATTAGGTTTTAAAGTTTGCAAAATGCTTTTCATGAAGTATATAGCTAAATATAGATTGCCCCATTTCCTAAAATTAGAAATATATACCTTTCCAATATTTCCTTATTCCCAAAATTTGCCCTTTTCTGGTTTCAAGACCCTGTTCTACAACCATTCCAGTTTTGTATCCAGTTCATTTGCAGGACAAACAGTGTTTAATAAGCAAGTAATTTATTCAAGGACAAAACATCAGGCCTGATCTGGATCCAAACTGTATTACACTCTTATGGTATTACGGAAAGAATATTTTGAAAAAAGTTAATTTTGGAAAAAATCAGCTGATGGCAAAAAAACGAAAAAAATAACCCAGCATGCAAAGATTTAAAGTCATAATTGATATTAGTGTCAGGGGACAAAAATATTTCAATATTGCACTAGTCCTACAGGACGAGTGACTTACAATTTTCACTCGTCCTGCAAACACACGCACTTCTCTTTTAAAAGCGTATGCAAAAAATAACATAAGGGAGTAATATGACTTCCCCGAGTAATTCTTCCCAAAGCACTCGTCCTACAGGACGAGTGCTTTCGGGAAGAATTACTTGTCCTTTCTAGATTTCACTTGTAATTACGAGCAGATGAGTAGAATTTTTGTCCCCTGAGTGTTATCACATTGACCTTTATAATATTTGCATCAATGTGTGATTATAATCATCTGTAACTGCTATTGCTGGTCGGATTTTATGAAATTTTCACTAAAATGTAGAGCTAAGAGGTTTGGATTGGTATGCACTAAATGGGAAGTTCTTGCTCATTGCTACATAAGGAAGGGGCAGATATTCAGTTCCAAATTAGGCATAGGAAAATCTTTGGCATTTACAAGAAGTTAATGAAAAAAGTCAATAAGCAATGCTTATTAGATACCCCCCGCACAGTTAGAGTCAGAGAAAAAACTTGGTAAGTTATAGTTCAAAAATAATTTTTTCTGAACAAAACTCCTTAATGCATATGTTCAATGTGTCTACATTGTATAGGCAAAGTATCAAATTGCTCCATCAAAAGCTGTGGTAGGAGTTGATCAGCCCATGAAGGCACCATCTATGCATATACAAACTCCTTATAGGGATAAATTGTCTAAGTTCTCACTGCTGTCATTTTGTCAAATATTATTTGTCTGAACCAAACTCCTTCGTGCATATGTTCAATGTGTCTACATTGTATAGGCAAAGTATCAAATTGCTCCATCAAAAGCTGTGGTAGGAGTTGATCGGCCCATGAAGGCACCATCTATGCATATACAAAAGCCTTATTAGGGAAAAATTGTCTAAGTTGTCGCAGCTGTCATTTTATCAAAAATTATTTTTCTAAACCAAACTCCTTCATGCATATGTTCAATGTGTCTACATTGCATAGGAAAAGTATCAAATTGCTCCATCAAAAGCTGTGGTAGGAGTTGATCGGCCCATGTATGGCCTATAATAGCATAAGCATAAAACCCTATATTAAAAGCCATTTAGAACTACAAAGGGAAATAACTCTAATAGAATTGGCCCCTAGCCCTTACTTTTTTGACGAAAGTATTTGTCTTGCATATATGAACATGTTTGCAAGGTTTGATGAAAATCCAGCTATGATTCTTCAAGATATTAAGGAAACAAAACATTACGGACGGACACACGCACACACACACGCACGCAGGGACAACGTGAAAACAGTATACCCACCACAAACAAAGTTTGCGGGGGGTATAAAGATAGGAGCATGGTGAAGGTTAAAGCGGTCTGCTTTTGATGTCTGCTGCATATATTAAAATTCACCTTTTTAATGGAAGCAAACAATATATGAGCTGCGACAGGAGATTTCCATCAATGTGTTTTGAGCGACCAGCAAAGGCTCCGACCAGCCTGCTAATACCCACAGTCTGATCAGAGCCTTTGCTAGTCACTTGAATATTCTATGAATATTAAGCGACTGACCAAACAGAACAGCATTTGGCGTTTCTAAGCTAAATAGGAGGCTGCACAGGCTAGTCTGAGTCTATTCATGTCAAAATGCCACATTGTTGGAAATCACATGTCACGGCTCATATGGGAAAAGGGTTAAAGTTCTCCATGTACACTGATATGATCATGTGCGCTTATAAGGTCAAATACGGTAATTTAAAGCTTTGATAAGGTTACACTTACATGGCTGAAAGTTTTCGGGATTATTCCTGAAATTGAATTCAGGATTTTGAGGCTGACTTTCCCCTTGGAAAGGCAGATTGGATTTTTTATCATTATTTTCAGTTAATGATATCTGAAGGCACTTGACCATTTAAACTTGAAATTCTTTATATTTTGTACAGGCTTTAAAGACATATGCGGCTATTTCCAATTCACACCTTTTCCGCGTCTGCAAACGGGGAAAGTTGTCTGGGTCCTGTCTTTCGACCCTTAACGGTTTCGGATCAACACAACTTCCGATATTCTTATGTCATATCCGTGTTCCGACATTTTCTTCACAAAATAACTAATTAAAGTGTGTTCGAAATATCTACTGACATCTTTTCAGAACTGATCGTCTCAGCACTAAAGACAGATAAATGTAGCTCAGTCGAAATCAAACGATGTACACAATAACTCTGGTTACAAATACGATAGTGGCCGAGTCTATACTATTTGTATGGTTATTTCGAGCGGCGCATGACCTGACCTCGTGGCCTAGTGGTTAGTGTGTCTGGCTACAAAGCCAGAGGACCAGGATCGATTCCCGGATGCGCAAATATTTTCAGTGTGTTTTTCCTTTCTTTTTTAACATTTTAATGCTAAATTACTTCATATACTAGTATAATGGCATCATCAAAACGACCGAAATGGTCATCCCCGAACTTTTTATATTGAATTACGCATGAACCTATGGGGGTGGGGTTAAATTTGGCCCTCTAGAAAGAGAATTAGTTCGGTGACCCCAGATTTTTATTCTTTTTTCTGAAAGGTATTATAATAGTCCATGAATTAAAAATAAATTTTCAAGATTTTCAATGTCAGATTTTTTGATACATGATTTATTCTAAAAACAAATTCCATTTTTTCGACGAATTGCCAAAATACATCATGCAGTATCTTGTCACAGCATGGGATAACAAGTAAACATTCACATTTTCTTAAAAGTTTGAGGTCATGGGCAGTAATTTAAGTTAAAAGAAAGAAGCTGGCTGAAGATTACAACCGTTTTAGCTCGATAATTAGGACTAATGTTATTATTATATATTTCTTGAAAATTGGTCAAATGCTGTAAACTTCAATATGTGATTCTGAAAAAATAAGCACGGTGACATATCCTTTTTAATTCAAAAATGGATAGCCCATGCATAAAACAAACTGTATGCAAAGTATTAAAAATATTTCAATGTGGGAAGTATTTAGTAGCATATGTCCTTAAGAGTATGCCGGGCCGCGTAGCGCAGTCGGTAACGTGTCTGGCTACAGATGCGTGTCTGACTGCAGATCCAGGGGTCGCGAGTTCGATCCCGGTCCGGTCCCATACTTTCGTGGAGATTGATCATGAAATGATTTCTACGGTCAAGCTCCTCCCTTCCGCTGATTCATTCAAGAAGGGTTTTTGTCAGTTACAAGTGTTAGTACGAGGGTCGTCCCACTAATTCGTGGACTTTTTGCACTGTATTAAAACCATAAGGCTTATCTAATTCAAATGTTCATAAGTTCTACTTGTACCATTCAAGAATAAATGTTGAAAATCTGACGCCAATAGCTCAAAGAACATGGTTTGTAGCAAACTTCTAGTAGCACCACATATCGCCATACGGACCACGTCAAACGTCGACGCCAGAATTTTATGACGTAACGTCATTTTTATACCCCGCCACTAAAGTGTGGCGAGGTATTATGTTATACCCTTCGGTGTCTGTCCGTCCGTCCGTCCGTCCGCACCATTTCCGATCGATAACTTGAATATTTATTCACGGAATTTTTTCAAATTTTGCATACATATTGTTATCGGCGATGAGTGGTATGGGATTGTTAATGGGCAAAATCCGTCCATTTTTAACGGAGTTACTGCCCTTTTTTGTATTGGAAAAATGGTTTCTGACCTGTTATTCCTTTACTATTCATGATATCTGAATGAAACTTCACAGATATGTTGCACATCAAAGGTTACATATTCTGACTAAGGACCGTCACTCTGACCTTCCCAGTTTGTGAGTTATCCGCCCTTGATAGGTCTGAAAAAAGGTTTTTGACCTATTGTTCCTTTACTATGTGGAATATCTGAATATAACTTCACAGATATGTTTCACATCAAAGGTAACATATTGTGACTAAGAACCGTCACTCTTACCTTTCCCGTTTGTGAGTTATCCGCCCTTGATTGAATTAAAAAATGTTTTTTACCCGTAGTTCCTTTACTATGTGGAATATTTAAATGAAACTTTACAGATATGTTTCACATCAAAGGTTACATACTGTGACAAAGAACCATCACTCTTACCTTTCCAGTTCATGAGTTATCTGCCCTTGATTGATCTGAAAAATGGTTTTTGACCTGTAGTTCATTTACTATATGGAATATCTGAATGAAACTTCACAGATATGTTGATCATCAAAGGTTACATATTGTGACTAAGGATCTTCACTCTTACCTTTCCAGTTCATGAGTTATCTACCCTTGATTGATCTGAAAAATGGTTTTTGACCTGTAGTTCATTTACTATATAGAATATCTGAATGAAACTTCACAGATATGTTGAACATCAAAGGTTACATATTTTTAGTAAGGACCGTCACCCTTACTTTTCCAGTTCATGAGTTATCCGCCCTTGATTGATCTGAGAAATGGTTTTTGACCTGTAGTTCATTTACTATATGGAGTATCTGAATGAAACTTCACAGATATGTTGACCATCAAAGGTTACATATTGTGACTAAGGACGTCATATCACTGTCTATCTCAGTTCTGTTGCTATTTAGGCATTATATATCTCACAAAATAACTTTTGGTGCCCCCAGCAGTAGTGGGGTATTACGCAGTGCTTGCGGTGCTTTTATTTTCACTCCTTTTCGAAGTATTCTCCTGCATAGTAAATGCACTTTTGGTGGCGTTTCACCCATTTTTCATACACTTATTTGAACCATACAGTATCTAAGTTCGAAAAGTGTATCTGACCTCCTCGCGATGTTTGAAATCGTTTTCCACGAAAATGATTCTTTCACTTTGCGGCCAGCTGGTCCCATGTGGACTAGAATCACACCAAACTATCCATGAATACAACACACATTACTTTTCCCATCAATTTAACCACCTTCACCTTCTTGGGGGCTGGACTGTCACGATTCTTCCATACCATAGACATTCGTTTATCCTCAGGTTCAAAATAATGCACCACGTATCATCCGTAGTGATGATGCGATCCTGAAACGTTGGGTCTGATCGACTTATATCCAAGAATCGCCTTGATGCGCCGACACGAGCAGATTTGTCTTCCTCTGTTAGTAGTCTCGGTACCTATCTAGTGGATACGTGCGACAAACCCAGGTCTGCAGTTAAAACGCGCTGAGCAGTAGACTTGCTGCAACCGGCACTAAAAGCCACTTGACGCACTGTCTTCCAACGATCGCTTCGCATGACGTTCTTGACGGCCAGAATTTGCTTTTTATCCTTATATGGCGGTCGTCCACGAGGAGAAATGTCTGTCCACCCATTACTTAATTTGCCATGCAACTTGTACACAGGCTATGTAGACACATTCTTATATCTATATGTGCTTTGCATCTGTTTTAATGTTTGTATGGGTGTCATTGCACACTCGACACATAAATTCATTACTGTTCTTCGGGCCGTTGAGTCGCCAAAAGTCGCCATTTTCTTCAAATTTCAAAAGACAATGGTGCATGTATAACTTGTCGCATTCGTATACAAATAACGCAAGACGTTCGAGATTTGACACGCTGATGTCAGAATAATTATGACGTCCGTTGTCCGTGACGTTTTTGCACATTTTAGAGTAGCTCTATCGAAAACAGTTGTTAAAAGAAAATGTTCTGACTACATTTCTAAGCAAATTTTGACGTGGTCCGTACACCCCTACCTGGGTTTATTAAAATGCTGCTATAATCAAAACCGACACTTCAATTCTCTCCAAATTTACTTATAATATGTGTAATAAAGTATTCGATATATATGAAAAGTTTTATAATTCTGCGACATTAGGTGTTTGATATATTTTTAAAGTCCACGATTTACTGGGACAACCCTCGTATGTGCACGAATTACTGGTTAACCGCTTGTTCAAGCCTGCCCAGGAAAAAGTGTGGTTAGGTGAACTGACCGTCCCGCAATGACCATAGCTGTTGACTTGGGACGTAAAGCAACAAAACCAACCAACCAAATCCTTAAGAGTACATAACAGGAAAATAATTTTCTTTTCTTTTTTCAACCAAAACATATGTTGAGGGTACTCAAAAGAAGCATCTCAAATCATCTAAAACATATGGTAAAAATTATGGGCAAGAAAATATTTACAATTTTACGCAGAATTTTTTTGTTTTTCTAAACCTGTGTGAACTTGTAGGCATGGTGGATGTTTCAAGATTCAAATTTCTAAAGATCAACATTATGGAACTATCACCCATGTGCTTATCATTGAAAATATGCAAGCTAAAGCCATATATTTTATGTTTTGCAGAAAGATGGTGCTGGGAAAGAGGACTGTAAGCAACAATGATGTGATCTGTGTCACTAGATGTTTGAAATCACTGGTCATCAAGAAGCTTATTCTACTGTGATGCGGGTGCTGCTTTTGTTGCTATGGAATTTTTTTTAATTTGTCAGACTCTGTCACTAAAAAAACCTTTGACACAGAGACAAAGTGACTATTATTTTTCCAGGCATTGTGTTCCCCGGCAATCTGACCTCACCTCTTCAGTAACATCAGAGGAGATACTTGTTTTATGATTAAAATGAATGTCAGTTATGAATTTTTGAAGAATGAATTCCTAGACACTGCTTTAGGTCAAGATAGTAGACCTGTGTCCCCCTTTAACTCTTGCATGGGTGAAAGTTTTCAGGAATATTCCTGAATTCGAGATTTTGAGCTGAATTTCCGAAATTCAGCCTCAAAATCCTGAATTAGGCAGATTATATTAGCTTCTCTGATTTATTTTCAGTTTATCTGAAGGAAATTTGAATTTTTGAAATCTTATTAGGCAAACTGCAAGTGATAAGATTTGAATTTCTAATGTTCAGGATTTTGTAAACTTTGAACTTTCATCCATGCTCTTATCCCACCATTATTTCTCTTGTCCCCAAGATGTCATCTGCTTTATACATCTGATGCAAATATTCAGGTGCTTTTCAGACTTGATTTTATCATGGAAGCAAACAATATGAACCCTGATCAGACTGCTCCTAAGGGAGCAGTCAGATCTGGGTCCATATTGTTTTGCAATATGGGCGACCTAAGAACATAAGTAGACGACAAAATTCCTGATTGGCAGGCTAACTTCCCCTGCTGAAGCTTCTAAAACTTTTACTGCTAGAAAGTATTAAACTGACATCTTATAGACGGATGGTGTCTGCTCTGGAGTTTTCAGGTCCTGAGAATATAAAGCTCAACTCGGTCTTAGCATGAAATTTCAACTTCTTGTAGAAAGTAAAATACTTAAAAATGACGATTTTTTTCTGCTTAATACACTTAGATATTGTATATATAATGTTTGCATTTCAACATTTATGAGCAGATAAATTTCATGATCAGTTGAGTATGAAAATGCTTTATAACCTCCGGGCCTGATCTTGGTCAGTACTTTGCCATCGATATAGCACTAGCAGTAGAGGACTATTCTGGACATTGGCAGTGAAAGTGTTAATACAATATTCAGACATTATGCATATTATTTCAAACAGAAAATTGTGATTACAGTATTTCCTAATTTCTGAGTAGAAACATTTTTGTTACTCAAGGCATGAGTAATCGCAACATATGGGCAAGTACAAGCTTTTGGTACTTATTCAGTATTACATATGTGAAAAAGCCCATGCTGAAATATCCAGGGCTAGTTTTGGGTCTAAGCCTGCCTTGTGTAAGCGAGAATTGAAGGCTCTAATGAGACTGTGTGTATATACAGGCTCCACTACAGGCTCGTAGGAGCCTTCAATGCTCACTGATGCAATAAGTACTGACATCTCTTGTGCTGGTCCATATGTTTTTGTGCGTTACTTCAGCATGCTGATTTTTTTATTCCCAAAGCTCAAGACACCTTTTTGACAACCATAAAATAGGGTGATATTTTCCCCCATGAAAACCCTCTGATGTCCATAGAGTTTCTTTAATTTGTTCATACAAGACGATTCCACTGCATATTTGAAGCCAGCTGATCATGATTCTTACTGTTACAGTATTACTCATCCACACAACGTATATATATATTAATGATGAAATTACATGGATGGCTAATATGAAGTTAATATAGTGAGAACAGTCCATTACGCACTCTGCAGGCTTATGTTAATGTCAATATTTTTTCTGGAAATAACAAGTTATAGCAGGGAGAAAATTTGCCCCCAGGGCAAGGGTGGCTTGTTATTTCCACGAAAAAATCCCAAGAAAAAAAATCACTAAAAATTCCCCATTTGATTTTGAAAATGCAGTTTACTCCCTTTAACCCTTTGAGGACTGGAAACTCCCAAATGGGTTCTATGGCAAACAATGAAGACCCAGATGAAATGCTACATAAGGTGGTATTTCATCATGGTCTGCACTACTGTAAATTCAGAAATTTTCGTGAGAATTTATTTTCACTTGTAGCGTTAAAAGACATATTTGCAACATTTAAAAATCGCAACTTTGGCATGATTTGCCTACATCAATAAAGGGCAAAAGAGTTTTTGCCATTTCGCGAGGGTATTATTTTCACGAAACTTCACATAAGCTCACACAAATTTCCGAATTTACATTTTTTCGCTTTTCAGAGAAATACATATATTTTTTTTAAATTATAACTTGTAACCCCTCCTTGTATACAATGGACCATCCTGACTTAACCGTATCAAACATTACAGAAAATCCCATCGGTCCCAAAAGGGTTAACAAGAATCATGAGGGTCTATCAATTTCTTCAAACCTGTTCCTATTGCTTTTATTCGTCTGATGGACTGTACAGCACTTGAAAGATTGAAATAAAGTAAGAAAAACTAGTGTTTGTTTATTTCTGTGTTGCTATGACAACCTAATCAGCATTACAATATTCAGCCGAATAAATGCAGTCAGTCTGTGCATACATTTTTCAAAACTCTATACCCTCTCTGTAAAATGCTGCATATCCAGATAGGCTGGCTTCTAACTGATTAGATCAGTGGCAGAGTGCTTGACTTGAGACAGATGGGATTGTGTTGTGTCCTGAGAAAGACTCTCCTCTGCTTAGCTAAGAAATGAATTAGGTTTTTGTAAGGTTCATGGAATCATAAATACTTCGGGTCTCTTGCAGTAAGTGAAGCCCAAAAGGCTTCACATTAACCTTGCAAGAGACCTGAAGTATTCATGATTCCATGAACCTTCCTCAAATTGAATTTATTGCTTATATTTACATTTTATTATAAATAACTAATATATAGAAATTATTTATAATTTAGGAGATAAAACAGTGGGTTGGGGTTGGGGTTGGTCTGCAAAGTGTGACTATGGATTCTCCTCATCATACTCATTTCCTTTTTAGTACAAACACACCTTAAAGGAAATGAGTATGATGAGGAGAATCCATAATCACACTTTGTAGACCAACCCCAACCCATGGCTTTGGGAGGAAGAGCCACTCAACACTAACAGTCATACAACTAAAGCAACCAGTTCCTTCGTCTTCGATGAAAGTTGTCATTTTCACAGTTGTAAAATTGCAGTAAGGTGCATATGATGTGGGAACATGTGTGTACCTACTTATATCGTGCTATTGTTTTTGAAGAGTTTGT
Source organism: Loripinus fragilis (assembly GCA_964019695.1). Classification (NCBI taxonomy): domain Eukaryota; kingdom Metazoa; phylum Mollusca; class Bivalvia; order Lucinida; family Lucinidae; genus Loripinus; species Loripinus fragilis. The sequence goes on along the minus strand of OZ026519.1, from coordinate 20,521,014 downwards.
TAGTGAATCCTCTAACTTATCAACAATGGCTCATTGTACAAATTAATATATCGCTAAAGGGGGAGACATCTTTTATTATAATCAAATCTTAGTCTTGGGATAAAGTAAAACATTTTCCTACTTTTTTGATGTTCATTGATTGCCCAAAGCTTGCATGTTGGTACGTAGTCATCCCTTTCCACGTAATTGTCACAAAAAAGTAAACAATGACTAGGAACTGGTAAAATTGTTTGCTAGCAGGAAATATACTTTGCTGGCTGGGGCCTTGTCTAGCATCTGTTGTGTTTTTGAACTTTTGGGGTTAATTGACACTGAAAACATAAATCCATAAGGAAACAAAAAGGCGATCGGCAGTGAGGGGTCAAAGATATGACTTGATGCACCCCCTGGACGGACAGGTACACTAGATCTCAAAATGAAGCCTGATATGTCCTTGTTATGATAGGTTATGCTGTAGGCATCAAAAGTGGTGCAAATGCCTGAAAAAAGGGATCTTACAGACCATACTTAAAACCTAGAAAAAAATACATATTACTCATAATATTACTAGATAGTACTCTTAAAAAAACGTTTTCTTGAATAATGCAAAGTTTCACTGAACAAAAGTAGCAAGATATTTTTCTTTTGCGTGGCACAAAATAATGATAATAGTACAAGGATTAGTACTAAGAATCAATAGTACAATGATTATTACTAACAGTCTAGTTCGCAGGTTGGAGCCTTGGTGGAGCAGGGTTCCCACAAGTTATTGAAAATCGCTTAAAAAATTCCATGCATGGAAAAATCAAATCTGAATAATCATTGAATTTTGTGAAATAATGACAAAAACCACCAGTAGCCAGAAAACTAGCTGTCGGACACAAAGGTCATACAGCTAGTTTTCTGGCTACTGGTGGTTTCAAGTTTTAATTATTTCAAAATGCATGCATGGTCTACAAGCATGCTGTTGTTGCTGCATTCAGCATTTATGCTCAGCATGGTGAAGTTACTGCTAAAAGGGGAGGTTAGAGTCTGTGCATTAAAAATTAATGGAAATTACATTGTTGATTGTGAAATTGTGTTTTTGAATTTCTGTGGGAACCCTGCTGGAGGCACTGCCTTGAACAAGACATGTTATCCGTTTTAACCCAAGAAGACACATCCTGACATGACTGTTGCCTGGGACGTAAAGAATCAAAACAATATCAACATTCCAGAGGAAAAGGTAGCATTGTAAAGTCCTACATGCACTACGAGAAAGAGTTCTGTCAAAGTGTCAAAGGAAATTTTTAACGCTATGATTTTCTGAAACTACATTATATAAGATGACACTCAAGCAGTTGGGCCATTACATTGTCACAGCCATGTTCACGACGTTACCCTATAACGGCTTCAATCCTATTGTGCAAATTTACTTCTCAAAATTTGATAAAGATTTCCATAGGACTCCACTCACTGAGCCTACCCCTTTGGCTCTTGATAATTTTCAACATTTTTAGTGGTAATTGAAATTGCGATGGGCTACAGCTTTTTATGCATATCACTAGACTGTCCATTGCCATTGGATGCCCATTGGACGAAAATGCAAAATGTTGTTTTTGTGTTAAGCTCTGGACAAAATTTAAGTATGAAAATAACCGAAGGGCAATTACTCCTAAATTATGCAAAAGAGAATTATGGTTCTTGTACACTATCTCTCCGCATCTAGATCTATCTACCAATAAAGCTTGGTGTTAATATCTCTTATAGTTTTTGTGCTATACCCAGGACAAAATATAAACATGAAAAATAACAAAGGGCAGTAACTCCTGAATTATGCAAGAGTTCTGATTCTTGTACACTGCACTTCTTGTCATCAAGATCTATCTACTAATGATGTTTCAAGTTGATAGATTTTGTGTTATGCTCCGGACAAAATACAGGTATGAAAAATAACAAAGGGCAATAACTCCTGAATTATGCCAAAGGGAGTTGTGGTTATTGTACACTGCACTTCTCACTGAGGTTTATCTACCAATGAAGCTGATGCCTCATGGTTTTTGGGTTATGCCTGACAAAACACAGGTATGAAAAATAACAAAGGGCAATAACTCGTAAATTATGCAAAAGAGTTATGGTTCTTGTACACTGCACTTCTCGTCATCGAAATCTATCTACAAATTAAGTTTCATGTTTTGTATCGCATAGTTTTTGCTATGTTCCGGACAAAATACAAGTATGAAAATAACAAAGAGCAATAACTCCTAAATTATGCAAAAGAAAGTTATGGTTCTTGTACACTGCACTTCGAGATATATCTACCTATGAAGTTTCAAGTTGATACCTCTAATAGTTTTTGTGTTCTGCTCCTGATAAAATTATGATGAATGGAAAAAACGGCGACTATATGCTCTCGCGTTAAGCCATTTTCTACCCCTACAGGGCCAGAAATGAGGATCAGGCTGGGTAATCCACTAATTTGTGCCTGGCAGGGAATCCCAATACTAACTGGAGCTATCATGCCTAATACCTGTTGACAAGATAATCTTACACAAATCCAATATCTGTTTACATCTCACGCCATGGTAATGTTGCCCTCTGGCACCAACTGCTCTGACAGAGTGTACGGTCTTTCTTCGTGACCGTTTCATTCTATTTGTTTCATGACATCCTGGTAACTACCATTAATGATGTTTTTTTTCTTCTTTTTTTATTTTTTGCCAAGACTCAGCCTAGACATTAATCCTCTCTGATCAGAATGTGAGATTTTGCTGAGTCTATAAAACCTCTAAGCTCCGCACAGAGTGAAGAGTCTGATCTGTTTGGGTTGTCCTCCAGACTGGTATGTGGCGCACGGTCTCGTGTATATAAAATGTACCAAATTTATGATCTTGGTCATGAGAAATGTTTCTTCAATAATGGCAAAAATGTGCAGACTCGCCTGTGCTCAATTTTAATGCAGTCACGAATGCAGAAACATGGGAACAAATATTTTGCCCCCCCCCCCCCCCAACCTCCGACCCTAGGGGTCAAAATTCAACTTTCTCAGAACATGGTCATGTTGCATTTCAACTTAAAGAGAATCACAAATGCAGCACCATGCAAGCACATATTCTCTCCTTACACACACCCTCAACCTGTGGTTTGGATTTAAAAGGTAAAAAAAATCTGAATTTGGTCATGTTGCGGGAAAGAAGTATCGACTAACATAGAAGCAAACACTTTGACCTTATACACATCCCTGACTTCTGGGTCTGTGAAAAGTTTATTTTTTATTGAACAAACCACTGAAAACTATACTTAAGTAATTAAGATACGCAACAGATGAATAAATATTTTTTGCATAGTTATATGATGTTTTGATTAAATTTCTTTTAGAATGTGCTTACTGACCATAAATGACACGTGATGAAATGCGAAAACGTCACTCTAAGGATAAAATAACGCCACGAGATGAAAACATTTAAAAACTTAAAATCTGACGTGGGCGTCAGAACGAAGATCATGAAACCTTATCTTCATGATGTGTTACATTGCGTCGACTCCACAATGTACAAAACAAAGAAAGCATCGCATCATGCTGAAATATCAGTCAAATATTGCTTCAAAACCAGCTGGAATGCAAGGATACACAATGACTAAAAAGAAGCATTTAACGTCACTTAAAGCCGTCGAGTTGAGGTCGTTGGTGCATTACGGGATCTATAGAACCTAAACATAACAGGACATGCTTGGCCGCAAAAGTTACCTTACCATGCATACAGAATCTATAAAATTGTGTAAGCTGGACGTTACATTGACGTTAGTCATACTGAACACAACATAAATTTGCAAATGAAAACAACCTGTTATGTGCGAGAAGTAAGCATTAAACTTGCTAACTGTTACCGAAACTTTGTCACTTGGCCATTCTCTAATCAGAAAAATGCGTACACATTATGGTGCCTTTAAAGTGTAGAATATTGAATATTGACGTCCATAACACATCTTATTGTATACCTTCTAAAGTTAACATTGTAAAATTACCGTTAGTACATTGGTAATATTTCCCATTTGACTGAATCCATATTGGCACCGTTACATGACGATGCCAAAAATCCATATTGAGGTATCAGTATGGAATTTTGGCACTGACTCATAGTGATGACGCATAGAAAGCATGCACTTTTTCTATTCGACCCATTTCAACATGGCTGAGTAGATTTTAGAATCGTTATGAGACACTGTTTTCCGATGTATTTTACGCTCGATTGCTGTCACAAAATAATGAAATGCCAGAAGAATAAAGAATGGGGCATAAGAACATGGGACAGTTAGGCTTTTCACCAGTTTTTGGTAAAACAAACAAAATAACTAGCCATGAGCCTGAGGCTAGTAAAGTACACAGGTTTCAACCTATTCCGATGATCAATCGGTAACCTACATGGGATCGTGAAGTTGATGTCAGCTCTTCAAATTAAATAATTTTTGGAGAAAAAAGATTTTCTTAGAAATACAGTGAAAGAAGAAAGGTAAACCATGTATCTAGATATGCATGAATACTGATCTTAAGGCTGTCTTTGCTTGTTTTACTGACAAAAGTCTGTTAAAATGTCTCGTCGTCAATGACAATGTAAACAATGTTTATCTTATGAGGTCATTGATCTATGTCACGCTCTTTTATGTTGCTATTTTCCTCACGCCAGTTTTTCGGTCTCACTGGCGCTCCTGGTATGAAAAGCCAGCAGAGATTATAGTAACGTTACTTGAATAGACAAGGTTAATATGGTCGAGGTGTAAAGCCCTCGGGTCGATATGACTACCCCAGTGCCAATATGACCTAGAGGCACACCTCCGCCATATAATGACCTGTATTTATTGACGTCTAACATTCTAAAGTCATAACTCTTGCAGTATATGTGCTTTTGAATGAAACTCAAGAGGAATGGAATTTAACCCCATTTAACGCAATATTATGAAATCATAGCGTTAG